>OX328273.1:10015000-11226172 GCA_946814005.1 Chamaenerion angustifolium
AGTCACTGCCCCTACGGCGTATATCCAAGGTCTTCCTAAAAGTATACTGTAGACCCCCAAAAGGTCAAGGAATTTGAAAGATACGCTAAACATGCATGGACCAATCTCCAATGGAAATTCAATTTCTCCTTTGACCTCCCTTATATTGTCGTCAAAGGCTCGAACAACACTCTTGGTTGGACGGATAAGTGACGAATCTATCTTCATATGTTGGAGGGTGGATATCAGACATACATTTAAAGATGAACCATTGTCAATCATTACCTTTCAGAGCACGTATCCCTTGTTCTTTCACACGATGTGGAGATCCTTGACACGTTCTTGTCCCTTAGAACCCAACTTTTCATCCCCGAAGGCGATTTGGCTAGGAAAGACCAAACCAATGAGATTCTTCACTTGGCGGGTTCAAATTTCCTTTGGTACCAGGTCTTCTTTAAAATCATTCATCAATGCATCTTGGTGTAGTTCATAACTCAACAACAGAGCTAACAAAGTGATATACGATGGGGTTCTGCGCAGCTGGTCTACGACCGTGTACTCAACATCCTTTACAATCTTGTATGAAATTGCTCACTTCTTCTTTTGGGCTCCCTCCACCTTTTTTTCCTTGGGTGGGATTTCTGGCTAGATATACCAACGTCCGGATTGAGTCATATTGCAAATGCCTTCATCTTTCGCGAATTCTTCCGCGTGATCCCCACAGTTGCAAGGTACCCTTTTGTTGCTCTTGTACTTGTACGGTGTTGGTCCTTCTCGCACGTAGTAAATGATTAGTAGGGTGATCATTGAAATGTAGTTTTTTAGTCTCTCCCGACCTGTGGGGCTAGCCTAAGGGGTTGGTCGTTCTTCTAAGTAGATCATGTTGACTGAGCCCGAAGCCTGATTCGGTAACGGATTGGTATTGACATTAGGTGGAAAAATGGTATTCAAGACCAGGTACTTACGATCGATAAGATCTTGGATTCGGTGCTTCAAGCGAGGGCAATTGTTACTGGTGTGCCCAGGTGCTCCCATATGGAACTCACCTTTTCAATCTCGTTCATTAGCCATAATTTTTGTTTCGGGGCTCTCGAAATCTCCTTTGGTTCCCGCCTTGGTTGACAGAATCATGCAAGTTAGGCAAGAAGGTTATTCCTTATGGGGGCTCAAGGAGCCTAAGGTGTCGGGACCACCGGTGATGGTAGGTATTATTGATACGGAGCCGAGTAAGGGATCGGGTAAGGGTTCAGATAAACCGCTATTATGATTGGGGTAGGCTTCTTTGTACCAATTTTCTTAGGATCTGATGCACTCTTGTACGGATCTTCAATCTTTCCTGACTGAAGCCCTCGCTCGATCAATTCGCCTGTCATGATAAGATTTGAAAATTACGTTGTGGATTGACTCATCATTTGGGTATAATATATACCCTTAACAGTACTGATGAAAATTGGGACCATCTCGTTCTGCCCGAGAGGTGGGTTCATGCAGTTGACATTTCCCTTCCACTCAGTCACATAATCCTTGAAAGATTGTCCCTATTTCATCACCATAGCCTGAAGATCAAGGCAAGTAGGAGCGTTATCTAGATTGTGCTTATATTGGAGGTGGAAAAGCTTGGTCATCTCCTCCATAATGGGCACTTACTCCATTCTTAACCCTGCGAACTAGACCAGCGCTTCCCCTTTCAAACTTTACTGGAAGGTTTGGACCATCAACTCGGTGTATTGCTGATATGGAGTCATTTTCGCCATGTAGATATTGAGGTGAACAATCGGATGTCGTGTTCCATCTAACCTTTCAAAATCCGACACCTTGAATTTATCGGGCATAGGGATTTCTTGAAATAAAACCAGATCAGAGAAGTCCAGGTCTCCCAATCGATCTACTCCTTGAATATACCTATTTTTTTCTTCAATATGCTTCAACCGCTTATCTTGTTCGGTCTCAATGGGGACGACTATAACAAAGTGAGACGGTGTGTGATTGGGGAATGGTTGACGGTCATGTACGGGTAGTGTAACATGATTAGGACACTCATATGTAGGAGGCGGAGCTTGGTTTTGTTGTTCACCTGTAGACGGTGGAGCTTGGTCGGATGGCCATATGTGGAAGGTGGAGCTTGGACAGGATAGGCATATGCGGGATGTGGAACTTGGAAAGGATGGTAATATGTGGGAGATTGAGGTTGGACAGGATGGCCATATGTGGGAGGAGGAGCTTAGTCGGGTAAGACCAAAGTACTCGGCATGGATTGATGAGGTGCCACAGGAGGGAGTGTTGCTTTGGAAGATGTGGTCGGGGATACTGTGGTATCCATGGCTGCCTGGGAGTTTAGAAAAGCAAAAATACGCTCGAACTGGGAGGTCATGTCAGCCATTGACTGCTCTGTACGAGAATTCTTGGTGTGTATAGTATGTTCTAGATGGATGATCCCCTCTTCGTGTTCTTGAGGTGTTGGATGTCGCATGGGTTGTGGGAAAACTGGTAGAGGGTTTTGATTTTGTTGCTTCATTCGCTTCCGTTGAACGAAACCGCGAGTGTGTATCGGGCTTGTTCCCTCCAGATGTACCTAAGTTATTAAAATACCATAGTAAGAGGGTAAATACACAATTAATCATGCATGTTTGTTTGTTTTTGAAAATTCTGCATGTTCCGTTAATTCCATTTGTACACTTTGATAACATATACAACATAATTTTTTTTCAAACAATACTCTAAAAGGAGTTGGCTAAGAAAAGCCTAATTCTTAAGACGTTTCACATGGCGGCGAAGATAGTTGAGCGCATTTGTTGCTTGCTCCTTGGTTGGAAGAACGGTCGGGTACATGCATTTCAAAAATCTTTTTATTTGCCTCTTCCTTCATCTGGACTGTTCAAAGGTGTCATTCAACTCAGCTATTTTGCCCTCACATTTCTCCAAGGTGCGATCCTAACTTCTCACTTTATTTCGCGCACACTGTAATTCGTTGCGGAGGCGTTGGATCTCTTTCTTGGATTTAGAGTGTTCATCGGCCCAATCAATACTTTGAATTTCAAACCTAGCTTTCATGATCGCGTAAATGTCCTCATAAGATTAGGGTGGATGCTCGGGCCTATCCCCAATTATCTCCTTCGGGTCAAAAGGTAGAATTGCGGGTGCCTAGTAGAACATGTGAACGTACTCCGTTGTAACATGGTATTCATTTTCCTTTGTTGTTGAGCCTTCCGTCAGATTTATGAATAGTAGGACTCGATCCAATAGACATTCACTTGTCGAACTAAGTCTCGTAGCGAGTTTGCAATGTCTGATCGGATGTGCCACATGTACGCTTTTGGGGTCCATGAATGTGCACCGGGATTATCTTGGAATTATGGCAAGTGGTCATGGATCCTTGATGGCTGAGAAGCGGAACTCCCTCAAATGTTTGAACCTAAGGATCATGGGGTCGTGGATGAGTAACCATCTAGCCGTCCATAAAATTTCCTTATGCGTTAACTTTGAAATATGGATTTTCCAATCGAGGACTTTCCATTTCTCAGCTTCGAACAATGATTGACCTAACATTCTCGAGATGACCCTTTTCTCGCCTAAAACGTTTTCCCGGGGAAATTTCATACCAAATTCTTTTATATGGCTTAAGAACCAAATCTTAATTAGGCCAGGCTTGCTTTTAGTACTCATTTTCCTTTGGGTTTTAAAATATTTAGAGATGCAATGGTTTCAACGAGCAATGGTGTCACGAAACCCTTGCCTTCTATTAGTTGGATGACGACTTTGGCCATAGCTGAGTCAATGAGACCATTCGAAAAGGGGAATACGACCGTTCCCAAAACAATTAAAATAAAAGCATGGAATTCCCCAGGTCATTTGTTTTTTCGGAAATTCAGCGCTTGATCCAATATACCAAAAGTTCAATAAGCCACGACTCCCATTCAACATGAGTTCGGTGGTCATTTTGTTCGTTGTGACTTTAAGCAGTTTGGCCAAGGTACTATCTTAGCCTCTTTGTTGGAGGTCGGGTTGAACAATACCACACTTGAACGAGTTGACCGTATTCTTCGAGCGTAGGTGTGAGTTCATTTTCATTTATAACAAAGACGACGTTTTCTAGGTCCCATAAGTCAGGTAAGGCATCGAGGAGATCCCAATTGACTTTGTAGTTTGGAGCTCGTGAACCTCACCAATCTTCTCGTTCATGTACTTATGATCCTCTTTTGTCATGGCTTTCCATATTCTGACAATTTCGACGGTGGGGGGTTGGATGGCCTTGGTTCGAGGAAAGTGGTTTGCCTGCTTCATCCTTACTAAAGATGATGTGTGAAACGTCCTAAGGATGGAAGACAGAATGAACGGAACTTACACATTTTTTTTAAGAAAAATGTAATGCAAGTGCGAGAAAGTAAATGTCACTACTAAGGTTCGTATTACATTTACAGAAGTCTATCGAATACATGAAGGCCCAATCCTATACATGTCATGATCTACGACCAAAACAAAACACGAGAAATGAAACCAACACGAAGTTGGTAGAAGGTTATACGCGGTGTGGAGTTTTTGTTCTAACGGGATAGAATTTTTAGGCCCTCTGAACTAGAGGAACCTCACCCCTATAGAGGATCACGGGCCCATTCTGATCATCGAGTTGATTTTTTTTGGGTGCATGTCGGAGGTCCAAACCGCTTCGAGCGCATTTCCCTACTGAATTCCCTAAGGTCTTAATGTGCCCTACGTCCGAGCTAGTAATGGTAAGTAGTGTGGTGTGTGCAAAACGAGAATTTAAATCTTTTTTGAATTATTAACATTACATCGCCTTCCGGAAAAAATTTAAAACTGCAATCATGAGCAAATGGTCAAAACATATATGGCAAAATATAACATGGCAAAACAAACATGACAAATCCTAAACCATCTAACAAATCATCCCAAGGAGAGGTGCCAAATTGTCGGATGTTGAATCTGACTTTCCCCAACTTCTTTGAAAAATATTTTTTTTATTTTGTTCGCTCAAAAATGTTGGATCTTAGCTAGCGACGGGTCCGATCCAGCGGGGTCATTAATCGGGCCAAAAAAATGAAAGAGTCGCCACCGATTAACTAAAGGCTAATCGGAATCCTAAAATTTGTCTAGCGTACATGGAGTTAACATCCTAGGGCTTGAAAAGGTCTACGTCCAGATAATCGAGTTTGGGGATTTTATTACGTCTTAAGAGTTTGGAAATACTTTTTTAAAAAAATTGCAGAAATGGACCAAAGCGTTTCTGGTTTGGTTTATAACACTCGATAAAGTCCCAGAATGACCCTAGAGTCCAAGCACCGACCTTCATCAAAGTTCAGGAATGACCTAAGTCAGTTTTGAAAATAATTTTTATTTCATAAATATCTATATAGTATCACCTATATTATACATATAATTATATATATATATATATATATATATATATATATATATATATATATATATAACCTCAATTTCATTCACATTAGGAAATAGAAATACAATATTGAATATGAAAGAGATATACCTAAGGTATTCAGAGTTTATATACCATACGAGGAATCGAGACCGATAATCACTAATACTTATTTCAATTTTTCTCAAAAAACTTCACTCAATCACTCAAAAAATCTTAATTCTTTCGGACATTCTCTATGTCTTTTTTGTGCCACCTTTATCAACCGTAGCTTCTCCCATTTATAGGGGTTTTCCTCATGTTTTTTTGTGCAAGTAGATGATAAAGCATTAACAAACCATATTGGATGGCAAATGTGATAGCAATTGGGCAAAGGTGATTAGCAAATGGGAGGACGTTTGGTGTCATTGGGCATGATTTGGCCAAACGATGTTGGTGGGTGAGCAAAAGTAATCAAACTGGCAAAGGTTATGGCAATTGGGAGGATTTTGGGTGTCATTGGTAGGGCTTGGTCGAAAATTGATGTATGGTAGGTTTTGGTCGTGGTTTAGGGGTTTAGGAGTTTAGGAGTTTAGTGTTTAAGGATTTAGGGTTTGGGGTTTAAGGTTTTGGGTTTTTATGGTTTTGGGTTTAAGGTTTTGGGATTAAGGTTAAGGTTTAGGGTTTTGGGGTTGGGGTTTAAACTTTAGGTTTAGGGTTTGGGTTTAAGGTTTAGGCTTTGGTGTTTAAGGTTTATGGTTTGGGGTTTGGGGTTTGGGGTTTAGGTTTTGGGTTTGGGTTTAAGGTTTAGGGTTTGGGCTTTGGGATTTAAGGTTTAGGGTTGGGGGTTTTGGGCTTAGGGTTTGTTTTATTTGTTTTTGATTTTTTCGTTGTCTCTATTTTTCTCGACTAGGATCCTTACGTACGGTATTTTGACCCCGAGTCAAAATCAGGCATTTACAGCAGGCGCAACCACGACCTCTTGAGATACCACAAAGGAGGCACCCACGCGAGGTCTCAACCAAAATAGGCTTTGACCTAGCTGCTGTCAACTGTGGTAGAACCCATGGCAGCCTCTAGAACTGCCACACAAGGTAGGGTTACTAGAGGGGGATTGGAGAGACGTGGCCGACCCCCAAGGGGCGATGGCTAACGTTTCACAAACCCTAGTTGTCCCTTCAAACGAAGGAGATGAAGTGTTAGACCGGTTATGTGTGAACTGATTGAGTATGACTAATTGGTTCAGGTCGGTCTGATATGTTATGTTTGATCAAACCGATTAACTGAGACTAAATAGACTAGTTCAAATGGTTTTGTGTTATCTACACTGGTATGAGGTGATTTAGATGCCCCTGGTTGGCTGAATCAGTCCTGAAACAAACTTGGAACTTATCTTGGACGATTTGTGGGTTAAAATAACTTGGTTTATTTCGGTAAATGTGTGAGGACTCTTTCATTAATATTTTTGGGCCAATTAAATTAATTGTAGGACCAATTTTAGATTCTGGGAGAGCCTTACATTATATTATTGTATGTTGCACATGACTGGATAAATAGAACATTATGTGGGTTCCCTGAGTTCCCTGGATTACTTTGTGTTCTGTCCCAGGTAGATAATATTGTCTTACTTTATATGATTGGCTATTTACTCTATGAATGGTAGAATTGACTAGGTTATGACTTGTTGAGATCCGAGAAAACTGTTTAAAAATTGGTTTGGCATGTTAATTATTTTACTTGTAGAAACTTTAGTCCCTAAATTTATGTTGGAACTTTAATCCCTAAATTTTGGTTTGTTGAGACTTTTTTAACCCCTGAATTTTGTTTCAAGAGCCTTTGTCTCTGAATTTCCATTTGTTGAGACTTTAAACCTCAAACTTTCATTCATGGTGACTTTGATCTCCGACCTTTTATTTATGGTGATTTCAATCCCCAACCTTTCATTCACGGTGACTTTGGTCCCTTCAGTTTTGATAATTACAAGTTAACCCCAAATTATTTTCTTTTTTGAAAGGTCTCAATATATATGTATGTGTATTGAATTGTGATATTTGTTACCTTACTTGCGTAGGATAGATTACTTGGTAGGGAGATCTAGCTTTAGCATAATCTAGGTAGCAAACCTTTAGAATTGTCCTGAGTAGCCCTACAGAAGTTTGGATAAGTGCAAACTACACCTGGGGATATGTTCCGGGGTGTGAATCGGTTCGTTAGTCTACGAGGTTCTCTTAATTTCTTTGAATAATGCTAGGATGATTGTCTTGTATTAGAGTCGGACGCTTTGGTTTAGTGTGATATGTTTGTCTCTAGTCTGTTAAAGACTGTTTGATATGGACGATGTTTCGATTGATAGTAGTGGCTTTAGTGCATCCTTAGAAACGGGGTGTACTTCTTAGTGTAGCTAGGAGTTGTCCTCCGAATTTAAGTTTGTTCTCAAGTTTGTCCAGTTTATTTGAGACTTGTCTTTGTCACATACATTAGAACATTGTTCCTTATGATCCTATTAGAATTTTTTTAGTTACATAAATTAGCATAGCACACAAAAAAAAACATCATTGAGTTTGACAAAGATCTTAGACTTGACGGTGACAATTATAAAATCCAGAGGAAGCGTATGAAGATGATCCTGATTGAGCAGACGTTCATTGACTACATCAAGAAGATCATGAAATTACCTGGCTTTGGAATAATGAATCATCAGAAATCTTCCATTAGAGGGTGGCGTTAATTATGCTAAGAAGCGTGCCATTATGCTAAGTACAGTGGATGGCAACATCCTTTATGACCTTGAGCTCAACATACAACTAAAGTGTTGTGGGTTGATTTGCATGCTGGACTTTGTTCTATAAATATGCTAAACTGTGCTCACTCAACATCAAGTTCGATTCATACGAGATGATCGGCACCAAGCGAGACAGTATTTGAGGAAAATGGTTAATATGATCGCGAAACTCAAGGAGAATGGTCATTTTGTGATCGATTAGTAACAAATCCAGGTCGTATTCCTCTTTTTTCCTAACTCTTTGGAATATATGAATATCAAAACAACCCATTATGTGGGCCTCAAAATCTTTTAACACGTTCAAAGACACATTGAGCGGAAAAGGACAGTCTCAAGGTCGGTTGGCCTAAGTATGAGGTGTGTATGGTGTCATCCTCTGAACTAAAGAAGAGTCGTTAAAGCATAAGGAGTAATGCCTGACACAATGGCGTAGATGCACTGATGGCGAAGAAGACAAAGATTGAGGTGAACCCAAGGACTCCTCTGAAAACATTATCCTGGACACATTCGCTTGAGGTCGAGAAACATGAATATAGAAAATGCTAAAACCTTTTCCAATAAGGACACGTTGTGAAATCGATCTGACACAAGTTATTCTAGTCAACTCTGTGTTTCTAGTACTGTTATGTTGACTGAGTCATGTCCTTTGTAGATTTTCGATTCAGGATCGACAAACCAAATAATTACCAGGGATTGTGATATTTTTGTAGAGTACCTCGCGAAACTAGGTGTATTTACATAAGTAACAAATCTCGTGTTGAATTGGGAGGGATAAGAACTTGTGAGTTGTGTTTACGTGGTGATTGAGTCCTACTCCGAAGTGATATCCTCTAGCCTTCACAAATTCGTCAAAATATTATTTCATCCTTTAGGATTAATGAAACATGGGTTTAGATTATCTTTTCTTGAACTTTCTATCCAAAATCTTTAGGATCAACTCTGAATTTTGTTTGCAATTAGTTCATTTTAACCTCTATGTCCCTCTTAGTGTTAGGGTTCAATACACAACGCGATATTTTATTACATTTACTAATGATTACACCCGTTATAGATTCGTGTACTTGATCTTCAACAAATCAGAGATTACAAATTTTGTTTATCATCATTTTTTTTTAAAGTTGGCTGAGAACTAGTTCGATAGGAGGGTAAAGGCCTTTTGCCCTAATTGTAGAAGAAAAGTACGTTTCAACGGAATTAACGGGTTTTGTAATTAAAAGGGAAACATTCATTAGTTGACGATCGCTTACATCCCTCAACAAAATGTTGTTGCAGAGTGGCATAATAAAATGTTTCTTGAAATGGTTCAATCAATGATGGCGAGGGCTCAATTATTGATTTTCTTTTGGGAAAGCACTTTGAAGACTGTTGCCTATATCGTGAGTCGTGTGTCAATGACGACGGTTAACTCCAATTCATATCAGTTTTGGACTGAAAGAAATTTTGGACCTTAGTCATATGCGCTCATAGTGGTGTGTCGCTTACACCCATGATTCTTCGAATAAGTTAGGGAAGATTGGACCTAGAGGTAATAAGAGTTTCTTTGTTGGCTATTCTAATACCTTCAAGGGATATGTGTTTATAGTCGAGCAGGATAGTGGGAGTGTTACTGAGATCGAATAATGAGACATAACATTTTTAGAGATTGATTTTCCAAAGAATGGATAGATTAGTTTGTATCGATATTTATATGAGAGGCAAGATTAAGTTGAGCAGATACCTGTTAATTCGAGTGAGAGATTTGAAACCGTGGATGATGAATCAGTTTATCGTCCGTCGGATTCACCGCTTACTGAAGGGAATGAAACTAATTCCACTTCTAATGATCTTGTTGACATCTTGGTCTATACTCTAAAATAATCTTTTAGGCACTTAGTAGTACTGTAAATTTCATTATTTGGTCGTGGAAAATAGAATTAAACTATTGGATGAGAACCACTGTGTGTACACTAAAAGGTATAGATCAAATTTTGTGTTTATAACTCTATATGTAGATGACATACTCATAGACGGAAATTGCTTTGAGTTCCTTGCACAGACAAAGGTATGGTTGTCTTCTCTGTTTGGCATGAACGACAATGGGTGAGGCGACGCACATCCTTGGGATTCAAATCGTTGTAGGAGTTAGTTGTGACTTTCACAGGAGAACTGCATAAACAAACTGCTACAAATATTCAACATGAGTAACTGCAAACTAATTGAAACTCCATCTTTACATTCGCCAACATCTCAATATGGATATGTGTTCAAAGACTAATGAAGGAATGGACTAGATGAAATAGAATTTGTATATGAACACAGTTGGAAGCTTAATGAACGTAGCTAGAGTGCATTAAATAGGATCATTTGATATTTTAACGGCATTGTCATGCTTTGTGCTACCGAAGAGACTTGTCGAAGTTCTTAGAATCTCTGGATGACTGGATGCAATGATGCAGACTACGGTGGTGACTTTGATGAGACAAAACTTACCTCGTACTTTACACGTTGCTCTCTGATGGAACCATATTGTGAATGAGCAAAAGGTAACTGCGCATTTTGTTGATCGTCATGGATGCCAAATTTGTGTCTCTTGTGTTGGCTACTCAACAGGTTATGTGGCTTGTGAGAATTGATCGACGGTTCGGTTTGGAGCCGGAATCTCTGCAACAAAGAACCCTAAGTATCATAACAAGTCATAGTATGCAGATATCAAGCAAAAGTATGTTAGCGTGGTTAAACACAAGATGATACTTGTCTATGAATGAGATGGTCGCGGACCGTCTCTCCAACCTTGTAAAGGAAGTCTTTATGGAGGCATATGTAGTCTCTAAGACTGTGTAGACTTTGTTAATGTACTTCATTGAATTTAGGGAAAAGTCTGAAAATGTTCCAACATGTTTGCACAAAATGTTTTTTCAACCCATAATGGTTTAAATGGTCCAACATGTTAGAAAACGATAGTAATTGGTACTTCTGTTAAATATTTTTCTAATTTGTTACAACTAAACCTTACAATCTTACACTAATATTACAAATAAGTCTGACCTCGATTTGAGCTACACCAGGGTCCCCTAGTCAGGGTCTGAACCATGACCAGGTCACCCAACCTTGGGGACCTGATCTTTGCTCAGACCCATACTATACATACTATAGGACCCTTGATTGGAGCTCAATTAGATCCCTAATCGGTCTGGATGAGGTTCGGTTCAGACCGGTTGAGGCTCCAACTGAACCCCAATCGGAGGTCCTATGGTATGGGTCTGAGCCCATACCAGGTCCCCAAGGTTGGGTCACCTGGTTTGGGCTCGGAACCAGACCATAGGACCCCCGATTTGGGCTCAATTAGATCCCCAATCGATCTATACCAGGTTTGGTTCAAACTGATTGGGGCTAGAATTGATCCCCAATCGAGGGTCCTATGGTCTAGATCCGAGCTCAGACCAGGTCCCCAAGGTTGGGTGACCTAGTCTAGGTTCGAACCCTGGTTAGGGGACCCCTGGTGTGGCTCAAAGCATAGACTTGTTTATAACATTAGTGTAAGTTTGTAGGGTTTCGTTGTATCATTTAGAAAAATAATCAGTTTATTTTTTGAATAGAATAAATATTTAACAGAAGTACCAATTACCATCACTTTTAAACATGTTAAAACATTAACCATCGCAAAAAACGCAACTAAAATTTTGTGCAAACACATTGGGACATTTTCATTTTTTTTGCTTTATTTTATTTCTCATACATTGTTCTTTAACTTGAATTATATTTAAGTATCAGTAATCTGAGCATGAACCATATTAAGAAGAAGATAGAGAGAAAGCTTAGAGACTAAGCAACCTTGTAACAGAATAATAGAATCTGAAATTTTACTACTGAAATGTGTTCACTAATCTATTACAACTTAATCCTATTTATACTAAACAACTGAACTAAGCCTATACAAAATTATAACAAACTTGAACCGTCTACAACCTTCTACTAGATCTCAAACCTTCTTAACACCCATGGCACACTTCCTTTCATCACAAGTTACCTTATACATACATCCTAACATTCCCTTGAGAATTTTTCTTTTCATCTCAATATTTGTTCATCTGCTACTCAATCAGAATTCTTCTTCTTCTGCATTCTGACTCTCTTGACGCTGCCATTCTTTCAATCTATCCATCTATATGAGTTGTACACCTGCATACACTTGAATTACTTATATAATTAGAATTATCAGCTTTATAGTTTCATACCACTAATTTTCACACTTGATTTATCAATTTTTTTAAGACGAATCTCAACATATCAAATATGCATCTACCTAACATCATTCAAGCTTGAAATATCATCTGTACATAATTCTGAAAAACAACCATCACATATGACAGCATAATTGCCCCTTCAATTTTTTTCTCGATACACAGAATGAATGTAACAGATGATCATCTTGATTTGAATCATGTATTTTTTTTTTACTGGCAACTGGCAGAGAGGTTTTCATTTTCCTCTATCTTACCAATGAAGTTGGGAGGTTTTCATGTTCCCCCATCTTTACATCCTCAAACAAACTCCTTAAAGTATCTTGAACGTTTTCTTTGAAGGAGTGTTATTTCTGGACTCAAGCTTCACCATATGCCAGTGTTCTTTCTCAGATACTTCTCTTCTCTTTGGCCCCTTTTTTTTAATCAAGCAGAGGCATATCATACATGTAATTGTAATACCCGAATCAAAATTCCATATAGACAGATATTCAGAAGCAATAGAACAGATATCAGCATAGAACATAAAGATAAACAAGACTCAAGTCTGAAAAGGCTCAGTCAATCAGGACATAAAATCATAAATGAATGAAACAATTCAGAGATAGCCTGAACACAAGTAAATCCAAGTGATTGCCATGAACAAGATCATATAGAGGAGATAAAAGACAGGCAGTTTCAATCAAACCAGAGGATGCAGAATAACAAGAACCCATGATGATATCAGGTAACCAAACTAGATCAGAAAAACAAACCTCTCAATAATATCTCAAGATCACAGAAAAAAAGACCTAAACAGCTGACCTAACAAATAGCCTAAACAGACCATGTAATACCACAAACTTACTCATCATCTAAGATAGCTTCCTGAAAATTTTCATTCTCAGTCGAAGACTCTGTATTAAGAAAACATGCAGTTAGTTCTTAAATGACACAACCCCAAGTTTCTCTCTAAATGGAACAAATTTTTTAGCAGTGGTCGGTGTTGTCAAGATATCAACAAGCTGATTTGAGGCAGAAACAAAGTTAACCATAACCTGTCCATTCTGCACTTTTTCCCTTACAAAGCACATATCAAGCTCAACATGTTTCATCTTTGTATGATGAATAGGATTCTCTGTCAAAGCCACAGCTAATGTATTGTCACTCCAAATGATAGGAACAGAGGTTTAGTTTTACATCAAGTTCAGACAGAAGAGACGTTACCCACATTACTTCGCAAACAACATTGGCAATCTCTCTATACTCAGCTTCAGCTGAAGAACGTGAAATAACATATTGCTTCTTGGAGCTCCACACTATGGGATTACTATTGAAAAGGAGATAGTAACCAGAGACAGACTTTCGATCAACTAGATCACCCCCCAATCAGCATACGAGACTAACACCACATAAGAAGAAATTACATGATTAGCACGAAAAAGAAGACCATGATCTATTGTTCCTTTAAGGTATCTTAGTATACGAATAATAACTTTCCAATGACAAACTGAAGGATGTTGCATATATTAACTCATCTTATTAACAACAAAATGTATATCAGGCCTGGTAACACAGTCATGTTGTAAAGCACCAATAATGCTCCTATACAAATGTTCATCTGCAGGAGGAGAATCCCCTTGAACTTCAGCTACCTTTGTTAGAAAGTTACCTGACATAGGCGTAGGTAAAGGTGCAGCATCCAGCAAACTAGTTCTTTACAGCAGCTCATTGATGTATTTGCGTTGTACTAGAATCGAACTATCCTCAGCAATTTGCACATCCATGCCCAAGAAGTAGTTAAGAGAACCAAGATCTTTCAGCTTGAATTCACTATTAATTGCTGAAATAACCAATTCAATAGCACTTATATCACTACCTGTTATAACACTAGCATCAACATATAGTAAAAGAAAAACAGTACCTGCATTAGACTTCTTAACAAACAGACAACTATCTGCTAAAGAAACAGAGAACTGAAGTGAATGAATCAGAAAACTTTTGAGACGCTCAAACCAAGCCTGAGGTGCTTGTTTGAGACCATAGAGAGCCTTATTTAGTTTACAAACTAAAACATTATCGTGATCATCGGTTTTCTCAAAACCAGGTGGTTGATTCATATAGACATCCTCAAACAATTCACCATGTAAAATGGTATTGTTAACATCAACTTGTCTAAGCTACCATTTATGAGTCAAAACTAGAGTTAAAATGATTCTCACAGTAAGAGCTTTCACTACTGGACTAAAACGTGTCCTGGAAATCAAACCCTGCTTTTTGAGAAAATACCTTAGCAACCAAACGAGCCTTGTATCTTGCAATTGAACCATCCGAATTTTTCTTGATCTTAAAAAGCCACTTGCATCCAATTGGTATTCTGCCACCAAGTAACGTTACTAATGAACATGTATTGTTTTCATCCAATGCTTGAAGTTCATCATGAATAGCAGTTGACCATTTGGAGTATTGCATTGCAGTATGCACATCATGAGGAGCAGTTTTGGTAAAATCTTTGGAGGCAACCACTGAAGTAGTTAATGCAGATAAATTTCTTGTTTTAGATCTAGTCTGCATAGGGTGACAAATATTTCCAGGTTTCATGTAGGCATGCAGTAAGGTGAGGCTGGTATTAGATGTAGAAGCTTCATGATCAGACCTAATAGGAACAAGTAATGACTCAGATAGACCATATCTAACTACATCTGAAGAAATATCTCAAGCAGCAACAGAAGATGTAACAACATTATCATATGTAAAGAAGTAACCTGATTGTGCACCTGATCTTCTTGAGAAGATTCAGTGTTAATTGGTGGAGACTCATCAGGAGAAGTAGTATCATACCTTGTATTAGTGTTCGATGTATGCCCCAGAGGATGCACCTGAGCTGGAACTGTAATGTTTTCTGCAACATCATCAATTGGATTACGTATGGAAGCATTGAAAGGTAGAGAGATAGGTAGGGATGTAGCAGTATTCTTTACTACACCTGACTGCATGAACGAACCTGACTTCACAGAAAAAGGGAACACAGATTCATTAAATTTGACATGTCTAGAAATATACACTTTGCTTGAATCATCCATACACCTATAACCATGTTGATTTGCACAATATCCTATAAACACACAAGGTGTAGATCTGAATTCTAATTTGTGCTTGTTAAAAGGTCTAATAAAAGGATAACAAAGACAACCAAAGACTCTTAAAAAATCATAATCCGGAGGTTTACAAAACAATTTCTCATGCGGTGAAACATTATCCAACACCTTAGAAGGCAATCTATTTATTAAAAACACGGTTGTAAAGAAGGAGTCACTCCAATATTGCATTGGTAAGGAGGCCTGATTTAGTAATGTCAATCCCATTTCAACAATGTGTCTGTGTTTCCTTTCCACTATACCATTCTGTTCAGACGGTGAATCTATGTTTAATATCGTGATGAAGAAAATGTGAAGCCAAAGCCTTGAACTCCTCACCTCCATCGGGCTGAACAACTTTGATGTTGAAACCCAACTGCATTTCAACAGTTTTTTGAAATTCAGGAAAGATTACAGACACATCACTCTTGTTTTTCTGGAAATAGATCCAAGTATACCGAGAAAAAACATCAAGTATACTCAGATAATACCTATTTCCATTAGAAAACACAGGTGCAGGTCCACACAGGTCCATTTCAAGAAACTCAAGCGGGACATGATACTCTGTATGAGATATAGCAAAGGGCAGTTTACACCTCTTCCCAATTGCACACGCATTACAAACAGGTATATGAGAAGACAAATTCAGCTTATTTTGTTTAATGACAACCCAAAAAATATTTTGAGAGGGATGGCCCAATCGCTAGTGGTAAAGTGATAGAAGAGAGTTTCATTTGAGTAACATGACATGCAGCAGTCTTATTCAAAACCAAATCAGAATCAGTACATTTAACAGCAAGACAAGCATCATTCTTATGATGATCAACGGAATTCATCATAGTTTTATTAACAAAGGTACTAAAATCCAATTTGTATAGACAACCACTTTCAGATCCTCTAAGCAACACCTGATGGCTCTGAGAAACTCTGACCACGCAGTGAGTTGAATGAAATTCAAAGTAAACTTGGTTATCCTTGGTAAACTGCGATACAGAGACCAAATTCTTAGTAATTTGAGGAATATTAAGCATATTATGTAATACCAGATGTTTGGAAGAAGTGTTAATGACCGAAGTACCAATACTAGTAATATCTAGATAGTTACCATTAGCAACTTGAACCTTACCAGAACCAGAATAAGATTGAGCCCCAGCTGGTACTCCATGAGAGAAATGGTTGTTGCTCCTGAATTTGGGTACCAAGCCTTGTCTGTTGTACTTGATCCACTAACTAAAGTAGTAGTTAAGTGAGCTTGATGAGAGTTGTCCAAAGAAGTGTGAGTAGTAACTGACTGAACTGGTGTTGATGGAGAGCTAGGATTATAAGACACAGGTGGAAAAGGTGGGTTGGTGTTTGTCATAGGAAAAGGTGAGTTGGTGTTTGTCATGGGAAAAACAGGAGGTATGAAGGAGTAGGATGGATAGTATGCAGTAGAGGGAGGTAAGCAAGGATTGATCATAGGAGAAGGATATGAAGATCCGTATATCTGATAGGGATTGATAACATTCATCGGAGGACCAGGGTTAGCAATCTAAGCAGCAGAACTATATGATGGTGTTGCTAGTTTTGAAGCAGTAGAATTCACATACGACATTCAGTCATCATCATTCCATTGCACAGTCGACAGGTTCACTAATGCTGTCATTGGACTGAGTTGTCACACCTTGAAAGTTTACATTAAACCGTTGATAGCATCGATGTACTAAGTGACCAAACTTTCCACAAAGTTGGCACTACATGATTAAGTTGATATTCATAGGTGTTCATCTTCTGGTATGACTGTCCTGTGGCAGCCTGAGTAGAATCCTCTACTGACTTGTTCGGATGTTCTAATGCAAATGTTGCCACAGTAGAGGACGTCGGACACAAGCTCCCACAGTTGAGGATTCTTCTATAGGGTGACCATAGCTTGCCAAACTATCGCATGTAAGCTGAATTTCAGTCAGATAATCCCTCATTGATTGATTTAGCATTTTCCTAACCTTGAATCTATCATAAAGGCTCATAATACGCGTTGTAGAAGATGATGAGAAATTCTAATGCAGTTTGTTCCATATATACGTAGCTGTCATACATCCTACCAGGCCTTTACTGATAGGCGAAGCTATTGACGCTAACAACCAAGATGCAAGTGAAGAATCTTGTTGATAATACTTAGCAAATTCAGGATTCGGTACCTTATTTCCATCTTCATCATCTATTAGGCGAGATATTTGTAGTTTTCCAAACAGATATCCTTCTAGATTAAGGCCTCGAACAACTAGTAACACCTTATGCATCCACGCTTGAAAGTTATCTTCTCCTGTCAGCTGACAAATCCTCTTATTGAAGAACGCAGGAATGGCTTCATCCATGTCTTCTAAAGATTGCAGAACAGATAACAAAGCAGATAACAGAATATCAGAATCGATCAAGAAATCTCACCAGAACTTCTTGAATCTTGCAGCGAAGAACGAATCAGAATGGCTCTGATACCATATTAGTAATCTGAGCATGAACCAGATTAAGAAGAAGAAGATAGAGAGAAAGCTTATAGACTAAGCAACCTTGTAACAAAATAACAGAATCTGGAATTTTACTACTGAAATGAGTTCACCGATCTATTACAACTATTTATACTAAACAACTAAACTAAGCCTATACACGATTATAACAATCTTGAACCCTCTACAACCTTCTACTAGTTTCTCAAACCTTCTTGACACCCACGGCACACTTGCTTGCATCACAAGTTACCTTATACATACATCCTAACATTAAGTATGCATTTTTTTTTCACATTTTAAGTATTTTGTGTGTTCTTCGTGAGATTGTTTATTAAGTTATGTCAAAGTGGACCAAATCACTCTCTCACACGGGGG
This sequence comes from Chamaenerion angustifolium, assembly GCA_946814005.1. Classification (NCBI taxonomy): domain Eukaryota; kingdom Viridiplantae; phylum Streptophyta; class Magnoliopsida; order Myrtales; family Onagraceae; genus Chamaenerion; species Chamaenerion angustifolium. The sequence goes on from OX328273.1 coordinate 10,033,330, forward strand.
ATAACTTCTATTAAATTGTGTAACCTACCCAAAATCATTCCCTCTATTTATCTTTATATATAGGAGTGTTCGGGGTTGAAAACCTAATACAGATCGTAACATTCACTCTCGCCCAAAGCAGAGAAACTTTGTCGCCCTACAATTTAGAGAGAGGTCAGTAGTTGTGCTGTTATAGATCATTGTTCGTTAAACCGTGGTGTGTCCTTCTGTCAGGCAGACCGTGATCTCAACCTCAAGTAGATTCGCTTCCATAAAAGGTAATCGATCCAAGAGGTAATTTAAACATGTACATTTAATCGATTCCATGTTTATAATAGTATATTCTAAAAGTTTTGTACCCAATTTAGAGCAAAGAAACCATCGTCACCTTCTAACTGAGACAGAAGTCAGTAGTTATAGAAATTTAGGTCAGTGTTCGTTAATCCATGACAAGTTCTCTTATCGACAAACTTTGATCCCAATTGCATACAGATTCACTTCTATTTTACAAAGTCAGAAATAGGAAAAGATAACTTAAATATGAATATTTATATTGTGACTTAACCACTATTTCGAAATCCCTACCAAACCACTGAATTATCCAAATCACCTCTAAACAAACTTAATGTATCCAAACATGTGTATTACATAGATAATAACAGAAATCAATTTTGAAACTTCACTGAATCAACATGCAGGAAATTCACAAGAACATGCTCTATTGCAATCAATTTCGAAACTTCACTGAATCAATAGCAGCAAATTCACAAGAACATGTTGCACTGCAACAAATGCATCATCATTGCAGCTCCTTCCCTGTAATTTATATATATACATTAAGAAAATCAACACTTATTTTATTAACATGGATGGTCTTGTACTCGCTAATCAGAACAGAAGAGACACAGGGTGCATGTTAACGAAAAGATGTTTAATTAAATTATGTATCTATTAAAAAACTTATGGTAAATATATATTTTAATTGTGATTTAAATAATACAAAAATATTAAATTTAGATTTACGGATTGACCATACGATCGACCCTAAGTTGAGATGCGAAAATTTCACTTCAAAAAATCCAACTCAAACTCTTTTAGTCGAAACTCAACACAGTTAACGACATTTATGGCGTAATTCAATTATCTATCTACTCTACATTTTTTGGATTTTTTTATTAGATAAATATTATATTTTCTAACCTAACATCGTTTGTGATATAATTTGAGTGGAATAATAAATAAATTAGGTAAATTTATACTTACTCAAAAAAAGTATAAAAATTACTATACATAAATAATTTAATTACTATATAAATGACGCTAACTAGGCGTTGAGTTTTGACTTTCGAACTAACCGTACGATAGGACATATCAAAAAATATACATATATATATATATATAGATAGATAGATATACATTGCTATATATATACACTGATATATATGACTGTACGATAAGATATATATACATTGCTATATATACACACTTATATATATATGACTATATGACATGATATATGTGTATATATATGTATAATTTTTTATACGTCGTATTATACAGTCATTCCGAAAGTCAAAAGTCAATGTTTAGCTAGCATCATTTATATCAAAATTAAACTATTTACGTACTGTAACTTTTATACTTTTTTTGAGTAGATATATAATTAAATTTTTCACATAATTCTTAGGTTGAAAATTTTAATATGTATCTAATAAAAAAATCTTAAAAAATTAGGTTATATAAATAATTGAATTTCTTTATAAATGTCGTTAAGCGTGTTGAATTTATATTTATAGGGCCTTAGTTAATTTTTTAAAAATTAAATTATCATATTTCAACTTAAGGCAAATGGTACAATCAATCCATAAATTTAAATTTAATATTTTTTAAATAATTTAACACGCAATTAAAATACTTATTTACTATAATGTTTTAATAAATATACAATTTAATTTTTAATTAAATATTTCTATCGTCCAGAAAAAAAAAAACTATCTTCATCCCCTATTTGTGTGAGTTGTGATTTAAGTTGCAAAACTATTTTTTAACTTAATATTTATTTTTTTTAATATAATTTTAATTATGCATACTTTTTTTAAAAAAATCTTGGAATTTTGTTGGATTATAGTACGGCGGCTTACCATCCGGTAGTCGAAGACTTCTCCTCTACCTCTAAGTGTTTTCTCTTCCGGCTGCGTTCGCCCTTTCCAGCCACAATCGCTGCGATCTGCAATTGAGTCTGCACCATAACCCGTGTCAGCTCCGAATCCAATTCTGCACGCCGTTTCTCCGCTTCCAGTCTCGACGCTTCCCTTGCCTTGGCCATCTCCTTCTCCGCCTGCTCTATCCTTACCATGGACTCCGAGAATAGCCGCAGACTCGCCCCCAAGCCGGCCAGCTTAGTCTTCGACGACTCCATCGCTGTATCATCGGAGGCGGAAACGCTGGAGTCTTCGTCCGGAGGGTGTCCCGCGTCGAAGGCAGCATACTCTACGCACTTCGCCGGACCGTTGGGGGTGCCATCTCTGGTATTCAGCATGATTTTTAAGTTACGATTGAGGATTTCTGGATAGAGTAAAGAAGAGTCGTCTCGGTCGGCATGTCTGTGTCACCGCGCACTAAGCGAGGACAAAGAAAGGTAAAGAGAACGAATTAAAGGGGCACCATAAAGTTGCTTCCGGAAATTTTATTGGGAAACTAATTTTGTTAAAATCAATTTCGTTTAAATATTGAAATATTTAGTAGTATATTATATATTTGTCATTCATATTAAATTGATAAACTATAAATTGTATTTTAATGACCAATTATACATGTTAATTATTTTTAAATCAAACTACATATTTATGGTTATTACCTTTATCATAATCTATTGTGACTCCTCAATTGTTGTTCACCATTTCGACATCATCATGTTTGTTCCACAGTTGTCATAATCTATTGCTCAGACAGAGTGACCCTATTTCACCTTATCTATTTATTTTGGTCGCTGATGTCTTTTCTAGATTGCTAGATGACTAGGTTTCGAAGGGAGTGTTTAGAGGCATTCGCCCGAGGAGGTCATGTCCGGAGATTCAACACCTCTTCTTCGCGGATGACTCGTTCTTCTTTCTGAAAGGCTCGTTGGCCCAAGCAACGAGTTTTAAGAGCACTCTAAGAGACTACTGCCTAGGCTCATGACAGAAGATCAATTTCCCCAAGTCATCTCTTTATTTCAACTCGGGGGCTCATGACGACTTCAAGAGGAGTATATCAGACCTTTTTGGGGTAGCACATTCGTCGGACCCGGGCTTCTACTTGGGACTTCCGACTATTTGGGGCAGATCAAAGAGGGAGGCTCTTAACTACCTCAAGGAGAGGGTTCGGGACAAAATTCAGTGTTGGCGTAATAAAACTCCTAAATCATGCGGGCAATGAGGTACTTATAAAGTCAGTTCTTAGTGCCATCCCTACTTATATCATGCACATTTTCAGGATTCCGACCACGTGGTGTAATGAGGTCAATAGCCTCATGGCACGATTCTGGTGGGGATCTAGGGAGGGCAACAAGAAGATACATTGGAAAAACTGGGCCTCGATGACCTCAGCAAAGTCGGTCGAGGGGTACGGTTTCAGGGACATGAACCAGTTTAACCGGGCGATTCTCGCAAACATGGCCTCCCGTATTATTCATGAACCTGAGGCTCTTTGGGTAAGATTTATTAAGGGAATCTATTTCCCGAACTCCTCATTCCTGCAGGCCTCGGTAGGAGGGAGAGCTTCGTGGGCTTGGGCGAGCCTCCTTGAGGGTCGGGTCGTGCTCATCGAGGAGGGAGTGCGGACTCTTGGTGACGGGAGGTCCATACGGCCTTTCGCTGATCCGTGGTTGCCGATCAGAGCAAACCTGCGCATTAGACCACTTGTGGAGGATGTTCAACTTCCGTCACAAAGGGTTGTCACTTTGATTCACCCACACGACCGAGTGTGGGACGAGGCATCGATACGCAGGGCGGTCCACCCGGGTGATGTACAGGCAGTTTTACAGGTTCCAATTCCTCTCGTACACGCCACGGATACTCATAGATGGCCACACTCGAGGACGGGAGCCATATCCGTCAAATCCGCATACCACGCACTTCATGCCAACCAGGTTCGGCGCCGAGGGCCTGGCGGCTCTAACTCAAGACAGCTGCTGATGCCTCCTTCGGTTTGGAAAGCGGTTTGGTCGGCAAATGTGTGGCCTAAGATCAAAGCTTTTATGTGGAAGTTAGCCAACGACGTGCTTCCGACAGGAGCATCTCTAGTGCGAAGAGGAGCAAATATAGACGGTCTTTGTACGGCATGCCTTGTTAATGAGACTAGAGAACACATGTTATTTGGTTACCCATGGGCGAAGCAGGTCTGGACTCTTTACGCCGACAGATCGGATCTGGATGTAGGTGTGGCTTCGGTCGATGAGTGGTTTGCCGCGGTGACTAACTTCGCGGGAAATCGGGGGAAGGCGAGGTCAAAGGATTGGCGGAGGCTCATGGTTGTAGCGTGGGTTATTTGGAAAGCTAGATGCAAGCTCGTGTTCGAAAACGCCCAACCATTCACGATTGCGATTCATAATGAGGTAACCCGTACCATGGGAGAGTTGGGGTCGGCAACACCACAGTTCAGCTCTGACGGTCATTTTAGGGCGTGGATCGGTCCGCCTCCTGGAGTCATCAAGATCAATTGTGATGGGGCTTGGTCAAGCAACACATTACAAGGAGGTTTCGGTGTCATTACTCGGGATAGCGCGGGGGTGGTATGTGGGGGAACATCGGTGGTTCGCCTTGTGGGATCGGTGGACGAGATTGAGGCGGAGACGGTTGCACAAGGGGTCCAACTTGCCATTGACAAGGGTTGGGCTCGGGTCATCATAGAGACGGACTCCATGAACATCATCAACCATATCCGTAGGAGGGAGTTCGCTTGGAGGATAGACCCAATTTTGTCTAATGCGGTGTTTCGCTCTTCTTCGATTGGGGAGATTGCTTGGGAACGTGTTCCAAGATCCGCCAACTCTTGCGCGGACTGGTTAGCAAAGAATGTTTTATCGGGGTTGTGTCCTTTGGATTGGGTATCTACACCACCAACCTCTTTGTTTCGTTGTATTGTATCGGATATTGTTTTGAACTCTAACCCGGTTTCGGGTGGTTGAGTGCATTATGAAGTTTATTGGCCAAAAAAAAAAACTCAAATGTCTAGAGTTGTCTGGCGGACAATTATTTTTACTCTTTTAAACCATTTTCTCGAACCATTTGACATTTTTTAATTGAAATAATTCGTGTTTTTATAATTATTCATAATTTAATCAATTTATCACAAAATAATTTATTTAAATCCTGTAATTTATTAAGTAAATCCTTAAAAACTCGACAAAACTTGTTGAAATCGACACGACGTTGCTGATTTCTCATCTAATAATCGGCATGCATCCAATTTATAGATCAGCAATCGGGAAGAGCTAATCGATTTTTGAGTTAAAGAACGCTAAGTGCGGACCGATTATTAGAGGAGAAATCAACAACATCGTGTCGATTCTACCAAGTTTTTCTCGGGTTTTTAAGGATTCACACATCAAATTACATAATTTAAATGAATCATTTCATGGAAAATTGATAAAATTATGATTAATTATTTAAAAAAAAACGAATTATCTCAATTAAAAAATATTAAGTGGTTCGAGATAAATGGTCGTCCGCTGACAACAACAATGATGTTAAGGGGATGATAATTGTGGAACGAAGATGATGATGACAAAGTGGTGAATGACGCTTGAAGAATGTCAATTGAGGAGTCACATCGGAGTGTGACAAAGATGATAACAGTAAATATGTAGTTTGCGGTGAAAGAGAATCAACATGAATAATTAGTTTATGAAAAACAATTTGTAATTTATAAATTTAGTTGAAAGATAAATATGTAAAATATTGTTAGGACATTTTCTTATTTTAAAAAAATGGTCTATAAAAAGTAATTATTTGTTTGCAAATAGAATTTATCTAAATAAAATTATATTTTACACTTAATTACAAAATACCCTTACCCCTTAGATTTTAAAATATGTTCCTTCAATTATTATAAGAGTAATATACCCCTAAATTATTTTATTTCATAAATTAATAACGAAAAAGTAAATGGATACGGGTTGAAGTAGAACCCAAGATTGTACAAAAAAAAAATAAAATAGTTTTCTAAAATTACAAATTTTTTTTTTTGGCCACATCTAAAATTACAATTGGACTGAATTTGAATTAAAATGGGTAAAATATGATATTATCTACTAATATTTGGTCAGATTTCGAGTTTCTCTCTTAAAGTTTAAATCGTAAATTTTTATTCATTCATGTTTAGTTAAAGTGAAGGTTTGTCTTCTCTGTCAATTTTTTCATCAAAATTTAATATAATATTTTTTAAAAATTACAAAAAAAAATTCATTTACCTAATTAAAGAAAAGATTTAGATGAAACATTTGAAAGTAGTTCAATTTTATAACTAAATAGATCGGATTCTACTTGCTATATATATAAATTGATTCGATAGTTAATCGATTCAAAATTGAATCACTTATTATTATAAATTATTTATACATATTTTGCTTTTTAACGTTCCCAATTTAAATTATGTAACATAGTCTTGATTTAATTATACTTTTCATCCTTGCTACAATATCTATATCTACCTCTCTATCTCTTTATTAATTTTGTTAAGTCTTATAAATTTCTCTCTCTATTAATTTCAAAAAAAAATTACAAATAGTAAAACAGATCGATTACATATTAAAATAGAAACTTTATTGGTCCACATTAACTTATATTTTTTCTTGATGATATGGCAATACAAACTTATGTACTTATAAATTCTCCAAGTATCATCATTATATTTTAAAAATCATTACATTTTTTTTCCATTTTTTATAATTAATAATAATAATTCACTACCAATACTAAACACAATTAGTTCACAATTATATGTTACAATATTTAAATTATTACATTTTATATTAACTCTGATTTACTAAAGTTTAGTGTAGGTAAATTTTAAAATTTATTATGTGGTCAAGATAAAATAATTAACTACACGTGCACTCCCTATGTAAAATAAACATGATATATATGGTTAGTTAATTGACAGAACAACCATTCAGATAATATATGCTCTTCCTCCGCTAGGTTTTCAGCTGAAAGCTCCGTGAGGGATGTGTCGGGCATTCTTCGTCCATCGTCGCAGCTTCTTGTTGTTGTTCGTTTCAATTGATTGTAGGAGACGAGAGAAGAGTGCAATCGGTCGTATGCGCAGGGAGAAGGGAAGGCTAAGGGAGAGCGATTCGTCAATTGGGCAGGGGAGCGACGGAAAGTTGGGGGTTCGAGGGTGAGAGGTCAGGGGCTGGGCGTGGAAGGGCAATAAGCATGGAATCGAGGATGCCGGCGACGGAAAATCCTTCCTGAGACAGGGCTAAACCATCTCGTCCCTATTCGAGCCAATTCGTCCCAATTCTCAACCAAGCCAATTCGAGCCAATCAAGCCATTCATCAAACCGACCACAATCAAAGCTTCGTCTTCCCAACTTCAAGCTCCAAATCCTCACCCGGTCGCACCAAAATCTCCACAACTGTGTCGGAAGCTATCGCCACCATAAACGGGCTTCACGGGGAGGTAACATCTATATAGGTTTTTCAGTTTCCTGATAGTTTGATAATCGATTTGTTGAGCTAGTTTAGATGGAACAAAATTGTCGAGTACATGATAGTAGAATGCCTGATGATAGAACTGTCATGGGAAACTTTGTCGATATACCAGAAAATGTTGACATATCAGCTGGAAATCTGTGTGTGGGTCAGGTAATTTCGGATAAACATGTTAAGGCGATGGTGGTTCACAGTGTTCTGCAACAAGCGTGGGGGCGATATGCTGGGGTGAGGTTCCAGGAAATGACTGGAGAGGTGATCCTATTTGAGTTTGCGAAGATGGAGGAACTCAAGGACGCCCTAGATTGGTGCCCATGGGCGGTGCAAGGGAATTGCTTGTCTCTCAAGAAATGGAGGCAAGGGATGCAGATTGCTGAAGTGTAGTTCCATATGGTTCAATTTTGGGTCCAAATTCATGGACTTGAGGTGGATAAGTTCAGCAAGAGGAACTCTGAAGCGATAGGGGCGAGTCTGGGGACAGTGATAGAAGTGGATGACATGATGGGGCCTATGGGACTCGATAGAGACTTCATTAGGATCAAAGTAGAAATTGACAGTACTAAACCCCTCCAAGCAGGTTTCTGGTATAAGAGGAGAAATGGGAGTCTAGGAAGAGCTACACTGAAATACGAGAGACTCCCGGAGTTTTGCTTTGGGTGTGATAAGATAGGCCATACAGAAAGAGTGTGCACAACCGAGATCACGGTCTCGGAGGAGGAGCATGGAAGTTCGATGTATGGGCCATGGATACGAGTGGATTGCCCTAAAAGACGAAGAGAAGAATCCAAGTTTGTGGGGAAGAGCCCGGGTACTCCGGTGGGGGAGACAAATAGACGAAGTTGGAAAGATCTAATGAAGGAGAAGCAAGATAGGGAAGGATCCAAGACACCTCCCTCTGTGAGAACAACGAAGACAGGCGGGGGACATGGGGAAAGGGGGACTAGGGAAGGGGACAAGATGCAAGAAAGTTAGGAGGAAGGACACGCGATGGTGGTGTACAATAAGGGAATGGGGCACAACTCTGATCAGCACGAAGGGGAGGAACTGCAACTGCCTAAAGTGCAGGAGAATCTAGGGTGAAAAGGGAAGGGAAAGGTGCCGGGGGAGAAGCCTAGCTGCTACACTTCAGATCCAGAGATGGTCAGCGATGCAGCTACGGGATACTACACATGGAGTCCCGCAAGGGCTCGGTATGAAATGGATAAGCAGTTATATCAGGAAGAAAGTGGGATCCAGTCGCACCAGGAAGTCCCGATGCTGCAGGGGATTCAATGAAGGCAGGAAGGTCAGTCGGGGCAGGGGGAAACTTGCAGATCACCCAGAGGCCAAGTCATGAATATGAAAAGGATATGGGAAGGGCTTTAATGGAATCAGTGGTGATTCGCAAGATGACCGATCTTGACAATATTCAGATAAGGAACAAGATATCTCCGGTGAGTACCCCGGGAGTTGGACAAGCGATACCCATGGAATTGGAGTTGCAAGAGGTACAGGTACAATAATGTAACTACATTGTTGAACCACCCGATTCACCTGCAACAAGTGGCGAAGGCCTGACCATGCCGACGGGGCTAAGTCCTCTGATCAAAAAGATCAATCTAAAAAGGAAACATGAGGAGGAACCCGAGGTAGAAGAGGATGAGGGGGGACAGAATCTGAAGAAACACAAAGGGTGGAAGGAGGAGAGTCGTGGGGGAATGACTGTTGGGAGAGGACAGGGTCAAGCAAGAAGGGGAAGCCAGGCATGACATATTGTGAGGAGGAGGATCATTTCAGCAAAGAGCAAGGTCGTCATAAGGGGTTCTGGTAGCTGTTCCGAGACAGCTACCCAGAACCAATGACTATCTGGTGTGGAATTGTCGGGGGTTGAGATCGGCCATGACAATTCCGTACCTCGCCGATCTCACGCGGAGGAACAAGCCGGAAATGATATTTTTTATGGAAACAACACGGAAGAATACTGCGAAAGGGTTAGGAAGAAGTTGAAAATGGAATGAGGGGAGTATGTCAACCCGATCGGAATATCGGATGGGCTGGCATTGTGGTGGACGAAGGAAGTACACGTAGTGATACATGCCAAGACTGAAAACTTCATAGATACAACGATAACAAAGGTGAATGGAGGAGCGACTATGCACGTTACCTGGCTTTATGGGAGCACAATTTGAGGAGAAAGGTTGCGACTATGGAATGTATTGAGGGGGAGAGACCATAGTAGGAGAGACCCGTGGATGTGCGTTGGAGATTTCAATGAAATAGCTAGGGAGGGGGAGAAACACGGGGGCAGACCGAAACAACCTCGTACGATCGATACTTTTAATGAGATGATGCGGGATACCCGGCTGGTTGATATGAGGTACAAGGGGAATCAATTTACTTGGTGTAACAACAGGGATGGTGATGGTCGTATACAAGAACGCTTAGATAGGGCAATCGTGAATCCAGATTGGATCAGGACTTTCCCCTATGCTATGGTAATCCATAAGCTGCAAATTGGTTCGGATCATAGCCCACTGTTAATACAAATTGAAAGGAAGCATCCGGGGGTAGGAGGCCATTCAGATTTGAGACGGGAGGTTGTAAAAGGAGTGTGGGAAGGGCGATCGAATCATAGCAATAGGGACGGGATTCATGGAAGGTTAGGGAAATGCTGGAGTGCGTTGAAACGATGGAGTAAGGGAGTGGTGTCGAATAATAAGAGAAGGATAGATGCCCTAAATGAGGAACTGTTAGCATTGCATAGACAACCGAACGAGAGATATACGAGGGATATGGAATGGGTGCTAAAAAGAGCTCTCGAAGAGGCATGGGCAAAGGAGGAAGAATACTGGAGGCAGAGGTCCCGAATTCAGTGGATGAAAGGGGGAGACTGGAATACGACTTACTTTCACCAGACAACAGTTGATAGGAGAAGGAAAAATACACTATGTCGGATGCAGAGACGAGATGGAGTCTGGGTGGAGAATGAGGAGGACATTATGGCCGAGTGCGAGAGATACTTCAAACATATATTTCAGACGGAAGGATCAGAGGGAATAACTGAGCAAATGAGATGCGTACCAAAATTGGTGACGGGGGCTGACAATGCAAACTTAACAAGGAGGGTTACTCGAGAGGAAGTTAAGACATCAGTTTTCCAGCTGGGTGGGAACAAAGCCCCTGGGCCAGACAGTTTCCCAGGTATGTTCTATCATTGATTCTGGGATGTCCTCGGGGAGGATGTATTCCATTCGGTAAGTAGCTTTTTCGAATTGAGTATCTTACTACCAGGTTACTGTTATACTGATATAGTGTTAATCCCTAAGATCCCTAATCCGATTAATACATCCCACTTTCGACCTATAATCCTGTGCAATTTTAACTATAAGATCATATCCAAAGTCCTGTCTAATCGTTTGAAATTAATATTACCTAAGCTTGTAACCCCTTTCCCAAGTACTTTTGTCTCAGGCAGGTTCATCCACGATAATATTCTTATTGCCCATTAAGTGTTCCATCACCTGAGGATAAATAGAGTGAGAGGGATAGAAGAGTGTGCGGTAAAACTAGATATGAGTAAAACATACGATCGAGTTGAATGAGAATTTGTAACGCAGACACTTAAGGGACTGGGCTTCTCGGACCAATGGTGCCAATGGATAGAGGAGTGTATCTCGAAGGTTCAGTACAACGTCGTAGTAAATGGTAAGAAGACAACGAGATTTAGGCCCTCGAGGGGGCTTAGGCAAGGAGATCTGCTCTCCCCATACCTCTTCATTCTAGTGGCGGATGTGCTTTCTCGTCAGATTATGAGGGAGGTGGAGGAGAACCGTATTCAGGGATTCAGGATGAAGCGCACCTATCCGGAGATACACCACTTGTTCTTCGCGGACGATTAGATTTTCTTTATGCAGGCAACGGAAGGGAATGCAGTGGCACTGAAAGCCACGCTTGAGCGATACGGTAAGGCGTCAGGGCAAAAGATTAACTTTGAGAAATCATGCATCCAATTTGGGAGGGTGGTGGCGGAGGTAACAAAGGATAGGGTTGCGGAGGTGTTGGGGGTCGATGTAGTCACGGACGCGGCGAGATATTTGGGACTCCTAACCAATTGGGGAAGATCGAAACGAGATGCAATGAGGTACCTCAAGGAGAGGGTGATAAAGAAGATCCATGGGTGGAAGACCATATTCCTTAACAATGTCGGGAAAGAGGTCCTCATAAAGGCGGTAATAACCGCAATCCCTACCTATGTCATGTCCCTTTTTAAGCTTCCTAAAACCTGGTGTGCAGAAATAGCGAGTATGGTGGCCCGATTTTGGTGGAATGGTCGAGACGAGATGAGGAAGGTGCATTGGGTTCGGTGGAGCCAACTAACACATCCTAAAGACATGGGAGACATGGGTTTTAGGGACATGATAGATTTTAATAAAGCGATGTTGACCAAGACGGCGTGGAGATTGCAGAATGATGGGGAGTCAATGTGGGCACGGGTGCTCAAGGGACTTTATTATCCGAGAGGTAATCTATTGAAGGCCTCTGTCGGGGTTCGACCGTCTTGGGCATGGGCGAGTATTCTTGTGGGACGATACATCCTTAAACAGGAAGGAGTGTGGCAAGTTGGGACGGGCGAACAAATCCGAGCCTTGCAAGATTCGTGGGTGCCAGGGCGACCCAATCACCGAGTGGGCACTGCAACCGTGCACATGGTTGGGGAGGAGGTCTGAGTGAGTGCATTGATGGATTGAGATAGGAAGAGATGGGATCTCACCGAGATCCAAGACCAACTCACTGAGTTGGATGTGCAAGCGATTCAAACGATCCATATCGCTGAGGTACCGCATGAGGACCAGCTGGTCTGGCCGACCTCTGCCGATGGGGTGGCTAGACCGAGGCTAGTATACAGAAGGCTACGGGAACTGAGGGAGGAGGCGGGGAGGCAAGGGCCTAATGCGCAACTGAGGCCAAATGAGAGGCGATGGCACGACATATGACAAAGCGAGTCCATCCCGAAGGTAAAACATTTTCTATGGAGAGCTTTACATAATGCCTTGCCTGTGAAAGCTGAATTACTTAGACGGGGTATCCAAATAGACCCGACATGCAGATTTTGTGATGAATTGGAGAATGTGAACCATGCGGTTCTGGGGTGTCAATGGGCAAGGCGTGTATGGTTCAGGGCTATGGGTCTTCGCCTCGAACAGGGTGGAGGCGCCGAATGGTCTAGGTGGGTTCGGCTTATGCAGGATATGGGCGCGAATGGGGGCGAGATGGGGAGGAAGAGGAAACTTCTAGGGGAACCATTGCGTGGGAGGTCTGGAATGAACGTTGTCGGGCTGTCCACGCGGAGGCAACGATAGTGGTGGCTAAATCTCTAGCTGAGGAGACATGGTTGATGATGGGACGGGTCGAGCGACAACCGGTTAGGGTGCCAGGCGAGAAGGACCAGGTTTGGCGAAGACCGAACCAAGGTGTTGTAAAGCTTAATTGTGATGCGGCGTGGGATCACAACACAAATAGAGGTGGAACGAGCATCGTGGTGCGGGACTGGACGGGATCGATCATTGCGAGATGGAACTCAACGAGTTATGGTACGAGTGCAAACACACTTGAAGCTAAGGCTATACTTCAAGCAACGGAACTGGCGATTCAAAGCGCATGGGCCGAGGTAATCATTGAGTCGGATGCTCAATACATAATCAATATTATTCAGGGAGGCGACGCTAGGAAGGACTGGGAACGGAACATCCTCACGGACATCCTTGAGTTGGCGACAAAAATACCTTGTGTCCAATGACACTTTGTTAGGCGAACGGCGAATCAATGCACCCATTGGGTAGCAACGGAGTCAAAGAAAGGAGCGTGTCCAAGTGATTTGACAATTAGACATCCTAGTTCATTATTATCTTTATGTGTAACGGATTGTAGGGATTCTTATTATGATTAAGGTATTGATTTTATTGGCAAAAAAAAAATGACAGAAATTGAGTCTTCGTGATAAAATTAAAAGTTTAAATTCTGTCATTAAAAACAATTTAACAGTATGGGCAAATAATGTAGATTATATTTCGATTATCCACTCAAATAAAATATAGACTTAAGTGATTTATCATATTATTAAATTTAATTAATATCTTTTATATCTATTAATTTAGTTAAATTTCTCTAGAATGCCAAAAAGAAGTATATTACTGGTTCACATCAACTTATTTCTCTCATCGGTGATATGATACTATCATGTAGGCAATTCTGTGTAGTTAAAATTCATCCAAATCTTCTTATTGCATCTTAGAAAATGTTTTACTTTTCTCTAATGCTATAGGTATGTTTCATTTAGAATGGAAAAAAAAAAACGTTTATTGTTCATTGACAAATAAAAAGAGCAACAGTAAAAAAGACTGAACCAACACACCTAGCAATCAATTATGAACAATAATTTGAAGCATTCAGGCCAATGAATAACCAACTAACGGATTAAAGAGACATCAACAGTGTAGTGAGAAATTCTATCAAATGAAGTTATAGTGGAGACAACACTGAATGATTTGAATTGACGTTGAAGACAAATAATAGGTAATTTGAAGAAATTTAGAAACGTGAGAAAACAGTATTGAAGTATGCATAGAGAATTTTTTGAAAAAGTAAGTAGTGTAATTTTTTTTTTCAAATATATTGCATTAATACCACAGTACAAAGCTCTTATCAATTCACAAAAGATAGGCAGCTAAATAGAGTCATTAGCTAATGTAGATGCTTTGACGATCCTTATCAGCAAAATACTTGGTCCAGTTTAATCATGTCGGATTTTATACCAAAAATAACTCTCCAGGTGATATGAAGTTACAACTATCATCTAATTGAATGATTAACAGTAAATTAAAGATGCTGTTATGAAGTTACAGTTGACTAACAGCATATGAAGTTACAAGTTACAACTATCACCAAGACAGATTCTCGCCTCAGCAGAAACAGATGATTGAAGATGAACAGATGCTGGAGATCGACTTACCAGATGCTGGAGATCGACTAGAGAGCTGGAGATCGAGGGTGGAGGCTGGAGAACAGATTCCGGATCGCCGTGCGTTAGTTAGAACTTAGAGGAACAGCCGCACAGAGACTGAGTATTGAGTAAGTGTCTGTCGTGACTTGAGATTGAGTATCTAGTTGTTTTAGGGTTTTTGTGAAATAAATTATTTTATTTTAATATATATATATAGAGAGAACCGGTTCCTTTAGGGTACCCTACCCATATAGGAGAACCGGAACCGGAACCGAAAAAAGAGGTTCTTAAATTTTTTTCCCGGAACTTACCCGATTTTAAAAACGTCTACCCGGAACCTACCCGAAGTGCCGGTTCCGGTTCGGTTCCGGGTCCAAATGGGTACTTTGCTCACCCCTATATACGGTAGCGCATTTTTTCAATAGGCGCTACCCAGAGTAGCGTCTTTGGAATAGGTGCTACTCAAGGTAGCGTCTATTCCAAACCATTTTTTTTTTCATTTTGATGTTTCGATGTTTAATTAAAAATAAAAATATGTATCTATTAAAAATTATAGTAAGTAGATATTTTAATTGTAATACAAGTGATGCAAAAAATATTAAATTTGGGTTTACGGATTGACTGTACGCTCTGCCGTAAGTTGAGATATGAAATTTTGGCTTAAAAAATTATAACTCAGACCATGTAAGTCCAAACTCACCACGATTAACGTCACTTATGTCGTAATTCAATTATATATACATAGGGTAATTTTTTTGATTAAAAATACAGTTATTTTGTAACCTAACATTGTTTGTGTTTATAATTTGGCCGAAATAATTAAATGCATTAGGTGGGAAATTTAATTATGTACATACTCAAAAAAAATATAAAAAAACATTACAGTGCGTAGATAATTTAATTACGAATTAAATGACGCTAACTATGCGTTAATTTTTTACTTTTTGACTGACTGTGTAATACAGTACGTAAAAAACTCTACATACGATACAAAAACTGCTAAATAGTGATTTACACTGGGTAGCACCTATTGAAAAACGTGCGACTCACGGTAGAGCGTATACCCAAATTTCGAAATATTTTTTCGATATACTTACTTTTCTAAAAAATAAATTACACAACTTACTTTTTCAAAAATTCATGCCCGGATATGAATCCTAATGATGATTTCTTATGAAATTTGTTTGTTGTTTTTGCAAGGTAATTCTGATAAACTCCTTTTACAATTAACATAATTCAAATGCAAGAAGTTTAAGATAGATATTTTTCCCTTATTATATAATAATTAAAATATATATTGTTATTATTACATACATAAGTCTCTCTCTCCATATATATTATAATTCTGAATCTTTAATTTTAGGGAAAAGTATGAAAGAGATGTAACATGTTTGCCCAAAGTGGTGAATGCGGCCCAATGTTTGTTTTTGATGGAATATGTTTGTTGGTGTAGGTTTTTGATGAATTCGGTTTGTGTCCGTCAAAAAAGTCTGTTAGTTGCCTCCATGCCTTGCACGTGAGTTTTGGTCCGTTTGAAAATACAAAAATTCCCCGGATGCCTTGCCACTTACATGTTCAGTCTCTACTCCGGAGACATAAAGTCCTCCCTCGAATACGACCATACCACACTCAACCTCCTTGGTTTCTTCAAGGATCTCGGTGGAAACGTAGGCGTCCTCTCTGGACTTATCAACGAGGTGTCTCCGCCGTGGGTTGTTCTCTCCATCAGCGCCGTCATGAACTTCTCCGACTACTTCAAGATCTGGCTCTCCGTCACGAACCGAATTCCAAAGCCCCACGTGTGGCAGATGTGCCTATACATCTGTATCGGCGCGAACTCTCAGTCCTTTGCGAACACCGGAGCTCTCGTCACTGCCGTCAAGAACTTCCTGGAGAGTAGAGGCAGCGTCCTCGGCCTCCTCAAGGGATTTGTGGGTCTAAGTGGCGCCATCCTCACACAGCTCTACCACGCCTTCTACGGCTCCGACTCCAAATCGCTGATCCTCCTCATCGGGTGGCTTCCCGCCGCCGTATCAATCGTCTTCCTTAGGACCGTACGTACTATGAAGGTTGTCCGTCAGGAAAACGAGCTTCGGGTGTTTTATGATCTCCTTTATATCTCCCTCGTCCTCGCCGGGTTCCTCATGGCCGTCATCATTTTACAGAACAGGTTAACCTTCTCTAGATTCGAGTACATCGGAAGCGCATCTCTGGTCGTTCTGCTGCTCCTTCTTCCGATCGCCATTGTCGTTAGGGAAGAACTCAAGCTATGGAGGGCCAAGAAAGAAGAACCGGTCACCGAGATAGTAATTACCCCAAACCCTAAACTGAGCATCGAGCTAGCACAACCCGACCGCACTCCTTCGTCCGACAACGGCAACGACCAGAGCTCTGTTTCATGTGTTGCCAACATTTTCCTTCAGGCACTGTTCAGCATCGACATGCTCGTCCTCTTCATGGTAACGACATGTGGGGTTGGTGGGACTCTAACAGCCATCAACAACCTAGGACAGATCGGTAGCTCTCTGGCTACCCGAAACAAGCCACGACCACGTTTGTCTCCCTCGTCAGCATCTGGAACTACCTCGGACGAGCTGTGGCCGGGTTCTCGTTGGAGATCCTCCTCGTCAAGTACAAGTGCCCACGGCCACTGCTGCTAACCCTGAATGTGAAGGTGGCGGGGCAGCTTTATGATAAGGAGGCGAGGCGGCAGGCGGGACTAGTTCGGTCTTAGGGAGGGAAACAGTTCGGTTCGCAAAGAATAAAGGAGGGAATACATAGAGGGGGTAGTTTGGGTATTTTCGTTTTTGGTTATTTCAACGTTCAATTTATATGTCACATGACAAGCACGTGCTAACTTTTAACGGATAAATTAACAGAAAAACTAACGTTTTTTCAAAAACCAACAGAAGTAAACGTTTTACATCAAATACCCGCGGCCCAAAACAAATTTCATCGATTACCATTTTGGGCAAACATGTTACATCTTTTTCATACTTTTCCCTTAATTTTAAAACTTGCCTTAAATATTTAATTTAGTTATATATATTATTACATTACAAATATTAGTGTATATATTCTTTAAAATGCTTTAGTAATTACTAATTGTTAAATTTCCTTAATTTCTTTTTAATGTATACAGTATTATTTAAAAAAAATAATATTACCATATATACATATATATATATATATATATATATATATATATATATATATTGTAATTCTCAATTGTCTTTTTTTTAGCCGAATAATTCTCAATTGTCAATCTTTAATTACAAATTACTTTATAATTATTGTATATATTTAAAATTAACGTATTGATATCATAATGTTAAAATCATGGGTTAAGTATACAAAAGCAAACCCAATTTTGATGAAAATAAAAAGAATAAATCGATTTTTGTTTACAAACAACAAACCAAACTTAGTAAATTTAGCAATCAACAAATCTACCTAAAATTGTCATTATGTTTGGATGAATTTTTTTCATTTGGACCAAGTGATTTGTCTAATTATAAGTGCAACAATAACATTATCGATGGAATTTGACAAATCACTCCGTCCAAATTAGAAAAATTTGTCCAAACATAACGACAATTTTAGGTAAATTTGTTGATTCCTAATTTTACTAAGTTTGGTTTGTTGTTCATCAAAAAAAGGTTTGATTTGTTCTTTGTATTTTCATCAAAGTTCGGTTTGATTTTTGGTAATTAACTTCAAAATCATAGTACTATAATAACTCACATATGAAATCATAAGTCAGAATACAAAAGTAATGAGATGAATAGTGATTTGAATACCAACGGACACTTGGTCCGGTGGTATTGCCTTGCTTCTGAGCAAGAGGTCCCGAGATCATTTCTCGACATGTTTCAAGATTACTTGAATGACCCAAAAAAAATAGTGATTTGAATGAACTACTAAATAATTACTTTAATTTAAGAGTAATTACTACAATATTGTACTACTAGTGACTAGATATAATACCATTTCATACCTAATTAAGTTAAGTCCTCATTACTTACCCATAAGTACACTTTCTAAGAATATTCAACAACATTATTTTAGTGAAATGATCATAATTTAAATTTTATTAATATAACATTAACTATAAATATAAGCTATACATGAACATATATTTTTAAATAAAGTACGTATACATATATATATTTTATGTATGGATTTTCTAAATTTTAACGTTGTGGGTGGGTGATTTAATTATTTAATCAAGCATATTTAAATATTGTATAGTGACCTAAAATTCCTATAACGATAACATTAAAATTACGAATTTTATATCAAAATAAACAGTCATTTATATTTTTAAATGATTTATAATTCATTATATGTTTTTTAAATTTTATATCAAAATATTAATTTTATAATGAGGATTATTTCAATTGATTGTTTGTACATATTTTGATACGAAATAAGGGATTTATGCTAAATAAATATGAAAAAGTAGTGATACTTTAATGGAACTTGATTAACATACTAAAAACTCATAAAATCTTTGTACTATAATTTTATTATAAATTGAATTAAAATAACTTAAAGAATAAGAAGTAATTGTATATTATATGTATATCAAGAATATAATTTTTTATCAAAATTTAAAATTACATGTATCTGTTTTTTTTATTAAATATAATTAATAGATAAAAATATTAGTTTATTTTATACAATTATTATATTTAATTTATATAGGCGCAAATAGTAGCCACATTACTAAATTAGTATCATTTTGGTGTGCTTTGACGGTGGACAACATTGATTGTGAGCTGACAGTTTTACACATTTACAACATGTTCTTTTTACGGAATTTGAATGAAATAGGTGATACGGATCCCGTATGAAGTTGTTCTTTTCGCCGATTTGGACAATTTAGGAATACGGAATCCTAGAGGGTTGGTGTTAAGGATTCCGACCAAAAACTTTCTTGATGTTATTGGTTAAATTGAGATTCTTGATTGTTGGGGATAAACTTTCTTGATGTTATGTTTCTTGAATCTCTGTTTGTCTGCCTACCTTAAAGCCGTATTCTTGAATCTCTGTCCGTTTTCTCAAAATTTTGATGTTTTTTTGTTGAATCTCTGTTTTTGTTTCTTGAATCTCTGTTTTAATGTTTTTTTTGTTGAATCTCTGTCTATAGATAGAAGCCCATCCGTTGATGTCGGCTTGTATTGTTTGGTTTAATTAACATATTTTTCACGAACTCCTTTATGCATATTCAACTAGAGTAGTCGGCCCATAAGGTAATCACTGATGAAAATATGTCAAATCAAAAACTAATGTCTATCATTGCGGATTGCAGGAAGCTATTGATGCAGTTCGAAAGAATGAAGTTCAGACATATTTTTCGAGAAGCGAACGCGGTAGCGGATATCATGGCGGGTATGACGCTCAAACTGCGGCATGTGTTTGAAATTCATAACTCTCCTCCGAAGGAAACTATTAACGTGCTCCGAAAAGACGCTGTGGGCTTTTCTGTTTCGAGAATTGTTAAACTTAGCTAATTTTTGGTTGTGTAATTTGAACTTGGGTGATTAGTTTTCACCTATAGCGGTTTATTTTATTTTAATCCATAATTATCAAAAAAACAAACAAACTAGAGTAGTGTAATTTATGCTTCATGTTGTTTGTGACAATTTTTTATTAAATCATATATTCTTCTCCATCAATTGTTAATTTATGTAGGTCATAAGGGATGGGTAAAGGGAAGCTTATACTATTCTGTCAATCCGGTGGCCATTTCACGACCAAATGCAATGAAAGAGAAGCATGACACCTTGTCATGCAATGAAAGAGAGGCAAATGCAATTGAGATTAACTGTAAAGTATAATATTTGTAGTGGAATAGTAGTATTGTTATCTGTACTTAAATATTATATTTGAGATAGTGTAATTAATGATATTATAGCGAGAGTAAATATATCGTGGATGGGTATTGGTAAAAAAAATATTTTTATATTAAAATTTACATTAATTTTAACTATTTTAAAATTAATTAATAAATAATGAAATAAATTATTTTAAAAGATTTTTTATTTAATTATATTGTAAGTTTGTATTATTATTGATTTTTAAAATTAATTAATACAAGTTATTTGTATTATATACTATACATATGAAAGTAAGAGCATATATGTCATTTTACCATATTCCATTCCATTTTCATATAACATTCCACCAAATAAACATTGGAATTCCATATTCCATTCCGTTCCAATAACGAAAGAACTTCATATTATTATCTCTTATTCATTATTTCCTATTCTCTATTTCTTATTCCAAATTCTGTGAAATAAACGTACCGTTAGTGTTTCAACTTTTGAATTGGTGGATGAATGAACGATGTTTAAATTTTAATACTTCGACTTTATTATATCTTCTATTTCCATATGTCACGGTTATGGTGTGGCTTAGACATTGAACAAATGAAATATGTGGTGTTGGATCACAATTTTCGGTAGGACTCGGTTCAGTGCGTCCCGGGTCAGTCCTCTTGCTGCTCCAGTGACCTGCACGGAAGGAAAGCCTGGGTTTTTTTTCCATTGCTTCCTCTGTGATGAGCAAGTCAGTCGAAGGTTCGTCGGTTGAGAGTAAATGAAAGGGGAGAGAGAGTAAACGCAACGGAAGAATATTGAATGTTGAATTAGGAATCAAGTATGGGGTTGGTGAGGGTATTTATAACCCCTTACCTAGGACCTGAGTCAGGTTTGGTCTTACCCTGATTAAGCTAGGTGTCATCTGGTGAATGACCATGGTTGGGTGGTCATTAATGAGTTGAATGACAGATACCTTTGTTAGGGTGTCCTTTGTAACTGGTGAAGCATACCTTTGTAACATTAAATTGTATACCAATGCTAAACCAAGTGTTTAGTGTTGGGTATCGATAGTGACAGCCCATTAAGAAAAAGGCCTCGAAGGCCCAGTAACTATAGAGGGGGTAAACCCGTAACATTCGAACCGGACCGGCCTCCATAGAATGACCCAGAACCGAGCCCAAGGACTCTGAGAACGCCTTGAGTGCTCGCCATTCTTCATTAAGGCCGCGACATCTCATTGCTCGCCCCGAAGAGAGCCTTGCCTCTCTCCTCTGGTCCCACAAAACCGTTAATAAGGAGGTGGCCATGATATCCCGCGTATCTTGGTCACATATTCACTAAATATTAGATTTGGTAACTGCAATATCTCGCAGTAACTTCCATATCCCACGATCCGAATCTTCAGCAACACAATATACATAAAGATATTCAGCTGCCTTATACGGTTCTATCTCTCTTACCCTATAAATACCCTTGCTTTACATACGTTCTTTACGTTTTGAGTTTTATACACACATATACTCATTTAAGCATCGGAGAGGGACCCAGAGACACCCCCCTCTGTTGCGCTCCCCTACTTGCAGGTTCACCGGAGTTGGAGCTGAAGCGTCCTCCCAACCTTGTCTGGCATTCAATTCACAGCCAGATCAGCATCCAGGATTTCACGATCCAACATTTGGCGCCGTCTGTGGGAACCGAGCAATTCAGCCATGAGAACTCGATCCCAAAGCAAACGTCGGAACCAGACCAGGGATCGATCCTCAGATAGCTCTGATTCCGCCGCCACTTCACCGCTCAATAGGAACCTGCTAGCCGAGCAGGAGTTAATGCTGTTCCTCTGCGGACAGCTCGAGAACATGTCGGTGATTCAAGACCGACCCCCGCTGCTGTTCAAAACGGAGCCCCGACACCGCAGACAGTCCACATTGCAGGGCAGGACATTAATTTAACCCCCGAGATGGTCTCCCTGCTGGAAGCCATCCTAGGACAGGCGCGCCGCCAAGCCCCTGCTCCTCAATAAAACAATCCCTCTGCTCCTAAGGAAAACCACCGCCCTGCTGCCACAGGGCCCTCACCTTCGGAAGCGGCAAATCCTGGTCCCGCTGCACCTCAGGAGGATCAGGAGATGACGTCCGGTCAGCAGTCCCTACCTCCGGCACACACAAGGAGCCAGCAGTCGCATATACGGCCAATCATTCCGGTCCTCCTTTACCCGGAACCTCTCCCATGTACTGCACTGTGGATCATATGGATGACCTCCTCAACAAAAGGCTCCAGGAAAGACAGTTGACAGTCATAGCTCCCTTCAAGGAGCAGTCCTCTCATCCTTTCACCGACGGGCTCGTCGCTATTAAAATCCTAAAGGATGTGGTTGCTCGGGCCATACCTGAGTATAGCGGTGGAGGAGATCCCACCGTACATGTCAACAAACATGAGGCCTCCCTTCTGGGTAAGTCAAACGATCCCAATCATTTGGCTTTGCTATTTCCATCTACTCTTTCGGGTTCGGCTTCGTCCTGGTTCTTCGGCCTCCCTGCAGGATCAATCGGAACTTGGGCAGAGTTAAGAAGCAAGTTCCTGGAGAGATATATAGGCGAGCGCCAGTTGTTGAAGAGCGTGGTCGCCCTTGACTCAGTCAAACAGCAGCCGGGAGAGTCGCTGTCCAATTTCTACGGGCGTTTTCATCAGAACGTCACAGAATTAGATCGCCGAATCTCGGATGGGGAGATCATTCGAGCCTTCTACAGAGGTCTGGATGTGGCCAAAAAGGCCTCGAGAAAGCTGCGAAACAGCTATCACGTGAAGGAGATTGAGACGTTGGAGGAGCTGACATCCAGAGCAAAAGGTTTCATAGACCTTGAACGCGCAAACATTGAGGCTAACCTCCTGACGACCTCACTAAGGGTAACCCATGAACCCCGACGCGATGGTAAGAAGGAGGTAAAGAAGGAGAAGAAGGGAAAGGAAAGCAAGCCCCGAGTCGAGTCTTTTCCAGCGCCTCGCCATCCAGAGGTCCCTGAGTACTTCACGCCTTTAAATAGGCAGATCTCAGCTGTACTAGTCGAGATGGTGAGGAGATCCTTGGCGAGGCCACCGATGGCTCGTCGAGGTGGGCTGCCCATGGGCAAGGATGTCGAGAGCTACTGCAGATACCACAAGTGCAAGGGCCACAAGACAGATGACTGCAAAATTTTGAAGCGGGACATAGAGAGGCTGATTCAGGGGGGAATGTTGAAAGAATTTGTAGCAGGGCGAGACCGAAGTCGAACGCCCCCCAGGAGACATCGTTCGCCAGCCCCTGCGGATCAAGCTGAGCCTTCTGGAAGCAAGAGGAGAGTGAATCTGATTGCGGGAGGATTCGGTACAGGCGGCGAGAGGTCAAGTGCCAGAGAGGTCTACGCCACTCAGATCTCTACTGCGGTTCAGTTGGGGAAGCGGCCCCGACCGGAAGAGAACATTGTCATCTCATTCTCTGAAGATGATTTGGCAGATGTCACCACACCCCACAACGATGCTCTGGTCATTACGACAAATATTGACGGCTGTGATGTTGCAAGGATTCTGGTCGACGGAGGCAGCTCGACAGACATCCTATTTCTGGACGCCTTTGAGAAGATGGGCAAGTCCAAGCGCGACCTGAAGAGGGTCGACTTTCCGCTGATCGGGTTTGCGGGAAGAACAACTTATCCACTGGGGGATATAACCATGCTAGTGATTTTTGGCGAGGGGTGGAAAAGCATCAAGGTGTCGGTCACTTTCCTGGTGGTCAATTCACCTACATCCTACAACGCCATCATAGGGAGGACCACGATCAACCCAAATAAGATTGTGGCCTCCACTGTCCACCAGAAGATGAAGTTCCCTACTCCGAATGGGATTGGAGAAGTGCTAGGAGATCAGCCTTCCTCGCGGCAATGCTACGTGAACTGTTTACGCAGGAAGAACCAAAGGGAGGCGCTCGCCATCGAAACAGAGGCCGACCCCCGCGAGGACTTGGCTCGGCCAGTACCCATGGAGGAATTGGAGGAGGTCGAGATCGATGGTCCAGACAAAAAGGTGCGCATTGGGACCACCTTGAAAGAGGATCAGAAGGAGGCCATGACCGCCCTCCTCAAGGAATTTAAAGAGCTCTTCGTCTGGCAGCCGAGCGACATGCCAGGAATCAGCACAGATATCATCTCCCATGAGCTCAGGATAGACCCTTCCATCAAGACGATCGCCCAAAAGAGAAGATCATTCGGGACAGATAAGCGTTTGGCAATCAGGCAGGAAGTCGGCAGGTTGATTGAAGCTGACTTCGTCAGAGAAGTAAGATTCCAGAGCTGGGTCGCCAACCCAGTTTTGGTCAGGAAATCAAACGGCAAGTGGAGGATGTGTGTCGACTTCCGCGACTTGAACAAGGCTTGCCCCAAAGATTCATATCCCCTTCCGAGGATTGATCAGCTGGTCGATGCTACCTCGGGTCATGAGATGCTGAGCATCATGGACGCTTACTCAGGCTACAACCAGATCAGAATGCATCCCGACGATGAGGCTCACACCGCTTTCTATGCTGATGGGGACATTTTGTGCTACAAGGTGATGCCCTTTGGCCTTATCAATGCTGGGGCAACGTATCAACGGATGGTGAACCGGCTATTCCAGGACATGCTGGGAAGGAACATGGAGGCCTACGTGGATGATATGCTCGTCAAAACCATTAAGGGCAATCCTCACATGGCAGACCTTCGCGAAGCTTTCGAATGCATGAGAAGACACAGTGTTCGCCTGAATCCGGCCAAATGCGCCTTCGGGGTCAAGTCCGGTAAATTTCTGGGTTTTATGGTCAGTGAAAGGGGAATCGAAGCAAACCCATAAAAATTAAAGGCCATAGAGGAAATGAAGTCGCCGACCTGCCACAAGGAAGTCCAGTGCCTGAACGGCCGACTAGCTGCTCTTAACCGCTTCCTCTCCAAAGCAAGCGACATGTCCCTCCCGTTCTTCAAAACCTGGAGGGCCAACCGCAAGTTCGAGTGGACGCCAGACTGCGAGGAAGCATTCCAGTCCTTGAAGAGGCATATTCAAACACTCCCAGCTCTGGCAAAACCCGTTCCAGGCGAGCAGCTTTTCCTTTATATAGGCATTAGCGATGTGGCAGCCAGTGCTGTCTTAATAAGGGAGGAAAATAATGTTCAGAGTCCAGTGTATTTCATTAGCAAAATGTTCAACTCAGCAGAAATAAAATATGTCCAGATTGAGAAGTATCTCTATGCCTTAGTTATTGCTGCTCGGAAGCTGAAACCTTACTTTCATGCGCACGACATCACAGTCCTCACCAATCAACCTCTCAAAAACTTCCTGATGAAGCCAGATTCTTCAGGAAGAATGGTCAAGTGGGCGATCGAGCTCAGCGAGTTCGAGATCAAATTTGCGCCAAAAACGGCCATCAAAGGTCAAGCACTAGCTGATTTCATAGTGGAAAGCACGACTAAGGGTCAAACAGAAGCAGAGAACAGGCCAAGTCAGTCAGCAGACGACAATCAAATCTGGGAACTCTATACGGATGGGTCTTCATCAAAAGAAGGTTCGGGGGCAGGTTTAATTCTTATTCCTCCTGAGGGCGAGCCTCTGAAGTACGCGATCGCCTTGACATTTCCAGCAACCAATAATGAAGCAGATTATGAGGCTCTTATCACTGGACTCAGACTAGCAAAAGGAATGGGTATAACTGCGCTTAAGGTAAAAAGTGACTCAGAGCTTATTGTCAATCAGGTTAATGGCGCCTACGAGGCAAAGGGAGAAAAGATGAAGAAATATCTCGGCATTGCCAAAAAGCTGGTCGCGGAAATCCCAAATTTTGCGATTGAGTTTATTCCTCGCCAAGAAAACCAGATTGCAGATTCTTTGAGTAAACTAGCCTTCGGAGGGGCGACATCCAGGATGTACAATTTCTGGAGAAAGCTCTATGTTCAGTCCTGGAAAGCAGAGCAGAGGTCTTCAACATCCAAAGACAAGTCACATGGATGACCCCGTTCCAGAGTTATTTAAAAGAAGGAATCCTCCCGGAGGACGAAGGAGAATCCACGAGGATTAGAAGACTCGCAGCAAGTTATCTAATCATCGATGGAGAACTCTACAGAAGAGGCTACTCGACACCTTACTTGAGGTGTGTTGCTCATCCTGAAACGGAAAAGGTTCTTCGAGAAGCTCACGACGGGGCAGCAGCATGCCATGAAGGTGCTCTATCACTAAGCATGAAAATATTCAGATTGGGATATTACTGGCCGACCTTGGGAAAAGATGCAGCCGAGTTAACACAGAAGTGTGAGATTTGCCAGCAGTTTGCACCACGATCGGGTCGACCATCGACATTATTATCCCCAATGGCAGGTGCCTGGCCTTTCGCTCAATGGGGAATCGATATATTGGGTCCTTTTCCCATTAGCACTGGTCAGCGTACTCACATTATAGTGGCAATCGACTACTTCACTAAGTGGGTAGAGGCGAAAGCTCTAGCTTCGACAACAGAATTTCAGGTCATCAAGTTCCTACAGGTCAACATATTCTCCAGGTTTGGCATTCCTAAGGTACTCATCAGTGATAATGGTCCGCAATTTGTTGGAAAGGAGCTGAAATGGCTCTGTGAAGAATATCATGTGGACCATCGTTTCAGCTCAGTACATCATCCTCAAACGAATGGGCAAGCTGAAGCAGCCAATAAGGTTGTCTTAGCAGGACTCAAGAAAAGGGTTCGAGCATTCAAAGGGAACTGGGCAGATGAACTGGAAAACGTATTATGGGCAATCAGAACAACGCCTAAGGCGACCACAGGAGAAACGCCTTTCAGTTTAGTGTACGGATCAGAAGCAGTAGCACCAGCCGAATTAGCAGTGCCTACCCACAGAGTCTTACACTTTAACGCAGAGGCAAATGAGATCGAGCGCAGAACTGACCTCGACTTAGCAGAAAAGAGATGGCTCTCGGAAAAGACACAGGCAAAGATGCGCTTGGCGACCGCTCGGTATTTCAACAGAAAAGTCAGCGCTCGCCAATTTTTCGTGGGGGAGATGGTTATGAGAAGGAATGAATTCACAAGGCTGGACAGTAAAAACAAACTTTCAGCCAAATAGGAAGGACCGTACAAAGTAGTAGAGATCGCCGCACCAGGATCCTACTATTTGGAAACCACTGAAGGCGAGAGGTTACCCCGTCCATTTAAATCTGAGCATTTAAGAAGATTTTATGCATAGCTTGTAATCAAACTATTATGTCAATAAAAGAAAGCCATTCCTTCATAAAGCGTGTCCACTCGAAGCAAGCCAAAGCCAAAAGCCCTGACGCCAAAGTCAGGCCAAAAGCCCTAGCAACAAAGCTAGGCCAAAAAGCCCTATCGCCAAGGATAGGCCAAAAGCCCTGACGCCAAAGTCAAGCCAAAAAGCCCTAGCAACAAAGCTAGGCCAAAAGCCCTGACGCCAAAGTCAGGCCAAAAGCCCTAGCAACAAAGCTAGGCCAAAAAGCCCTATCGCCAAGGATAGGCCAAAAGCCCTGAAGCCAAAGTCAGGCCAAAAAGCCCTAGCAACAAAGTCAGGCCAAAAGCCCTGACGCCAAAGTTAGGCCAAAAGCCCTGACGCCAAAGTCAGGCCAAAAGCCCTGACAACAAAGTTAGGCCAAAAGCCCTAGCAACAAAGTTAGGCCAAAAGCCCTAGCAACAAAGCTAGGCCAAAAGCCCTAGCAACAAAGTTAGGCCAAAAGTTCTGACGCCAAAGTCAGGCTAAAAGACCTAGCAATAAAGTTAGGCAAAACAAAAAGCCCTAGGAACAAGGCTAGGCCAAAAGCCCTGACGACAAAGTCAGGCCAAAAGACCTAGCAAAATGTTAGGCAAAATAAAAGCCCTGACGCCAAAGTCAGGCCAAAGAAAGTTTAGGCGATCACTATTGATGATAAAGCCTCAAAAATTACAAACCCCCTGTTATTATGCCAACACCTCAAAGGTTTAAACTTCAAAGAAGGTAATATCTCTTTGAACTTAGAAGTTTAAGCTTTTAAGTGTCAAAAGTATTATCCTTAGAAAGTTTGACTTATGATTGGTCTAAGGCTTTAAGGGTCGACGACATTACAAAGCAAGAAAAAGCGAAAAGTAATTATGATTAAGATATTGGATAGCCAAATATGTTCGAAGTCGATTAAAGGATCAAGAATATAAAGGCATTCAATAGAAAAATCCAAGTCTTAAATAAATAATTACAAACCAAAAACAGAAAATACAAAAATAGCTATCTAAAAAAGATAAATACGATCGCCAAGGAGTTGGGGACTTCAAGCTTTGGGGTTCTCGGGGGCAAGGGTGCTCTGCTCGCCTTCGGGGGCAGAAGTACTGGGCTCGCCTTCAGGAGCAGCCTCTCCAGCAACAGAGGGCTGCGAAGGGCGACTCCGCAGGAAGGTCTTCAAGGATGCAACTTCCCCAAGAGGAAATTTGAGATCGACCGCCTGGACCTCCTCCACCAGTTCTTGGAGAAAAACGGCGATGGTCGACTTCATCACCTTCAAGGCCTGGTCTTCAAAGTCCTCGGAGGCCTTGAACTCCTCAACTACCGCTTGGGGTGAAGGAACCGCCTTCAGCTGATCAGCCAGCCGGTTCTTCTCCTTCTCTAGGGCGACCCCCTAGCTTCGGCAGCATCCCTCTAGGCCTCCGCGGCAACCCTAAGAGCGCCCGACTCGACCACCTGGGCACGAGCTTCCTTCAACTCGGCCTCCAGGCGAGCACGGACCGCCTCCCCTTCAACAAGGCACCGATGAAGGGCCTCAGCTTCTTGAAGGAAGGCTGCAGCATCAGCCTCCCTCTTCTTGACATCAGCAAGGAGGCGCTGCTCCTTCCTGAAGTACTCCTCCCGGGCGCCGTCCACCAAGGTGATCTCCATATCAGCGGTCTTCTTGATGGCCTCCAACTGCCCAGGGGTGACCCCCGTGCTTCGGTATTGCTCCAGCTCGACAAGCAGATCAGAGTGCTTGTCGGCGAGCTCGCCAAAAACGCGGCTGAGGATCACCTCTTCCCGAACGAGCTGACAACAAAAACACAAGGAAAAATGTCAAGTCATCAAAATGAAAAGGAATGACAAGGAAGAAATAATGGAAAGAAGGCGAGATCATACCAGGGCAACTCGTTCGAAGTGGGTCCGTAAGAACCCCTCGATCTGAGGAAGCTCCGTAGGGACAATTGAACGGTCCTTGGGGGGAATTATCCCATCAAGGAGCCGCATGCACATATCCGGGCTACCCCGTAGGCTCTTCTGGGCGGGGTACCCCTTCTTGGAAAGGTCCCCACAAGGGACCCAAGGCCTCCGAGAGTCCACAGCCTTAAAAGGCTGGAACAAGCTCGCCATGGAGCAGTACTCCTCGGCGGGAGCCCTCGAGGAGCTGGAAGCAGCAAGCCCCTTCTTCTGGGCCCCAGACTCCTTAGGAGGAGCCGTGGGCACTGAAGGGGCGGGAGGCGCCAAAGACAAGGCCTTCTCCTTAGTGGCGGAAGGGCCCTGAGGAGAGGGAGAAGGAGGCGCCGTGTCCAAACCCTTACCTTTGCTGGCAGAAGGGCCCTTAGGAGGGGGAGGAGGAGGATGCTGGTCGACCTCAGGGTGCTCCTCACTCCTGACCTTCTTAGAAGGAGGAGGAGGAGGGTCCCGGGTCACGTCAGCCAAGGACTCCTCTGCAAAACAACAAGACAATAAGTCAGAAGTCAAAAAACCGCAGAATGTGAAAACATGAAATTCACAAAAGGCGAGGTAATATACTAGGTTGGCGAGAGCCAGTAGTAGCCGAAGGAAGCATCTCCTCGGGCTTCCTCTTGGACGAACGCCTAGATGGAGGAGGGGGAGAGCTTAGCAGCGCCTGGTCGGAGGACAATCCCGCCGATCCCTGGTCATCAAAGAGACCTATCAGTTTTCGGTTCTTGCTTACGACCTTGCCTACAAGTAATAAAACAAGATAAGAGTTAGAAAATTACCCATTCATCAAAGATTGGCGTGGCTTGATGAATACCCGCCATCTCAAGGGCATTCTCGGTAGTCTCCGCCACTGAGCGGATGGACTTGAACTGAGATGACCGATGCAGCCGGTACAAATCGTCGATGGCATTCCGATCACTTCCAAAGGAGGGAGGAAAATCCTTGTCCGGAGCAAACAATTTCCAGGGTACACCCCCCTTGTACAAGAAGTAAAACTTCTTGTAGTTGGAGTTAGTGGCCCGGAAGTCATCGACCAGGCGGACATGGACGTTCCAAGCCCATTCTTGAGGGCCTCCCCACTCTGAAAACTTCGGCCAGCGGGATTGGAAGTGGTGGAGGTAGTTGGCCCCTGCTGCCAGTCGGAAGAAACACCAGAACAGGGCCAGTGAATACACCCATTCCTGGCGTATGCACAGGAACTTGAAACCGACCCACATCCTGAGGGCATTCGGAACAAGCTGCGTGGGGTGAATCCCGTAAAACTGACATAAGTTCTGTAAATCCTCACAGAGAGGAAAACGCAACCCAACATCGATCTGGGCCGCATAAATGTAAACCTCTCCATTGTGAGGAAAATGCATACCTAAGCCAGGATACCTAGGAGCATCCTCCGCACTGAAGCCACCAAGCGCCACCATGGTCTTAAAGTAAGCCGGATTCAATTCATTAGGCTTGACATCTACTCAGAATGGTTCAAGTATAGCATAGCAAGAATAAAAAACAAAGGAAAATAGAGTATATTGCCAAAACAGAGCAGTAAAAGGGCGAAAGTTTACCTTTTGGGGAAAAAATAGGCGTGTTCATCTCAGGACCGTCCACCACTACAGGAGTGGTTGCAGACCTCCTCAGATCAGCTTGTTCCTCCACTGAGGGGGGCACGGCGTCATCCCTGATGGTCAAGGGGGCATTGGCGTTCCTAGGAGCGTTGGCTTTGTTAGAACCCTTGGAGGCCATATGCTTGACTCTCTGACTTCGGGGAGCCATGGAAATGGATGAAGAAGGCTGAAGAAGGTTGAAAGAGAAAGAAGAAAGGTTCGCAACAAAGCTCTGGAAATCTGAGGGAGTGGATGAACGTAAAAACAAAATGTAGAAACTGACGTTTCTTATATAGACCAAGAAGGGAGTAACCACCACGAGCAAATCGAAGCGACACAGAGGAATAATTGCACCTTTTTGGAAAAACCCGAAGCAATGTCAGAATTCCAAGAGACACCTTGGGGAGACAGACGGTTGGCTGGTACAGACAGCTGTCAGATTACCCTAGGTTTACGGAAAAGTAATTGTCAGGCGTGCCTCAAGTGACCGTTCGATTTCTGGACAACTGTGCAGTTATTAAATGCTAAAAGTCCACTAAGGAGACAAGGTGGTCGCCAGCGCACTAAGAGACTTTACCAGAAATGGCTCAGGCGAGTAGTGATCGCCAAAATCGAGAAAAATAGACTTTCATGAACCTAGATTACCTCGAGTGATCACCAAAGGGGAATAAAAGAAATGATATTTTTTCAGCTTTGAACGAAGAAAAAAACGCTCGCCAAACGAGCTCAAAATGCCTCAAAGGTCATGAACCAATACAAGAAACGAGGAAAATCGAATCTGAGACGTCACTATCTAAAACCCTACCAGGTAAACCCGTAACATTCGAACCGGACCGGCCTCCATAGAATGACCCAGAACCGAGCCCAAGGACTCTGAGAACGCCTTGAGTGCTCGCCATTCTTCATTAAGGCCGCGACATCTCACTGCTCGCCATGAGAGTGCTCGCCCCGAAGAGAGCCTTGCCTCTCTCCTCTGGTCCCACAAAACCTTTAATAAGGAGGTGGCCATGATATCCCACGTATCTCGGTCACATATTCACTAAAGATTAGATTTGGTAACTGCAATATCTCGCAGTAACTGCCATATCCCACGATCCGAATCTTCAGCAACACAATATACATAAAGATATTCAGCTGCCTTATACGGTTCTATCTCTCTTACCCTATAAATACCCTTGCTTTACATACGATCTTTACGTTTTTAGTTTTATACACACATATACTCATTTAAGCATCAGAGAGGGACCCAGAGACACCCCCTCTGTTGCGCTCCCCTACTTGCAGGTTCACCGGAGTTGGAGCTGAAGCGTCCTCCCAACCTTGTCTGGCATTTAATTCACTGCCAGATCAGCATCCAGGATTTCACGATCCAACATTTAGTAATATACAATCAGTTATAGAAGATGTGTTTCGTAATATACAATCCTTTATAGAAGACGGTGTTATTGCAAAAACCAATGTTTATTGTGTCAATTGTTGATGACAATATCATGATTAACATTGTCAGCACTATGCCACAACTGTTATTGTATTTTCTGTTACCGTTCAATATTACTATTCCGTTATTAAAGTTAGAATAGTAAATACCTATAAAAAAAAAGTGTAGATCGCGTGTCTTAACCTCTTGATCTTTTGCTTCTTAAACTTACATACTAACCAACTCAAGTACCTATCAATTAAATTATAAAATGGTAATTAATTATATAGGTACACAGATAAATAGAAAATGCTTATACGAAGAAAATACTCCAAAATGCTAAGTATGGCTCGGACACGAATCACCTCGCCTTGCCTCGGTGAGGCCTCGAGGATACGTTGTCCGCTCACCGCAACTATCTCATCTCCCTAGTTCCTCTCCAGGTTCTTCCTTAATAGTTGTATTATAATTTATTATTATATTTTAAGTGTATATAATGATAAATTTAACAGTGCAACACCATTATCTCTTTTATCAGTCTTCCGTTATTACGGTTTCATATCTCAATCAGCACTTGGTTGATTGTATTCGTCATTTCAAGGACAACGTACAGTACCAGAATGTCGCCAGGTTTCTAAAGTTCTAGATTATTATGCAATTACTCCGTATAATATATGAAATTTTGATGCTTGGTTTCTTCAAAAATAAGGAAGGGTCCAAATTCCAACAAAGAGAGCTCTAGAAATTGAGAAAACTGAGAAACCAGGAAGAGTCTAAATTCCAGGAGAATATTGAAATCAGACTATGCATGCTGATTATGTTATGGGTCATATCATTGTTATTTCGTTTGGCCCATTTATAATTGCTGGTCCGGTTACTTGGTTTGTGGGCTTCTTACATATTATTCAGCCAACCTCCGGTTGATCCGGTCCACTATGAAGGAAGCTTCTGGATTCCGCCTCTTCACCTATCTGATTGGAACCGTCTTCATTCTTCAGCCGTTTCCTCCGTTTATGTTTTTGTCTCTTCAGTTTCTTAGTCTAAGGTTTCTGGTTGTTGCTTTACCGTTTCATGTTCTTGACGATTGATCTGCTCTCTTGTGACGGTATGTTTTCCTTTATTCGTTATGTTGAACTGATTAGATCTTAGGGGTTTTGTATTTAAGGGGGAGGGTCACCAGTTGAAGGAACTGACCCGATGAACCCCAATTCTGTTTGTTCTAGTTCTTGTGCTCTATTCCTTGCTAGTTTTATCATGGTATCAGAGCCATAAGGTGTTCTTCACCTTTGTTGTTGCGATTCTGAATGTTGGTTGAGTCTTCTGCTTGAAGGCCTTTGTTGTTGTGGTCATCCCAGGTTACGAATCGTTATTGTTTATTTGATTGGTCATTCTTACGGTTCTCTTGTTGTTGTAGCCTTTCGTATCTTCTTAATAGACGAATCTGTGGCTTGCGTTTTTTTTCTTCTAAAATCGTGAACCGATTCGTCTTCTTGGGTGAGATCTGTATATTCTGTTATTCGTTTCTGATCGAAAGGTACATTTCTATATCTGGTATTTTTTCTGGTTTATTATGGATGAAAAGAAACCGGATAAACCTGTTGTTGTTGAGGATGTTGAAAAATATGAATATGAGGTAAATCATGAGGCTATGGCTAAGGTAGATTTTCATCATCCATTATATCTTCATGCAAGTGATAATCCTGCTGTGAATATGATTTCCATGACTTTGACTAGTCCTGAAAATTATGTGATGTGGAGTCGATCGATAAGATTCTTGCTGCTTGGTAGAAATAAGCTTGGATTTATTACTGGTTCTTGCTTGCGTGAAAAAATTGATCCAGCATATCATCATCTTTGGGATAGATGTAATGCTGTTGTCCTTGGTTGGCTTACTCATTCAATATCAAAAGAGTTATCTAGTGGTATGATGTATACAGAGAATGCTTTTATTGTTTGGAAAGAATTGAAAGAACGGTTTGATAAAGTAAGTGGACCAAGGACTTATCAAATTCATATGGAAATTGTTATGTCTAAGCAAGGTCTTGATTCCATATCTACGTTTTTTTCAAGGCTGAAAATGTTGTGGGCTGAGTATGATGCTTCTTGTTCTCTTCCTCATATTGAAGGGGAAGATTTCAAGAAACATATTGAACATAAGGAAAATCAAAAACTTTTTATGTTCCTTATGGGTTTGAATGAAAATTTTTCCAATGTGAGAAGTAGTTTACTTTTGTGGACTCCTTTGCCCTCAGTTAATCATGCCTATAACTTGTTGATGCAAGAAGAAAGTCAAAGGGGAATTTCTTCTGCTATGAATGCTTCCGTGAATGCTAATTTTGGTAACAGTTCCTTAGTTTTGAATAAACCGAAAGGTAATCAAAACTTGGAATGTTCTTATTGTCATAAAAAAGGCCACACTGTTGAAAGGTGTTATTCCAAGGGATGTGACTTCTGTAAAAAGAAGGGGCATTCTAAGGATAACTGTTTTAAGTATAAAGAACAATTGAGGGTTAAAGGAAGTTCAAAAGTAAATACCGTCTCTTGTTGTGTTGGTGATTCTGATCCTCTTATACAAAACCCTTCTAATGATTCTTCTTTGAGTTATGGTATGCAAGGTGGGATCACCTTTACGAAGGATCAATTTGAGAAGTTCTTGGCAACTATGGGAGCTGCTGGCAGCACTGCCTCAGGAGCAGGTGCTACCGCACCCACAGAGCATCATGTTAACACCGCTGGTTTATATCTGAATTCTACCTCTTTAATTCGAAATGATAAATGGATTTTGGATACAGGGGCAACCAATCATATGACCAACAGAAATGATTGGTTATGTGAAAAAAGGATTGCTCCTGGAACTAAAGTTCAGTTACCAAATGGTGGGAATTCTGATATATGCGGAATTGGAGATATTGTGTTAGACTCGGATAAAAAATTGAACAATGTTCTGTATGTGCCTGAATTCAAATACAATATGTTGTCTGTATCCAAACTTGCCAAAGATTTAAACTACAGTGTTTTCTTCTATCCTAACCTTACAATCCTGCAGGACCTCTCAAATGGGAAGGTCTTGGGGTCTGGTAAGGAAGAGTCTGGCCTGTACTTCATAAGACTGGATTGGAAGTGCACTGATTTGTCTGCTTATAATATTGTATATGACAATAGCATGTTATGGCATTTGCGTTTTGGGCATGCCTCTGTGAAAGCTCTTCAGAATGTAGACTCTATTAATCTGTCTAAGAATAAAGGTTTGGATGTTGTTAATTGCCCTGTTTGTCCCAAGGCTAAGATTGTGAGAAATCCTTTTCCAACTTCATATTCTAGAGCAGATGCTACATTTGATTTGATGCATGCTGATGTGTGGGGTCCTTACAGTAGTCAGACTTATGATAATAAGCGATATTTCTTGACCCTTGTTGATGATTTTTCTAGAGTTACTTGGGTTCATTTGATGCAATTTAAGTCTGATGCTGTGATTGTTGTGAAAAGGTTTTATGCCATGGTTGAAACTCAGTTTCAAAAGAAAATCAAGTGTTTTAGAACTGACAATGGTGGAGAATTCTTTAATGAGCATGTTTAAAGTTTTTTTCCTGAAAAGGGAATTCTCCATCAGAGCAGTTGCCCCTATACTCCCCAACAAAATGGGAGAGTAGAAAGAAAGCATAGGCACTTGCTAGAAATAGCAAGAGCCTTAAAGCTGCAAGGATCAATCCCAAATTCTTTTTGGGGGGATTGTATCCTTACAGCTTGTTATTTGATAAACATGATGCCTTCCAAGTTGTTGAATGGTAAGAGTCCGATTGAAGTGCTGAAAGGAAAAAAAAACTCTGTTAGTCATTTAAGGGTTTTCAGTTGCTTGTGTTATGCGAAAAATATGTTGGTGACTGACAAATTTGCATCTAGGGCTATCCCATCCGTTATGATGGGATATTCTGAAACTCAAAAAGGGTATAGACTCTATGATATGACTGAGAATAAATTTTTTGTAAGTAGAGATGTTCGGTTTACTGAGAATGTCTTCCCTTTTGAGAAATGCAAATCTGATCAGATGCCCATATTTTTCGACCCTAGTATTGAGATGGACTCCTATGATGTCAATATAAATATCTTGACTGAGGAGAATGACACTCATGCGGATACCAATATTCCTCGTGATGAGTTAGAATCTAACTCTGAAGGAAATATACCACATGATGAGTCAGAAACTGACTCTGATGGTTATGTCCAGAATGATCCTGTTCATGTTGATAACTCTGACAGACCCATAATGAGTAGGTCTGGAAGAGTTATTCGCCCCCCGATTTGGATGAAAGATTATGAGGTCCCGAAAGCATCAGATGCTTATTCTATTGACAAGTTTGTTTCTTATGATAACCTGTCTGACAGTCACCAGCATTATTTGGCCCTAACCTCTGAGTTGGTTGAACCGGAATCTTTTAATGAGTCTACAAAAGATAAAGCCTGGATTCAGGCTATGCAAGATGAGATAATGGCTCTTGAGGAAAATAAAACATGGGATTTGGTGCCTCTCCCTCAAGGTAAGTCAGTGATTGGATGTAAATGGGTTTATAAGTTGAAATATAATTCTGATGGTAGCCTAAGTAGGCATAAGGCTAGACTTGTTGCGAAAGGTTATAATAAAAAACATGGCATTGACTATTTTGAAACATTTTCGCCTGTTGCAAAAATGAACACTGTGAGGTTTGTGCTTGCTTTGGCTTCTGTCTTTAACTGGCCCCTTTTTCAAATGGATGTTCATAATGCTTTCCTTCAAGGGGATTTAGATGAGGAGGTTTTTATGCATGTCCCTGATGGTTTTGCTGAAAAAAATGATAAGAACCTAGTCTGCAAATTAAAGAAATCCCTTTATGGATTGAAGCAAGCTAGTAGACAATGGAATGTGAAGTTGTGTGATGCATTGATTAAAGCTGGTTATTCCCAGTCAAAACTTGACTATTCTTTGTTTACAAAGCATGATGGAGATCAGTTAGTTGTGTTGCTTGTTTATGTGGATGATTTGCTGATTTCTGGAAATAGTGTTCGGTTGATTGATGAGTTAAAGCATGTGTTAAGGACTAATTTCAAAATGAAGGATCTGGGAGAATCTAAATTCTTTTTAGGAATTGAGATTCCCAGATCCAAAGATGGTATCCTCTTGAATCAAAGAAAATATGCACTGGAATTGATATCCTCTGTTGGTTTTTCTGCTGGTAAGATAGCTAAAATACCCATGGAATTGAACTTGAAATTGACCAGTGTCAAATATGATGAGCACCTGGGTGTAAGTAGGGATGACCACCCCCTAAATGATGTTGGCCTTTGTAGGCGACTGATAGGGAAACTATTATACTTGACCATTACGAGACCAGATATTTCTTATTCCGTGCAACACTTGAGTCAATTCATGCAGGAACCAAAATCATCCCACCTAGATGCAGCAATGAGGATTATTCGGTATGTCAAAAAGGAACCTGGTAAGGGTATCTTATTATCATCTCATTTGGTTCCAAAGTTAGTTGGATATTGTGATTCAGACTGGGCAGGTTGTATAGAAAGTAGAAAATCAGTCACATGTTTCTGTATCTTCCTAGGAAAATCATTGATTTCCTGGAAGGTAAAGAAACAGTCAACTGTTTCAAGGTCCTCAGCTGAATCAGAATATAGAAGTATGGGGACTGCTTTATCTGAAATTGTGTGGTTGCGAAATCTTTTTAAAGAACTTGGTTGTTTTCAAAATGAACCTGTAGTTCTTCATTGTGATAATAAAGCTGCCATGCAAATTGCAAACAATCCTGTTTTTCATGAGAGGACCAAACACATAGAAATTGACTGCCATTATATTAGAGAAATATTGCTTGAAAAGATTTTGCAGCTTGAATATGTGAGAACAGGTGACCAATTGGCTGATTTATTTACCAAAGCGCTGGGAACTGATCAACATGAGAAACTTTGTTCAAGACTTGGGATGATCAATGTGTTTGGAAGGTAAGGGGAGCATACATGAAGTATAAAGATGAATCAGCCTGAGGGGGAGTATTGAAATTAGACTATCCAGGATGATTATGTTATGGGTCATATCATTGTTATTTCGTTTGGCCCGTTTATAATTGCTGGTCCGGTTACTTGGTTTGTGGGTTCTTACATATTATTCGACCCACCTGCGCTTGATCCGGTCCACTATGAAGGAAGCTTCTGGATTCCGCCTCTTCACCTATCTGATTGGAACCGTCTTCATTCTTCAGCCGTTTCCTCCGTTTATGTTTTTGTCTCTTCAGTTTCTTAGTCTAGGGTTTCTGGTTGTTGCTTTACCGTTTCATGTTCTTGACGATTGATCTGCTCTCTTGACGGTATGTTTTCCTTTATTTGTTATGTTGAACTGATTAGATCTTAGGGGTTTTTTATTTAAGGGGAAGGGTCACCAGTTGAAGGAACTGACCCGATGAACCCCAAGTCTGTTTGT
Source organism: Chamaenerion angustifolium (assembly GCA_946814005.1). Taxonomy (NCBI): domain Eukaryota; kingdom Viridiplantae; phylum Streptophyta; class Magnoliopsida; order Myrtales; family Onagraceae; genus Chamaenerion; species Chamaenerion angustifolium. Next base: position 10,072,476 of record OX328273.1, read on the forward strand.
TCTAGTTCTTGTGCTCGATTCCTTGCTAGTTTTATCAGAGAAAGTATGAATATACTACGGAAAATGAGAAAGAATAAACTTTTATCAAAATAATCAAAAAATGGGGAAACACGTGTAGACACGCTGAATAGTAAGGGCCAATTACAGAAGAAAGACAACCAGAACTTTTTCAAAAAGTGAATATGTCAGTTTTTTTTTTGAAAAAGTAAATACCGTCCGAAAAATTTGAAAAAGTGTTTATTTACGCTACTACCAGTAGCGTTTTCCAAATTCGCTACTGGTAGTAGCGAATTTGGACAATTATTTGTGCCATCGCCAATTATTTGCCATTTCTGTGCAATGTTTTAAATTATTACGTATATTTCTCTATTTAACTCTGCTCACCTCTTCATCCGCGGAGTGTTCATCGTGTTCATCATCTGCTTTCCTTCATCATCTTCTTCATCTGCAAGGCATAAGGTAAGTAATATATTTGTATGTTTTTGTTAATTAAAAAAAATTTAAAACTGTTTGTTGTTATATTTACAGAAATTTTAGATTATCTGAAAAATAAGCATATCTGATATGGAATGTTATAATATTAATTATTTAGGATCAAACATGACAGAGATCGGTATCATTTGCTTGTATGACGGTGAAATACAGTCTTAGAATGGTAATGAGGTGTATGTGGGTGGTACTTCCAGCATTACTACAGTTACCTTGGACATTTCTCTTTATAGACTAAAGGAAATTATATGTATCGAGTGCGGTTGGCATGACGTTGACGCTAGGTCCATAAGCATATCCTATAAATTTACAGATACTGATGGACTTTGCAAGTTTGTACAGATTCGATCGCAAAGTGCATTGTCTATTGCTTTACAGTTAAGCGTGTCTAGCCAATTTATTGTGTTTAACTTAACTAGAGAAAGTAACTTGATGTCAAACACATCTTATGGTGGTTAGACAGAGAATGTTTTGCATGGTCACACCCATGATCTCTCCGATGACGAGGTCGACGTTGATGCACTCTCGGATGCCTCACTAAATGAAGAAGATCCGTATATGGAGCATTTTATGGGTCACATTAATGAAGAAAATGAAGAGGTGTTTGACGAGGGTGACGAGGGTGGAAGTAGCTCCCATTGTGGAGGTAGCTCCCACACCCTTCAAATGACGCAACCCACTGCTGGAAATTGGATTGATAGTAACTGGATTGATGAATTTCAATCAACAGATGAGTTGTATATGGACATTGATGAACTGTCAACTGAAGGTTTCCTAAACAGAAACATGACTTTTAGCAGTAAGGACGAGTTATCTGCGGCTGTGAGAAGATGGCATATTTCTAATTCTAAGATTTGCATTGTTGAGACATCGACCCCAAAATCAATTGTCTTCAAGTGTAAAGTTGATCCCATAAATTGTTCATGGGCATTAAGAGGAGGTCTTTTTCAACATACTGGATTGTGGAGAATATCCAAATTGCGAACTCCACATACATGCATGAATGAAGTCCTCATTGAACGAAACCAAAACATCGATTGCAAGATGATAGCGTCGTTAATAAGAAATTCTTTTTTAGATGACACTGGATTGAAAATCTCAGTAATCCAGTCGATGCTGGAGAATGAGTTCGGTTCGAAAATTGGATATCCGAAGGCTTGGTACTCCAAACAAGTAGTGTTGGAGTCTTTATACGGAACACACGAAGAATCCTTTGTAAACCTCCCGCGACTACTGGCAGCCATGTCCGTATACATCCCTGGGACATTCTATGATTTTCTGCCCAAAAGAGTAAATGTTCAAACTCAAGTAGCCACATTTGGTATGATGTTTTGGTCATTCGGTCCAGCTATTGAAGGATTTGTCCATTGCTGACCAGTTATAAGTATTGATGCGACACATTTGTATGGAAAATATAATGGAAAAGTTCTCGTAGCCGTATCATATGATTCCAACAACGGCATCTATCCTTTGGCATTTGGTATTGCAGACGCAGAGACAAATGAGAGTTGGAACTGGTTTTTGCAGCATCTCCGAGATAACGTGATGAAGGAGAGAGTTGTCTGTCTAATGTCTGATCGACACCGATCAATAATTAACGCGGTCGAGAATGTATACGCTCAACATGGTCGTGGAACACATCGCTTTTGCGCGTGTCATCTAGCGAGTAACATCAATCACACATTCAAAAGCGTACTTCTGAAAATGTAGTTGTATATTATGGCAAGTACCCCTGATAAACGTAAGTTTGATGTGTGGTATTCTAATCTATTAACTCTGCAAGATGGAAAGTACCGTGATTGGATTTCGAACATCCCCCTTGAGAGATGGGCCCTGGTGTACGATGGAGGCGCTCGATATGGAAACATGACTACTAATTTGGTCGAAGTGTTCAACGGAGTGCTGAAAGGGGCAAGGGCATTACCGTTGACTGAATTAGTGAAACTCACTTACTAGAGGTCAAACATATACTTTTTCACTCGTCGCCAACAAGCAATGGAGGCAATTGCGGAGTCTCAGGTATGGTCTGACATCGTTCAAAAAACAATTACTAGGGCACAAAAACAACTTGGGAGGATGCAAGTGGCTCAATTTTCGCAAGTACACGGTGTATTCCAAGTGCGTGATATTGGTAGATTTGTCCAAGGTGTCGGTTGGACTACTCCAGGAAATTATACAGTCAACCTAGTTGAAAACAAATGTGAATGTGGACTATGACAAATATATCATCACCCTTGTGTACATGGAGCTGTTAGACCACGTCCTCTTCCTCGGACTGGCTCAGATCCCCACGCAGTACGTACATGGCGTTGCTCACGTGCAATTAATTCATCCGCTTGTCGATCATGTTCTTCGTACACGGGTACTTGACCAGCGACATCATTAGAGGACCGACATGTCTCGAGATACGTCTCTCCAAGCAGTCTCATGTTTTTCTTTGTGAACTTCAGGGTACCTTTAGCAGCTTTACGTGCCATTAGAATTCCTCTAGCCATAATACCCATCTGCACTCCTTGTTCAGAGAAAACAATACGTATATAATTAGTATGAAATGAATTAAAGTTACATATCAATCACCATAATTACCCTTACCACTGTCTTTACTTGGCCCCCGAGCGGAATATATGGGGCCGATGGCTGACCCCGTGAAGAACTACCTGTCTCGATTGTTGGACCCATAATGAAACGTCGCGTTATTGTACGATACCACCTCATGTACTGCGCCCAAGGTGTGTAAGGTTGACGTTCCTGTATAACATAATCAGCCCGGTTATTCCACAGAGAAATCCAATCTTGGTGCAGCACTGACCAACGACGTTGTCCCGGCGGCATGACTCTACGGGAGAACTTATGCAGTCTCATGTGCTCTTCTATCTCATTGGGGCTCCTCTCCGGGATGTGTTGGTGCAATCCAAATTGCCGCATTACTCTATCTGGAGGATGCCACTAAACCACATTAAAATGGATTAGTGGAACCCTCGCTCGGAATAGCTCGGCGTGCTGACGACACACAGGTGGTGCACTAGCTAACCTAAAGGCGGGATATGGCATCCACGTCACCTAATATTTAAGATTTTGTCATCATTTAATTAAGGTTAAAAAATGGTGAAAAGTAATCAATATGTATCAAATAAAAGTACACAAACCTGGTCCTGGGATTGAGACTCCAAGTCATCTCTATAGTATACCAAATTTGTAGTTCTCACTTGGTGACTGAACGACCTCTTTAGGAATGCCCACCTATTGAGCAAAATCACAAAAAATCAATAAATTTACATTACAAACCAATAAATTTACGTAGTCCAACAAACCAATAAATTAACAAACATCACCTGTATCCTAATGGATGTATCTCTCCAGCAGGCACTTCACCTTGAAGCACAGGGCGACCAATATAGAGGTGCTCCCACGACCATAACTGTAGTAGAAAACCTCATTATTCAATTTTTATTAACCAATATTAATGATATGATATGACTTTCATATAGTTTACCTGCACAAGGATGGCACAACCCTGGAATGTTGCACAGTTTAGCTCAGATGCCTCACATAGTCCACGGTACGTTGCAGCCAACACAGCTGACCCCCAACTGTAGTGTGCTGCTCTTTCCAAATCTCGAAGTAGGGGTAAGTACATCAACGACACAGTATCTTTCTTTGTCATTGTAAACAGAACACCACCGAGTATAATCAACATAAATGTTCTCGCTTGTTGTTCGTCTGTGAGATTAGGTTGAAATAAATGTTGTCGTAAAGTAGTCATTTTCACAACATATCCACGACCTTGTACATTCAGTCCCACCAACTCCAGACACGCACCGACCATGTCTTCCTTAGGTACACGGTCATCAGTTACTGCATCTCCGTGTACTCGTAGTCCCAATAGCACGGAAACATCCTGAAGTGTGATCGTAATCTCCCCATGTCTGAGATGGAACGTATGTGTCCCGGATCTCCGACGCTCGCATAATGCGGTCAACAATTTCTGATCCAGCTTTGGATGTGACAGAATAACTACATCCAATAATCCAACCGCTTGGACAATAGCTTTAGCCTCTTCTGCTAATACATTATCCTCTAATTTTAAACATCTAAATGTTATTTGTTGGCTATTACTCAGGTCTGACGAACGATGTTGATCTTGTCCCCAGAGTACTGATTGATCCAACAGACCAAGGTTAACAACATTTTCACCACTTGACATAATTACGCGCGGCGGTATTTTGATTCTACAATTTAAAAATACAAATTCTAAATTTTAACTTTCATAACTAACTAAGCAAGCTTTAATCAACACAATAATTATTCATAATACTTTTAATTAACAATTAACAAAATCATTAAGCATAAAAATATATTTGAAAAAAAAAATGTATACCTGCACGGCGAGAGGTCCGGCGAGAGGAAGGAGACGGGGTCGGGGCTTAGTGGGGGAGCTGGGGAGACGGGGTCGGGGCTTGGTGGGCGAGAGGACGGAAACGGGGTCGGGGAGCTTGGGAGCTGGGAGGCAGAGGGGAGTGGGCGTGCTGGAGGCAGAAGGGGAATTGGAGGCATAGGGGGAGCTGGAGGCAGAGGCGGCCAGGGGAGCTGGGAGGCAGAGCGAGACGGGCGAGCGGGAGTGGAGGCGACAGGGGCAGCTGAAGGCGAGCGAGGAGCTGGGAGGCGGGATGAAGACGAGCGCTGGGAGGCGGGGTCTTTAAAGCTGATACCAGTAGGGTTTTTCCAAAAACGCTACTGGTATTAGCGACGCTACTGGTATTAGCATTTTTCGTAAACGCTACCGTTCAGTAGCGTTTACGAAAAACGCTAATACCAGTAGGGTTTTTCCAAAAACGCTACTGGTATTAGCGTTTTTCGTAAACGCTAACGTTCAGTAGCGTTTACGAAAAACGCTACTACCAGTAGCGTTTTTCTAAAAAATGCTACTGTCTTACCTGCGCATATGCACATTTTGTTAAATTTTTTTTTTTGAATATATATTTTCTTTAAAAATTTTCCCAAAACATTTACTTTTTGAAAAATATCAGAGAACCATCATAAAAAATGACAGTCCCCAATGATGAAATGTACTCGGAAGATGAAAAGTAAACAACAAATCACAGGAATTAAATGTTGAGAGAGAAGATAAATGACTTAGGGGACACACAATCGTTAGCTGAACATACCACAATTGCGACTCGATAAATTAGCAACGGGTACGTCCTTTCCAAGAAGAAGAAGAGAGATGACACTCGAAGATCTACACGCAAAATGGATAACAAAGGTCCAACAAAATTTGGACGACAAAAATGCAGATTACCTCTCTCAACCAATACAAATTGTAAGAAGATTGGTAAGAGTTCCCCAAAACGTCGTCTGGAATGAGATCCCTCTAAGCCCCTGCCTCAAAATGACTTGGCTAGGAGGTAGATCTGAAACAAAGTCTTAAATAGAGAACTTAAAGGAAGCTCCCTATGAAAGAAGGCAACAAATCAAGTCTCGAATTATGGATTATGAATATTGGACTGAGACTTTTTTAACATTTGATCCAATAAACACTTCAGACTTCATTTATTAAAATCCTAATAACGCTTGGGCGTCGCCCTTGATGTATGACGCCTAAAGGTGTCGCCTTTAGTGATACGCCAAAGAAAAGGCGAACTCTGATTTAGTGTCTGACACCGCACTCACTGACCACCTCAGTTGGTGCACCTACATATCTAAAAATTAGTCTGGTTGTTTTTAGCACGCCTAGTAATAAACAAGTCAAAAGGATAGTCTACAGTGGAGTAGCCACTACAGAAGAATATTATTTAAAGTAACTACGGTCAGCTCGCCTAAGGGACAACTCAAATAACCAGAGTATGACTTGACTTGACTATGGTTACAGGTATGAAATGTTATAAATAGTGCAATACCACCTGCATTCAGCTGTAAGAATTCTCTGAGACCAGAGAATTTTATACTATCTATATACTACATACAAACGAACCTCCGACTCAATTTGTCATCGTAGGGGAAACAACGTGAACACCCGGGGTTTTCCTTTGTGCAGGTCAACAAAGCAAATGCTTGGAAGGAGAATCCAGTTATGTGATCCTACACATTGGCACCGTCTGTGGGAACCTTTGAACAAAATTCAACCATGGTTCCACCTGCAACATGAACAAAGACTATTCGCGAAGTCAACGAGGACGATTCGCTCCAAAACCTACAACAACACTTGGGACAGACATCATACATATCAGTTCAAATGGTTCCGCCCCAATCTGCTCCGGAAGAACTCGCGCCCCTGAGGAACAAGCAGTTCCTAATGAGCAAAGATATGATCCTGATGTGCCAAGACCCGCACAGTCTTGTATAGACTCGTCTTTGGTAAGGGTGCCGCCTCGTCGGGTAGAGGTAGCCCCAGAGATTATATTGACGCCAGCGTTCATAATGGCTCTTGAAGAGCTTTCAGACAGGAGGGATCAAAGGGAGTCTGCTAGAGTATCCCAGAGGGCAAACGCTCAGGCAGCACATAAAGCTACGTATCGACCACGAGATTCACCTATAAGTGCCACCACGATGGGCACCGATGTGACAACGGCTCCTGCCCCTGGTACATTGACCAAGGAGGATGTCAAAGAGCTCATTACTCAAACATTGAAGGAGCAAAAGGGTTGAACCATGCCCTACCTACGAGATAGGTCGACGCATCCCTTCACTCCAGAAATATTGTCGACTTCATTGCTGTCTCACGTGCAATCGACTTTTCGGATAGATACATATAATGATGATAGTGATCCTGTTTTCCATATACAAAGACATGAAATCTCTTTGATGGGGAGAACAAGTGACTAAACGCATGTTGCACTGCTTTTTCTTTCTACCTTGGGAGTGTTAGGAAAGTAGAACCAAATGTGGAGAAAAATCTGAATTTAGTGCTACAACTAATGAAAACTTCATCTTGTAAACCCTAAACTTGAGAAATACAATAGGGGTGGACATCTATTTATAGGTGAAGCTAGGGATATGATTGTAAAAGTCCTAAACATGTGGACTTGATTGTAATTGTCCTAAACATTTGGACTATATCAACACTTATCTAAACCATAATCCCTAACAGGGAGATGTCCATGCGCATTGGTTTTTCAATTTCCCTAAGACATCAATAAAGTCATGGGGAGAATTGAAAGAAAAATTCATCATGCAATTCATGGGAGGGCGTCACCTCCTAAAAAGTGTGGGAACGCTCGATCACCTAAGGCAAAATGGAGAAGAAAGTTTAAGCGACTTATATTCTAGATTCAATAAAGAACTAGCTGGAATCGATCAAGCCATCACGGAAGGGGAGACTATTCACGCTTTTATACGAGGATTGGGACAAGGGGTTCGACTTTGTATGATAGCCTGAGTGTTATACCGGTCACCACTGTAGAAGAAATGGCCGACCGAGTCAAGTCTTACATAGACTTGGAAATTGCAAGGGAAGGAAGAAATGCTAATAAGGAGGTATTTAAAAAAGATACTTCAGATGGGAAAATACTGGAGCAATGCTCCTCTAAGTCTGGAAAAGACGATAGGCGACAAGATGATAGGCGTCGCTCATTTGGACCTCGCCCTCGACCTCACCATTAAATAGGGAGATCTTCATTGTCTTGACAGAAATGGAAAAGAAGAACTGGGCAACGCCCCCACCACCACAAAAGCCTGACACAGTTATGGGAAGCAATTCTAACCAATATTGCTGATATCACCGTTGTAAGGGGCACCACACGGATGATTGGTATATCCTGAAAAAGGATATTGAGAGGTTGATCCAACAGGGACATTTGAAACACTTCTTGGCCCAATGCCAGAGGAGCAGGAGTCCAAGGCGGGCGTCGCCTAAGAATGTTCAAACAAGAGCTGGACCTAGCAGGCAAGAAGACCTGAATATGATAAGTGGAGGTTTCACCTCAAGAGGAGAAACATGTGAGACTAGGTAGGTGTACGCCTCTCAAATGTCAGGAACCTCCAAGCTAGGAAAGCGCCTGAGAGGATAGGAGAAATTGATCATTTGATTTTCAGAAAAAGAAGTGGGACATGTCACTTCCCCGCATGATGACGCCTTGGTGATTACAATGGGGGTCGACAGGTTCAACATGAAGAGGGTATTGGTGGACTCAGGGAGTTCAACTGACATTCTATATGTAGATGCTTATAAAAGAATGGGAAGGAAGGAAAAAGACTTGAAAAAGGTAAATTTTTCGTTGATGGGATTCGCCTCGCATACGACCTTCCTAGTAGGGTCTGTGACTTTGCCGATTAGCCTGAGCGAAAGATGGAAAGCATTGAACTTTGAAGTCACCTTCATTGTAGTGGATGCGCCTGCATCTTACAATGCCTTTTTAGGGCGATCAACTTTGAATCCGAACAAAATGGTGCATTTCACGTATCACCAATTGTTGAAATTTCCGACACCTCATGGTGTAGGAGTCGTTAAAGGGGATCAACTAGCATCACGTAGTTGTTATGTCCAGGCGACGCGTCGGCATATCAACAAGAATGAATCTTTAATGATTCAAACCGAGGAGGATCCCAGGGAAGAGAAGAGTCGTCCACAGACAGTAGAAAGTAGAAGGATTGAAGAAGGTGGAGGTTGATGGCCGAGGGGAAGAAGTACAAATTTGAGCGACGCTCAAAGAAGAAGAGGCTATCGCTCTTTCGATGCTCCTGATAGAGTTCAAGGAGTTATTCTCTTGGAAACCTAGCGATATGCTGGGAAACTGGTCATAAGGATGTGAATATTGCTGACTGACTCGACACGGATCAAGAGGAATCCCTGATAAGTGAAATTATCAATCTGATAGTCAATGGCTTTGAAAATGTCGAGGAACATAACGAGGCCCGCGATCTATATGTGACCCGGCTATTCGCCACAACACAAGCAAGAAAAAGACCCCTCGGTAAGAGAACGTTGGCATATTCTTTTTCGACAAAGATTTAGCCTACATGGTGACGCCTTAAAATTATACTTTGGTCATTACCGTCAAATTCAATGGAATCAACGTAAAACGAGTAATGGCAGACGAAGCTAGTTTGTCAAAAATCTTGTTTCTAAGAACACAAAAATTTAAGGAAGGACGAGAGAGGATCTCAAAAAGGTAGACTCCGCCTCGTCAGACTTGCTAAACAAACAACTCTCCCCATATGAGATATTAGCCTTGTGGTCTTGGGGAAAGGATGGAAGAGAATCGAGAGTAAAGTCCTCTACCTTATAGTGGACGCCCCGTATCCCTACCACGCCATCCTGGGATACGCAACAATTAACCCCACTAGGATCGTCGCCTCCACGGTGTTAACACTTGATTTTGGCTCGGGGTCAAAATACCGTACTTAAGGATCATAGCCGAGAAAAATCGAGAAGAAGAAAATAGCAAAAAAATAAAATAAACCCCAATCCGTAAAACCCCAAACCCTAAACCTTAATCCCCAAACCAAAACCTTAGACCCCAAAAAACCCTAAACCCTAAACCTTAAACCCCAAACCCTAAACCCCAAACCCTAAACCTTAACCTTAAACCCCAAACCTTAAACCCCAAACCCTAAAAAAAAATACCCTAAATCAAACCTTAAACCCCAAACCCTAAACCCCTAAACCCATGCCACCCATTTTTGGCCAAACACCTACCATGCCATCCATTTTCGTCCAAATCCCCACCATGCAACAAATCACTCCCAATTGACAGCAAAAGTCTCCTAATTTCCATCACCATTTGGCCACTTCAACACCTTTGCGCATCCTTGGCCAAATTCTCTCCAATTATCACCAAAAGTCTCCTAATTTCCATAACCATTTGGCCACTTCATCACCTTTGCTTATCCTTAGCCAAATTCTCTCCAATTACCACAAAAAATCTACTAATTGCCATCACCACTTGCCCATTTGATCACCTTATAATATTGTTTGGAAAACTCTATAAATGGGGATGCAAGGTTCGACAAAGAGGAGAAGAAGGATTGTCGTAAGCAACGACAATTGAAGGAAAATAGTGAAAAACAAAGAGAAGAAAAGAAAGGGAGAATAGAGAAAAAAAATCAAAGTGAGGTATCGAGTGAAAAATAGAGAGAAAATGAGGGGAAAAAATCGGTGATTATCGGTCTCGGTTCCTTGTACAATATCTAAACTTTAAATAACTTAGGTATATCTCTCTCGTATTCAATATTGTATTTATATTCCTTGATGTGAATGCAATTTATCTGATCAATATTATGTGTTAATAGTTATATTTCATATTTGAATCGTACTCGGTTTTAAGTTCGATATAGCTTTGGGGTCATTTTATGCACTTGCGAAAGTTTTGGGGGTTTATTTCGATCTAAAAAAATATTTTCAAAACTGACTTAGGTCATTCCTGAACTTTGATAAATGTTATAACTCGGTCCTTGGAGTCTCGTGTCATTGTGGGACTTTACCGAGTGTTAAAAACCAGACCATAAAAGTTTTGGCCCATTTGTGCATTTTTTGAAATATTGTTTTTAATTTAGCTCGATTTTTAAAAATTACATTTTGTTCCCTGAAATTTTCTTGATATTCCATGTCTTCTCAAAGTGTTACAAATAAGTTCAGAATAATTTTTGGTTTATTTTGGAACTTTGCCAAGTGTTACAAATAATTCCAGAATAGTTTAGGATCAATTCTGTAATTTTTTTAAAAAACTATTTTCAGTTCAATTATAATTATTTGAAAATTACATTTTTGATTCCTAAACGTTTTTTGGACATTCTCATGACTTCTCGAAGTGTTACAATTTGGCCCAACGTGCTTATTATCTGCAAAATCATTCGTGTATTTTTGACACGTTTAGAATGGTCCCAAAGTTAAACCACCTTTTTTCAAGCACGATTAACTTTATCCTCTCTTGTATATTTATATGAAATCAACTTGTAAATAAAAATGTTTGTACATGGTTTATTTCAATTAAAGAAAATGCATGTCATCTCTTTAGCCAAGCATGATCAAAACGGGTAATTCGAGTAAATAGGTGAAAACAAATTCAAAAGCAAACTAAAGTACCGAAATGCGGATTATGGGCTCGCGAGCCCTTACGACGTAATCAAACCCCCAAACGCGATTATCTGGACGTAGACAATTCCAAGCCTTAGGATGTTAACACCATGTACCCTAGACAAATTTGAGGATTCCAATTAGTCTCTAATTTATCGGTGACGACTCATTCATTTTTCGGTCCGGTTGATGACCCCGCTCGACCGGATCCGTCGCTCGCCAAGACCCGACATTTTCGAGCTAAAAGAAAATAAAAATAATTTTTCAAAAAAAGGTGTGGAAAAGTCGGATATGATGTCCGACAATTTGGCGACTCTGTTGGAGATCTCTTCTAGAGGGCTTAAGTTTTGTCATGTTTGTTTTTCCATATTATATTTTTCCCTATCCGTTTTGACCGTTTGCTCATGCTTGCAGCTCTAAATTTTGTCCGAAAAGCGATGTAAATGTAATAATTCGAAATGATTTAAATTCCCGTTTTGCACACATCACGTTGGTTACCATTACTCGCTCGAATCTAGAGCACATTAAGAGCTTAGGGAGTTTAGTAGGGGAATGCGCCCGGAGTAGTTTGGACCGCTGACACACACCCAAACAACTCAACTCGATGATCGAAATGGTCCCATGATCCTCTTTAGGGGTGAGGTCCCGCTGATTTAAAGGACCTAGAAATTTCATCCATTTAAACAAAATCTCCAAACCGTGTGTAACCTTTACCAATTTTGTGTGTATTTCTATTTTGGGGCCCCACTAATGTAAATGAGAATTCGGCCCAAGTATTTGGGTACGCGATTGACCGACAATTCATGAAGAAGATTCGGTCCCACTGTTGTGAATTAGATGTTAACCCAACAAATGCATATGGAAGTTCGACCCATTAGGTAAATGTGTTTTGTTTTAGCCCTAGATCATGACATGTATGATTGGGCCTTTCGTATTATATATTTCAGACTTCTGTAAATGTAATACAAACCTTACTAATGAAATTTACATTCTCGCACTTGCATTCATTTTTAAAAAAACAAATGTTAGTTTTGTTTATTTTATTTTGTATCCTTATGACATTTCACGCACCATCTTTGGTAAGGATGAAGCAAAAAAAAAATCATTGCCCTCACATTAAGGCCATACAGCCTCTACGGTCGAAAAAAGCCCGAATATGGAAAGTTATGACAAAAGGGAATCATAAATATGTGAACAAGAAGATTGACAAGATTCACGAGCTTATAAGTTACAAAGTCAATAGGTTTCTCCTTAGTGCCTTGTTTAACATCTGGAATGTGGAAAACGCATCCGCGTGATTAACAACAATGGAATACAATCATAAGTTCCATTCGACACCTACTAGTCTGTTTTTCAACCTGGAGGAGATCACCGGGGATAGACCCGAACAACTACCGTCATTCTAGCAATGTGGGGGCACCTTGGAAAAATGTTTGGGCAACGTAGCTGTGAGTTGAATGACACCCTTGAACAGTCCAGACGAAGTCAAGGCGAATATTGTTTTCTTTCAAAATGCATGTCCTCGACCTTCCTTCGAACCAAGGAACAAACAATAAATGCACTCAATGAGCTATGTCGTCGTGTGAAACGTCTTAAGAACTAGACTTCGATTGTCCAATTCTTTTTAAAGTATTTTTGAGAAAAACGTTTGTCATACATGCAATCAAAGTCTACGAATGGAATGAACAGAACATGCAGAATTTTCAAAACCAGTCATGCATGATCAATTATGTATTCCTTATTCTTGCTATGGTATATTGAATTTAGGTTTCCAAGACCCCATGCGACATTCGACGACTCCAGCACCTCAAGACACACAAAGGGAACCTTGATTCAAATTTGTATGAGGGCACCCTTGTCGAATCCGACTCTATACATTACAGAGAAGGATCCGGTGAGAAGGGTCACCAAATACTTATTGCTTAGTATGTTCAACATGGTATCAGAGACATAATTATCAATCAAGTACCAGACCAATCGGCTCTTCCATTTGATCATCATCATCTACCAGTTGTCCAAAATGACATTGCAATTTGGAACAAAAAATGAAGTAGAAACCAAATTGGCAACCAGAATCAAACTTGAATGGAGTCCGTCTTCTATGTTACACATCACTCAGAGAAAGTGGCAATCGGAATCCAACTGACCCACGACACCAGACCACATTCGGCCACTGGAAGAGGGAAGGTTGTTTTACAAAGTAAAAGAGATGAGAAAAACAACTCTCGGTCGTTTGATCGAGCTGAAGCAGAGACGACTTAAATAGAGATGAAGCGACGCCATTGTTGACGCAGGGGAGATGCAATTGTTGACACGTGATAGACGTCGTTGTTAACTCCTGCATAAGAGTCGTCATTGTTGACACGGGGCAGGCGCCGTTGTTGACTCGTGCATAAAAGTTTCCATTGTTGACGCGGGACATACGTCGTTGTTTACTTCTGCAGAAGAGTCACCATTGTTGCTACGGGGCAGGCGTCATTTTTGACTCTTGTATAAGAGTTGTCCTTGTTGACACGGGACAGACATCGTTGTTGACTCCTACATAAGAGTCGCCATTATTGACACGGGACAGACGTCGTTGTTGACTTCTGCAGAGGAAACGACATTGTTGACGCGGGGAGACGCCGTTGTTGACAACAGCGGAGACGTCGTTTGTCGATGCAAAAAGGCCATTGCTGACAAAAGCGTCAATCGAAAGGGAATGAGATTTAGCCACTACGGGTAGTTTCGTAATAGCAATCCAAAGTGCTTCCAGCTGATCGGATTCCCCGAAGGGTGCAGAAACATGAAGCGACAACAATGTCAGCGCCAACAACGTCATCACCATGGGGACGAAACTGCTTAGAAGATAAGTAGACCAACGATCACCTTGTGTTCTTATTTGTTTTATCGCATACAACATAGATAACAACGGTTACACCCCTGAGATTTAGCCACTATGGGTAGTTTCGTCACAGCAAGGCGAAGTGCTTCCAGTTGATCGGATTCCCTGAAGGGTGCAAAAACATCAAGGCACAACAACGTCAGCGCCAACAACGTCATCGCCATGGGGACGAAACTCCTTAGAAGATAAGCAGGCCAACGATCACCTTGTGTGCTTATTTGCTTCCTCCCATACAAAATAGATAACAACGGTTACACCCATGAGTAAAATCACTCCGGGAAACAAAATAAAATGCCAACGAAGATCAAAATCAAAGAGGTTTTACAATCAATGAATCAGACGGTCAACCGTGGTTCACTGATATAAAAATATATCTGGAGTACGGAGAGTTATTAGAGAATGCCACAAGAAAATGATCGAAATGTCGTGGGAGGAGTGACTTGCAATTATTTTCCCAGTGGCCCGACTTTACCCATGTGAGATGCGTGAATGTTAAAGGAGTTGAGCGTTTAATGGAAGAATTTCACCAAGTTATTGCAGCCCACACACGATCATGTGAGGATTGGATACCCTTGGTCCACCATGACGGCTGACTATGTGAAACTCGTCAAAGTGTACATAGACCAAGTCCATGTGCCACTGCACGAGATCTATCCCATGATTTCCCCATGGCCTTTCTCAATATGGGGCATGGATGTAATCAACATGATTTCCCCAAAGGCGCCCAAGGGTCATCGATTCATATTGATTGCAATCGATTACTTCACCAAGGGGTAGAGTTTATTACCCTGGCGTCAATAACGACAAATGCCATTGAATTTTTCATTGTTAGAGGGTATGTTTAAGATTTAGAGTTTAAGGATTGTTATGTAGTTTACCTCAAGTCTAAGGACTGATTTGTAAATAGTCAATAGATTCAATGATATGAACCTACTATAAATTAGCTTTGTACCGGTATTTCAAAGCTAAGAATGAAAAACATTTCCCTCCAATTTCCTTTCTACTCTCTTTCAATTTGTTCAGTTTAGTTCTCGTTTAGGATCATTTCATGGTATCAGAACTTCAGGTGGTGTAGATTCTGAGTTTTCCGCTCAAAATCAATCTCAATTTCATCATCAAAGGTGTTCGTCGCTGTCAGTTGTTGTATGTACGTTTCCGCTTTGTGTTCAAAGGTGTGAAGATTCAGTAATCAAACTGTAAGGTTTCTATCATAATTGATTTCCAATCAAGTATAGAGTCTAGTTGTGAAGATTCAAGACAGAATTTGTAGGTTGTTTCATTGTCAAGCTGATTCATCGTTGGTGCTGTTAGTGCTGTAGTGTTAATCTGTTTCTGAAATTGCTGAGTAGTATTCGATGGATTTGAGTCCGAAACAGTTTTCTAACAAGATTATAAACATCAAGTTAGACGAAACAAATTATTTATAATGGAAACAGCAGATTTGTTTCACAATCACTAGTCATCGGCTTAAAGGTTTCCTTGATGGATCAGCTAGAGTAGATGAGTTTATTCTCAATGCAGACGGTACCAAAGTGATAAATCCAGCATACAGAGCATACAAGGAACAGGACAGTGCTCTTGCTTCGTGGCTATTAACCTCTATTTCAACTCCATTACTTCCAAATCTGGTTCAGTGCAGATCTGCATATGAGATATGGCAATCTCTACATCAGCTGTTTTCGGTAGCATCAACAACTCGTGTAATGAGGTTGTTGTGCTCACTTTAGTCATAAAAGAAAATAGACATGAGTATGCGTGAATATCTAGGAAGAATCCAACTGATTTGTAATAGTTTGAGAAGCTCAGATCATCCGGTGTGAGAGACAATGCAGATTAGTACCATTTTAGAAGGTCTAACAGCTGAGTATGAACATATAGTTGCTGTCATTATAGTAAGCAGGCAACCGTATGACCTGTCTAGTGTGGTAAGTGTATTGGTGGATGCTGAATCTCGTCAACAAGACAACTAACTGCAGATTAGTTCAAACTCGGTTGCTTTCAATGTCCAGTGGATAGATGGTTCAGCAGGAGGTCAAATGAATATCATGCAACAGTCATCCTCACATCAACTAACACAGTATACACAAGTTCCTCATAATTTTCAAGCTCCTCAGAATTTTCAAGCTCCTTAGAATTTTCAAGCCAAAACATATGGAAGAGGACGAGGACGAGGAAATAATTTCAATAGCAACAACCCGCAATGTCAGTTATGCGGTAAGTTTGGACATTTGGTTGCAAGGTGTTGGTTTCGATTTGATCAATCTTTCACTTGTATTACCAATCAGTCTCAATCTTCAAATGTCAATAGAGGACAAGCAAATTCAGTTGAGTTCTATTTACCTCCTGAAGTGCAATGGAGCTTTAACTTTGTTCAACAATGTTTCAGCCCTGCATCTCAACAATTTCAGTCATCTCCTTAACAACAATTTCAGCCATCACAGCAACAATCTTCTCAATAGTTTTTCTATCAGCACACATCTCCTGCAAAAATCCCGCATCTATACATACCTTATCCAAATTCTCAAGTTCCCAATAATCGGAGTGATGGTACCATGAATGCAATGAATGTTCACGGGTCAGGTGTGTCAACTGACGTGGGAGGAGCTGATTCGGCTTGGTTTCCAGATTCTGGAGTCTCTCATCACCTCACCAACACATCCATGAATGTCTCAAGTGAATCTCAATACACGGGGCAAGGTAAAATCTATGTTGGTAATGGTAATTCTATACATATATCTCACACTGAATTCAAGATTTCGGTTCAGTTGAGGTCTGTTACATAGCTCCTAATATTACTAAAAATATTTTATATGTATCTCAATTTGTTAAAGATAACAATGCTTATTTTGTGTTTTTTCCTACTGGTTGTGTTGCAAAGGACCTGACAACACACCAAGTGCTTCTGGAGGGATGTGAGTCGGATGGATTGTACAAGTTGATTGTGTCACATGATCTGTCATCGTCATTGTCTCTTGTTTACATGTGTGTGCGTCGATAGATAATAAAGAGTGTGTTACAAATGAAAATGTTTCTCCTATGTTTAGTTTCATTTCTGTTATGAATAATTCAGCTACGTGTAATGGTGTGGTTGATTGTCATTCTATGTCAAGAATTCAGTCTTTGGTGAATAATTCAGCATCAACTTGTATTGGTGTCTCAAACAATTTCAGTGATAATATCAATAAAATGACTGATTCTGTTGATGATAAAGTGGACTTGTTTCATATTGTTGATAAAGATAAAACTGAAAGTGTTCGAGTTGTTGATGTTAAAGCTGAATTAGGTTCTTTTCATGTTGATTGTTCTTCTGTTGATTATGTTAATCATGCCGATAGATGGAATGCTGTCAAAGCTGAACATGTTTCTGTTGAAAATAAAAATGCTGAATTTGATGATGCTGAGTTACATGCAGGTAAAAGTGATGATGTGTGTTTTGGTACTGATGTTTGTTTTCTTTGCGAAATGTCTTGGGTTAATCATGGTACTAAGAATGCATCTTCGAGTGTTAGTGATAAATCAGGTCTTGAAATCAATCTACCAACTGAAGCCAAGGTAACATCTGATATTTGTGCTGAAAATGCAAATGTACTTACCTCCGCTGTATCAGTTTCATCTGCTATTTGGCATCAAAGGCTAGGACATCCTTCTTCACAAACATTGAAACTAATTGTTATGTCTGGTCTTCCTTGCAGTGACAAAGTAGACAAGTCTCGCATGTGCTCGGCATTCAAGATAGGGAAAAGTCACAAGCTTTCGTTTAGTTCGTCTGAAGGTCTATATACATCTCCTTTACAATTGCTTCAGATTGACATTTGAGGACCAGCTCCAGTAAGATCAAATGGGTCGAGGTATTACCTTAGCCTTGTTGATGCTTATTAAAGATTCACTTAGTTATACTTCTTAGAAAATAAGAGTGAAGCTACATCTGTGTTTCGGTCTTTACTGTTTGCTGGAACACAGTTGAATTGTGTGATAAATTCTATTCAAACAGATAATGGGGGTGAGTTCTTAGGATCCTTTCATGAGCATCTAACTTCATGTCGTATTTTGCATAGGTTCACTTGTCCTTACACATCTCAACAAAATGGAATTGTTGCGAGGAAACATCGTCATATTGTTGAACTTGATCTTACTTTGCTTGCTCATGCTTCAGTTCCTTTCAAGTTCTGGTCAGATTCTTTTGCAACCTCTGTATACTTGATTAACAGATTGTCGTCTCATATGTTGGATGATAAGTCTCCATTTGAAAAACAATTTCAAAAATATCATTCATACTCGTTATTACGTGTGTTTGGTTGTTTATGTTTTCCTCATATTCGTGATTATAATAGATATAAATTCGATTATCGATCTAGACCGTGTGTATTTCTTAGTTACTCATCTGCTCATTTAGGATATAAATGTATTGATAAATCTGGAAGAGTTTACATTTTTCGGCATGTTTAATTTAATGAGTTAGTTTTTCCTCATAACAACAAGAATTATGTTACTAATGTCTATTTTGATTCCAGTGATATGTCAGATTCTGTTTCTACACCACAAGTATGGATGACACCTGAGTATAATACTAATGTTTCTGGTATTCCTTTTACTGGTATTCCTGTTTCAAATGCTTCTGGTATTCTTGTTTCAAATACTTATTCTCTGAATATGGAAAATGCTGAATTGGTTCCTTCTTCTAATGAGCAACATAGAAGTAGTTTTGAGTCTTCTAATGATAATGGTTATGGTAGTATGCAGGAACGTCCTGTCTCAGATTCAGTTTCAGGTTCAACATGTGAAATAACTCGTCCATTGATAGAATCTCTACCATTGATAGACTCTTATCCAATGACATCTTCATCAGAAATGCAATCCGAATCATTTAATGACTCAGTTTTCAATGTTGCTCCTGAAATTGATATGTATGTGTCTTCTCATGGTTTACCATTGTCTAATTCAGATAAAACTATTGTTGTTGCGTTTACTTCTCTACTTTCTGGTCGATCTCCAATAGGATGTAAGTTGATTTTTAAAGTTAAGAGAAGAGAAGATGGCACAGTGGAGAGGTATAAGGCTCGGTTAGTGGCAAAAGGGTTTTCTCAAAACGTTGGTTTTGATTACCTTGATACGTTTAGTCATGTTGCTAAGCATGCAACTGTTAGAATCATTTTATGTCTTGCATTGCTTTTTAACTGGAATTTGAGACAGATAGATGTAAATAATGTGTTTCTCCATGGAAATATGCAAGAGGAAGTTTACATGTCACAGCTACCAGGCTATGAAGTTTCTGATTCATTTGGAAACAGGTTAGTATGTAAACTTACAAAGGCGTTGTGCGACCTAAAACAAGCTCCTACAGGTTGGTTCGAGAAACTTAATGAATATTTGCTTGATAAGTTGCATTTTACAAGCTCGCAGTCAGATAATTGTCTCTTCATGAAACACATGTCTGGAAAATCAGTGTATCTTCTTGTTTATGTTGATGACATAGTCGTGACTGGGTCTTGCAGGGATTTGATTGAATCTGTCATTGCTGATTTGAACGGGTATATTTATTGAAGGATTTAGGAACACTTCATTTCTTTCTTGGAATGGAAATACAACCAGGGCATGATTTCAAAGTACTCAATCAACGCATGTACATTGTTGAATTGCTTGCTCGCACAAATATGACTAATTGCAGATCTTGTCCTACACCAATGGTTGGTTTTCCTATTCTTACTTCTTCATCTGGTTCAGGTATGCCTTTGTCATATACTTCTTTGTATAGGAGTACTGTTGGTGCTTTACAACATGTGTGTTACACTCGTCCTGATATATGTTATAGTGTTAATAAACCCAGTCAATTTCTTCATAGACCAACTGAGGTTCATATGGTAGCAGTAAAACGTGTATTAAGATATCTGAATGGTTCTCTTGATCATGGTCTAATCTTCAAGTCTTCATCTTCTCTTGATCTAACAGGTTTACTGATTCGGATTGGGGAGTTGATACTGATGATAGAAGGTCAACGAGTTGTCATTGTTTGTTCATAGGAGGTCATCCCATTGTGTGGTGTTCAAAGAAACAAACGGTGGTATCCATATCCACGGCTGAGGTAGAGTTTCGTAGCTTGGCCAATGTTATATGTGATGTCATTTGGATGAGATTTTTGCTTGTTGAACTTTGTTTAAGCTTGTCTTTTGTTCCTGTACTATGGTGTGACAACACCAGCACGATTTCCATTTATGCTAATCCAGTTCAACATGCAAATATGAAACATGTTGAATTAGACTTATTCTTTGTGTGTGAGAAAGTTTCGCAGGGACATGTTCAAGTGAATCATGTTCCTGGATCGGATCAGATAGCACATGCTCTTACAAAACCGTTGACTGAGAAGTCTTTCCTTCCATTTCGTCGCAAGATGGGAGTGTGTGATCGATGTCAGAAGCACTATCAGAAGGTTCCTCTGGTCATGTTCATCTGTCATTTCTAGATTCTCTAGATCAGTTTACTGATTCTGATGTTGGTTTGCAAGTATCCTCTAATCTTTCTCAATTATTTTCAATTTCTAATGGTTCTCATTCTTTATTTTTCAATGATGAATCTGATGACTTATCTGATGATGATGTCTCTTCTGAACTTGCTGATTGAATGTTGTTGATTCATTAGTATTCAGATTCACGCAACACTACATCATCATAAGTTTGGGTTGTGTGAATCTGTTAGAATAAGTTGAACTCCTATATCTGTCATTACAAACATGTTTCTTGCATATTTGTGGTTTGTTGTGCTTAGATGATACAATAATTCTGGAGATTGATTCATTCTGTTCCAGTTGATTAAACTCAAAGTTTAGGCAATGTAAATTAAAAGTCGAAATGAAGATGTTGGGCACAAACCCAACCAATCACAGGTTACAAAATGACGGGATCAAGAAGGAGAAGTAGATAGTAACCTGTGATTTAGGCAACATGTGTTTGTATCAAAATCCGAAATGAAGATGTTGGGCACAAACTCAGCTAGTCACCTAGAAGAAAATAGATAAATGGTGATTGAGGCAGCACAATGAATGGTGCAAACAAACACAATTGAACAAATTTGAAACTAGGCACAAACCCAGTCTGCTTTAGGTAAGTAAAATCATATTGGCACAAATTTGAAAAATCAATCGGATTTGTGTGTATGAACAAGCATAACTTGCTCACTTAATATGAAAAGAATTGTGTGTGTTTGATGAGATGTGGTTGCAGTTTGATCTATTTTGATTGATGCATCGCAAGTAAACTATATGTGGTGTATGTTGTGTTGTTTCTGTGTATTTTGATATTGATGACAGGATATTGCAAGTTCAGAACAGGACATTTCATCAAGATAAGGCACAGGTTTGTTGTTCAAAATGAAGAATGAAAACCGAAAAAGAAAGTGAAGAACATTGGTGAATGTTAGAGGATATGTTTCAGATTTAGAGTTGAAGGATTGTTATGTAGTTTACCTCAAGTCTAAGGACTGGTTTGTAAACAGTCAATAGATTCAATGATATAAAACTACTATAAATTAGCTTTGTACCGGTATTTCAAAGGTAAGAATGAAAAACATTTCCCTCCAACTTCCTTTCTACTCTCTTTCAATTTGTTCATATTAGTTCTCGTTTAGGATCGTTTCATTCATGAGCCAGGACATCATCGTGCGTTATGAATTGTCGAAGTCAATCATAACTGGCAATGCCAGAAATCTAAATTGGTCGATACGTTGTGATCAAACATAAAAATTCATCTCCATTTTGTCCACAAATGAATGGCTCAGTGAAAGCAGCAAATAAAACACTGACACGACAAGCTTCATTAGGCACTCATGGCATACAAAGCCTCAATATGGATGTTAACCGGGGCAACCCCATTCTCCCTTCTTTACGGTACCGAAGTCGTGTTGCCAATTCAGGTAAAACTCTCGCCAGCCAGGATCCTCATCAAGACAGAGATGGATAAGTCAGAGTGGGCGAGATGCATATACGAGCAATTGACTCTCATGGACAAAATGCAGCTCATCGCGCTAGGCCACGAGCAATTATACCAACAACGCATGACTCATGCATTTAACAGGAAGATGCGCATGAGAGAATTGCAAGCAGGCAATCGAATTCTTAGAAAAAAAAATATTCGAGTCAATCCATACTCTCGGGGCAAGTTTGTGCCTAAATTATGAAGGGACTTATGTCGCCAAAGACACTTTCAGCCGAGTAGTCATGATCATCTCCGACATGGACGACCAAGAACTCCACAGTCCAATCAATATAGACATAGTCAAAACAACCCTTAAAGAGCTCACCAAAAAGCGAGCCTCCAAAAATGAGAGAAAATTCCCGTTAAATCGAAAATCTGAAAGGGCAGGTTAGACAAAATTTATGGAAGAGGGTTAACCTAAATTTAGGGAAGAGGGGCAAAATTTAGGATAGGACGATCATGACAAAAGGAAATGAATCAAATACCTGCTAGGTTGAAAACCCGAAATGCCAACCTAAAAATAATTTAAGGGAACCGAGAGAAAAAAAAAAAAGATTAAAATAAAACAATTAAAACAATCCTCTAAGGGAATCCAGACTCTCAGGGTAAGGGCCTTATGTCGTCAAAGAGATTTTCAGCGGAGGATCCATGATCATCACTCACATGTACAACAAAGAACTCCCTAGTCCAATTAATATGAAAAAGATAACTTAAAGAGCTCGTAAACAGAAAGCCAGCCTCCAAAAATGAGAGAAAGTTCCCGCTAAATCGAAATTTAGGCAAAATTTAGGGAAAAGGGGCAGGATTAAAAATCCCTAAAAAAAGGTCAACATGGCATAAAGAAAGGAATCAAATCCCTACTAGGTTGAAAACCCAAAAGGGCGACCTAGACAAAAGGAAAGAAAATTGAGAGATAAAAAAACAAAATCAATACAAAAAAGTGATCAAAATTGGACGATAGTGTTTTCCACAGTAGCAATAAAGAGAAGCTGTGATCGACATTAATTTGAGCATGGATACACCTTGCGGATGTACCATGAATCACTTTAGGGAACTCCATCAAGAAGAACTCCAAAGTCAATTACTGAGAAAACAGGTCGAGAAGTTTGCACAAGCAGTCAGACATCTCAACAGAGGGTTTTTTAACTGTAAAGTGAATTACAAGCAGACAGGCGGAGTCTTTAGGTGTTTAAACTCCGCAAGTCATCCTCGACAAGAAGGACCTATAGTTATCCAGCTTCTAGGAGTCACAAGATGACAGTCGGAGTCTTTACGTTCTTAACCTCCGCAACTTCTTCTAGGTTCTTACGACCAGGGCATATAGATCTCCAACTTCTGAGAGTTACAAAACGACGACTAGGATCTGTAGTTATCCAGCTTTTGGGAGTCACAAGCCGACGAACGGGGCCTTGAGGTGCTGAACCCCCGCAAGTCATCCTCGGCGACCAGGACCTGTAGTTATCCAGCTTCTGTGAGTCACAAGCTTCCGCAAGTCATCCCTAACGAGTCACAAGTCAACCAGCGGAGCCTTTAGGAAGTCAACGCCAACGAGTCACAAGCTTCTGGAAGTCACGATCTGACGAACGGGACCTTGAGGTGCTCAACCCCCGCAAGTTATCATCAACGATGCTTCTAGCTAAAAAACAATATCCTCAAACTCCAACTCGTTGATGGAAACAAATCCTCGACGACTAGGACCTGTAGATGTCCAGCTTCTGGTATTCGCAAGTTCATGAGTGTTTAGGCTCTTAGTCTCCGCAAATGATCGTCAATAATCAGGACTTCTAGATGTCCAATTTTCGAATGTTGCACAATATTGTATGACTACTCAATAAATAATGAATCGAGAGGAGCCAAAATCAGTTTTTGTCTTTGAACACACTCATGGATCACTTCCATGAGTGCGTGTTCAAAGATGGGCAACTGTAAACAGCTGATTTGGCTCTGGGTCAAAATACCGTACGCGAGGATCCGAACCGAGAAAAATTGAGATGAAGAAAAGAGCAAAAAAATAAAATAAACCTCAAACCCTAAACCCTAGACCCTAAAAAACCCTAAACCTTAAAACTTAAACCCCAAACCCTAAACCTTAACCTTAAACCCCACACTAAAACCCCAAACCTTAAACCCCAAACCCCAAACCATAGACCCTATAAAAATGACTACCCTAAATCAAACCTTAAACCCCAAAACCTAAACCCTAAATCCTAAACCCAAAACCCCTAAACCCATGTCACCCAGTTTTGGCCAAACACCCACCATGCCACCCTCTATAAAGGGGGATGCAAGCTTCGACAAAGAGGA
This sequence comes from Chamaenerion angustifolium, assembly GCA_946814005.1. NCBI lineage: Eukaryota > Viridiplantae > Streptophyta > Magnoliopsida > Myrtales > Onagraceae > Chamaenerion > Chamaenerion angustifolium. The sequence continues at coordinate 10,097,128 of OX328273.1, forward strand.
GAAAAAAAAGGTTTGTCGTAAGCTAGGACAATTGAAGAAAAAGAGTGAAAAAAAGAAAAGAAAAGAAAAAAAATAGAAGAAAAGAAAGGGATAACAAATAAAAAAAATCAAAGTGAGGTATTGAGTGAGAAATAGAGAGGAAATGAGTGGAAAACATTTGGTGATTATCGGTCTCAGTTGCTCATACGGTATCTAAACTTTAAATAACTTAGGATTATTTGTCTCGTATTCAATATTGTATTTATATTTCTTGATGTGAATGCAATTTATCGTATCAATATTATGTGTTAATAGTTATTTTTCATATAAGAATCGTACTCAGTTTTAAGTTCGGTATAACTTTGGGGTCATTTTAGGCATTGATGAAAGTTATGGGGGTTTCTTTCGGTCTAAAAATATATATTCAAAACTGACTGAGGTCATTTCTGAACTTTTATGAAGGTTATAACTCGGTCCTTGGACTCTCCGGTCATATTAGGACTTTACCGAGTGTTAAAAACCAAACCCGAAAAGTTTTGGGCCATTTGAGCAATTTTTGAAATATTTTTTTAATCCAGCTCGAATTTTTTAAAAATTAAATTTTGTTCCCTGAACTTTTCTGGACATTTCCTGACTTCTCAAAGGGTTACAAATAAGTCCAGAAAAGTTTTTGGTTTATTTTGGAACTTTACCAAGTGTTACAAATAAGTCCAGAATAGTTTAGGGTCAATTTTGTAATTTTTTTTTAAAAATATTTTCAGTTTTGTGTTTGGTCGAATTAGTCGCTTTACTTTAAGAAATAAAACGTCGTGACTTTTAGTCACGTATGTTCGTACATCATGTCATTCGCCACTAAACATACAAAGGGTATATTTTGTGTCATTCACCACTAAATATACCCGGTTCCTCCTATGATATCGCCACAGCCCCATATTGGTCCCATGCAGCTCGCAACACCCCAAGGATCACATTCGGTTTCACCTGCTTATTGGCTAGCACTTTCCCCACGTAACATATTTCATCGAGGTCGAACTTTGTGGAGTCGAGGTCCATGGCATGCCCCACAAGTCTATTGTTGTCATCGGAATTGGAGCTTATCGGCATTGTGGCGCCTCGTGGGTGTGGTCGCCTTCACAGCAGCTGGCAGCTCCCTCGCGAAGCAAGCTGAAAAGGAAATACACAAGGGGCAGGGGTTAGATAAACGAATATAGTAATTGTATGCAGGGAAGGGTCGATTTGGTCGATGCAGTCTCGGCTGAGCTCTGTCTCTGTCTGTTGATGAGCCTCCACCGACTAGATGTGCTGGGGTGTTTCCTCTGGATTGCTTCCCACTTGTTACAGAGCCCACTTGCAGCAGCTCCAACCCTTGCCAAAACTGCTTGTCGGGCCGCTCCTAGCTTCCTTACAGCTTGCAAAGGGTCAGGTCAGGCCGAGCTCAGAGCTGCAATTACAAGACGCCGTCGTTGGTTGCCCTCGCTCCATCGTGGTGCCGAGTCCAGTTCTTCACTGATTGTTTTGGTGCTTCTCCATATGGAACGATGGAGTTTGGTTCCGAAACCCTTGCTTGCTTTGCTTCACGTGTTGTTCGGTTTGCAATGCATGGTTGGGTCAAATCAGTTTTGTGATTGGTTTTTTCTTGCTGAACATTCCTTCTCCTTGTCTTGTAGCAATTAATTGCAGAACGTTGTTGCATTTCTTTGACAAATCCGAACGGGATTCTTCTGTCACTGTGGCAAACCTAAGCAACCTTCGACTTCTTCAACTGGACAGAGTGTGGCAACTGGACTTCACGCGCCAGTGATTTGGCTTCAATTACTTTCTCTCTTCTTAAAAAAAAAAAAATCAGTTCAGTTATAATTTTTTGAAAATTACATTTTTTATTCCTAAACTTTTCTGGACATTCCATTACTTCTCAAAGTGTTACAAATAAGTCCAGGATAATTTTCGGGTAATTTTGGAACTTTGCCAAGTGTTACAAATATGTCCAGAATAGTTTAGGGATAATTCTGTCATTTTTCAAAAATACATTTCCAATTCAGCTCGAATTTTAAATAATTGCATTGTGGTCCCCAAACGTTTCTGGACATCTAATGACTTCTCAAAAAGTGTTACAATTTGGCCCAACGTGCTTAATATCTTCAAAATCATTCGTGTATTTTTGACACGTTTAAAATGGTCCCAAAGTTAAGCCACCTTTTTTCAAGCACGATTAACTTTATCCTCTCTTGTGTATTTATTTGAAATTAACTTGTAAATAAAAATGTTTGTACATGGTTTATTTCAATTAAATAAAACTGCATGTCATCTCTTTAGCAAAACGGGTAATTCGAGTAAATCGGTGATAACGAATGCAAAAGCAAACTAAAGTACCGAAAATGCGGATTATGGGCTCATGAGCCCTTAAGACGTAATCAAACACCCGAACTCGATTATCTGGAGGTAGACCTTTCCAAACCCTAGGATGTTAACACCATGTACCTCTAGAGAAATTTTAGGATTCCGATTAGCTTCTAATTAATCGGTAGCGACTCTTTCATTTTTCGGTCTAGTTGATGACCCTGCTCGACCGGACCCGTCGCTTGCCAAGATCTGACATTTTCGAGCGAAAAGTAATAAGGTTTCAAAAAATCGGTTGGGAAAAGTCGCATGTGACGTTCAACATATGACACATCATAAACTAATATTTCTTATACCTAATGGGACAAACAAAGTATGGTGACCAATTTGTGTCTAGAAAGTGTTACACAAGATATCTCCACCAAAGGTAAATCCTTACAATCGAGACAGAGATAAACACAAGGGACCTCGCTAGTAGAAGAGTAAATCGAGGTGGAAGTTGACGGTCCAAAAAGGAGAATTCGACTAGGGGTGATACTTCAGATAAATAAATTTTGGCCTTGAAACACTTGTTAATTGAGTTTAAGGAACTATTTTCATAGAGCCCTAATAACATGCCAGGAAAAATCACAGATAGTAACTCCCATAAAAATAGACCACTAGGTGAGGAGAAGAGACTAAATGTTTGTGAAGAAATCGAACAAGGATTCCTTAGAGAAGTACAGTCTCAAACCCTGAAAAATAACAAATGTGCATAGATTTCAAGGATATGAATAAAATCTTGCCCCAAAGACTCCAACCCACTACCTAGAATTGATCATCTGGTTGATGCAACCTCCGGAACTGAGCCAGTTAGTTTCAGGCATGCCTAGTTTGGATACAACCAACTAAGAATACACCCAAACAATGAACCTATTATGGTTTTCTATGCGAATAGTAACTTCTAGTGCTATAAGGTCATGACCTTTGGCATCATCAACACGAGGGCCACTTACCAAAGAATGGTTACTAAAGTGTTCATGGATATGTTGGGCAGGAATATGGTGGCGTATGTGGATTACATGGTGCTAAGACAGTCAAAGACAACCCCTATATAGTTGACCTCAGAGTAGCCTTTGAGTGAATGTGGAAACACAATGTCCGCCTCAATCCGTCAAAGTGTGCCTTTTGGGTCAAATGAGGGAAAATCCTAATATTCCTGTTGAGCGAGAGGGGAATTGAGGCTAACGTAGAGAAACTTAGGGTGATCGAAGAAATGAAGGCATTCACCTATGATAAAGAGGTCCAAACTCTCAATAATTGTGTCAGCGCATTAAGTCATTCCTTATCATTCTTCTGAATATTAAGGGCCAATATAAAGTTCGAGTGGACCGTGGAATATGAGGAGTCCTTCTAGGAAATCAAACAACATCTACAATCTTTCCCTGTACTAGCCAAACCCTTGCCAAATCAATTACTCTTCTTATATATTATTGTTAGTCCTGTCGCGGTCAACGTAGTATTGGTAAAAAAAAAAACATTTCCTACTTGTCGATGTACTACATAAGCATATTGCTAGTTGCCGCTAAAACAAGATATATATAATAATCGAGAAACACCATTGCGCATTGATCGTTGCGTCACAAAAACTGCGGCCTTACTTCCATGCTCACACGATCACGGTGCTAACCAATGGAGCCCTAAACACTTCCTACAAAAGCTTGACTAGCTTAGCAAGTTCAAAATTTAGTTTGCACCAAAGACGACGTTCAAAGGGAAAGCACTAGATGACTTCATAGCGGACAGGATAATAACCACCATGCAAGCACAATGGCCACACCTGCAGAGGCCACACCTAAGGACACACCACCACTATGGGAAGTCTATACAACAGTGGTCCTTCAAATAAGGCTTGAGGAAATCCTGGTCCTAACGCCCACAGAGGGTGAGCCTCTGGGCTGTGTACAAGGCCCTAGTCACGGGACTGGGTCGGATGAGAGGAATGACCATAAACTAGCTCAAACTACAATACGACTCTCAGATGGTCGTCAACCAAGTCAAAGGCAACTACGCGACCAAGGATGAGAAAATGAAGAAGTATATACACATCGCTAAGGAGGTTATAAAAACCATCAAGCACTTCTCCATAAAGACAATGCTAAGAGAAGATAATCAACGATAAATTCCCTAAGTAAAGTTGCTTTGGAGGGCGGAAAGACCAAGGGAACTTGCTTAATGGATGAATCGCCCTACTTGGTGAATCATGTGGTGATAGCGGTATATGGCGCAGAGGCACATCTATGTTGGATGACCCTTCTGCACGCATATCTAACAATGGGAGAGCTACTAGAAAAGGAGTCAGAGGCAATCAAAAGTAATTGTCTCGCCCTATTTACGTGATCATAGATAGAGAGCTTTGTCGACAGGGATTCTTAACGCCTTACTGAAAATGCTTTACAGTACCCGAAAAGATTCCTTGCATGATCAATATAGATTCCTGGCTTGATTTGTATTACATCAGCGATATTTATGATTGTATTTATTACATTTGCGATTCAAATCAATAAGTACCATTAGATTACATAGTAACATTTACCGAGAGCAAGAATCCCAAAAGCATCGTCTTGATGAGCAAACTAAAATTATCTTATAACTAAGTGTATCAACAAGAACCTCATTTCAATTGTCGACTAAAGTCATCTCAGGATTGAGTGTACTAAAGACTTGTTATAGCAGTTGACTTAAGATCACCCTATACTCAACCAACTAAACATTTATTATAGCGGTCGACTTAACATTATAAAACCAAGCAACTAAACACTTGTTATAATGGTCGATTTAAGATCATCCTATAACCAAACAAAAAAGGACTTGTTATAACAATCCACTTAAGATCACCCAATATCCAAGCAACTATAGACTTGTTATAATAGTCAACTTAAGAACACCTTATAATGAAGCAAACACGATCCCAATACATCAAGTAACACGAGGCAATGTGTCGACATTTGCAGATTAGGGTTGGATTTAGAGAGAAAATGAAGAAGAAGGAAGAAGGATAAGAAGAACGAAGAACAGAGACAAAGAAACACTACGGAAATGATTTCAGACTTAGATAATATCTTGTCCCTTACACTGTTAACATATATAGAGAAAGCAACAAAAATAAGAACTACATATTTGCAAGATGGTCCCTATAACTAACGATAATTGCATAACGACACATAAACATAAGTGTATGACACACTTATAACCTAACATTCCCCATACTTGATCTTGATTTTGAGTTTTTCATCCTTTCGTCTTGAGGCTTGCATCAGCCAGAGTAGTCTGTAGGTGTCAGTCTTTCTCACAGACTGAGGACTTTCTTACCTTCTCAGCACACCCATTAGGTGGTTCTGTAGTAGATGACAGGTTTCACTGCAATGTAGAATTGGTTACAACTGCAGTACTAACTACTCACACATCATAGAAGCACCTGTGCCCATAGAGTTATTCTTCACCTGACATCTTAGTAAGGCATATGAAAACTAACAGTTCAGCAATACCAGAAGATAACATAAGCATATGTATAAATCTCCCTATACCTGATCCTTTATGATTGCCAAAGTGCATCATACTCGGCCATATTTCTGAATTTCTTTGCATTAAGGTATGTCACCAGCATTTGCATTATAACAAAAAAATTAACATACGATCTGTATTTCTTTTTCTTCCTTCTCTTTTTGTTTTTTGTTTTACTCTGACAGAGGAGTTTGAGCTCCTATCTTACCATCATGATTGCAAGGTTTGAGCCTTGGTCTTTTCATCCTCAAGGGTGAAACCCGAAAGTATCTTGACGTTTTCTTGCGGTATCACCCTATTTTTGGACTTAAATCATGCCCTATGCCAGCCCATAATTAAGCTAAAGGCTACCATACCCAATGATGAGGCTGAGAAGATACACAGAGGCAATGCCAAGAGTCAAGTATAAGAAGATAAACAAATTACATGTGAATCTTGCTGATTTGCTAAACAGGATAAGTTAAGCATATGCATACCAGGATGAGCAGGAGAAGATCAGAATAATGAGTAAGATGTACCAGAGTGTGAGGAGACAGGCAACAACTAATAAACAAAAGGCAAACAGAGAAAACCAGCATATATCCACAAGCCTACACTAAGGTTGTGAGAGATAAAGAGAAGCACGGTCAGAGAGAGAAGATGAGCTTACAGGCTAACCTGAAGCTCTAGACAGAGTTGGTTGTACCTTGTAGGAAGGATGAAACACTGTGGTCTTCCAGTTCTTCGGGTGAAAAGACTCCACGTTTCTTCCTGCAAGGGATGAAATGTTTTTCTATTAGGGGTTTTGTTAAGATATCAGCAGTTTGTTCAGAAGCTGGAATGAAGTTAACTAAGATGTCCCCTGAATGGACTTTTTCCCTCATAAAGAATAGGCCGATCTCCATGTGTTTCATCTTTGAATGGTGAATGGGGTTCTCTGAAAGTGCAACTGCACTTGTGTTGTAAATCCATATAACAGGTGCAGTGGGAGTGTACATGCCGATTTCTTTTAGTAAGGACTTGACCCACATGATCTCACACATTGCATTTGCAATGGCTCGAAATTCAGCCTCTGCACTGGACCTGGATACAACTGACTGTTTCTTGGAGCTCCACACAATTGGATTTCCATTTAGTATTAGGTAATTACCTGAACTAGATCTGCGGTCAGTGTAATCACCCCCAGTCAGCATCTGAATATGAGGTCAGGGAAATATCATTAACAAGGGAATGAGTAGTTCTAAACAAAAGACCATGATTAAGAGTACCCTTGAGGTATCTAAGTATGTGAATGACAGCTTTCCAGTTGCTGGTATTTGGGGTCTGCATGAACTGCCTAAGCTTGTTCACAGCAAAGTGAATATCTGGTCTCGTGACACATACATGCTGAAGAGCACCTATTGTGCTTCTATAAAGAGTTTCATCATGGAAGGGTTCATCACAAACACCCATACTAGATCTGGACAGACACGTACCTGTCATAGGTGTGGGGAAGCTGGTTTGATCAATGAGACCAACCTTGTCCAGCAGATCCAGAATGTATTTCTTCTGGTTCAGGAGAATGAAATCATCCCCAGATACTACTTCCATGCCAAGAAAGTAGTTGAGTCTCCCCAAATCCTTGAGCTGAAACTGCGCATTAATGGAATCAACAATATTAGAGACAAGAAGTGAAGAAGTACCGGTTATGACTATATCGTCAACATAAAGGAGTAATAGAACAAAGGAATCTGAGTTAGATTTGATGGACAAGCAACTGTCAGATGTAGAAACTTTGAAACCAAGTGAGTTGAGAAGAAAGGATTTGAGTATTTCAAACCATGCTCTGGGAGCCTGCTTAAGACCGTATAGGGCCTTTTGGAGTTTGCATACCAGATTAGGTGAAGCATACGACTGAATTTCAAAACCTGGAGGTTGCACCATGTATACTTCCTCAAGAAGATATCCGTGAAGGAAGGAATTGCTGACATCCACCTGTCTAATGCACCATTTGTGAGTTAGAGCCAAGGATAAAACGATACGAACTGTTGCCGATATGATAACAGGACTAAAGGCTTCCTGGAAGTCAAAACTTGTTTTTTGTGAGAAGCCTTTGGCCACAAGGCGAGCCTTGTACCTAACAACTTACCCTTCAACATTTCTCTTGATGCGGAAGAGCCACTTACAACCTATATGGATTCTCCCTGCATGGAGAGAGACAAGACTCCACGTGTTGTTGGTAGAAATAGCAGTGAGCTCTTCCTGAACATCCTAGGGCCAGTGTGGTGATTGAAGAGCATCATGAATGGTATGAGGCTCAGAGTTGGTGAGGTCATCAGACAGCTCAAGGGACACAGTGAGCCCTTGGAGGGAGGTTTTTGATTTGGTTTGCATTAGATGCACCTTGGTAGATGATTTTGTACGAGAAGGGTGAGAGGAAGAAGAAGGGTGATCTGGTTGAGTAGTGGGGAAGGACTGGTCAGATTGAGCAGGTGGAGGAGTAGAAGTGCAGAGGCCAGAAGATGCAATGGGAAAAAAGATGGATCCAGAAGGAACATACCTGCATACATCTGTAGGGAAGGACAGGTCTGGAGCTGGGGCAGGTAAGGATGAGATAGGTACCTGAATAGGGGGTGTCACTTGGGACTGAGTAGGTGTGGTTGAAGGGAGACTGGACTCACCAGAGGTGTGAGCAAGAGCAGGAGGACCAGAAGAATGAGAAACAGTAGAAGGGACGGATGTGGGTTGTTGGAAGAAAGGGTCACGGGGAATGAAGAAAGGTTTCGAAGGAGCATAGATTTTTGGGGTGTGGGATGCAAAGAAGGGGCCTATGGTGTCAGCAAAGGGAAATGTAGTTTCATGAAAAACTACATTTAGAGAGACATAAACTCTACCAGGGAGAGACACCTATACCCATAGTGATCATAACAAAACCCAAGGAAGACACGGGGTTCTGACCTGAAGGACAGTTTGTGAGAGTGATATGGTCTCAGATGAGGGGTGCTTAGACAACCAAAGACTCTGAGAGAGGAATAGTCAGGCTTGGACCGAAAAATGAGTTCATGAGGGAAGCAATTGTTCAGGATTTTGAGGGTAGTTTGTTAATAAGGAAAACAACTGTGAAAAATGCATTTGTCCAGTAGTGAATAGGGGCAGATGATTGAGCAAGGAGTGTGTGTCCAAGCTCAACAATATGGCGGTGCTTACGCTCTACCATACCATTTTGCTGACTTGAGTATGGACAAGTCACTCTATGAACTATCCCAAATTGAGGAAGATACGAAGTAAGAAAGTGAAACTCACCTCCCCCATCAGATTGAACTGCCTCTAGTTTAGTTCCAAGCTGTTTTTCTGCCAACACATGAAACTCACAAAATACCTTAGCATCCTCAGATTTGCGATGTAAAAAATAAATCCAGGTATAACGACTAAAAGCATCAACAATACTTAAGTAGTAATTGTTGTTGCTAGAGGAGAAAGAGGCAGGTCCTCATAAGTCTACCTGTACCAGTTCTAGAGGATGGGAGTAGATGGTGTCCGAGGAAGGGTAAGGCTGGGATTTGCTCTTCCCAAATGCACAGGCAGCACACTCAGAAGAACACATGGTTAGTGGAATATTTTGAAGCCTAATGAAGTTAACAAGAATGTTCTTAGAGGGGTGACCCAATCGCATGTGCCACAGATTTGATGAGTCAGTGGTCTTAAGTGTAGAAATGAAACAGCTGAACTCAAAGTCAGGTAAAACAGAAGTGGACTGATTAGTAGAGAAAATAGTAGAAGAAGAGTCATCAAAAGCATCAGAAACATATTCAGAAGCAACAGGAGTAATCATAAATTGAGACTTGTTATTATCATTCACTTGAAAACTCAAAGTTTCTACAGGTAAAACCGCGTTATTACAAAAGGACTAAAAGTCATTTTGAAGACTCAGACACTAGTCTAGACAAACATCAGCAGACTCTACTACTCTATTATTGCTAGACTGAAAACTAGACAGGTCAAGTCGATATAGACCCCCTGATTCAAACCCCTTGAGCAGCACACAATTGGAGATGGAGTCCTTAACCAAGCAGTATGTCGCATGAAACTCAAAATAAACATGGTTATCCTTTGAAAACTGAGATACACGAAGTAAATTTTTAGAAACAGCGGGGGTATAAAGCATGTTATTTAGAACAAGTTGTTTTCTAGATGAAGGTAAGGATGAAGAGCCAATTGCAGAAATTTTAAGTGCAGAGCCATTACAAACTAGGACCTTACCTAGGCCAGAGTATGGAGATGACATGTGTGGAGCAGGCTTGGCATTAGTCAAGTGGTTCGTAGCTCCTGAGTCAGGGAACCAGCCGCCTTCAGGTTAAGCAGTGTTAGAGACACTTGCCATGTTTGCCTAGAAGGGTGATTGAGATGGGGGTTGAGGTAAGGCAGTGGCTGCTGGGAGCTGAGGGTTAGGAAATGTAGAGTATGGAGGAGATGGATTGACAATGCAAGGAGGAGATATCATATAAGGGCAGATGGGTGGCGCAGGATGGGGATATGATGAAACAGAGTGTGGTGAGTATTGCAGCACTTGGTAAGACTGAGCAGTAGGAAGGGAAATAGTATTGGTCTGAAGAGATTGAGGATGAACTTGAGATTTGTTCACTTGAGGCTGAGGTGGGTAATGGGATTGTGGTGAGGATGGTTGTTGATGTGAGAAGGGTCAGACTCATAGTCATACGAGGCAAGGTTAGTTGATGGTGCTGAGGATGTGGAATTTGGGTCTATGACTCCTGTGAAGTGCACATTAAACCTGTGGAAGCATCTGTGCACTAGGTGGCCAAACTTACCACATAACTGGCACTGAAGCCGGTTATTTCCAAAACCACGGCCACGACCCCTGCCCCTACCAGGCTGCTGACTACCAAATGTATGAGGGTGGTGATGTGGTGTGGGTAGCAGACCAGTGTTGACAGGCATCACAGACAGACTGTCCTTTACCCCTGAACTACTTTCCTCATATGCAATGACAAGTTTAGCAGCAGTTGGTATCTTAGTAGCAGTAACATTGACAGACATTCGTATCAAACAACAAATCTGACTATCTAGACTCAGCATCAAGAAGAACAAAACTCACTAAGACAATGGTGTAAGGGTTTTGACTTGCATGAATAACATCTATCACATTATCATACTGACCCTTAACACCATTTAAAACTATCAATATCTGCTGCATTTCTTCTATTGGGTGACCACATCTATCTAGACTATCACATGTGGTTTGTATCTTAGTGAGATAGTCACGCATAGACTGATGAACATGCTTTCTAACCTTGAGTCTATCATACATGTGCATTATCCTAGTGGTTGAGGATGAGGAAAAATCACGATGCAGTTTTTGCCATATAGCAGCACCTGTCATACAGCCTATTAAACCTCTACTGGCCTGTGAGGAGACTGGCGTCAGTAGCCATGAAGCAACGGAGTTGTCTTGCTGAAGAAACTTTGCATACGCAGGGTTTGGCATGGCAGCTCCTGTCTCATCCTCTAGGTACTGAGGTATGTTCATCCCGTGGAGATGGTTTTCGAGGTTGTAGCCTCGAATTGACAGCAAGACATGCTGCTTCTATGAATGGAAGTTTTCTTCACCACCCAGCTGAGCTACTTTCTTGTTGGCGAAGGCAGGTGATGATTCTTCCATAGAATCGAGTAAGAAAATGGACTTGGTTTGGGATTCAGGCTCGATTTAGCTCTGATACAATGTCGACATTTGCATATTAGGGTTGGATTTAGGGAGAAGATGAAGAAGAAGGAAGAAGGAGAAGAAGAAAAACGAAGAACGAAGAACGAAGAACAGAGACAAATAAACACTACGGAAATGATTTCAGACTTAGATAATATCTTGTCCCTTACACTGTTAACATATATAGTGAAAGCAACAAAAATAAGAACTACATAATTGCAAGATGGTCCCTATAACTAACGATAATTGCATAATGACACATAAACATACGTGTGTGACACACTTATAACCTAACACAATGAACTAGGTGTTGGATCGTGAAATCCTGAATGTTGATCTGGCAGTGAATTGAATGCCAGACAAGGTTGGGATGACGCTTCAGCTCCAACTCCGGTGATCCTACAAGTAGGGGAGCGCAACAGAGGGGGTGCCTCTGGGTCCCTCTCCGATGCTTAAATGAGTATGTGTGTGTATAAAACTCAACACGTAAAGAACGTATGTAAAGCAAGGGTATTTATAGGGTAAGAGAGATAGAACCGTATATGGCAGCTGAATATCTTAGTGTATATTGTATTGCCGAAGATTCGGATCGTCAGTTACTGCGAGATATTGCAGTTACCAAATCTAATCCTTAGTGAATATGTGACCGAGATATGCGGGATATCGTGGCCGCTTCCTTATTAACGGTTTTGTGGGACCAGAGGAGAGAGGCAAGGCTCTCTTCGGGGCGAGCACTCCCACGTCGAGCAGTGGAAGGTCGCGACCTGGTAGGGAATGGCGAGCAGTCTGGGAGCCTTTGGCGTCCCTATAGACCTTGGGCTCGATTCTGGATTACTCGATGGTGGGCCAAGTTTGGCTTGTACTTGGGCCGATCCAGTTCGGATGTCATGGGTTTACCCCCTCTATAGTTATTGGGCCTTCGAGGCCTTTTCTTACTGGGCTGTCATTATCGATACCCAACATTTGCCCCCGAAGCTTGATTGAAGTTCCTTCAGTCGAGCTTGATTTCTTGGTAGGGTTTTAGATAGTGACGTCTCTTGTAGTGGTTCAGGACCTTTGAGACACTTCGGGCTCATTTGGCGAGCAGTTTCTTATCTGTTCAAAGCTGAAAGAATATCCTTCCTTTTATTCCCTTTTGGCGATCACTCGAGGTGACCTAGGCTTATGGAAGTCTATCTTTCTTAGTTAGGCGATCATTACCTACCCGAGGTATTTCTGCTAAAGCCTTATTAGTGCGTAGGCGACCATCTTGTCTCCTTAGTGGACTTTTTAGCATTTAATAACTGCTCAGTTGTCCAGAAATCGAACGGTCACCTTAGGCACGCCTGTCCTTTACTTTTCCGTAAACCTAGGGTAGTTTGACAGCTGTCTGTACCAGCCAACCGTTTGTCTCTTGGAATTCTGACATTGCTTCGGTTTTCTCCAAAAAGGGTGCAATCATTCCTCTGCGTCGCTTCGATTTGCTCGTGGCGGTTACTCCCCTTTTGGTCTATATAAGAAACGTCAGTTTCTGTATTCTGTCTTTTACGCTTATCCACTCTCTTGGATTTTCAGAGCTTCATTGCGATCCTTTCCATTTCCTTTCTCAACCTTCTTCAGCCTTCTTCCAATATTTCCATGGCTCTCCGCAGTCAAAGAGTCAAGCACATGGCTCCCAAGGGCGCCAACAAAGCCAACACTCCCAGAAATGCTGATGTCCCTTTGACCATCAGGGATGAGGTCGTGCCCCCCTCAGTGGAGGAACAGACCGATTTGGGCAGGACTGCAACCACTCCTGTGGTGGTGGACGGGCCTGAGCTGAACACGCCCATCTTTTCTCCGAAAGGTAAACCTTCGCCCTTTTACTGCTCTGCTTTGGTGATATCCCCTGCTGTTCTTTGCTTTTTATGTTTATCATTGCAATATTTGAATTTGTTCGAGTAGACGTCAAGCCTAACGAATTGAAGCCGGCTTATTTTAAGACCGTGGTGGCGCTCGGTGGCTTCAGCGTGGAGGATGCTCCTAGGTATCCTGGCTTAGGTCTGCATTTTCCTCACGACGGAGAGGTTTACATTTATGCGGCCCAGATCGATGTTGGGTTGCGTTTTCCTCTCTGTAAGGATTTACAAACCTTGTGTCAGTTTTACGGGATTCACCCCACACAGCTTGTTCCGAATGCCCTCAGGATGTGGGTTGGTTTCAAGTTCCTGTGCTTACGCCAGGAATGGGTGTATTCACTGGCCTTGTTCCGGTGCTTCTTCCGACTGGCAGCAGGGGCGAACCACCTCCACCATTTCCAACCACGCTGGCCGAAGTTCTCCGAATGGGGAGGCCCTCAAGCATGGAGTTGGAATGTTCATGTTCATCTGGTTGACGATTTTCGGACCACCAACTCCAATTATAAGAAGTGTTACTTCTTTTATAAGGGGGGGTGCCTTGGAAATTGTTGATCCCGGCCAAGGATTTCCCTCCTTCCTTCGAGGAGCTATCAGAGAGTGATCGGAACGCCATCGATGACCTATACCGGTCGCATCGATCGTCCCAATTCAAGTCCATTCGCTCAGTGGTTGAAACTACTGAAAACATGCTTGGGATGGCAGGCATTCATCAAGCCACGCCAATCTTTGATGATTGGGTAACTTTCTAACCTTTTTCCTTGTTTTATCGTTTGTAGGCAAGGTCGTAGGAAAGAGCCAAAAACTGATAGGTCTCTTTGATGACCAGGAATCGGAGGGACTGTCCTCCGACCAGGCATTGCTGAACTCTCCTCCTCCCCCCTCTAGGCGTTCGTCCAAGAGGAAGTCTGAGGAGGTGCTTCCCTCGGCCACTGCTGACCCTCGCCAACCAGGTATGTTGCTTTGTTATTCGTAGATTTAACGTCTTCATACTTTGCGGTTTTTTGTTTTTGACATTTTGTCTTGTTGTTTTGCAGAGGAGTCCTCGACCGACATGGCCCGGGATCATCCTCCTCCTCCCTCCAAGAAGGTCAGGAGTGAGGAATGTACGGAAGTCGACCAGCATCCTCCTTCTCTCCCTCCTGGGGGCCCTTCCGCTAATAAAGGGAAGGGTCTGGACGTGGTGCCCCCTTCTCCCTCTCCCCAGGGCCCTTCTGCCGCCAAGGGGAAGGTTTTGACCTTAGCACCTCCTGTTCCTACTGTGCCCACGGTTCCTCCTAAGGAGTCTGGGACCAAGAAGAAGGGGCATGCTGCTTCCAGCTCATCGAGGGCACCTGTGGAGGAGCATTGCTCCCTGGCCAGCTTGTTTCAGCAGCTTGAATCAGCGAATTCTCGGGAGACTTGGGTCCCTTGTGGGGACCTTATGAAGAAGGGGTACCCTCCCCAGAAGAACCTCCGGGATAGCCCGGATATGTGTATGCGGCTTCTGGACGGGATAATTCCCCCCACGGACCGCTCGATTGTTCCCACGGAACTTCATCAGATCGAGGGGTTCCTTCGATCCCACTTTGAACGAGTGTCTTTGGTAAGATCTCATTTTTATTTCGTAGAGTCCTTTCTTTGTCGTTCCCTTATTGTTTGTTGCCCTGACAGCTTTTATTCTATATTTGTTGCCAGTTCGTTCGGGAAGAGGTGATTCTTGGTCGTGTCTTCGGGGAGCTCGCCGACAAGTATTCCAGCGTGCTCGTCGAGCTGGAGCAGTACCGAAGCACGGGGGTCAATCCTGAGCAATTGGGGACTATCAAGACGACTGCGGATGCAGCGATCGCCTTGGCAAATGATACCCGGGAGGAATACCTCAGGAAGGAGCAGCGCCTCCTTGCTGATGTCCAGAAGAGGGAGGCTGAAGCCGCTGCCGCTCTTCAGGACTTTGACGCTCTTAACCTGTGTTTAGATCAGGGAGAGATCGTCCGAGTTCGCCTAGATGCTGAACTTAAGGAAGCTCAAGCGAAAGGGGCAGAATCGGAGACTCGCAGGGTTGCTGCCGAGGCGCAAAGAGCCGCTGCTGATGCCCAGAGGGAAGCTGCGGTGGCCCAGATGGAGGCTGCGGAGGCTCGGAGGGAAGCTGCGGAAGCCCGGGGGATTGCCCTGGAGGAGAGGGATCGGCTAGCTGCACAATTGAAACCCTTCCCTTCACCCCAGAGCGTAGTTGAGGCATTCAAAGCCTCTGAGGATTTTGAAGACTGCGCTCTGAAGGTGATGAAGTCGGCGATCGCCAATTTTCTCCAAGTCCTGGTGGATGATGTCCGGGCGGTCGATCCCAATTTTCCCCTTGAGGAAGTTGGGTCCTTGAGGAGCTTCCTCCGGAGTCGTAACTCTCAGTCTACCCTTGTTGCTGAAGGGGTTGTTCCCGAAGGCGGACCAAGCCTTCCTGCCCCCGAAGGCGAGCAAATCGTTCCTGCCCCTGAAGGCGAGCCGAGTGCCTCTACCCCGAGGATCCCCAAGCCTGAAGTCTCCATCTCTTTTATTGACAATATTTGCCTTTTGGATAGCTGTTTTTCTTTGTAATTTTTTGTTTTCCTTGTAATTATTTATTTGATTTAAGACTGGGTTTCTTTTATTGAATGCCCTTATATTCATAAGCCTTTTATTCGACTTTGAACCTGCTTGGCTATTTACCCAACGTCTTAATCATAATTACTCTTCGACTTCCTCTTGACTTGTAATGTCTTCGACTCTTGAAGTCTTAGACCAAGCATAAGTCGAACTTTCTAAGGATAATACTTCTGATACTTACAAGAATAAACTTCTAAGTTCAAAGAGATATTACCTTCTTTGAAGTTTAGACCTTCGAGGTCATCCTAAGGCTTTGTCATCCATAGTGATCGCCTAAAATTCTTTGTTAGCAGATCCTTTTGTTTGGTTTTGGCGTCTGCTTCTCATCTTGCCTAACTTTATTGTTAGGTCTTTTGGCCTGACTTTGGCGTCAGGGATTTTTTGTTTTGCCTAGCTTTATTGCTAGGTCTTTTGGCCTGACTTTGGCGTCAGGGCTTTTTGTGCCTGTTATCAGGTTTTTGCCTGACTCTTGGCGTCAGGTCTTTTGAGGCCTAACTTTGTTGTTAGGGCTTTTGTGGCCTAATTTTGTTACTAGGGCTTTTTTGGCCTAACTTTGTTGTTAGGGCTTTTGGCCTTTCTTTGGCGACAGGGCTTTTTGGCCTAGCTTTGTTGCTAGGGCTTTTTGGCCTGACTTTGGCGTCAGGGCTTTTGGGCTGTCTTTGGCGACAGGGCTTTTTGGCCTGACTTTGGCGTCAGGGCTTTTTGGCCTAGCTTTGATACTAGGGCTTTTTGGCCTGACTTTGGCGTCAGGGCTTTTTGGCCTAGCTTTGTTGCTAGGGCTTTTTGGCCTGACTTTGGCGTCAGGGCTTTTGGCCTGTCTTTGGCGACAGGGCTTTTTGGCCTAGCTTTGTTGCTAGGGCTTTTTGGCCTGACTTTGGCGTCAGGGCTTTTTGGCTTCGGCTTGCTTCGAGTGGACACGCTTTATGAAGGAATGACTTTCTTTTATTGACATAATCAGTTTGATTACAAGCTATGCATAAAATCTTCTTAAATGCTCAGAATTAAATGGACGGGGTAACCTCTCGCCTTCGGTGGTTTCCAAATAGTAGGATCCTGGTGCGACGATCTCTACTACTTTGTATGGTCCTTCCCATTTGGCTGAAAGTTTGTTTTTACTGTCCAGCCTTGTAAATTCATTCCTTCTCATAACCATCTCCCCCACGAAAAATTGGCGAGCGCTGACTTTTCTGTTGAAATACCGAGCGGTCGCCAAACGCATCTTTGCCTGTGTCTTTTCTGAGAGCCATCTCTCTTCCTCTGCTAAGTCGAGGTCAGTTCTGCGCTCGATCTCATTTGCCTCCGCATTAAAGTGTATGATTCTATGGGTAGGCACTGCTAATTCAGCTGGTGCTACTGCTTATGATCCGTATACTAAACTGAAAGGCGTTTCTCCTGTGGCCGTCTTAGGCGTTGTTCTGATTGCCCATAATACGTTTTCCAGTTCGTCTGCCCAGTTCCCCTTGAATGCTCGAACTCTTTTCTTGAGTCCTGCTAAGACAACCTTGTTGGCTGCTTCAGCTTGCCCATTCGTTTGAGGGTGATGTACTGAACTGAAACGATGGTCGATATGATACTCTTCACAGAGCCATTTCAACTCCTTTCCAACGAATTGCGGACCGTTATCGCTGATGAGTATTTTGGGAATACCAAACCTGGAGAATATGTTGACCTGTAGGAACTTGATAACTTGGAATTCCGTTGTTGAAGCTACAGCTTTCGCCTCTACCCACTTAGTGAAGTAGTCGATTGCCACTATAATGTGAGTACGCTGACCAGTGCTAATGGTAAAAGGACCCAATATATCGATTCTCCATTGAGCGAAGGGCCAGGCACCCGCCATTAGGGATAATAATGTTGATGGTCGACCCGATCGTGGTGCAAACTGCTGGCAAATTTCACACTTCTGTGTTAATTCGGCTGCGTCTTTTCCCAAGGTCGGCCAGTAATATCCCAGTCTGAATATTTTCCTGCTTAGTGAACGAGCACCTTCATGACATGCTGCTGCCCCTTCATGAGCTTCTCGAAGAACTTTTTCTGTTTCGGGTAGAGCAACACATCTCAAGTAAGGCGTCGAATAACCTCTTCTATAGAGTTCTCCATCGATGATTAGATAACTGGCTGCGAGTCTTCTAATCCTAGTGGATTCGCCTTCGTCCTCTAGGAGGATGCCTTCTTTCAAATAATTCTGGAACGGGGTCATCCAGGTGACCTGTTCTTGAATGTTGAAGACCTCCGCTCTGTTTTCAAGGACTGAACATAGGGCCTTTTCCAGAAATTGCACATCCTGGATTGTCGCCCCTCCGAAGGCTAGCTTACTCAAAGAATCTGCCATCTGGTTTTCTTGGCGAGGAATAAACTCAATCGCGAAATTTGGGATTTCCACGACTAGTTTTTTGGCGATGCCGAGATATTTCTTCATCTTTTTTCCCTTTGCCTCGTATGCGCCATTAACCTGATTGACAATGAGCTCCGAGTCGCTTCTTACTTTAAGCGCAGCTATACCCATTCCTTTTGCTAGTCTGAGTCCAGTGATAAGAGCCTCATATTCTGCTTCGTTATTGGTCGTCGGGAATGTCAAGGCGATCGCGTATTTCAGAGGCTCGCCCTCAGGAGGAATAAGAATTAAACCTGCCCCCGAGCCTTCTTTTGATGAAGACCCATCTGTATAGAGTTCCCAGATTTGATTGTCGTTTGCTGATTGACTTGGCCTGTTTTCTGCCTCCGCTTGACCGTTACTCGTGCTTTCCACTATGAAATCAGCTAGTGCTTGACCTTTGATGGCCGTTTTTGGCGCAAATTTGATCCTGAACTCGCTGAGCTCGATCGCCCACTTGACCATTCTTCCTGAAGAATCTGGCTTCATCAGGAAGTTTTTGAGAGGTTGATTGGTGAGAACCGTGATGTCGTGCGCATGAAAGTAAGGTCTCAGCTTCCGAGCAGCAATAACTAAGGCATAGAGATACTTCTCAATCTGGACATATTTTATTTCTGCTGAGTTGAACATTTCGCTAATAAAATACACTGGACTCTGAACATTATTCTCTTCCCTTATTAAGACAGCATTGGCTGCCACATCGCTAGTGCCTAAATAGAGGAAAAGATGCTCGCCTGGAACGGGTTTTGCCAGAGCAGGGAGTGTTTGAATATGCATTTTCAAGGACTGGAATGCTTCCTCGCAGTCTGGCGTCCACTCGAACTTGCGGTTGGCCCTCAAGGTTTTGAAGAACGGGAGGGACCTGTCGCTTGCTTTGGAGAGGAAGCGGTTAAGAGCAGCTAGTCGGCCGTTCAGGCACTGGACTTCCTTATGGCAGGTTGGCGACTTCATTTCTTCTATGGCCTTTAGCTTTTCCGGGTTTGCTTCAATGCCCCTTTCGCTGACCATAAAACCCAGGAACTTCCCGGACTTGACTCCAAAGGCGCACTTTGCTGGGTTCAGGCGAACGCTGTGTCTCCTCATGCATTCAAAAGCTTCACGGAGGTCGGTGGTATGAGGATTGCCTTTGATGGATTTGACAAGCATATCATCTACGTAGGCCTCCATGTTCCTTCCCAGCATGTCCTGGAACAGTCGGTTCACCATCCGCTGATAAGTTGCCCCGGCATTGATGAGACCAATGGGCATCACCTTGTAGCATAGAATGTCCCCGTCAGCATAGAAAGCAGTGTGGGCCTCGTCATCTGGATGTATTTTGATTTGGTTGTAGCCTGAATAGGCGTCCATGAAGCTCAGCATCTCATGACCCGAGGTAGCATCGACCAGCTGATCAATTCTCGGAAGGGGATATGAATCTTTGGGGCAAGCCTTGTTTAAGTCGCGGAAGTCGACGCACATCCTCCACCTGCCGTTAGATTTCCTGACCAAAACTGGGTTGGCGACCCAGCTCTGGAATCTTACTTCTCTGACGAAGTCAGCTTCAATCAATCTGCCGACTTCCTGCCTGATTGCCAAATGCTTATCAGTCCCGAATGATCTTCTCTTTTGGGCGATCGGCTTGATGGAGGGGTCTATCCTGAGCTCATGAGAGATAATATCTGTGCTTATTCCTGGAATGTCGCTCGGCTGCCAGGCGAAGAGCTCTTTGAATTCCTTGAGGAGGGCGGTCATGGCCTCCTTCTGATCCTCTTTCAAGGTGGTCCCAATGCGCACCTTTTTGTATGTACCATCGATCTCGACCTCCTCCAATTCCTCCATGGGTACTGGCCGAGCCAAGTCCTCGTGGGGATCGGCCTCTGTCTCGATGGCGAGAGCTTCCCTTTGGTTCTTCCTGCGCAGGTAGTTCACATAACATTGTCGCGAGGAAGGCTGATCTCCTAGCACTTCTCCAATCCCATTGGGAGTGGGGAACTTCATCTTCTGGTGGACAGTGGAGGCCACAATCTTATTTGGGAACTCCCTATGATGGCGTTGTAGGATGTAGGTGAATCGACCACCAGGAAAGTGACCGACACCTTAATGCTTTTCCACCCCTCGCCAAATATTACTGGCATGGTTATAGCCCCTAGTGGATAAGTTGTTCTTCCCGCAAACCCGATCAGTGGAAAGTCGACCCTCTTCAGGTCGCGTTTGGATTTGCCCATCTTCTCAAAGGCGTCCAGAAACAGGATGTCGGTCGAGCTGCCTCCATCGACCAGAATCCTTGCAACATCACAGCCGTCAATATCTGCCGCAATGACCAGAGCATCGTTGTGGGGCGTGGTAACGTGTGCCAAATCATCTTCAGAGAATGAGATGACAATGTTCTCTTCAGGTCGGGGCCGCTTCCCCAACTGAACTGCCGTAGAGATCTGAGTGGCGTAGACCTCTCTGGCGCTTGACCTCTCGCCGCCTGCGCCAAATCCTCCCGCAATCAGATTCACTCTCCTCTTGCTTCCAGAAGGCTCAGCTTGATCTGCAGGGACTGGTGAACGATGCCTCCTGGGGGCGTTCGACTTCGGTCTCGCCCTGCCACAAACTCCTTCAACATTCCCCCCTGAATCAGCCTCTCTATATCTCGCTTCAGAATCTTGCAATCGTCTGTCTTATGGCCCTTGCACTTATGGTATCTGCAATAGCTCTCGACATCCTTGCCCATGGGTAGCCCACCTCGACGAGGCATCGGTGGCCTCGCCAAGGATATACTCTCCATCTCGACTAGTACCGCTGAGATCTGCCTATTTAAAGGCGTGAAATACTCAGGGACCTCTGGATGGCGAGGCGCTGGAAGAGACTCGACTCGGGGCTTACTTTCTTTTCCCTTCTTCTCCTTCTTTACCTCCTTCTTACCATCGCGTCGGGGTTCATGGGTTACCCTTAGCGAGGTCGTCAGGAGGTTAGCCTCGATGTTTGCGCGTTCAGGGTCTATGAAACCTTTGGCTCTGGATGCCAGCTCCTCCAACGTCTCAATCTCCTTCACGTGATAGCTGTTTCGCAGCTTTCTCGAGGCCTTGTAGGCCACATCCAGACCTCTGTAGAATGCTCGAATGATCTCCCCATCCGAGATTCGGCGATCTAATTCTGTGATGTTTTGATGAAAACGCCCGTAGAAGTTGGACAGCGACTCACCAGGCTGCTGTTTGACCGAGTCAAGGGAGACCACACTCTTCAGCAACTGGCGCTCGCCCATATATCTCTCCAGGAACTTGCTTCTCAACTCTGCCCAAGTTCCGATTGATCCTGCAGGGAGGCCGAAGAACCAGGACTAAGCTGAACCCGAAAGAGTAGATGGAAATAGCAAAGCCAAATGATTGGGATCGTTTGACTTACCCAGAAGGGAGGCCTCATGCTTGTTGACATGTACGGTGGGATCTCTTCCACCGCTATACTCAGGTATGGCCCGAGCAACCACATCCTTCGGGATTTTGATAGCGACGAGCGCGTCGGTGAAAGGATGAGAGGACTGCTCCTTGAAGGGAGCTATGACTGTCAACTGTCTTTCCTGGAGCCTTTTGTTGAGGAGGTCATCCATCTGATCCACAGTGCAGTACATGGGAGAGACTCCGGGTGGAGCCGGACCGGAAGGATTGGCAGTATATGCGGCTGCTGGCTCCTTGGTGTGTGCTGGAGGTAGGGACTGCTGACCTGACGTCATCTCCTGATCCTCCTGAGGCGCAACGGGACCAGGATTGGCCGCTTCTGAAGGTGAAGGCCCTGTGGCAGCAGGGCGGTGGTTTTCCTTAGGAGCAGAGGGATTGTTTTCCTGAGGAGCAGGGGCTTGGCGGCGCGCCTGTCCTAGGATGGCTTCCAGCAAGGAAACCATCTCGGGGGTTAAATTAATATCCTGCCCCGCAATGTGGACTGTCTGCGGTGCAGGGGCTCCGTTTTGATCAGCAGCTGGGGTCGGTCTTGAATCACCGACATGTTCTCGAGCTGTCCGCAGAGGAACAGCATTAACTCCTGCTCGGCTGGCAGGTTCTTGTTGAAGCGGTGAAGCGGCGGCGGAATCAGAGCTATCTGAGGATCGTTCCCTAGTCTGATTCCGACGGTTGCTTTGTGATCGAGTTCTCATGGCTGAATTGCTCGTTCCCACAGACGACGCCAAATGTTGGATCGTGAAATCCTGAATGCTGATCTGGCAGTGAATTGAATGCCAGACAAGGTTGGGATGACGCTTCAGCTCCAACTCCGGTGATCCTACAAGTAGGGGAGCGCAACAGAGGGGGTGCCTCTGGGTCCCTCTCCGATGCTTAAATGAGTATGTGTGTGTATAAAACTCAAAACGTAAAGAACGTATGTAAAACAAGGGTATTTATAGGGTAAGAGAGATAGAACCGTATATGGCAGCTGAATATCTTAGTGTATATTGTATTGCCGAAGATTCAGATCGTCAGTTACTGCGAGATATTGCAGTTACCAAATCTAATCCTTAGTGAATATGTGACCGAGATATGCGGGATATCGTGGCCGCTTCCTTATTAACGGTTTTGTGGGACCAGAGGAGAGAGGCAAGGCTCTCTTCGGGGCGAGCACTCCCACGTCGAGCAGTGGAAGGTCGCGACCTGGTAGGGAATGGCGAGCAGTCTGGGAGCCTTTGGCGTCCCTATAGACCTTGGGCTCGATTCTGGATTACTCGATGGTGGGCCAAGTTTGGCTTGTACTTGGGCCGATCCGGTTCGGATGTCATGGGTTTACACCCTCTATAGTTATTGGGCCTTCGAGGCCTTTTCATACTGGGCTGTCACTATCGATACCCAACACTAGGTATCTCAACAACATACACAACAAATGAATACTTGGAGAAAAGAAAAATTCCTTTCATTCCAAAAGGTTTATCAAAGAAAGATTACAAGGATTTTGGATACAAAAGCTAAGAAACAGGAGAAAGAAGCGCACGAACATCTAAGGCAACCTCAACCTCGGCTTCAGTAGTAGAGGCCTCAACCTGAGCATCCCGAGACTACTTAGTAGCCTCACTGAGAGGAGTTGGGCAGGAATACACACCCTCCTTCAAATCCTGGAGAGGTCGTACTTTGTCTAGGGTAATTTTGGGGTCGACCCCATTGACGTCACCGACTACCACCTTAAGGAAAGAGACGATCTCAAAGTTCATTACTTCCAGAGAAACATCAACAAATTCCTTGGGCTTATTGTTTCACTCGACCACCATCTCTTGGCTTGGGACAATCTTTAGCCAAGACTTAACTTCAACCTTTTTCGTTAAGAGTGAAAACTTTTCAGTTGCACGGCGGTCCCCACGAGCAGATGCCTCATCCCTTCCCGCGATCGTCTCTCTCAAATAGGTTAGAAATTGAGCCATATCCACATGAATATCAATGTAGGCCCAATTTTCCATCGTCGTCGCCTCTTCGACAATCGGCAGTGTCTCGTTTCTCGAGGTCACCTTCTACTTAACACACTTCTTAAGATCCTCCGACTCCGCCATGTAGGTCCTATATCTTGAGATAATTAGACTATTGCGTCTCTCTAAATTTGAGTCATATAACCAAATGCATTGACATCTTTTTAAAGTTTATTTAATGCACCATCAAATATGAAGATGTTGTTGTCCAATGTGCTTTTAGGTATTTTCCCCTTTAACTTAGTTGTTAGTTATGTTGTTTCTTCAATTTAGTTGTTAGTATGTTTATGTGAACAATTCTTAACAATATTACACTACCAAAAAAGCATCGTCGACATCCACATGACAATGTATATTGGAAAAAAATTGAAATGAATAATACAAAAAAATGAACAAGTTTCTAAAACAATCTATATGAAAAACTCTAATACTTCATTAAAAATATTAAGAGCTAGGTTACAAATATTAAAAGCCTCGTAGCTACAGGTTGAATGGCATGTAAACGCTGGACCATCTCTTTCATTTTCTCACCATAATTCCTACAATAGTAAAGTAGCAGTAGCATATGTTAGTAATACAAAAGATCAATATGTAACAATTTAATAATTTTGGATCAAATAATAAACTCATGAAACCCCTTATGTTTGACCATATTTTCAGTTTTCCCCCTAAAGTTTAAATCGTAAAATTTCATTCCCTCATGTTTGGCCAAAGAGAAAGTTTACCCCTCCGTCAACTTTTCCATCAAATTTAACATAATAAGTTTTTTAAATTGCAAAAATAATAGAAACGTTTCAACAATGTTACAATTTAACTATCCCAAACGTTTTTTTTCAAATTTTACAATTGAGTCTCGGTCTAATCGGGACTTGATTGAACCCTAATAAAGGGGCCTCAGTCCAGGGTCTTAACCCAAACTAACTCCCCATGAGTGGGGGACTAGGTTTTGGTCAAGCCCAGACCCAAGCCCCCTCAATTAGGTTTGAACCAACCTCCAATCCATTTGGGGCTCACTTGAGCCCCAATAAGGGGGCTTGGGTCTGGGTCTTGACCTAGACCAACCACCCTCAATGGGTAGGCGATCAGGTCTGGTTCAACATCCAGATCTGAGCCCCCGATTGTCATTCAATCAAGCCCCATTCCGATTGGGGTTTAACCAGCCCTGAATCGAAGGGCTCGAGTCTAGGTTTTGACCCATACCTAGTCCCCTATACATGAGGGGTCAGTCTAGGTCAAGACCCTGACCCGAGCCCCTCGATGAGGGGGCCGAGGATATGGTAATAATAAATCGCAGTGCCAGCTCTGTGGAAAATTTGGCCATCTTGTCCATCGTTGCTTCCATCGCTTCAATGTTCATTTCACCAATGTGACTGATCCAACCAATTTTGCTCACCTTACCACAGTCAATAGGTATGACTCGTGTGATACAGTTGATATTTCATCTCCTAAATTTTCTTCACATACTACTCCTCAATCTCATCCTCAGTCAGTTCAGGTTTATCCTCCACAACTGCAGCCACAAACCATTCCCCATACAACACCCCAGTCATTTATTCATGCTCCTTATAGTCCTTCTATATACCCTTATATGTATCCTGCTCTCCACTAGCTCCTTTTGCTTATCCTTTCTCTTATATGCAAGCTCCTATTGCTAGTTCACATCCTCTTTTGTTCAAAATCCCACTCATCGAGCCAACCTTGCTAATTTTGCCTATGTTTCTGCTGTGATTCAGGTTAACAACAGTTGGTTCCCAGACTCTGGTGCCACCAATCATCTTACAAATGCATCTCCTCAGCCTCATACCTCAACTCCTTCTGCTGGTGCAGGTAAGGTTCTTGTTGGTAATGGTTCTATTCTTCCAATTCCAGCTATTGGTTCCTGAATTGTTCCCACTGATCGTAGACATTTACAGTTATAAAATATCCTTTATACAACTAATGTTACTAAGAATTTGCTGTCTAATTCTCAGTTTTCAAGGGACAACAAGGTGTACTTTGAGTTTCACTCCACCCATTGCTTCATTAAAGACTCCATCTCTCATCGGGTTTTGTTGAAGGGATTTGAATCTAGTGGTCTTTATAAGCACTATGTCTAGTTATGTTAAATTGAGTCTAATTTGTCTATGGGATCTACCAATACAATGCTTGATCATTCTGAATTCAAAGATACTTATGATTTTAATGATATATGTCTGGATAATTCTCTTCCCTGCAATAGTTCTATTGTGCCTACTTCTACATCTGTTGATGCTTGTGTTATTGATGGTAATCTACTTAATTCCACTGAATTTCGGTGCTTTCTATCTTTGTTAAATTCACGAGAAACCTCTTCTCTTTGGCACATGAGACTTGGTCATCCATCTAAGAATCTTCTGATTAACTTTCTCCGGTTGCAGAACTTGCCGACCAAGCATGTTGCATCTGATTGTGTTGCTTGTGTGATTGGTAAGAGCAAAAGATTACCTCATTCTCCTTCTACTACTGAATATACATCTCTTTTGGATCTTGTGCAAATTGACTTATGGGGACCCTCTCCTTTTCATTCAAGTAACAATCACTATTACATGACCATAGTGGATGCCTATAGCCTGAATTTATTTTTTACAGAAAAAAGTGATGCTGCTAAAGTGTTTTTTGAGTTTCCTGTTCTTGCAGAGAAACAACTTGGATATAAGCTGAAGGCAGTACAATTCGATGTTTGTAGGGAGTTTAAATTTATTGGACCGTACCTTGCTCAGTTTGGATTCTTCACCGGATCACCTGTCCTTATACAGGTCAGCAAAATGGTATGGTTGAACAGAAACATAGGCATATAGTTGAACTTGGCTTAACTTTACTTGCTCAATCATCAGTGCCCATGCATTACTGGACAAATGCATTATTTATTGATCTTTTTCTGATTAATAAGCTTCCTTCATTTGTCTTGAAAAATATTTCTCCTCATGAGTGCTTGTTTAAGGCCAAACCAGACTGTCATTTCCTACGTGTCTTCAGTTGTCTCTGTTTTCCTCATCATAGGCCATACAAAGTTCATAAGCTTTCTTTTCGTTCTGAACCATGTGTATTTCTTGGTTACTGTTCGAGTCACCACAGTTACAAGTGTCTTTCCTCCTCTGGACGCATATATGTTTCCAGAAATGTTATCTTTCATGAAAATCAATTCCCTTTTGCTGATCGTAACAGCTTGTTTTTTGGTTTGACTTCCCCTAAAGACAATGTTGTTTCTCCATTTTCTTCATTCCTTGTGATCCAGTCTTTCAACCTTCTTCTTTTTCAGTGTCACATGATATTACTCATTCTACTTGTTCTGCTCCTTTTTTACCTTCTTCATTTTTTGATCATCCTTCGTCTGACTCCAATCCCTCTTGATTTGCTCAATCTTCTTCTCTTTCTCAGTTACATTTACCTGTTGTTGATTCTCTTCCTGTTTCTTCCCCTCCTACTGCTTATTCTCCTGTGAGTGATACTTCTCCTTCTAATCATATTCATCCTGATTCAACTGCTCCTCTTACTTTTCATGTTTCTACTCAACCTATCTCTACTTCTTTTCCTACTCTTTCTCGTATAATACCAGCTGCATCTATTCATCCTATGCTGACCAGATCCAAGTCAACTCATTCATTACCTGTTTCTGTTCCTATATCATCTACTCATTCTCATCCTATGCTAACCATATCGAAGGCAACTCAATCTCAGGAAGCTCCACCTTCTCTTAAAGCCCTTACAGCAACTCCACCTTCTCTTCAAGCTCTTACATTCGTCACTGTCTCTTCTGATGAGCTGATACACAGGGAACCTACAAACATATATGAAGCTCTTTAATCTCCCCACTGGACTCAGTCTCTTCTTGAGGAACTCTCAGCCTTATCTGCCAATCAGACTTGGTCCATTGTTCCGTTGTTGTCTGGTAGCATCCTCAGAGGTTGTAAATGGTTATTTCGTATTAAAAGTATTGCTAATGGAGACATTGCTAGGGATAAAGCTCGACTTGTTGCTAAAGTTTTTAACAAAAACAAGGTTTTGATTTTCAGGAAACCTTTAGTCCTGCAATTAAATTCGCTTCTGTTTGCATTGTTTTATCACTTGCCTTGACTCATAAGTGGTGTTAAAGACAGGTTGAAAAAATAATGCCTTTTTACATGGTGATCTTACAGAAGAGGTGTTCATGGTGCAGCCCCCTGTCTTTGAACAACTGTCAGATTCCGCTCATCTGGTATGCAAACTTCAAAAGGCATTATATGGTCTTAAGCATGCTCCTTGTGCCTGGTTGGAGAAATTAAAGTCCTTTCTCCTGAATGTGCTTGGTTTTAGTGTCTCCGTGGCTGAGAACTGTCTGTTCATCAAGTCTTCCAATGATTTTTTGTTCTTCTTCTTGTATATGTTGATGGCATTGTAATCATTGGTAGCTCTACTGATTCATATGTAGTTCAAATTGAAGGATCTTGGGAGCCTCAATTACTTTCTAGGCATGCAAGTCACGGCTGGTATGGATTATCTACTCCTGAATCATAAGGTATATGTTCAAGATCTTCTTTTAAAGGTTGGTGTTTCAAACATGTCTAGTTTCCCTACTCCAATGACATGTAATTGTCTTTCTTTCTCACACTGGTATGAATTCCTGTACTGATATGTTTCTTGATGAAACATTATACTGAAGTACAATTGGTGCTCTCCAACAGATTTGTGTCACGAGACATGACATTCATTTAGTTGTTAATAAGCTAAGTCAGTACATGCAGTCACCTCACACAAGTCATTGGAAAGCTGTATTACATATTCTTAGGTACTTGAAGGGTACTCTTAGTCATGGTTTGTTATTTCACACTTATCCTTCTCCTACAAATGATATTTCATTGGTTTCGTATTCTGATGCTAATTGGGGAAGTGATATTTACTTCTCAATGGTAATTCGATAGTATGGAGCTCCAAGAAACAATCTTTGGTGTGACACATCAGTGCTTAAGCTAAATTTCGTGTAATTACTTACGGTAATAAGATTAAAACTGCCATATATTCCAGTAGTTTGGACTAACAATACAAGTGTTGTTGCACTCTCAGAAAATCTGATACAGCACTCGAAAATGAAACATGTTGAAATAGATTTATTCTTCGTTAGGGAGAAGGTTCAGTGAGGAGATATTATTGTGAATTTCATACCTGCAACTGAGCAAACAACATATATTTTAACAAAACCTCTCACTGAGAAATCATTTGTTCCTTGTAGGAGGAAACTTGGAGTATTCTCAATTGAGCAAGTTCAGGATTCTATGACTTCTTCAGCTCTGTATTGTTCTTCGAGCTAAGTTCAATTTCACTCTCTAATATTCATTCTAATATAGCCAGGTGTTTTGTCTGTTTGATATTTTTTCTATTCCATCAGTCGCTACTGTATAGACTGGTTTATGTGATTCATTGCTACTTACTTTCAGGATATACTTGTTGCTTAACTCACATCCTTATATAACTTCTCCACACTAGTGAGTTTGCTTCTAAATAGCCTGGTTTTGTACATTTTTCTAACTACTCTGCTATTGGGATTACCTATCACAACTATATCCAATATCAGTTTCTGAATAGCCAAAAGAATTATAAAAAAAAAAGAGAGAGAAGAAAATGGATGTTGCATATAAGCAATAATACTGCAGTAGTCATCAAATCTGGCATAGGGCATGACTTGATTCCAAAAGCAGAATGCATTACCTTAAGAAAACGTCAAGATCCTTATGGTAATCATTCTTGAGGAAGAAAAGATGCTGGCACAAACCTGTCAGCCATGCTGGTAAGACAGGAGCTCAAACTCCTCTGTCAGATCAGAAAAACAAGAGGAAGAAAAACAAGTCTTGCATGAAATCAATGTCGATAAGAGCATTCAAGGAGAATGATATTGGAGAACAGACTATGTGTATAGGTATATTTTGTTCAGTTGGTGGTTATCAAGGAAGCTCTGGTAATCTGAATTCTGGATGACAGTAGGGGGTTGAGATATGTACACTTTACAGTTTGTCTTAATGCAGAACAAGTATGGACAAGTGTGTGTAAGTGATGTGATAATTCTGTTTTGTAGCATGTATTGTCCTTCTGTGCTAATCAGTGAATCTTCAATCATATCTATTGAGCTTCTGTGTGTGGGGAAAATCAGTTTTTTTTTTCCAGATGAATATTGGTTATATCAATATTGAACAACTGAAAAGTGTTATTGCAACTTGGTTTAAAGACAATGACAAGGTTCTGAAGAAGTTCAAAGATGTCAAGAAGATCTGTTTCAAAAGTTCAAGTTTCAGTGCAGCAAGAAGTTCAATCTGTTTCAAAAGTTCAAGTTTCAGTGCAGTAAGAAGTTCAAATTTCAAAAACAAGATCAAGTATAGTGAATGTTAGTATATAAGTGTAATATGATGAAAGTTAGAGGACTATTATGTTAAGAGTTGAAGTAGAAAAGCTACGGCTACTTCTATATATATAAGACGTTGTACTCATTAAACCTTACCTTAGTTGAATCTAAAATTTTCAAATCAGTCTTCTCTATTTTCATTTCCCTCTCAATATAAACTTACTAACAGTCAAATCCATCAAACACAACTTGCATATATCTGATCTTCAGAAAGCTTGAAGATGCATGCATCTACAGAACCCTCACCTATACCTATACCTATATCTATTCATCTTCCTCATTTGTAAAACTTTTCAGTAATAGTATACTCGTCTCTGAAATGATATACAAAGGAGACAGAAGAAAGGATTTATTCACCTATTCTTCTTCATCTTCTTCCTCATGAGTAATACTTTTAGGGGATCACAACCCTAAACATTTAGAAACCCAACCATATATGTTAGTTAGGTGGGTGAACACGAATTTTACATGTTTCCTTGTTTAGTTGACCCAAATTTGGGTCATTTTCGGATTGGGTTAAATATTAACACATCTAGCTATATGAATCACGTGAGTCTATAGGTCAATAGGTCGCATGGATTTACGGGTAGTGAAAGAGGGAGAATGAGGACAAACAATCGTCAAATCAGAATATCGGTGGTTGGTAGGGGTGTCAATTTGTGTCGACAGCTCAACTGTGGGTCGTGTCAAGTAAGGGTCGTGTCAAAATCTGCTAAACGCAAACACAAACCCTGATTCATGGTGGGTCAATTTTCAAGACCCAAATACGACCCGCAGGTTCACGGGTCAACCCGTATGACTCGTGAACCTGTGCCATTTTAATTTGTACAATATGAAATTTGCGGGTCAACCCGTCGACCCACGTCACTTGTCGGCCCATATGACCAACTTATTCATGCAACCCACATGACCCATGCAACCCAAGTAACCCATTCGATCCACGTGACCCATATGACCCATACGTCCCTTGAACATTTATATAATTTATTATAATATATATTTAGTACGACCCAAACCCAACCCCATTTTTTATACAGATTGGACGGGCCATGTCAAAATGACTAGCGAGTCCAAAATCTTCGACCCAAACATGGCCCATGGACGAGTCACCCACGGATCGTGTCCAAAATTGACACCCCTAGCGGTCAGACCATATAAAACAAAAAGTGTCCCTTTGAGCGGTTTAATGGCTAGGACATTCCTGATAATTATGATTGTATCAAATTTATATAGTGAAAGATAGGATGATGAGAGTCATTTATAATACTTTATTATAGCTAGTTTATTCCAATAAATGACTAAGTTCAATCCTTATAATTGACTTGACCCAATTAATATGTTTTACTTTTCTCTCTCCACATATTATAGTTATCAGAATTGGACCAATTCAACGAACCAGAAAAATGTATTGGTTCTTCGTTCACACGGTCTGACTATCAATCTATTCTTATGAAATTTCACTTCTCTGCATTTCTTCCTCTGATTCCCTATCCTTTTCTACTCTCTTTCTCTATTGATTGTTGTCACTTCCCTCCATTTTTTTCCTCCTCCCTCATTTCTCCCTCCCCCTCCAACCACTCCCCTTCTTCTCCAACCAGACCCATCTTGGAGTAGTCGCTACAACATAATCACTCGTATTCAAACATCTCTGTAGACCACAAATTAATCAGAAACTATATTCAACAAATGGTTGATTGACATGAAGATCAATAAGAAAATTGGGCTTAGATGATCAAGATTGTAACTTGACAGTGAATAGAGGATAAATGAGCTTTCTTTATATGAGATTAGTTGAGAGATGAGGAAAAGAGAAAAATAATTAACTTTATATGATGACCCTTTTCTGAAGGATGACTGCTTTTTCTTCTCCGAATTCAAAAGATAAAAAATTGAATAAATGCATATCGTTTTGTTTGAATAAATTGATCTTAACACATTCCGTGTCTAGACAACTCTTATACGTTTAGACACAATTATTAATTGTGTTTAAACACTTATGATCTGCACATATCTGTAAAACACGATTACCTAATCGTATGTTTTTAATATTGAACTTTGAAGGCCTTACTTTGCATATATGGATTGATGGTCTGAAAAATTTGTGAAATTAGTGAATTGTGTGTCTAATCATGTCGTTTCATGTCTAATCTTGTTGTATTGTGTCAAATTGTGTGGTGTTTAATCGTATCGTATCGTATGACACGACATGTTTCATTGTTTTTTGTTCATGAAAGTTAATCGTGTCACGTGTGATATGCTAGTTAATCGTGTAGTGTTCGTGATTGAATTTTTGAGACACGTTTAAAACTTATCCATTTAGACATGACAAATGTTTAAACACGACACGATTAGACACGACACGATTGTCACCCCTATCACCAATGCATAACACTTTATCAACGACGGGACTCCAACTTAGGGTTATTCCTTGACTTCTTCGACGAATTTGAATCCAATAACTTCGAGTCTGACTTCCCTTATACTTTCCCTCATTTTTTGTCTTGATAAAATGATGAATTAAAAACCCGAGTAGTTTACTAAAATCAATCGAGTTTTGTTGTTCGAACAGAATTCATTATACAATTCATTTTTTAAAAGCACTGAACTGTCAGTATGATTAGTTTGCAATCAAATCGCTGATCCAATCAAATTCTGATAACATTGCACATAATCTTATATATGTTGTACATTATATTTTATATAATCGATCTCTCTATATAAACCAGTGTTATCAAACCGGACTGGCTGTCCGATCGGACCTGGTTGAGAACCGGCCCCCTGTCTGATTTGGTTAAGCTAAAATACCGAATTGCATAGCAACAGTGTTTGAACAGGGTTGGACCGAGCGGTTTTTAAAAACCGTCTGATTTTCGGTTCTAGTTTTTTTTGTGTGGTTTAATTTTTTTGGGTGGTTTCATCGGTTCGACCGAGCAATTTCAACCGGTCGGTCTTGAAGTCTAGGTTTTAATTCCAATTCCAATTCATTTAGTCCATTTCAAGTTTTCAAACATATTGTGTTTGATTTTGAGACTATTGTGTTATGTATGTTCAAAGTTTGAGGTAATTATGTTGTGTTATATTGTGTTTGAGAGTAATGTGTATGTTTGAGACTACGTAGTTTTTGTGTGTTTGAGACTATATAGTTTGAGATAATTATGTGTGTATTTGATACTAATAGTTTGTATTTTTATTTATTTTTTAATAATGAACATTGAATTGCACACTGAACCGGCTCCGGTCGGAGTGGACCGAACGAACCGGGACCCGGCCCCTCGCCGGTTCGAGGTCTGATAACATTGATATAAACTATTTTCGAAATCATTATAAGTTTATTTACGGTAATCAAATTGAAAGAACCAATTAGATCGTAATTATCTGTCCCGATTTCGTTCAGTCTTGTTCCATACTCCATTGACTCCCTGCTTCTGCACCGCTGATTGTCATTTCTATTATGATTCTTTAGAGTTTTAGGTCCTTCGATTCGGAGGGCGCCATGACGAGGAAGCCTCTGCCGCCGATTTCAATTCGCCACTTGTTCTGGTTAGGCTGGAAGATCGCCATCCTCCTCTCAATCTCCTTTTGCGGCTACGCTCTTCTCAGGCTCCATCGACAATCCCAGCCTTCCTATTCTGTTCTCCAGATTTATCGCGCGCGATCTCTATCCTACCGCAACAACTTCACCGGAACACCGAAGCTCGCTTTCCTCTTCCTCGTGCGCCGTGACATTCCTCTAGATTTTCTATGGAGCAGCTTCTTCGAGGTCAGTTCTATTTTACAGTTTGCTGCATTTTTTGTTTGCTTTCTCTAAAAAGTAAGTTAGGAGTTAGGACGCTCCTTTTAAATGTGTCCCAGGGCGCTGACGGTGCAAATTTCTCGATATATATACACTCGGAGCCGGGATTCGTGTTCGACGAATCAACAACAAGGTCAAATTTCTTCTACGGTCGACAGCTAAGGGATAGTCTTAAGGTAATTCGCAATTCAAAATAATTTCCCTTGTAAATTTGATTACGCCATTTAGGGCAAGTATGGTTTTCTGGAGGATTGCAAATTGCAAATGTTCCTTCATCTGATTATGCTTTTACCTCCATAAATACGTTAATTCTGTACTCAATTTCTGGCTTTATCTTAATAAGTTCTTTCTAAGCCTTATTATGATTAGGCTGTGGAAAGTGTGACGTGAAAACGTAATTTTGTCATGATATGCTGATTTTAGACGAGCCAACTGTTTGTCAAAAAGTTTTGTAATTGTTGGTGGGTCTTGAGCAGTTGTTATGTTTTCGTTTTCACGGCGATAGGTAGCGTGGGGTGAATCAAGTATGATTGAAGCAGAGAGGTTGTTATTCGCTGCAGCTCTTGAAGATCCAGCAAACCAAAGATTTATTCTACTCTCTGATAGGTTTGTCATCATAATCAGTCAAAATATTGTTATTTAATTTGCCTGCCTCCTTAAAACATACTGATTTTTTCTGTCTTTTCTCAGTTGCGTTCCTCTATACAACTTCAGCTATATTTACAGCTACCTGGTGGCTTCACCAAGGAGTTTTATAGACAGGTTAATTTTGGAATAGTATAAATAGGTGGTTTGCATTTTTCATTGTTTGCTTTTCAGGTGGTAGTCTGTTTTAGATGAGAAATTTTTGGCTGACTGTGTGCCCAATATTTCCAGCTTTCTTGATGAGAGGGAAGGGCGCTACAACCCAAAGATGTCACCTTTTATACCTCGTAATCGTTGGCGAAAAGGTTCCCAGGTTATCAATTTTTACTTTGATTTATTTTATGAGAAGGAAAAACTGAAAATCTGTTCTTTATTGTTGTTAAAAAGTGAAGGACGGTATATATCTTTAGTTAAGAACTTACTTTTTAGCTTCTCCCTGTCCGTTAGAAGAAACTGAAATGTGTCATGCATAATTGTGGTCAAAAGGATACGTTAAACCAAGAGTAAAATGAATCATCCTAAGAGAGAACATCGCCCATGCCTCATTTTTTCTAGCAGTAAAGTTTTCAGTGAAATAGACAAATCCGAGGAAAATAGTTAGTCATCTTCGTGTGATATCTTTTAGTGTATTCACTGGATGCTGGAAGGTTGAGTAATTCTAAAAATCCGACAAAGGATATTGTATTTCTTCTGGCATTTTTTTTATTTTTGTATTTTGACAGAAGCAACCTTTGTTTTGTGTTTAATGTCGCCATGAATGATACCACTGCTTGTAGAATGGACAATGGTTCACCTTTTTTCTTCCATGAATCACTTCATTCATGTAAAGTTAACTATGCTATGCCAGTGGATCACTTTAGTTCGTAAGCACGCCGAGGTTCTCGTTGATGATGAAGATACTATTCAAGTCTTCAAGAAATTCTGCAAGGTATGCATTTACTATTTTTTTCTGGACTGGTGCTTTCAGTTTTGCCTGAGTATGACAAAACAAAGCTTCCTTTTCTACCTCTCATGTCTTTCCTACTCTTACTGCAGCGGCGCCCAGCTGTAGATTTAAGAATGGGAAAGCTGAACACTGTAAGTGATGACTGTCCTTTAATATCAAGAATACATATGCTGAGTTAAATGGTTGGAGACAGTTCAATTCTCTTCATTGTGATGATTTTATGCTTAAAACTTGGGTTTTCTTAATTATCAAAAACAAAATTTACTGCTCTTTAATAGCAACAATATTCTATACCAATTACATGTTTTTAGATGATTTTTGTCTATTATACCACCAAGACGATTTTTATTCCAGCCCGGTGCTTTTCTAAAAGGGTAATAAAAGTTATTATTTGTAGAAAAGCACGAAGTGTGTGCGCAGCCACTACAAAAACATCAAAGGCTTTTATGAACATCAAAGCTAGAAAAGGATATACCGAATGAGTAACAGAATCTACCCTCTGAGCGAATAAAAAACATCTTTAAGCATCGATCAAATATTGTCTGCTTTCAGCTTCCTTCTATTGCTATGGCCTTAGTTTAAGATTTAAATATTTATCTGATTCTCATTAATTACTCTACTGACCCACTGATTTGGATTTGAGGTAGTAAAGATACCACAGATTACATAAATACACCACATATGCATTCTTCAAGTCCATTGATTCAACTAAGTTCAACTAGACGTTTCTTGATTATATAGCAATAAATAGAACATATTTATAGTCAAAGAAGAGATCTTTATGTGGCTCTACTGTGGAGAACATCAATTGGTGTATCATGTCTTGGATCCGGTATGCCGAATCTTCTTTTGTAACCTTGTCCGCCCTTCTCTCTCTGTCTATTTGTTAATTCTATTTCATATTCGACAGACCTGGATCAGGTCCTGCAAGAACATATGATGAACGTCTCTATTATTATTCCAGTGGCTGAGTACAGTCTACTTATTTTCATATTATTCACAGTCCAGATAATGGAATAACATAATCATAATAAGATTTTGATGGTGGAGATCATATGGGGAAGTGTTGGGAAATGAACATACCTGGAGTTACAAATTTAAATTTGTAACTCTGAAATACTTCAGCAGATCTTATCGTCAGAGTAAACCAATTTTTTTGGTGATATTGTATTCCATCCTGTGTATGAAAACCGATAAGCGCTGGTGCGTTTACATTATGTATGTATAGGACTGCTATGCCTTGAACATTGTTATCATCTCTCAGTTCTGACCACGTTTGAAAGGTCAAAAGGGGCCAAGTGTGAGCAAGGGTCATTGCTAGTGATTTTGGTAGTAGGGACATTTTATTAATATTCATATACAATTGCAAGTGCACTAAACTACTTCATTTATAATTCCCTTCCCTTGACATGACATGAGGTGTCATTTCCAAATGCAGAAACTGCAGAAGCAGCACAACTGCATTCCAGACGAACACTATGTGCAAACATTGTTTGCGGTAAGAAAATAATTGGTTATTGGTATAATATTCAAATGAGGGTCTTGATGTTCTGGTAGTTTGTATGTGAAGAAAAAACATTAACTGTATATGCAGAATGAAACCTTCGGTTGGATTTTTTTATTATTTGTGTGTGTGTTTGGTATTCTATGTATATGTTATGATGAGTTTCATTTAACGCCTTTATATGGTTGTATAGATGAATGATCTTGAAGGTGAAGTTGAACGAAGAACGGTGACATACACACTATGGAACAGATCGCTGACAACAATGGAGTCTCAAAGTTGGCATCCCTTCACATTTGGTTATGAGAATGCAGGGACAAAACAAGTACAGGAAATAAAGGCAAGTCTAGTTTTTCATTTGTTAACTATTATTATTATATCACAGAATATAAATATAACTAGTATTATCAAATTAAATATTATTATTGTGTGCAGAGCATTCATCGCGTATACTATGCGTCTGAGTATCGAACAGAGTGGTGCCGCACCAACTCAACCTTTATTCCTTGCTTCTTGTTTGCTCGGAAGTTCTCTCGTGGGGCTGCCATGCGTCTATTGAGTGAGGGTGTGATTGGCAGTTTTGATGCTGCTTCATTATTCGATTCCATCACGTGAGGTAATTCCACACAAAGAGTAGCTCTAAAACGCTAACTGACTGACGAAGAGACTTGGACCAAACATATGAGATGACAGAAAGAGAACAACAAACTTAGCAAGACTACTTCTACACCACACCCATCCTCTTACCTATTAGTTGAGTTAATGATCCCAAAATGAATATGACGAAATAGTTGAAGAGGTAGGTTTACACAGTTACTTATGTGAAGGAATGCCTTTAACCAACAAAGCATTACAAATGTATGTAACGTCTTGTAGATCCATTTGATATACCTCTCATCTCTCTTAAGTAGTTGCTATTGATTTTACATTAAATTTTAACAATGCCGTGGAGATGCTCGAGGAGTAATCATTTAAAGATAGCAAATGATTTTCATTGCATTCCATCTGATGCACTTTACCACACCAGGTTCTGATGCGTATAAATCGCGTGTATATATATAAACTGATGTCTTGGCTTATTGCAATGTGCTTCCCGACCCTTATTAAGTCGCAGAATGCTTTCTAATCTGTTAAAAAATTTGCGTTCACTCCACATCCACTTTCTATTAATTTTGTTGATGTGACTAAAAAAATGGATGGGTATAAAAAAGTGGGTAAATGGTATATTGCCCACATTTGTTTTTGTGTTGATGATAGCATTGTTTGCTTCCTTTATATTATATTATATTATATTAATTTCATATGCTAACTAAACTTTATGGGTATGGGTAATTTGTTAGCTTTTTTTTTTTTATAATAAATTCCTAGCTAATTTCACATAAAATTGCAATTTGTTTAATTGTTAGCTCCGTTTAATTTGCTGTTCATGTTGACCGAGACATGTACATGTTGACCGAGACATGTAAGTGTTGGTCATTTGTCAATTAGTGAATTTCAACTTTTTTAAAAGTTGAACAAATTTTCGATACCCAAAATGTTTCAAATGTTCGATACCCGAAATGTTTCAGCTAATAAATTGAAAATTTCTCATAGACTAGGTCACCCCAAGTGTGACACTATGGATCAAGTGATATAACTGAACGTCAATTAAACCTCGGCCGACTTTTAATTAAAACTCGATTTTCCATAGGTTGCTTTTGGTTGTGGATTGATGTGTACCAACCAAAAACATTTACTTATGTTAAAACAAAAAAAAATGATGGTGACTGTTATGTTATTATTGAAAAAATTAAACGTAGTTTCGGACGAAAACTTCTAAATTGGGACGATAATACTCTTATTAATAAAAAAAAATTATATAAAACTCATTCATAACTTTTTTTAAATCACAATTTAAAATTATTTTATACTCTACCCTTTAGTCATAATATTTCGTTTTGTTTTAAAATAAGAAAAAAAATCAATTATTTTTTATTTTGAAAATAAAGAACGTTGACAAAAGTGGAAATGGAAATACTTTTTTAAAAGGAAACTTGCACCTTGGATTTGTTTTAAAAATATATTTTCTTAATTTTTTTTTTGTTATTTTAAATATATATATATATATATATATATTATATAAAAATTTAATATAAACTAAATGATAAATTAATATAATTTTATTTTGCGATATTTAGATAGTAAGGTTAATCTCCTTATATAATTTCACTGAATCCCATTTTTAAAAGAGAATCATGCCAATGTTCTGGAAAGTGGAAGCACATACTTATATTAAAAAGGGTTAATTGTCAATTTGCCCCCTTAAAGTTTAAAATTTTAAATTTTAGTCCTAATGTTTGGACGAAATAAAAAATCCCCCCATTCCGTACCGTTTCTTTGAAACGGTAAACCCGACACGTGCCTTGCACATGCATTTTCTTAAGAAAAAAAAGACACAAATGCCCCTTATTGTTGCAGGACTTGTTCTGGAGTTAATCTTTTGGTGGTTTTCACTTGAAGCGATGTTCTAATCTTTTGTTCTGGAATTGTTCCAATTCCGCACCTGAATCCTCAAGACAGTCTTATTCATGTTCGCATTCGTCCCGACATTCATCTTTGGAATCTACCTCCACGGCCAGAAGATCTCCTACTTCCTCCGACCCTTATGGGAGTCCCCTCCAAAGCCCTTCAACGAAATCCCGCATTACTACCACGAAAACGTGTCCATGGAAAACCTCTGCAAAAAGAGATCAGATTAGGAATTGATTCTAATAACTTAAACTGTAAAACCCAATTAAATAAACAAACTAGTTGAGTTTCCAGGGATCACATGCCATCAAATACTGAAGAATACAATAACTGAAAGTACACACAGGAAGAGTACAAAAGATGCTGTCTTAATAGAAGAAGATTGAACTTTAAGGAAGAGTGTTTTAGTTTTAGTTGTAGAGATCATCATCTTCAGCAGCTGCAGCTAATGATGCAAAAGAGTTGTCTTTTTTTCTTAGAAAAATGCATGTGCAAGGCACGTGTCGGGT
This sequence comes from Chamaenerion angustifolium, assembly GCA_946814005.1. Lineage (NCBI taxonomy): Eukaryota > Viridiplantae > Streptophyta > Magnoliopsida > Myrtales > Onagraceae > Chamaenerion > Chamaenerion angustifolium. Next base: position 10,137,222 of record OX328273.1, read on the forward strand.
TTACCGTTTCAAATAAACGGCCTTAAGACGGAATGGAGGGATTTCTGATTTCGTCCAAACATTAGGACTAAAATTTAAAATTTTAAACTTTAAGGGGGAATCTTAAATTCGTTCCAAACATTAGGGGGCAAATTGACAATTAACCCTATTAAAAATTAAAAGAGGGACAATCGCGCACTGCACCCTCATATTTTTCTTTGGCCAATTGCACCCTCATATGGAATAATGGGTATTGCAGCACCTTTTTCCTACAAAAGATTACAATAATGCACTACGTGATACTGGAGCTATGCATGGTGAAATACCCTCAACTTTTCTTCTCTAATATTGAAGAAAGTGTTCCCTATTATTTTCAGATTTAAAATCATTTAAAATATTTCAAGAACTAATATATGAAGTTAAAGTTTCTAAAATGTAAGGGTATTTTAACTTTTTGTTTAAAGAATGGAAACCTAAGATATAAATTTGTTCAATGCTAATTGTTGACAAATTCTTTTGATATTTGAAAATGGAATTTGACAATAACGATAATACTTTTGCATTAACTTTCCTTCATTTTATTTTGTCTTCTTCTCTCTAAACATACACTTACCTGATCTGACCTGATAATAACATTTATCTTCTCCAACTTACTCTCTGGTTTTGCTTTGTCTGCGCCGCTATCTGTCTGACCTATGCTGGAGTTGTCTCTCATTTGTTCTTCACTTCGTCAACTTCTTTCATTCATGTCTAACGTCACACCATCAATCAAGTGTAACCCCTTAGCTAGACCAGACACACCAACTGCAAATTTTACATGCACATTTCGTTAATGCATATAGGTTTAACTAGAAAACTTGGATACATATTGTTTCGTTCATATTATTGGCTTACAGTGGTGGTCATTAAGTCTTGAGATTGGTTATTACAAAAACATTTTATGTTTGCACGTCATAGAATGATTGTAATATGATGATTGCACCTAGTTTAGGGTTATACACTTTGCAATCAATTGTTTTTTCTTATAATATGTAGAAATTGTTGGGACAAGAATTCTCAGGTGCTGACTGGACGCTACGTAAGCGCTGACTGAATGTCAATTGGAAGGTGATCACGAACTTCGTCGGAGCTCTGATGAACCTACAAGAAAGGGAGCGCAACAGAGGGGTTCCTCTACGTCCCACTCCGATGCTTAAATGAGTATACTGTTGTTGTATGAACTCAGAATGTGTTTAATGTATATAAAGTATAAGTATTTATAGGGATGGAACACCAAACCGTTTTAGGCAACCAAATCGTCATGTATATTTTTCGTTGCGGTTACACACATAGCGTATATTACTGTTGTCAAGTAATATTGCAGTTACCTTATATGATCCTTGTAGAATATGTGCCCGAGAAATGCAGGGTAATATTGCTGAATATTTAGAGTTGGTTGTGGGACCAGAAATGTGAGGCTGGGCCCTTTTGGCGAGCGCTCCCAGAGCGGTCACCTGGAAGGCGTTGACTGTGGTCTTGGAGGCTTTGGCGACCACTTTGACTCCGGGTTTGATATTTAACCACTTTATGGGTTCTAGTTTCTCCTAAGTGTGGATCGACCCAGTCTTGAAATGTGTGGGTATGACCCACTCTGAGATTATATTGGGTCGAGAAGTCCTTGTGGGCTTTGTGTCATATTGGGTCGTCACTATCGATACCCAACATTTGCTCCCAAAGCTTGGGTGAAGAGGCTTCAATTGAGCTTGACCTGTTAGGAAGGGTTGAGATAGTGACGTGAAGTGTCTCGAAGCTTGGATGATGTTTCGTTTAAGCCTTACCATGTATTGCTCCGTACCCTTTGGCGAACGATTTTGTTTCTTAGGATTTTATAATGCATATTCATTACCCTTTTGGTGATCGCTTTCATTTCTAGGGTTTGAGAATGTTGATTCTCTACCCTTTGGCGAACGCTTCCGTTGTTAGGGTTTAAGAGACATTTGGCTGTGTACCTTGACGAATGTTGTGGCTCATAGGGTTTAGGCATTTTATGAGTACATTGAACAAGGACGTGGAAGTCTAACGGATGTCTATGCATGCGTGTCTCTTCAACTTTGTATTGGAAAGGCTAAGCTGACACCTATTCCGTACTGTTTCACCTATTTGTCTCCCCGATGCAACTCTTCATCTTCTGACATCGTTTTGAATTCTGTCCAAAAGGGGTAACCATTGCTTGGGGTTTCTGCAAGAAACCGTTCGGTTTACCCAAATTTTGGCCATAAAAAGTCTTCCTTTGGCATTTTTCCTATTACACGTTCTCAGTTTTTGCTCTCCATAACTTTCAAGTGTTTTTCACTATTTAGTATTCCAGTTTTCTCTGCTCAACTCCCCCCTTTTACCCAAATGTTAACCTTTTTCTTGACAGTGATTGTCAACAAGAACAAAATCTCTGACAAGGTTTCCTCACCAAAACCCTCTCTTGCCCATTCCTCTTCTGGGCAGAAGGTAACGACCCCTAGGGTTTCGAATGCCCCCTCACTATCAAGGACTTTCCTAGGGATTTCCACACCCTAGCATCGGGTCAAAGAGCCCCGGTGCTAACGTCAACTCTTATAAGCACCACCGCCACATCCATAGTGGTGGACGCGACTGAGGCCAATGTCCCGACCTTCTCCCTGACAAGTATTTTTTCTCGTTTTACTTTTTTTTTTGGGTGTGGTATGTTTTTTTCTCTTCATATCTTTTAGTTTTGCTCTTGAATTTGTCATGGTGCTTAGATATTAAGGCTAATGAACTAAGGTCAACTCAGTTTAAGGTTGTAGTTGCCCAGGTGGGCTTGAGAGAAGCTGATGCACCTAGGTATCCGAGTTTAGGGTTGCATTACCCAAGGGAAGGAGAGTTTTATGTATATGCCGCCTAGATCGACGTTCATTTTCGGATAGTGGATGACTTACAGACCTCCAAATCGAATTATAAGAAGTCTTACTTCTTCTATAAGAGTGGTGATCCTTGGAATCTTCATGAGCCATGGCGAGATCTTGCCCCAAGCTATAGGGAACTGTCGGGGCGTGATTGGAACGCCATTGGCGATATGTTCCAATGTCACCAGCAACTTGGCTTCTGTTCGGTCCGCTCAGTAGCAGATACTTCAGAGTCCATTCTTTAACTGGTTGACATTCAACAGTTCTCGCTAGTTTCTATTGACACTGAGTAATTTTCTAACTCTTCTCTTTTCTGCTTTGTGCGTTGTAGGCACTCGGGGACCTAAACTCCTTAATTAACTTGTTTTTCAAGCAGGCTAAGACAGGGCTGTCGATGACCCAAGTCACCTTGAGTCTTCCTCCCCCTCCTTCAAGGCGCATGACCAAGCACATGCTTGAGGAGAAACATTCCGGAACCTGTACATAGTGTGAGAGGTATTTTAGGTTTTGACTTCTGTTATATTCTTGTTTTTGACTTGTCACTCGCCATGACTGATAGGAGAAACATTCCGGGACCTTGGATACTGCTGCTGCTGCCCCAACCCCTCGAGGGCGGTAGAGGCACAAAAGAAGGTCCCGACCCAAGGCTCGACAATGTTCACCACTTCCAAGGCTCCCTTCACTGGGGGAGTACTTTCCGCTGTTTTTTCTTCTTTAGCCACCGAAGGTGGATGACCTAAGGGGTCTTTGAGCCCATTGTCTTTCTCTCTAGGAGACAGAGGTTTATGATTAAACGGTGCTGAAGGGCAACCCGAACTTCTGCATGCACTTGCTGAACGAGATCCCCCCTCGTCGGGATTGGGGGGAGGTCATAGTGAAGTTGAACTACATTGAGGTCGATATGAGGAGGTAGTTCGAGCGTCTAGCCCTGGTAAATTTATTCATGCTCCTTATGAATTTCTCTTCTCACTTTCTCATTTTTTTTTGTCTCCTTGAATCTTCCCACTTTTTTGCTTCTTTTCCCTTTGTCAGCTCGTCCGCAAGGAGACAGCGATTAGGCGCATGGTGGGGGAGCTCGCAGATAATGAGGTTGATATACTTATTGAGTTGGAGCAGTACAGAAGTTTGGGGTCCAACCCCACTGATGTCAAGGAGATGACACAGAAGGCCGAAGCCTCTACCGAGCTGATGGAACAGGCCCGACGGTATCCCGAGGAGAGTGAGAAGGAGTTGCTTGCCTATGTCAAGATGAGGAAGGAGCAGGTCCGGCTCGCCGATGAGGGTATACTATGGTTTGAGGGTCGAGCAAAGGAGTCTGACCAATACTCCGCTCAGCTAGAGGCGAAGGTTAGTCGCCATCAGGGCGAGCTGAGTGAGGATCGAGCTAAGACTTAAGGATGTCTCATCCCCCAAAGCGTGGTCGAGGACTTTAAGAAGTCCAATGAGTTCACCAACTACGCTTTGGAGCTGATGAAGGCTGATGTGGTTACCTAATTCTAAGTTTTGATCGACGAGAACCAGAAGATAGATCCTAAGTTCCCACTTCATGAAGTGAAGTCGCTCCAGGACTTCATGGAGAGTGGTTATGCCAAGGATACCCCTTATGCATCTGTTGTTGGCGAGGATAAGGCTGCTCCCGAAGTCAAGACGGAGACTGCAGCCCCTGAAGAGTCCAAACCTTAATGCTTTAGGCCTTCATATGACCAAATTAATGGAGAGCTTCAAGTTGGGAGTTTGCTGAACTTGTGTTATTTGTGAATGAACCCATATTTGTGAATAAGACTTGTGTTATTTTCCTTTTTGCGGAGTTTGTATTTATTTTGCTTTGTCTTTGGTTCGGATTTTGAACTAGTATATACAGTTGATGCCTTTGATTATTTAAGCCTTTACATTGTTGGACTTCGAATACATTGGGTCGTTTCCGATGTCGAATTGTTTCGTATCTTTAGGAAGTTTATCCGTTCTCATTTTCAACTTCACTTTAGCCTTATGCGAAATCTGACCTCCTTCTAACTTGAGTAAAAAGGGCTTCCTTGGGGAGTCTTTACCTTCTTACTTTGAAGGGATTTATACTTAGGAGGGAATGTTACCTTTGAAGCTTCATCCGCTCCTTAAGGCTTTTCAGGAAGGAGTGTTGCTTGTTTAGCTCGCCTGTTCCCTTTGTCTATTTTTAGAGGAAACTGTTATCGAAATGTTAGTTTTGCCCTTTAGGGAACTGTTATCTTTTGCATATTCATACGCCTTCGAGGGAACTATTGTCCTTTGATTCGTTCGCCTTTGATGGAACTATTATCTCAGACTCACTCACCTTTGAGAGAACTGTCATTTTAGATTCGTTCACCTATAAGCTTTTTAGAGGATCTGTTACCGTATGAGGATTTGTTCGCACTTTGAATATTTAACTCGAAGGGACTATTACTTTGAGACTTCGTCCTCTCTTTTTGCCTAACTTTGGTAGAAATGTTACCTCTCCGTGGCTTCATTTGCCTATCTCTTTATGTCTTTTTGACTCGAAGGGACTACCAATTTGATAGTTCGTCCACTTCTATCACTTAATTAGGGGGAACTATTTTCTTGTTGGTTCGTTCGCCCCTCTATTTAGGTCTTTTAACTTGTTGGTTCGCAATCTTCCTTTTGCCTAACCGCTTGTTGGTTCGTCCGCCCTTTTTGTTGAGTGGTTACAATTTTTTTTTACCACTACAAGAATGTTGGTCTACAGCTGCAGACTAAATTTCTTGTCACTAAATACTATCGTTAGATAAAGTATTATGTGTCGACATTTAGTATCGTAGTTATACAACTGATTTAGTGTCAAATAATTTGTCGCAGCTAAAGATCATGTTTTGTGTGGACTTTTTCCATTGTAGAATAGTTTAACTTGAAAAAAATTCAGTGTCAAGACAACACCGACATTAATACTGGGAATCAGTAACAGATGAAAGTTTGACTGTAAAAACGTCTATTTAGTGTCTAATGTAGTTGTTGTAAATTATGTATAATCAACTTCAGATATTATCTGTCACCGTTATCAATTTGTTGTCACTAACATAAATTTGAGAATTTAGAATTTAGAACTATCTGTAAGAGTTTTCTTAGGTTAAGTGAGGAGGAAAACTCATAGAAACAATTTTTACAATGCTTACTTCCTTGAGTACAATAATAAGAAAGAGATTTGCAAAAATAATATTTGAAATGATAAAGATATTTTGTGATGATTTCCTTGTAAGGAATTTGTATCTTGCTTATTTTATAAGGGATTTGTATTTTGTTAACAAACATTATTTTATTTTTTAAAGGATAACTCTTAAAATATAATAACTGATATAATATTAGCTTTTAGGTTTTGTCATTTGTATACTAAAATTGAAAAGCTCCGTTTGAAATTGAAACGCTCTCCACTGAAATTGAAAAGCTCCAATTGAAGAAAGCTCTCTTCTCTCATCCTTGTCCTCGCATCAGCTCTCTGATCTCTGATCTTCGCGTCGTCCTCGTCCTCTCTTATGCGTTTAGGTCATCCCTCGCATCAGCTCTCTACCTCGTCCTTGCCGTAGTCCTTTTTACCGCGTCGTCCCTCGCGTAAGCTCTCTGCCTCGTCCTCGTTGTGGTACTCGTAGCCGTGTCGTACCACACGTCATCTCTCTGCCTCATCCTCGCCGTGGTCATCTTTATTGCATCGTCCCTCGCGTAAGCTCTATGCCTCGTCCTCGCTGTGCTACTCGTAGTCGTGTCGTCCCTCGCGTGAGCTCGCCGCCTCGTCCCTCGCCTCGGTAAGATTTATGTCTGCTTCTGTATATTCATTTCCTGTATGATTCACTGTTTGATCTTCTTGGTAGAATAGATTTGGGTGAAATCACTGAACTGGACTGCTGGCTGAAAATTTTGAGTAGGGGTGTTTACCCTTCATTCTGCTGAAAATTAAATTGGGTAGGTGATGTTCTACTCTTCTATTGTCGATGTCTTGTATACAAAGTTTTTGTATATGTTAAATATGAAGAATGTTTAGATGAACATAGAACTTGATATCGAGACAATTTTTGGTGTTTTTCTCAACTGATTATTTGATTCCTTCAAGTTGTTGAAATCTTTCAGGAGAGCTTGAAGTACAGGCTATTAGGGTCAGCAGGTGACATTGGATCCTAGGGCCATGAGTATGTTAGGTAAATCAATTCATACCTCATAGTTCACAAAATTATATGGCCAAATGTTTGTTCCTCCTATCTCATAAAAATTACTACATGATTGATAACATGGGTGTAAATTCTTGTAAGTTATAGTATCGAGTGTAAATTCTTGTAAGATATCGTATCAGGTGTAAAGTATAAATTCTTGTAAAATACAGTATCAGGTGTAAATTCTTGTAAGACATAGTATCGGGTGTAAATTCTTGTAAGATAGTGTTCTTGGCTTCAATGATATTGATTCTCTTGAAAAAATTAATCTGCATTTCAAACTTAACCTTACCAAGAACTTGCCTAAACTAAAGTATGTTCTTCATTATTGCAGGAATTTGGCTGGAGAAATCTCCCAAGAGTACAACAAGCGACATGTAAGTCATCTTTTTTTGCTCTTTCCTGTAGACTATTTTGTTTTCTGATGAGTGTAATCCAATAATTTTGTGAAGCATGTATCTTATCCTTTCGGTTGTTGTGTTAAATCAGGTCATTCTGTTGTATCATTTATTACTCATCTCTCTATAAGTAACACATGAGTTCCGGTTTAGAGTAACAGAATATGTAGTTTTCGAACTTCTTTGCACTTTCTAGTTAAATAAAATCCACCGAGCATCTGCTTCATATTCCAGATATATATATGCTGTGCAAATAAATTCACTGCATATTTGTAATCTTCTGATCTAACTCTGTTGGTTTAAATTCCAATGTGTCTTTGGTCTATTTCAGAGTGAGGAGGCTCCCGTAAATGACCTTGTTGCTTTCCATATGAAGGTTGATATGATTTGCTAATCCTTGACCTGTAGGAGATTCTGCAATATATTTTATATTTTCCTACTAAGTTTCCTGATTACTAAACCCAGTTCTACTACATATCTATCTTAAGACTGCATGATTTGATCAATTCATATATATATGCTGTGTTTGAACTATTATGTTGAGGTGTCTTGTGATATGCCGTGTTTGTTATGTACTATGTTTGAGATTATTGTGTTAAATGATTTTGTTATTACATTTATTGTGTTTCCTTTATATATGATCAAATGATATTTTTGGAACTTGTAGGGGATCGTGAACTAGAGACGGTGATCAAGTTCGTAGTTCCGGCATTTCGAATTCATAACCATCTAAAGTATAAAAGCATATTAGTTTTAGGTCTTCATTTGATTTAGAAAACTATGTGTTTACTTTCAAATTTATTGTAAGTTTGTGGATGTTTATTAAGATGTATATATGTACTTTGATAAATAATATATTATATTTTTTAAAATGTATTGTGTAATTCATATCATATAGCAATAACTAGATGATTAATAAAAACACACCACAAAAGTTTGTATTTAGCAATGATTAGCGGTTGTTGCCACGAAAAGCAGGTCTTTAGCAACAACATAAACTAATATTATCAAGTGTGGACTTGTTATCTCTAAAGACATGGGTTTAACATCAACATTAGCTGATAGTATAAAGTGCTTTTAATGGTGGATATGTAGTCACTAAATATACGTATTTAGTAACAACATATTATGATGTTGATAGCATTATATAGTGACAAATGCTGCCGTAGTTAATATAGTGTATATAGTGGCGGCAATTTTTGTCACTGAATGTCGTCGACCTATTAGTAGCGACAAGGTTTTAGTGGCGGCATTTTACCGTCGGAGTGACCTTTAGCCACGGGACCTACCCTGACGAGACTTAGCCCGCTGCTAAAGGTTAGTGACGGCAAATACACCTTTAGCAACTATTTAACGCCGATGTTATAGAGCAACATTCTTCTAGTGTACGAAGGCAGATTTTGCTTTATTGACATACTTTAGTTACAAGTTATGCATAAAACCTTCGTAAATATTCAGAATTAAAAGGACTATCTAACCTTGCACCCTCCATATTTTCCAAGTAATATGCCCGTAGTGCAACAATTTCTACTACCTTGTAAGGATCTTTCCACTTGGTTGAGGGTTTGTTGTGCTGGTCCAGATTTGTGAATTCATTCTGTCTCATAACCATCTCATCTCCCCCATGAAAAATTGGCGAGCGTTGAAATTTTTGTTAAAGTACCGAGTGGTCGCCTGCCACATTCATGCTTGGGCTTCATCTGATTGCCTTCGCTTTTCTTCGACTAGTTCGAGCTCTGTAAGTCACTCGAGGTCGTTTACTTCAGCTTCGAAGTGCAGGTGCTACTACTTCAGCTTCGAAGTGCAGGTGCTACTACTTCAGATCCGTACACAAGACTGAATGGTGTCTCCCTCGTTGCTATTTTGGGTGTCGTTTTGATGGCCCACAGTACGTTGTCCAACTCAACTATTTCCCCCGCGAGACTGTGTTAACTTTCAAGAATTTGATTACTTGGAATTCAGTTGTAGAGGTCAATGCTTTCGCCTCTATCCATTTAGAAAAATAATTGATCGCCACAATAATGTAGGTTCTTTGTCCAGTGGTTATTGGAAAGGCCCCGAGAATGTTGACTCCCCATTGAACAAAGGGTCAGGCGGCCGCCATAAGGGCAAGTAAAGTGGGTGGTCGACCTGTTCTTGGTGCGAACTATTGACACACTTCAAACTTATTTGTTAATTCGGATGCGTCTTTGCTCAAGGTTTACCGGTAATAGCCTAATCTGAAGATTTTCCACGTCAATGAGCGTGCAACTTCGTGGCATGCGACAATTCTTTCATGAGCTTCATGTAGGACCATTTTTATCTTGGGAAAAGAGATGCACCGTAAATAAAGGGTTGTGAACCCTCGCCTGAATAATTCCCCATCTGTAAGAAGGTAATTGGTGGCAATGAGTCTTATCTTGGTAGAACTACAAGAATCTGTGTCTTCAACGACTGGTGTTTTCTGGTGACGATAAGAATTGTTGTTGAATATGTGTCTATTGTGTCGACACTAATAATTGTTATTATTATTAGTTATTAGTGACAATGTGTTTACCACCATTATAAGATAGTTTTTGTGTTCACTTATGCCGTCACGTTTGTATGACATGGATGATTTTTTATCGACAACGTCCTATTGAGATTGAATAACTGTATCAGTGCCATTTACATGTTTTGTGGTAAATATGACTATTGTTCTTCCACCATGTTTTGTTGTTAAATATGCCATAACATCAATAGTCTGTTGCTGTAACTAATGTATTAGATGTCACTGAAACGTAAAAGCCCGCGAATTTTGAAAACGCTGCATCTTTGGCACTCTGTTAATTGATAAAACACTTTTAGCTGTCTCCATCCCCAATCCAAGACAAGAACTTTCTGTTAAAGGTAAACCAATTGTTGATGAAGTTTTCCACACCCTCTAGATTGATCATAACATGGTTGAATTGATTGGGTTTACAACTTGAACTCCTGTGGAGCGAAAACAATTTCTTGGAGCTGTGCAATGTCGGGTAACCCTCCGTTTCAAGTGCTTGGTATGGAATCAGACGTCACGCAGGTATGACTATAATTTCCTCCTGTCAACCGCTTGTCATTGTGTTAATGTCACAGGATTTGCAGCAAATTTCAGTCGTGCTTCATCTGCAAAACACAGCCGTAAGTATTCAATGACCTGTCGAACCTTTGGATGACATGAGGATAACATTTGCTTCAAATGTTTCACAACGTACTACCGTGCTAAGATCTTATTAGTAAACAAAGAAATTCATATTCTACCAAAAGATTCATGCATGTAGGAACGAATGCATCTTATTAAGGAAGGAGTACCATACTGAGAATATGTGCCTTAAATGTGGCGATTCCAGATGGAAACAAAAACAACGTCACAGTAATGCAGAGGAAGGTTTAATAAACGCATGTACAAATACGAAAAAATTCCTGTCAAAGTGTTACGTTACTTCCTCTAACCAACCGACTTCAGCGGCTGTTCATGTCACCTAAGACTTCATCAACAATGAGGTGGCATGATAAGTTCTGCACGAATGATAACGTACTTAGGCATCCCGGCGATAGCCTATCATGGAGAGAGCTTGATGAGAAACACCCAACGTATAGCATGTGGCTTGTTGTGGTGATTCTGTATAATGTTCCACCTGATCTGTGTATGAAAGATGCAAACTACGTGATATCTCTATTGATCCCCGGACCAAAAGCACCTATCAATGATATTGATGTTCACTTACAACCATTAATAGATGAATTTATAGACATATGGGAGAATGGTGCTAAAACATATGATGCCTCAAAGAAGTGTAACTTCAAAATGCATTCATGCGTCCTAAGGATAATAAATGACTTATCGGCCTACGCAAATCTCTCAGGGTGGGCTACATACGGTAATCTCGCTTGTCCTGTGTGTAAGGTGGATACCCATTAATGCAGACTTAAGAACGGAAGAAAGTGTTCTTTTTTCGGTCACCGTCGTTTTCTATCATATAGTCATGCTTGGAGGAGGAATAAATAGTCATTCGATGGGAAACAAGAGTTCAGATCTACTCCAAAGAGGTCAACAAGTTTTGAAGTATTGGAGTAGTTGCAAAATCTTGAACATATTCCTTTTGGGAATACATAACCAACTCGTAAGATAGGTGTTGACGCAGTTACAGGTAATTGGAAATAGAAGAGTATATTCTTTGAGCTAGGGTACTGGAGAGATTTGTTACTACCTCATTACTTGGATGTCATGCACATAGAAAATAATGTTTGTGATAATGTCGTTAGGATACTTTTAGGTGTCACTGGGAAGACCAACGACAATATATAAGCCAGAGTGGATATGAAAGCCATGGGAATAAGATCTTCCCTACATCCCGTGCTGAAAGGAAACAAAATGGTCCTCCCACCAGCAAGCTACGTCACCCTGTTTAAAGCCCCAAAAAACATTATGTGATTTTCTCAAGGGTTTGAGACTCCCTAGTGGTTGGTTATTAGTCAAAAATTTCCCGTTGTGTCCATTTGAAATATCGGAGACTTATCGGGATGAAAAGTCATGACTACCACGTGCTCATGCAATATATTTTGGGTGTGGCTCTTAGAGGACTTTTGCCCAAACAAGTGTTTTCTACCTTGAGAGACATGTCTAATACATTTCAGGTATTATGTTCTAAATAATTGGACGTTCGTGAATTGGATATGTTGGAGAAATAACTACCATTATATATGTGTAGTTTGGAAAGGATATTTCCACAGTTTTTTTTTAAAAATATAATTGTCCATCTACTTGTCCACCTAGTCGAGGAAGCCAAGTTGTGTGGTCCCGTTCAATACCATTGGATGTACAACATTGAAAGGTACATAAGTCTACTAAAAGTCCACAGATGATCAAGTTTCTCCATATTTTTATGTTGTACAAGTACAACGTGAACTCACTTTTTAACCTAACAATTAGGATAATGGGGATAATGAAATCCTTTGTGCGCAATAGAAGTCGTCTAGAAGGGTCAATAGCTGAAGGGTATATAACAACAGAGTGTTTAACATTTTGTTCAAAATATTTGTTGGACACCATCACAAAGTTTAATCAAGGAACCCAATTAGGACTAGGGATACACAATGAAACCACAAATATTGTACTTGGTGTTTTTTAAAACGTTGGTTTACCGCTTGGTGGTGCTCATCCAAGAGACTTATCCAATCGTCAATGGGAACAAGCTCATCGATATGTGCTAAATCAATGTGAAGAGGCGATGCCCTATATAGAGTAAGTATGCTAATTTGGGATGTAAATACAGTTAATGTAGGTATAATATTCTCAATAAAACGACCATGACGCCTATAATGTTTCTGCAGGGAGCATAAGAGGCTGCTACTTGGAGCAAGAGTTAATAGGCCTGGCATTGATGTACTACACACCAAAACGTTTTCCAACTAGTTTGAAGGAAGGGTAATACAATTTGTTTATGAATTTTTATGCATTGGACTTTATTGTTTATGAAGTTTTCTGCATGAAATTTTTGTTGTGGACAGTTGATTATACCATGCACCCTTCAGATAGGTCGATTGGATCCCGCAGCTGACATGGCAGTGGTAAAGAGACTTAGAACTCTCTCAAAAGGGCCACTTTATGGTGTTAAGAGGTTCCCTGGATATAAAATAAATGGGACAATCTTTAATTGCAAAGATAGGTCTATGATGATATCATTCGAAAATAGTGGTGTCTTGTGCAAAGAGGGATACCATCTGTTACAGTAGTACTCAAGATACTAATCAGATCTCCGAAGATATATACTACTACGGTGTTCTACTAGATGTGTTGCAACTTCAGTATCTAGACAATATCCATGTGGTTATGTTTAATTGCTTATGGTATAATGTGTTGTCTGAAGGAAATGGTTTAAAGGTGGATGAGTACGGTTTTACCCGTGTGAACCACACCAATTTCATCCAGACAGAGGAGCCATTCATTCTTGCGAGTCAAACAAAATAGGTTTTCTACTTGACGGACAATGACTACCCCGGTTGGAGTGTAATTCTAACGACTGAGGTTAAAAGACAATTGGCGCTTTGTGGCTGTAGTTCAGGTGAGGACGTGTAGCCATACCAATAAGCTAGAATTGGTTTTCAAAACAACACAAATCTAAGAGATGAGATTGTTCAATGGTACAGACAGAATGAGGAGGCTAATCTGTTTGATGATGTTGAGGATGAAGTTGCAGGAACATCACTGACAACAGATGTGGGAGGTGTACCTACAACTTCATCAGACGAATTATCATCCGAAGGTGAGCTAACAGCAGACACAGACTATACTGATTCCGATATAGACTAGGTAGTTGAACATGGTGACTCTGGATATGATTCCATAAGTGATTGTTGAACAACATGTGTATTGATTTTGGGTGAACTTGTTCTACTTGGGATTTTGGTGTTTTTGTATTTTTCATCATTTGACGTTTCAAAAGTTTTGTTTGATGCTGTATTTTAGGTGAACAACATATGTCTCTACTTTGATGTCTCTACTTTGATGTCTCTACTGTTTATCTCTGTCACAAGGCTACTCTGTCTAATTTGTGTATATGTTGTCTCTACCGGAATGTTGTATGAATGTGTATGTTGTCGAACCTGTTGGAATTTGTATATTATGCTAACCGTGTCTCTGTTTTGTTGTCTCTGTCAGCTGGAAATATAACTGACAATACATTTGACCTGGTATATTTTGCTTTTGTTGTCTCTGTATGATGTCCATTTGACATGATATATAACTGAGAATACATTTGTGGCTTTACATTTATGGGTTGGTTTGACAACATGAGGCATTCACTGAACCAATTTGTAGTGAAGACCTGATTGGGTGGGTGAAGGCCCGGTTGCTTTGTGGACAAACCCATCAATTTGAAGCCCATAATAAATGTCTTTGTCCCATAACAACATAAATCTTTGTCCCATAACAGTACAAAATGTAGGTATAACAACCAAGAAAGTTGAATAGAAAGATCAATTGTAATAATAACGAAACAAAGTGTCTATTCAATGGTGTCCTTTTGCAATTGCGCAGACGTTTCCAGACCATAATCTGAGAAAGATATCTTCTACTAAACCCTTCGTTTCCCTTTATACTTATTTCTCTAACGGGGCGTTTCTTTCACGGAATAAGGAATACGAAATAGGGAATAGGAATTGAGAATAAGGAATAGGAGTTAAGAATATGAAGTTGTTTCTTTGGTTGAATATAATGGAATGGAATAAGGAATTCTGTTGTTTCTTTGGTGGAATTGTATACGGAAAAGGAATGGAATGTGGTAAAATGACATATGGACATTAAAAAACATTTGCATGTATAGTATATAATAAAAATCATTTGCATTAATTAATTGTAAAACTTAAAAATATTAAAAACGTTTATTTAAATAATAAAAAAAATTAGAAAAACGAATTTTTTTTTTTTTTTTTTTAAAAAGACCAATTTATTTTTTTTTTTTAAAAAAATAAAAAATGTAAATTGTCATGCAAAATAATATTTCTTAAACAATCAATTGATTACATAATTTGTATATTTTGCCACTGAATTTTATAAAAAATGACATTATATCAAAGATAAATATTTCATTTACAAAATAAAAATAAGATCCAATCACATGAAAATATTGAAAACATAATATTATGGATAGATTGCTATTGAATTGTGTCACTGTATTTACGGAGAAGTGAAGCAACAGTTCATATTATTCAGAAACACACTCCACACAGTCATCCCAGTACTGAACCGATCAACAACTTCTTGTATAGCAGTAAATAAGATTCCCATGAATACTTGAAACTTCATTCTTCTTTTTTACTGTGTGAGTAGCTTTGAGTCACAAGGGACAATCTTAATGCTATTCACTATCTCCTGCCCGTCCTCGTATTTGAATATTGCATTCTGTAGGATGAATGTCCATACATTGTCACAAAACTTGTACGTGTGTAAGTGTCCCTGTAATCATCATCATAGGCAAGAAACAAGAATCAAGCAGGGGATCAATATTGTTGACCAGTTCAGAACAACTAACCTTGTTAATAAGGAATGAGCGAAACTCACTTGAGATTGGGATTATATCCCATTACAGTTCTATTTGATTTGATGTAAACAAGTTTTTACAAAAGCAATTACCTGACTCAAGAGGAAATCAACTCAATAAACAGAAGCTACTGTAATAAAATTGTCAACTCAATATGGCGCTTGTTGTTGGCCAAAGAAATATAGTGCTTGCTTTCCATTTCCTGTCAAACTAGACTTCTCCCCAGTTAAAACCAACCAAGTAAGAGAACGAAGGTTTTCCTAACAAAAATGACATCTGGAATGAAGGATATTCTTTCAAACACAAGGACCAAAGTAATAATGCAGCTAACCAGAGAACAATCACAAAATAGTCATTTCTGGATTAAAAAACAATGATAGGGATCAAACACAGTTAATTAATCAGATCCAAACAGCAATTAAAACACTCAACTATGGTAAAATTCTTGTCTGTGCCAACAAATTCAGATGAATCTCTCTAGAAACAGTGCATGTGCTTTTTTAAGACAGTTTCTTCGTCATGACATCTCAATAATATATATATATTTTTTCCTTTCCCATAGTCTCAATTATAAGATGTAAGCTGAAACATATGCATCACAAATTGAACTTATACACATGAATTTACTCCTGAATTTCACAGTTTGGTAGGAGAAAAAGACACACAAAAGGAGACAGATCTGCTGTTAGAAAATTGATCTTAGTTCTATGTATAGAGAAAACTTATATGTCCAGTACCAATATCTTCATCATCAACTGAATTTCAATACTTTAGTCAATCCTGGTCAATGAAATAACCAATCGCATACGGGAACCTTCGTTTCTAGTCAAAGCTAAACCATAACTCATCACAATCAAAAGAAAAACTCCAATTGCAACAAAGACAGCTAAAAATTAGAATAAAACGGATTGAATCATCACCAGCAAAGCTGACAGTAAGGAGAAGCATAAAGTAGCATATATACAGATAACGAGTTCACTGGAGGAAGCAAGAAACAAACTTTGAGTACCTGAAGATAAGATTGGAGCTGCGGAGAGGATGCTGCTAGGGTTTTTAGAGTCGCGCGCCGCCGCCTTGCTCTAATTAATCAAGGTGAATTGAAGATGCAGGTGAATTGAAGACGCAGGTGAAGAATCGCATAGGACAGGGGCGTGTCTTTTTTGGACAGCTGCAGTCCTTCGTTAGGGCAGAGGGGCACGCTCGGGAATTCGTCAAAGATTGGAGGGCATAATGGTCATTCGGTCATCAAATCCGAATTCCAAGCCTTCTTGGCTTAGAAATTCCGAGGTTTTCACCCGGAATACCAAAGCCCACCCCGCCTGGAATACATAAGCATGGAATAAGCAATTCCATGAAAGAACATGGGCTTACGGAATCCGTAAGCCAAATTCCTTGGCCATTCCATGAGAAGAACGGGCCATAAGTGTTGGAAATATTTCACCATTCCACAGACAGTCCCATCTCTTTGCCCACTTCCATTTGAGTGAACTTGTTTCGTCCTTTGCATCTTCAAAAGGTAAGCCAAGTTTTGTTTTTCTGCATGTGGAGTTGCTTCGTCTAACCTTCAAGATAAATGGTAGCAAGCCGAGTCTTGGATTGTATCTCTGGTACCTTCTGCCTAGTTTGTCATATTTTGTTCCTATGTTTTTTATTTTCACATTTTGAAGTTATTCTCTAGAAAATCTTACAAAACTAGGAAATACCAACTCAGGTTAGATATATAAGTAGATAAAAACTTCAAATTTTCTGACAACCTTCAAGCATCAGTTATGTTTTTTGTTTAAAATCTACGTTTTTCTGGGTTTGCTTGGGATGCATGTTCATCCGACCAAATACTTGGTTAAACCGTACATGTTTTGGAGACTGTCCAAACAAACAAAACACCACTTTGAAGATGGTTACACGGGTTATAACTTTTAGTTCTTGTACTGTTATATGTTAGTCACTTAGGTGTTTAGGGACACGTTTGTATCCCATATGTTTAAACCTTCTTTTTTTTTAAAGGTTCTAGCAAAATGCATGCTCAGCTGTCCGAGAGCTTTCCTATGTTATCTCACGTAGTTTAGACTCTACAAAACAAAATGAACTTTGATTAAATCTAGGGTTTTAACTTTGACTATGACGTGTTTTGTTGTTCTGCAACACGAAGGATTTTCCTACACCATATGGACGGAAACAAGAGAGTGAATATCTGGAAAGAATTGGGCAACCAAGTTCCCCTCCGTAGATCACCAAGGAAAGTTGGTCGAAACCTCTTTCTTAAGCAAAGAATGTCTAAGTTGAACAACATAAATATGCTTGATTCTTATATTTTGTTCAGTCTTGCTTGACCATATTGGGTTTTTATAATGTACATAGAGAATCATGGAGTCTTCTGATGGAGTCACTGTGTACTCGCACATATGAAGATCCGTATTTGGAGGAACTGATTCAGGAAACACAGTATGATCAAGAGGTACAAGGAAGATCTTACCAGGTTGAACTCGTCTTCGTGCTGGATGTTAGGTTGTGTTGACCACATAATCTATCCACCCATTTTTGGATGTGCAATTCCTATCCCAGAACCGAGTAATGTTGTTCCAGAGGCACTCAGGTTACGTCGTGGTAGAAGACGATGCATCCGGTTGTCGCAAAATGGGATAAATGAGAAAGAGGAGCTTCAATTTAATGCACAAGGGCAAGTATGGAACGCAAATGCATCCACCCACCAGTCTAAGTTAAAGATTGGAACGACATCCACAAGGAACTAGTAAACTATGATGCCAAGATGATTGAAGTGGTATACGTACGTCAAATCCATTGTTTAGCGTGTTTACAATTATTTTTTATTTACATTTGAGTTTCAAACTGTCTGATGCTGTATTAAATTTTGTACCCGGAAACGTTTGTTGTACCAGATGATGAGAACCGAAAGACATTAATTGTCTATGTCATAAGAGAAAATTACAGACACTATAGGGGCAATCTTAAGCGCCACCGTTTCGATAAGTACAACACCATTGACATTATGTTGATTCATTTTGCAAATACGAATGCTTGAACAGTTAGTAGGCTTCGACTTGGCGAATGCAACACTTTTGGGTAGTTTTTATGGATGTTTTCAATATGCATGCAACACTTTTGTTTACTGGCCGAACTCTATCATGGGTTAAATGCTTCATTTATGTTACGTTTGATTCCTGCATGGCCGAACTCTTGCATTGCTGAACTTCCAAATGCTTGATTTCTATTATGTGCGTTCTTTGTTGTTTATGTTGGTGCTTCTTGTACGTAAACATGTACTGGACATCGGGTTTGTCTTATGGTTGGAAACATATGTTAATGGCTTATTCAATGTTGTGCCGATTATTGTCAATGGTTTGGATGTTCAATGGCAGCAATGTTGGTTGCTAAACCTTCACTACAAACGGACCTAGCAGAGAAACCATATCGTGTGTAGTAAAATAACTTATATAGCCACAGAATGTATTAAAACAAAACAACGGATTTACATGCAGGCTTATTTATGCTACTTAATGTGCGATTTTACATTGGACAACCGTAATCACTCAGGCTAACTATTAGAATTCGCATAAGAGGTTTCTAAAAGTGAAACACACATATAACCATCGTACAAATGTTGAAGATAGTAAATTCTTGTACATGAATTTATAGCAGACTTATTGTTGAGATCTTAATAGATAGGATTTATTCAAAATAAAAGTGTGACAATAATCAACGATTTGTAACAAAATTCATAGTATAGCAGATATACATTGTTTACAGGAAAGTTAGTTGACATTGTTCCGATTAAATAGCAACGCATAAATGTCAATGCTAAAATAGCAATTAAATGATGAATATTTTTCATCAGTAAAGGTTGTCTATAACATCGAATAGTTGTTTGCCACATTTTCATTGTATTTAACAACAACCTAGTTTTGTGGTAAAAGAGGTGTGGGGAGTGTCATTCTAGCAGCGACATTGATTTGACAACAGTGAATTGTCATAGGTAAAACCTTAGCGAGGAGGGCGACTAGGTCAAAATTTTTGTTGTTGCTAAAGTTTAGCAACGCCGTTTATGCCTTTGCTGGGGATTTTATGTTGACACTAAAGACATAGTTTCCTGAGGTGTATCCTTGCCATTGTTTTTGGGCAGGACGCCTTTTTTCAAAAGGTTATGGTTGATTCATCCAGTTGTCATGCGTTTGGATAATGAAGACCTTCTCTCTGTTTTCAAATACCAAGTACACTGCTCGTTTTAGGAAGAGTACTTCCCTCATTTTTGTCCCTCCGAATGCAAGCTTGCTAAGATAGTCTGCCAAGATGATTGAAGTAGTATCCGTACGTGAAATACATTGTTTAGTGTTTTTACAATTATTTTTTATTTAAGTTTGAGTTTCAAACTGTCCCTCATTTTTGTCCCTCTGAATGCAAGCTTGCTAAGATAGTCTCCCAAGATGATTGAAGTGGTATCCGTACGTGAAATCCATTGTTTAGTGTTTTTACAATTATTTTTTATTTAAGTTTGAGTTTCAAACTGTCTGATGTTGTATTAAATTTTTTACCAGGAAACGTTTGTTGTCCTAGATGATGAGAATCTGAAGACATTAATTGTCTCTGTCCTAAGAGAAAATTACACAAACTCTAAGGCCAATCTTAAGCTCCACCATTTCGATAAGTACAGAACCAATTAAGTGTGTTTGCTTCACTGTACTCCTAATGTGGTAAGAGAAGATTGGATGTATTTGGTCAATTGGTTTAATTCGAAAGAGTTTAAGGTATTATTTGTAGCACTAATGACCTTTCTGAGTTTTTTATGTGTTAACATTTAGGAGCTGTAATATCAACATGTTTTTGTAGATAATCAGCGAGAGGAATAAGAAAAACCAGGTTATGCGACATACATCTGGGTCGGTAAGCTTTCGTAAGCGTGAACAACAAGAGGTAACAGTTTTGAACTGGTGCCTGTTCTCTATATAGAGTATAAGTGGGTAGGTTAATTAACTTTCTGTATGGTGATTCAGAAACTCAAGGTAAACGTTTAATAAATTAGTAGGAATGCATCTCTGTTTCAATGGCACAAACTTATACAACATCTGAAAATGAATTGACATTATGTTGATTCATTTTGCAAATACGAATGCTTTAACTGTTAGTGGGCTTCGACTTGGCAAATGGATCACTTTTGGGTAGTTTTTATGGATGTTTTCAATATGCATGCAACACTTTTGTGTACTGACCAAATTCTATCATGGGTTAGCTGCTTCATTTATGTCATGTTTGATTCCTGCATGGCCGAACTCTTGCATTGTTGAACTTCCAAATGCTTGATTTCTATTGTGTGCGTTCTTTGTTGTTTATGTTGGTGCTTCTTGTACGTGAACATGTACTGGACATCGGGTTTATCTTATGGTTGGAAAACATATGTTAATGGCTTATTCAATGCTGTGTCTATTATTTTCAATGGTTTGGATGTTCAATGGCAGCAATGTTGGCTGCTAAACCTTCACTACAAACGGACTTAGCAGAGAAACCATATCGTGTGCAGTAAAATAACTTATATAGCCACAGAATATATTAAAACAAAACAACGGATTTACATGTAGGCTTATTTCTGCTACTTTATGTGCGATTTTACATCGGACAACCGTAATCACTGACGTTAAATGTTAGAATTTGCTTTAGAGGTTTCTAAAAGTGAAACACACATATAACCATCGTACAAATGTTGAAGAAAGTACATTCTTTGACATGAATTGATCACAGACTTATTGTTGAGATCTTAATCGATAAGATTTATTCAAAATAAAAGTGTGACAATAATCAACGATTTGTAACAAATTTCATAGTATAACAGATATACATTGTTTACAAGAAAGTTAGTTGACATTGTTACGAATAAATAGCAGCCCATAAATATCAATGCTTAAATAGCAATGTAACGATGGATAATTTTCAT
Source organism: Chamaenerion angustifolium (assembly GCA_946814005.1). Lineage (NCBI taxonomy): Eukaryota > Viridiplantae > Streptophyta > Magnoliopsida > Myrtales > Onagraceae > Chamaenerion > Chamaenerion angustifolium. Next base: position 10,158,645 of record OX328273.1, read on the forward strand.
TAGTAAAGGTTATTTATTACATCGAATAGTTGTTTGCCACCTTTTCATTGTATTTAACAACAACCTAGTTTTATGGTAAAAGATGTGTGGGGAGTGTCATTCTAGCAGCGACAGAGATTTGACAACGGTGAATTGTCGTAGGTAAAACCTTTAACGACGAGGTCTACAAGGACAGACATTTTGTTGTTGCTAAAGTTTAGCAATGCCATGTATGCCTTTGCTGGGGATTTTATGCTGACACTAAAGACATGGTTTCTTGAGGTGTAGCCTTGCATTTGTTTTTGGGCAGGACCCCTTTCTTCAAAAGGTTGTGGAGTTGATTCATCCAGTTGTCATGCATATGGATATTGAAGACTTTCTCTATCTGTTTTCATTACAATGCTCATTTTAGGAAGAGTACTTCCCTCATTTTTGTCCCTCCGAATGCAAGCTTGCTCAGATAGTCTGCCAAGATGATTGAAGTGGTATCCGTACGTGAAATCCATTGTAGTGTTTTTACAATTATTTTTTATTTAAGTTTTAGTTTCAAACTGTCTGATGCTGTATTAAATTTTATACCAGGAAAATTTTGTCGTCTCAGATGATGAGAACCTGAAGACATTAATTGTCTCTATCCTAAGAAAGAATTACACAAATTCTAGGGCCTATCTTAAGCGCCAACTTTTGATAAGTACAAAACCAATTAAGAGCGTTTGCTTCACTACACTCCTGATGTGGTAAGAGAAGATTGGATATACTTCGTCAAAGTGTTTAGTTCTGAAGCGATTAAGGTATTATTTGTAGCTCTAATGACCATTTTGATTTGTTTATGTGTTAACATTTAGGAGCTGAAATATCAACATATTTTTGTAGATCATCAGCGAAAGGAACAAGAAATCCTAGGTTATGCGACATACATCTGGGTCGGTAAGATTTGGTAAGCGTAAACAACAAGACGTAACAATTTTGAACTGGTGCCTGTTCTCTATATAGGGTATGAGTCGGTCGGTTAATTAACTTTCCGTATGTGTCAATATTGAGAAAAACAATGGGGCTCATCCCGGAGAGTATCACCTCTTTTTAAAAAATTATAATGACAAGAATGGTCTACCTATTCATGAAACATCAAAGCACATAATGGTATTAAAAATTTATTCGGCTTCCTTTAGTCTCATTTGTGTCACCATACTGAATATTAAATGTTTTTTTGTAGGAGCAATTGAAACAGTTGGTTGCTCGGGTTGAAGGTCAGTCAGACGTGCTCGTGAACAAAGATGAGTTATATGACGAAGTGAGAATACTAAAAGATCGAAGAATTTGATTTCCATGGTTACAAGATCCATGGAGAGTGTACAGTTGAAACAAGTTAGGATATACTCGGTCAAAGTGATTAGTTCGAAAGCGTTGAGGGTATTATTTGTAGCTCTAATGACCATTTTGATTTGTTTATGTGTTAACATTTAGGAGCTGAAATATCAACATATTTTTGTAGATCATCAGCGAAAGGAACAAGAAAACCTAGGTTATGCGACATACATCTGGGTCGGTAACCTTTGGTAAGCGTAACCAACAAGAGGTAACAATTTTGAACTGGTGCCTGTTCTCTATATAGGGTATGAGTAGGTCGGTTAATTAACTTTCTGTATGTGTCAATATTGAGAAAAACAACGGGGCTAATCCCGGAGAGTATCACCTCTTTCTAAAAAATTATAATGACAAGAATGGTCTACCTATTCATGAAACATCAAAGCACATAATGGTATTAAAAATTTATTCGGCTTCCTTTAGTCTCATTTGTGTCACCATACTGAATATTAAATGTTTTTTTGTAGGAGCGATTGAAACAGTTGGTTGCTCGGGTTGAAGGTCGGTCGGACGTGCCCGTGAACAAAGATGCGTTATATGAAGAAGTGAGAATGCTAGAAGATCGAAGAATTTGATTTCCAAGAGCCATGGAGAGTGTACAGTTGAAACAAGTTAGGATATACTTCGTCAAAGTGTTTAGTTCTGAAGCGATTAAGGTATTATTTGTAGCTCTAATGACCATTTTGATTTGTTTATGTGTTAACATTTAGGAGCTGAAATATCAACATATTTTTGTAGATCATCAGCGAAAGGAACAAGAAAACCTAGGTTATGTGACATACATCTGGGTCGGTAAGATTTGGTAAGCGTAAACAACAAGACGTAACAATTTTGAACTGGTGCCTGTTCTCTATATAAGGTATGAGTCGGTCGGTTAATTAACTTTCCGTATGTGTCAATATTGAGAAAAACAATGGGGTTCATCCCGGAGAGTATCACCTCTTTTTAAAAAATTATAATGAGAAGAATAGTCTACCTATTCATGAAACATCAAAGCACATAATGGTATTAAAAATTTATTCGGCTTCCTTTAGTCTCATTTCTGTCAGCATACTGAATATTAAATGTTTTTTTGTAGGAGCAATTGAAACAGTTGGTTGCTCGGGTTGAAGGTCAGTCGGACGTGCCCGTGAACAAAGATGCGTTATATGAAGAAGTGAGAATGCTAGAAGATCGAAGAATTTGATTTCCAAGGTTACAAGAGCCATGGAGAGTGTACAGTTGAAACAAGTTAGGATATACTTGGTCAAAGTGTTTAGTTCGGAAGCGTTTAAGGTATTATTTGTAGCGCTAACAACCATTTTGATTGGTTTATGTGTTAACATTTAGGAGCTGAAATATCAACATATTTTTGTAGATCATTAGCGAAAGGAACAAGAAACACTAGGTTATGCGACATACATTTGGGTCGGTAACCTTTAGTAAGCGTAAACAACAAGAGGTAACAATTTTGAACTGGTGCTTGTTCTCTATATAGGGTATGAGTGGGTCGGTTAATTAACTTTCCCTATGTGTCAAGATTGAGTAAAACAATGGGGTTCATCCTGGAGAGTATCACCTCTTTCTAAAAAATTATAATGACAAGAATGGTCTACCTATTCATGAAACATCAAAGCACATAATGGTATTAAAAATTTATTCGGCTTCCTTTAGTCTCATTTGTGTCACCATACTGAATATTAAATTTTTTTTGTAGGAGCAATTGAAACAGTTGGTTGCTCGGGTTGAAGATCAGTCGGACGTGCCCGTGAACAAAGATGCGTTATATGAAGAAGTGAGAAAGCTAGAAGATCGAAGAATTTGATTTCCAAGGTTACAAGAGCCATGGAGAGTGTACAGTTGAAACAAGTTAGGATAAACTTCGCCAAAGTGTTTAGTTTGGAAGCGTTTAAGGTATTATTTGTAGCGCTAACGACCATTTTGATTTGTTTATGTGTTAACATTTAGGAGCTGAAATATCAACATATTTTTGTAGATCATCAGCGAAAGGAACAAGAAAAACTAGGTTATGAGACATACATCTGGGTCGGTAAGCTTTTGTAAGCGTAAACAACAATAGGTAACAATTTTGAACTGTCGCCTGTTCTCTATATAGGGTATGAGTCAGTCGGTTAATTAACTTTCCGTATGTGTCAATATTGAGAAAAACAATGGGGTTCATCCCGGAGAGTATCACCTCTTTCTAAAAAATTATAATGACAAGAATGGTTTACCTATTTATGAAACATCAAAGCACATAATGGTATTAAAAATTTATTCGGCATCCTTTAGTCTCAGTTGAGTCACCATACTGAATATTAAATGTTTTTTTTGTAGGAGCAATTGAAACAGTTGGTTGCTCGGGTTGAAGGTCAATCGGACGTGCCCGTGAACAAAGATGCGTTATATGAAGAAGTGAGAATGCTAGAAGATCGAAGAATTTTATTTCCAAGGTTACAAGAGCCATGGAGAGTGTACAGTTGAAACAAGTTAGGGATGAAGGAAAGGAGTTCCGCCCGTTTCCTGAAGAAATACCAGCGTAAGGTAGATGATGCAAATTATCAGTTAGCGGAATTCCAGGCAAGTATGCAATCATTTCAGAGGTACATGATGATGATAAGAAGTGCTTTGGCAGAAATGATACAGCTTAATGGTTATTCGGAAACTCAACGTAAATGTTTAATAAATGACTAGGAATGCATTTCCGTTTCAATGGCACAAACTTATACAACATCTGAAAATGAATTGACATTATGTTGATTTATTTTGCAAATACGAATGCTTGAACTGTTAGTGGGCTTCGACTTGGCAAATGCAGCACTTTTGGGTAGTTTGTATGGATGTTTTCAATATGCATGCATCACTTTTGTGTACTGGCCGAACTCTAGAATGGGTTAGCTGCTTCATTTCTGTTACCTTTGATTCCTGCATAGCCGAACTCTTGCATTGCCGAACTTCCGAATGCTTGATTTATATTATGTGCGTTCTTTGTTGTTTATGTTGGTTCTTCTTGTACATGAACATGTAGTGGACATCTGGTTTGTCTTCACTACAAGAATCTGCCTCAACAACGACGAAAATATTATGTTGTCGCTAGGTATTCGTTGTTAATAAGCATGTTTTGTGTTAACACTATTTTTCGAGGGAATAGAGTTGGTTTAGAGTCAGTCATTTTGTCGTAGCTTAAACACTGCTTTAGTGTGTACTTTTGTCGCGACTATTTGTGTCAGTTCCCAAAAAATTATTTACAAATACGTTGCTGAGGGTAATATACATCAACAGCATCATGTATTAATGTTGTGTCTAATGCATTGTTTTACTATCAATACTTGTTGATGTAATATATATGTTAGCAGCATCGCAGTAATTGCGTAGTTAAAACTTAGTTAGTCGTTACTAATTCGGATAGCAACCTGTCCAATTAATAGAACAGTTCGTCTTGGACCAGCAGCTGACCTACGTAGCCGCTTCCTTAGCCCAGACTTCTGAATCAACCCGACACCTTCACTTCAAAGCGATTCCATAAACAATCTCACCTTAATTACACCGGGACAAATCGATCGAAGCTGCTTTGCATACCTTATTTACGACAGCATTCACTTCACTTCACAACCGAACTACGCAACCTTCATAACCTTCAACCCGAGACCACCTTCACTTAAATTCCCTGCATCGTCATCCTTTCTCCTGCAGCATTACGAAAAGGTATTGTTTCCTCCTCAAATTATGAATTGACGACGTCTAATTGTTTGATTTAAGATAATGAAATTCACCCAGCTGCTGTCAGGAATGTATTTCATTCTATGTATATCAAGTAAAGAGCAGCTTGTCTAATCGGTTAACGAATTGAGTGACTGTGTGTAGACATAAAAAAATGTGTCTATTTCTCCCAATTTCTATTGCATTTAATTTCACTACAAATAGTGTGTTTGATTTTTTGGTTAAGTGTATACACACTGTATTCTTGTTGCTCTATTATAGTAACTGAATTATCTGAATCCGTCGTTGAATAAACTTGGTTAATTATCATGGGTTCGGGTAAAGCTTCTATCAACATAATTATACAGCGGTTAACAACTGCTTGGATTACAAAGACTCTGAATAGCAGGATCTCAGTTTTGTAACAAAATTGAGAATTCCCGTTTCTAGACAAATCAGTTGTAAAACACTTGGTGGGTGGAAATCAGTAGTGTCTACTTACATGATACGTTGTGATATTGGTTTTAATATTTTCTCATTTCTAAACAGCGGATCATTAAGGATGGATAAAAGTTGGATGACCAAACATCGACAAAGTCAGGAATATAAGGTCGGTGTTACCTCTTTCTTGGACTTTGCCTATTCGCGTGCGTCATGGGATGGGAGAATCTACTGTCCATGCCATAATTGTGTTGGTATGTCTTTGTTGGACAGAAGTACGGTGAAGTGGCATCTGAAAAGATATGGAATACTACAAAGTTACACTACATGGGTGGACCATGGAGAATAATTCGAAGAAAGCATTACTAACAAAAGGACTGCCACGTCTCGTGAAGAAATGGAAGATATGATAACTGATGGATTGGGTGGTATTAGTCGTGATGAAGGTGTGGAACCCAATGCAGAGGCTAGGACATTTTATAAGCTTTTAGAAGATTGTGAGAAAGGATTATACCCAAAGTGTGTATCGTACAGCAAGATGTCATTCTTAGTGGAACTGCTGCATCTAAAGGTTCTTTACAAGGTTTCTAACACGTTCGCAGATGAGTTGCTTCGTATGCTGAGTAAAGTACTTCCACCTGAGAATACAGTACCTAAGTCATACTATGAGGCAAAGAAATTTATATCCGGATTAGGTTTGGACTATCAGAAGATACATGCTTGTGTAAATGACTGCATTCTATTTAGAAATGAATACGTCAATCTTGATGCGTGTCCAATATGTGGTGAGTCACGATGGTTTCAAGGTCATGAAAGTGCAGGAGGATTGAACAGTCCGGAAAAATCTAAGCAAAAGGGTGGAAAACTTCCTGTTAAAGTACTCCGATACTTTTCACTAACGTCTAGGCTGCAAAGACTATTCATGTCTCCTAAAACAGCAGGATCTATGACCTAGCACTCTACAGACCGAATAAAAGATGGAGTACTACGACATCCTGTGGATACAGAGGCATGGAGAAAACTTGACAACGTGAATCCTGCGTTTGGGGCAAATCCACGCAACGTTCGTCTTGGATTAGCTACAGATGGGTTCGATCCTTACATTGACAAGAGTCACCCATATAGCATGTGGCCGGTTGTGTTGATGCCATACAACGTGCCACCGGAGACCTGCCTGCAGGATACCAATTACATATTGTCCATGTTGATTCCCGGTCTAAAAGCCCCAAAAAATGGTATTGACATGTATCTGCAGCCATTGATAGACGAGCTCAACGAGTTATGGTTGAATGGTGCATTAACATATGATGCACACCGTAAAGAGAACTTCCAAATGCACGCTGTTGTACTTTGGACAATAAATGATCTCCCCGCTTATGCAAACTTGTCTGGTTGGTCTACTTATAGTAACCTAGCATGTCCAGTATGTCAAATGGACACACATTACTGCAGATTAAAGCATGGGAGGAAAAGTTCCTTTATGGTCCATAGACGATTCCTACCGGCCGATCACCCATGGAGGAGAAACAAAAGCGCTTTTGATGGAACTGTGGAGTTAAGGAGTGCCCCACAAAGACGTTTCGGGGATGAAGTGTTGAAACAGTTAGAGTGTCTTGAACCAATTACCTTTGGTAAAACGCAGCCCCCCACAAAAGTAGGAGTAGACTCAGTCACTGGAAATTGGAAAAAGAAGAGCATATTCTTCCGCTTACCTTACTGGGCAGAACTTTTGGTGCCTCATAACTTGGATGTTATGCACATTGAAAAAAACGTGTGTGATAACCTGATTGGAATGTTACTAGGTGTTTCTGGAAAAACAAATGACAATGTCAATGCCAGACTGGACTTGCAGGTGTTAGGCATAAGAACATCGTTGCATCCCGTCCGAAGGGGACCGAAGTTGGTGTTACCGCCTGCCTGCTACACCCTATCGAAACAACAGAAGATGAAGCTATGTGAGTTCCTAAAAAATTTGCGATTGCCAAGTGGTTATTCGTCAAACATATCTCGTTGTGTAAAATTGAAAGACAGGAAATTGATCGGTCTGAAAAGTCATGACTACCATGTTCTAATGCAACGCATACTGAGTGTTGCAATTAAGGGATTACTGCCCAAGAATGTATGCAAGGCACTTATAGACATGAGCAACACCTTCAGAGTGCTATCCTCCAAGGAGTTGCACATGGCAGATCTAATAAAAATGGAGACGCAGTTACCAGCCACAATGTGCAACCTAGAGAGAATCTTTCCACCATCATTCTTCAACATCACCGTACATTTGATAACTCACCTTGCAGAGGAGGCAAGAGTAGCAAGGCCAGTTCAATATCGATGGATGTATTCAATTGAAAGGTCAGTACTACTGTACCAAGTTCTTAAATGAGTTTTAATATGGGTTTAGTAGCTGATGATAATACTACTATGATAGGATAATGGGGATAATGAAGTCCTTCGTTCGCAACAGAAGTCGGCCGGAGGGCTCAATAGCTGAGGGTTATATTGCGCTAGAGTGTTTGACATTTTGTTCCAGATATTTACATGACATTGAGACTAAATTTAGCAGACACAATCCGGCTTTTCCTCAAGATCAGATTCTTAGGTTGACGATAAGTGGGTTATGCATCTTTCGTCCGGCTGGAGCACCCATTGGTCGTGTAGTAGTTCGCAAACTGACCAACGAAGAATGGGGACAGTGTCAGCGCTACCTCATCAATCAATGTGAAGACGTCAAGCCCTTCATTGAGTAAGTGTTTCAATGTATTATTTCATTCATAACTCGTTCCATTTGAACTAATTTATGTCTAACTCGTTCCATTTGGACGTATTTTAAAAAAGGGAACACAAGCGGCAGCTCATTGGAGCTAGGGTTAATAGACGGGACATCGATGTGTTGCACAATAGAACATTCATCCAGTGGTTAGAAGGAAAGGTATGGAATCCTTAACCCTGTGTTACGACTCATGAAAATGGTATTGATGTGTACATTTAATTGCTTCTTGCATCAGGTTAATCGAATGTCTGGTCCCCCTGAGGATGAAAAATTTCGTCAACTTAAGGTATTGTGTCGGGGTCCTTTATATGGTGTGAAGACATATACTGGATATAAAGCTAATGAGTTCATTTTCCACACCAAGGAGCGGTCAAAGATGAGGAACTTTGACAGCAGTGGTGTCTTATGCAAAGCTTATACAACGTGCTATGCTAGCTCCTCCGACAACAACCCCCTTGAAGGGGCGATTGATTATCACAGAGTTTTAAGGGAAGTAGTGGAGATTCAATATCTTGGAGATCTCATCATTGTTCTGTTCAAATGTGACTGGTACAACGTACTATCATCATCCAATGGTGTGAAAGTGGATGAGTACGGGTTTGTTTGTGTTAACACAACAAACTATTTAGCAACGGATGAACCATATGTACTGGCATCCCAAGCAACACAGGTTTTCTACTTGACTGACAATAATAATAAAGATTGGAGCACTGTGTTGACTGCAGAGGCCAAAAGGCGGTTCGTCCTTGGCGGACAAATGTCTGGAGAATCGGTTGAGCCGTACCAAGAGCCTTCTGCTGCAGTGGTTGCTACTGTCCCGCATGCCGATCAGGTCGACGAGGAGATCGATTGGTGTAGGAATGACATTGATGCAGTAGAGGTAGAAACTGATGTCGTTACTACTGTCATGCGAAACAATGACAGTCACGATGGACCAGACATTCTTGAGGAAGAGGACACAACATCTGTTAGCATGGAAGATAGTGATTATTCTTCATCTGGTGGGACCGACTCAGAATTGGAGGAAGACTTGTATGACTCCGAGTAAGACTCAGGGTCTTCATCCAATGATGATCCGGGAGAGAACTGACAAAGACTTTAGGTTAAACAGCTACAAATGTAATTTGTATGTTCGGTTTGTACTGTAGGCTGAGGATGTACTGCTGTGTCTGTACTGTAATGCAATTCTGTTATACATTTGTTCTGTTTGTTGACATTTGTACCGTATTGTTGACATTTGTTCTGTTTGTTAAATAATAGTGTTGTGTTATCTGTTAAGTTGTTCTGTGCTGTTAAATAATGTATGTGTTATACTTGCTGTCATACTGTTATCCTGTTCATACTGTCATACTGAAATTCTGTTCTCATTTGTTCTGTTTGTTATACTGCTGTTTGAAGACCATTACTACTTGCTGTGATGATGTTTGTTCGGTTTGTTCTGTAATGCAATTACTGCTGTGCTGTCTGTTTGTACTGAAATACTGTAATTCTGTTTGTTCTGTATATTAATCTGTTTGTACATGTATACAAGTGTTGATAATGCAATCTGTTTGTTCTGTAATTGGATTTTGTGTATTAATCAGTTTGTACATGTATATTAATCTGTTTGTACATGTATACAAGTGTTGATAATGCAATCTGTTTGTTCTGTAATGCAATCTGTTTGTATATTAATCTGTTTGTACATGTATATTAATCTGTTTGTACATGTATACTGAAATTCTGTTTGTACTTCATAAGAAAATCTGAGAGGTAAGTTGTACATTGCTGTAAATTGATGTTTCAATGTATATACAATATAATTTCGACATATGCAAGTGCTGTCAATAAAACTGCTGCTCATCGACTACAAATGTGCTGTGAAATTGCTGTGAAATGGCTCATCGACTGCAAATGTTCAAATGTGTTGTGAAATTGCTGTTGTAATGCTGCTCATCCCTGCTGCTCATCGACTGCAAATAAGATTGGAACATCCAGCAATATTCAGAAAGCAGTCATGTTCATAGGCATAAGTGCTGTAGTATGACTAATATGAGACTAAATCTGTTTGCAACATGATGCTTGTTCTCCTAAATATGCTGCATTATGCTTGTTCTCCTATATATAACAGAGTATACATAATGGGAATGGACATACCTCCTAAATATGCTTGTTCTCTTCTTTGGGTATCCATTCCTGTTTTCAAGCTAAAGTTTACCACTATGTTCGTATGCATAACATTACAGTTGATTTTAAATAGGACAGGATTCTACCTTTCATTCGATAAATTCTGTGTACATTGAAGATATTCAATTCTGTGTACATTGAAGATATTCAATTCTGTGTACATTGAAGATATTCAATTCTGTGTACATTGAAGACATTCAATTCTGTGCAATTCTGAGCCAACTATATTTTAAACATCAGATGAGACAGCATTGGTGTACATTTCAGGAAATTGCTGTTGTCATATGCATATACATCTGCAGCTTCCTTACGCAGCCCAACATAATCACACCCATGACACATCCAATACAAGACATAGTAATGGCAGAACCATATTTAAGCTTGCTCAGAAATCGAACAGATGACTGCTTAATTAACATATCAATGCAACCGAACACAGTTCAATTAGTTAGACAACATAAACTGAACCATCTGCTTACCAAAAATCGAACACGGAACCCAGTCCCTTGCTCAGTCTCGCTATGACCTCCTACACAATGAATCCAGACCGCAAACCGGAAATTCCTCATTGGAGAAAGCGGGAAATCACAGGAAGTTCAAAATCCGTGGGTGAGACAAACGACATGATGGGCAGAAAGATTAATTATGGTTTACGGTTTGTCATTACATTATGCCCTATATTGTTTTCATAAAATTAATACAATGCATTATATACACTTAATAGAATGACTATGTATTATTTCCCTAAAATTAGTTATATGCATTTTACACACTTAATAGAATGAGTATATAAAAAAATAAAATATACTACCTATGGCTAATGGGCGTAATTTGCAGGTCAGATATCTAGTTAATAGCGGGTTGTAACTTAACGTTATTAATAAATAAGATAATTTCTTGGGGAATATGACTGTATGCTACTGATGTATTAGAAAAACAACATAACTACATATAATACTGATGTACAAGTTTGTATCTTATGTTTGTATATACAATATATACAAGTTTGTATTATAAGTTTGCATGTACATATAATACAAGTTTGTATATACACACCATATCCAAGTTTGTATATACAATATATACACTTACATTCAAGTTTGTATATTTTGTATATATAAGTTTCTATTATATGTAGAAGTTTATATTATATGTACAAGTTTGTATTATACACAGTATATACAAGTTCCGTACCATTACCAACTATAAACCATTACATCAACTTAGTCCGTTCGGTGATGATTTACAATATACACTAATATAATTGACATATGTATTATGGACGTATGACATATGAATTATGGCTATGGGTTTGCGTTCATATGATTTATGTATTTAGGTTCCTCCTACGACATTCCTAGGATTCTCAGCAGAAGACTTGACTAAATGTTTGGAAAACTAATTAAATGCTACTTACTCAGTATTAGTGTAGTGCTTTGACAGTCTCATGTACATGACGAATATAAAGAAATGAAAAAATATACATAGTCACCGCAATATACTGAACCAGGTTCATCAGTTTGTCCATTAAACTCTCGAATTATTCTTTTAATTGTATATGTGGTATAAATTAAGAGCCCAACCTACGACCCAAATAATCCAAACGTCAAAAACTCTAACTAAAACACGACCTATACTTGATTCTTAAATAATTTGAAAAATTAAATTATTGACAAATTACTGCATGAGGGCTGAACTTGTTCCTTCATATGTTTAATATTCAAGCCTCCAACAATTGGCCCGAAGCCCAGCAGGAATTCAGACCGAAGCCCAAGCTTGCAAATCCGTTGAAGCCCACCCGGTTGTGTTGCCTTCTGCATCGACACATAACCCCTCTTCGAAGCAAATGTCATTCGTAATGTGTGCTGACATGACTCTTGGTCCCACCAATTCTGCAGCTTTTCATTTTCTTCTGTAATTTACCGCGTCTTCCTTCTCTTTCCCTCGGTTTTTTCTGTTTCTCCATCTCCATCCGAAGAAACATCCTCTCTTCCTCTCCTCCAACTTGTATCACAGCCAAAGTTGATCAAGACTGATTCTGCAGATCTAGCAAACAAGGTACGATTTCTTTTATTGCACTTCGATCTGTTTACTTGCTGTTGAAGATAACCTCTGGATTCAGTCGTTTCTTCTTGTGTTTTGGTCTGTGTGTTGTTCTTCAGTCTTTCCCTCGGCATCGCTTGCTCCGTTTGTACTTTCTTGAGTCACGGGTGTTGCTCTTAAGTATTTCCAGTGGTTTCGCTCACGCGTTTGACATTCGCTCAGTCGTTTGTTCTGAAATGAAACCTCTGTGCTGTTCTTCAGTCTTTCCTGTATTATTTCGCTCAGTAGTTTCTTATATTTTTTTAACCGTGTGCTGTTCTTATGTGTACATCTGTTCTTGTGTGTAAATATGATGTTTTTTACTAACATTTGACTCCACAATACACACATAAAAATTGCTTCTTTACAATGTCAAACCGTTTTGTTCTGGAAGATGCATGTCTTGTTCTTTTTTTTTTATCTGTTCTCAAAATAATATGTTTGGTGAATTGTGTTGAACACATTCGTCAGGATGGTGGGAACTAGAAGAATGAGGCTGATCAATAGTACAAACGCAGACCCCCCCCCCCCCCCCAATTAAGCCAAAAACAACTCGGAAGTCACACCGGAAACTGTCCCGCGTAGGAGCAAGTAGGTTTACTTCCGTAACATCTTTTGTGGTTCATCAGTTGTTGACTGTACCCATATAGTTTAACGAATTTTTTTACCTTTACACCTTCAGGTTCATCAGTTGTGGACTGCACGGTGCAGAACCCTACAACACCGATCACTTTGCACCCCCCAGTTGAAGAAACTCAACCACAGGAAACACAGCATGTTACTCCAGTGGTTACTGAGCCTGCGACCGAACAGGGTAAGTATTTGTGTAAACCAAAACAGCCAATACCTATTGGAAGTTATTTAATCCTCTACTTAATATGGTCATGTATTTGATATTAAGTACAGATGGTTTAGAAGTGCAAGATGAAGGTATAAGGCTGGAAGATGAAGGTGTACGTGTGTAGGAGGAATGTGTAAGGCCACCAGCGGAGAAGCTACGGAGGGGGCGGACCAGGTGTATTAAGCTTTCCAGAAATGGAGTAAATGAAAAAGAAGAGTTACAGTTTAATGCTTTGGGCAAGGTCTGCTCGAAGAATGCATCGATGTTTGCCTCATGGTGTGGGTGCATCGTACGTAAAAGAACGAATGCACCATTGATGGTGAAAGACTGGAAGGACATCCCAAAGGAACCCATTGACTACGAGGCAAAAATGCTAATGCTTGTTGGACTAAGTACACTTAAGTACACAAACGAATGCGCCATGTGTATGTTTGCCAAAATGCTAATGCTTGTATGTTTGTTTCGCAGGAAAAGTTTGTGATCCCTGAAGATGAGAGCTTCAAGCAACTGATTGTATGCTGTCTGAGAGAGAAGTATAGGAATTACAGGGCAAACCTGAAAAGAAGGTATTATGACAAATACGTTAGCGATGAAGGAAGGATACAGAACATACCCCCGGACGTGGTGAAGGAAGATTGGGTGTGGCTAGTGAACTAGTTCAGTTCGGAGGAGTTTAAGGTGGTTAAATTGTGTTAATATTGTTCTTTTATGCTTTAATTACTGCAGTTTATAGCAAGTTTTATATATTATTAACCATATGACTGTTTGTGTCATCATACTTGAATTGAAGGTGAGGAGTGAGCGTAACAGAGCAAACAAAGCTCACCAAGTCATCATGCACACTGCGGGGACATGTAGCTTTGCCAAGACGGAACAGGAAGAGGTGAACCCCTACACCCACAGTCTGCTGAATCTAGTAACCACTCAGTTACACTGCATGTTTTTAAAAATGCAGATTCTGAAAAATAATGGGGTGCATCCGGGTGAATACCACATGTTTCGGAAGACCCATATGGACAAGAAGGGGGTTCCTCGAGATCCCAAAAGTCAAGCAATCCTGGTAAGCGATAACACATCCTCTTCCTTCTTAATTTTTACTGGTGTGTAGGTTGCAGTTGAACAAATATCTGCTGAGCTGCAAGCGGAAGAGGATGTTCCCGTTGACAAGGATGCACTTTATGAAGAAATTTGTAAGCCTGAAAGTCGCCGATCTCGTGTATCCAAAATTGTACGGATGATGGAGAGTGTGCAGTTGAAGAAATCGAGGGAAGAAGTGGCTCTAGCTAGAGCTGAAACTGCAGAATTGAAGAGGTTAGCAGAGGAGAGCTCAAGGAAGGAGGACGAGAGTTCAAGGAAGTCCGAGGAAGCGGCATTAACTCTACTGAAGTTCCAAGAAAACATGAACGTCGTCCAAAGAGATATGGCCTTCATGCGAAGGGCACTGCAAGCCAATGGCCAATTGCTCGATGATCCAGATGCATAAGGTACAGTCAACAAGTCTCTGTTTGAGTGATGTTACTATTTTCTTTTGGCATGTTAATGTGATGTTGTTCTAATTCAACCTATTGGTGTGCTTGCAGATTGAAATGTTTGACTGTTGATGCAACACTTGCTTTAGGTAATCAGTTTTCACTTGCTTGCTTCGATGTCTAGTTGGGTTAGGCCTAGTATCGTATCTGTCTTGCTGGAACATATTTTGGAGTAGTTTGTAATGCTGGAACATATGCAGTAGTTTGTCTTTGTTTGTTCTGTGTTTTGGTCCTTTTGGACAACATGTACATGCTCGAACTTATTGTCTGCAACCTATGTGCTCTGTTTATGCTAAGGTTGCACACTTTGTATATGGAAATGTATGAATAATTGTTTCTGGATGGTATGCAGTATATGTAATGTCTAGGTGGTAAAAATGCGAAACTTTTATTCTGAAACTGGTCTAGTTGTATTAGCATCGAAAATTTGATTACCAATACATACGCCAAATACAGTCAGAAACAAACCGATGCAATTACCTTTTAACTGCAACAAACGTAGTCAAGTAGGCAACGAAAATAACTGTGGCTACACGTAGACAATAACCTCAACACCAACCAAAAATCGCAATTTATGTCGCCCTTGTGAGTTTCATCAACCACAAATATTTTGTAACGCTATTTATGTATAATTAGTTTCTAAATATTTTAGATGTTAATATAACCAAACTGTGTCCACATAACGTAGACACAATAACAAATAAACATAAACACATATATGTTGTAGCCGATACATCAATTTTACCATCAGTGAATACTGTATCTGAAACACGTATATAGCATCTATATAGTGCCGACGCTAATTACATATGAACACCATTGACAATATATTGATGATAAAGGTATGACCAACTGTTCATTCCAGCAGCGGCAGACATTTAGCATCAGCATTTTGTCCGTGCGGATACCTTTAGCATCGGGGCTTTCAGGCACGACTCTTAGCATCGGCAAGTCCTCTGAGCAGCGGCAAAACCCAACTTAGCAACGACTATACGCCGAGCCTATAGTGCTATTTTCTTGTAGTGCTTATAGTTGGAAAACATATGTTAATGGTTTATCAATGTTGTGTGAATTATTGTGAATGGTTTGGATGTTCAATGGAAGCAATGTTGGCTCCTAGACCTTCACTACAAACGGACTTAACAGATAAACCATATCGTGTGCAGTAAAATAACTTATATAGCCAAAGAATATATTAAAAAAAAAAGCAACGGATTTACATGCAAGCTTATTTTTGCTACTTTATGTGCGATAGGGGTTTGGTTTAGGCTTCAGTGTTGGAGTATAGGGTTCTCGATAACGGTATGATGTATGGTTGATAGGATCATGATAGGGTTAGGTTCAGTGGATTCAAGAGGTAATGGATAATTTCTGTTCGGCCAGGTACTTCTCTCATAAGAAGTGATCCCCATATTTTCCATCCGATCTGGGCTCATCGATGGTCCTTCTTCCGCTGATTCACTATGTTCTGATTTCCTCGGTCTTTTTCCATTAAGCCAGGGACCATACATAGGGTATCCCTGCTTATCCTCATACATTTGGACATTTGTCTTGCAACTTTGTGTTGTATTCCCAAGGTTTCCACAACCAAACCAAAAATCAGACAACCTCTCATATTTTATCGAGGACTAAATTTCCTCCCCTTCAGAGTTCTTCCACCAAAAACCAGCAAGGAAAGACTGATTTACATCAGCGTCAACCTTCATTCTCAAATAGAAATTGGCCGCCTTCTTTGTTTCCTTTTCTGTCTTAATAAATCTTCCAATTTTATTCCCAATTTTCTCAGCATTCCCAACATTGAACATCTCTAACCCTAGGTCATTAATCTGGACCCAGAATTGGACCATGCTGAATTCAACTCTCGCGAGTCCTCTGATTGTTTCCTATTTTTTCATGCTCAAGAAATGGCCTTGGAAAGACCATGGGGACATATCGAAATTCGTTTCATCGTCTCATCATTATCAAACTAAAACATCACAACCCTGTCCGATGACTCTATAAATTTGACTGAACTGGAACTCTCCCATGCCTTCTAAAGCACAATAATGATTGCCACATTTTCACCTGCTTTTGATCAATGATCTTACCCACATATCGATCAATTCCGTCCTCCCTTAGGTTCGAGTCCAAATCCAAAGTGGTTTTTCGAGTGGTCATCTTACTGCTAGAGCCCGCACTGCTTCGCCGCCCAGAAGTCCTCACGGCGATCGTATACTCCTACAAGCAAAGGTAAAACGAAAAAAGGGTAACACAATCCCATATAAAGCTCACTTACAGCCCCAGTATATTCGAAGTAAAGACTAGTGTTTGGGTTTCACGATGATGCAGCTATGAAAACCGACTTGGGCACCTTCGCCTTCATTCTCGGTGGGCCAGATGCAGTTAAAGAAATTGTCAAGAAGCTGAGAAGATCCCGTCGCAGCGAGACTGCAAGATTCGACCAGAACCTTTTGTTTCTCAATGAAAAAGCTCCATCGATTCTTCGCAACGTCAGTCTCCAGCACCCCGTGACACCCTAGACGATCTCCACTCACTCGGCGAAGACAAAAGACACCACACATGCTGGACCAAGATATAAGTTTTCTTTCCACGCGGTAATGTCTAGTTCTTTTAGGGTTTATGTAGGCTTCTTTGTATCCATGCAGCGCTCAATCCATATCTCCACCGACCTACAACAAGATGGATTTCTTCTACGCTGCAACCTCACCACAAACCTATGTTAATATCTGGCTAAATCACTGGAGATATGCCGACATTGGACGTTGGGAAGACTTTCTCACAAAACCATAGGAGAGAAAAAGTTAAAGCTAACTGTAATATACTTGGTTGAAGAACAAACTTACGGTTCATGGAGTTTGACCTTTTATATTTTCAACCAAATGGAGATTAAAAAATCACGTGTGCCGATGAAGATCTTCAAATGGTTTTATAGAAGCAAAAGAGAGGAATTTCCTGATGATCAACATATATTTTAGGGATTAAATGCATTCAGGTATCTCAGAAGCTTAGTTTTTACATCTAGGTACCCCACAAAAATTTTGTTACTTTTAGGTATCCCAAAAGTTGTAAGTGTAGCTACTTTATTTTGACATCCAAAATGGATGGAAAACATGAGCTCTGCCAGTCACGTGACTCACTTAATGTTGCTATCAGGTAGGTTTTGTTGGTAAAATGTTGCTCTCAGGTATATAATCTTTCTTCACGTGACTGACGTTTTCCATCCCTTTTGGATGTTAAAATAAATTAAATACACTTACAACTTCTGGGGTACCTACAAACTAACAAATTTTTTGTGGGGTACCTGGATGTAAAACCCAACTTCTAGGTACCCGAATGCATTTTATCTCAAATTTTTGGTGGGGTACCTGAATGCCATATAATTAAATCTATGTGATGTCGAAATCATCCATTGTGGGTGCCATTTAACTTACTAGGTAACATCAAATCAATGTAATGTTTGTGGAACTTTTCACCGACTCAATGTTGACCCATATCCTATATTTAAAGCAGTCAGTATTTCTCCACAATCTAAGTGACAATCACGACAAAGAGAAATTTGAGACCCTTAACTCAATTTTTTATTTTATTTTATTTTTTCTTTTAAATTTGACAATTATTTAAAAATTATTTTTTAAAATGACCTTCCTATTTTAAAAAATGACTCAATACGCTAACCAAGTTCGTGTTTAGGACGTCCGTTTGTCTAGACGTCTTGAACATGATCGAGGTTCGCGTATTTGACCTTTTTTTTATTTTAATAAATAAATAAAACAACACACTATAAAACAAAATCAATTTTTTAACTTGAATAAAGTACTACATGATTAATTTACATATTTTTGGTTCTAAATATATAAATACAAATATAGGTCAAAGTTTATAATATGTTATCATATAAGGCATCCAACCCCTACGACTACCACCTTGACTACAACTACAAGTTGTACACCTCCTAAACTGACCTCAAACATTTCTTATCTTGTTTGGTCGGTAGACTTCAGGTCATACTTCATCAATTTTCAATTATCGAATGACCGAAGGCGGTGGATATGCATGTAAAGTGTGAAACATATGTTCATCAATATCGACGACATTTTCGGTTGGCCTGTATTTTCTAAATGTTCATCCTCACTAGATGACACAACTTCCGTCATGACCTGATTGAACACCGATAGTTCACCAGTTATGTCATGGGAGAACCGATAAATGTTCATAATCTTGTCCACATACTTATTTGATCTCACGATTTTGGTCCTCAATGATGTTTTGCAATAACGAGCATCATGTTTCCAATCATAAAAAACGAAATATTGATAAATACACCAAATAATAACAATTATAATTGAATTTATATATACTAAAAACTTGCCAACAACATAGATTAGTTCCCATGTGGTTCAAAATGCATGGTCGGTGTTACCACAACATATGCACTAGTTGGTACTTGTGGTCTTTCGTCTATGATTAATGTAACCGTCATACTTGAGTTCCATCCTAAGTACTCATAATGGTGTACGTGCATCTCTTCATTCATGAACGAGATTCAGATTGCGATTGTTCCACATTTGGATGTATGCAATTGTAGTTTGTGCTCATGGCTAACGCCTCTTTTTATCCCATTGTAGCTTGTGCAACTTATCCTAATCTTGTCCATCCTCGAATGCTTCTGTGATAGCTTGACAAAGTACGAAATGATGCATTAAACGATCCACCATGGGCCACTCTACATTGTTAAAGTGACACCTTGGTCAACCAAAATTGCTCCTCCTCCATACAGACCGAGGGAACATTTTGTAGTTGGTCATGGTTGTATGAGTTCCAGTTTAACTTCAATATACAATTAAAAAAACTAATACTACAATTGGATGTGCAAATTTAAATCTTATATGACTCAATACCTGAAACTCTATAAGGGCAACCAACTCGTTTCGGTAGATATGACGAACACTAGGTTTATGATTTCTTTTGTTTGTCTTGGGCAGTGTCCTTCACAATCCTAATTGAACTTAACCATGCAAGTTCACACTAGTCTTTATGAGTTGACGATCCACGGATAAATGCTCCAGGACCATAACTATGACATTTAATGTATAATAATTACTATAATACTTTAATGATATCATGGTTAGTACAAACACATGACAATTAGTTGTACAAACACTAGTCTTTGTATAGGTAACTTAATACAGTTGACCCTCAACTGTACTAACTCATATGATCTAGATTCTACTATGTTGGAAGATACTGTAGGTTCACTTTGTTCCCAGTAGTGCTAGGGAACAAAATTCCACCTAACATGTGCAAAATATATGTCCACATGCTCTCATCATAGGTTCTTCTTCTATTAGTGGTATCCAAGATGCTGCATCTGGTCTCTTCTCGATTAATATTTTAAACCAATATAGGTGTACCTCATTGTTCGTGATATGACCATCCTCACGGGTTACTGTGTGTCCATGACTTGGGCAGAGATCAAACAAATTCATGGGAATTGCTTCCATAAATTATGTGTCCATGACTTGGGGTTCATTAACATGTTGTTCTAGTAGAAGCTGCATGTTTCGCAGCGTAACAGTCATTTCACCTCACCGTAGGTGATATTTATGAGTCTGTCTCACCACCTTTCAATGGCTGAGTGAAGTATCTCAGCATTAACGATTATGTGAGATATATTTGACGACCTTCCAAAATCTTCTAGATCCACCAACTTACAAGTGCGTGGATATACGACCCTACACTTACCCATTTTCCAATATCTATCATCACTCGAGTTGTCACTAGCAGTGACCTATTATTAACAATTATTTTGAAATATTAAAAAATTACAATAATTTGACAAATGTTAAATAGGAAATATTAAAAATATTGTATCATCAGCACCCAGCTACAACATATGATATTGTTGACTGTACAATAATGACGGATCCACGGACTCCAGCGAAGTGGTTAGCATATCTCTCCTTGGGCTCCTCTTGTTAGGATACATGTGCAAATATTTATGCATAAATATTGAGGGACTGTTTTGTAAAAGAACAGTAAGGGACTGATATGTAAAAATAGAACCATTAGGTACTATAAATAGGAAGTCGTTGTAATCTTTTAGCTAACTTTTGAAATCACATTTCATTTTATTTGTTCATACTTTCGTTCCTTCATTTCTCTCTGAGATTTCTCTGAAGATCATAACATGGTATCAGAGTAAGTGTGATTCTGCATCTTGGCTACGATTGCCAAGCGTGATTCTACAGCTTCGTTGTGATTGTGGTTCTTATGAATCAATGGATGAAGCTTCGCCGCCTTTTGCAAATAGGAATGTAGTTCAACTAATTGGAGAGGAGAATTTTCAATGTTGGAAACAACAGGTTCTCCTTTCATTTCACAGATATAAACTTAAAGCTCATCTTCTTGGAATAGCTGCAATTCCTAAATTCATCTCAGATGCTGATGGAATTGAACAACTCAATCCTGCATATGCCAAATTTGTTCAGCTGGACAGCTCTCTTGCATCTTGGCTATTGTCATTCGTTTCTTCGCAGGTAAGCCGTGGATTGATAGGTCGTACGACTGCATCTTCAATTTTGAAGAAACTTCATCGCAAATTCTTATCATCTTCAACCACTAGGATCATGAACGTATATGACAAATTAAAAGCACGAAAGTTAATTTATCAGTCAATGAGAGATTACCTGAATGATATTCAGACGACATGTGATAGTCTGGCCAATTGTGGTCATCCCATTAAAGAGATGCAACATATTTCAATCATCCTCAATGGTGTTAAACTATAATTTGATAGTGTGATTGTCGTGATTCATGCCAGCCGCAATCCTTATTATACAGCCTCTGTTAGTTCCATCTTATTCGATGTTGAAGCTCGTCAGGATGATATGCAGTTGGATTCATCCGCTTATGTAAATATTGTTAAACAATTTCCTCAATATTTCTCATCTAGTGTTTCATCGAGTTCTAGTATGCAGAATGTTCAGGCACCTTCCTGTCCTGATGTTTGTTTTCTGTCAACTCCAACTGATCAAACAATGTTTCAACAACAAAATCAGTATTCTTTTCAGCAACCCAACACATAAAATGGTCGTGGTCGAGGTCTTGGATATGTAAACAGCAAGGTTTAGTGCCAATTGTGTGGTAAATTTGTACATTTTGTCCACATGTGCTACCACAAGTTTAATGTCCATTTTAGTGGTGTTACTGATCCCTCCCCTGGCCAGACCACCACTTCTTGTGCTCATATAACCTCTGCTAATTGGGATGATGTTGATATTGACCATTCCTCTTATGTCTCTAAACCTATTTCCTCTTTAACACATGTATCATTCCCAGCTCCAACACCTACATATTTTCCTCCTCACTATATGCATCAGTCTGCGGTGTATCCGCCTCGTGCCTATCCTTTT
The DNA here is from genome assembly GCA_946814005.1 of Chamaenerion angustifolium. Taxonomy (NCBI): domain Eukaryota; kingdom Viridiplantae; phylum Streptophyta; class Magnoliopsida; order Myrtales; family Onagraceae; genus Chamaenerion; species Chamaenerion angustifolium. Next base: position 10,180,908 of record OX328273.1, read on the forward strand.
ATGTACTAATCTCATTCTCCTGTGGCATCTTATCCTCCTATGGCATATTCCCCTACAACATCATTGTACTAGCCTAGTGGTTCTCTTCTTCCTCCATTTCGTGCAGCCTCCTATTCCATCCCTTACTCCAGCTCAAGCAAATGTTCCTTGTTTCTCCCAGTTGTTCAGGCCAATGCTAGTTGGTATCCTGATTTGACAAATGACTTGACGAATGCCTCTTCTGCTTCTTCTATGACCACTGCCTACACTTGACTAGGTAAGGTTCTAGATGGAAATGGTACTACTCTTCGTATTTCTACGATTGGCAATTCAGTTATTCCTACTCAATCTAAGCCTCTTTGTTTGAATAACATGTTCTACACTCCGTGTGTTACTAAGAATTTTCTTTCAGTGTATCAGTTTGCAAAGGATAATGTAACTCTTTATGCTCTGACATTGCTTCGACTTTGCCCCAAAAGAGGTGTAATCATTGTCTTATTTTTTCTGAATATAATCGTTAAGTTTCCCCATTTTTTGCTATCAAAAGCCAATCTTTGTCACTTAGAACTTTATGCGTCCAAGCTTTCTTATTTCCAGAGTTCAAGTGCTCCTTTATGTGCCTTAATCCTCTGTTCAATCTTTTCTCTTAAACTTTTTACTCACGGTAAAAATCGTGTTTTTACGATCATGGATGGCAACAAGAATTAGACTTTCAGCAAGGGTTCGTCTTCTAAACCCTCTCCTGCCCATGCTGGATCTGGGCAGAAGGCCACTACTAGGGTTTCCAACGCCCCTCTTTCCATTAAGGATGCTTCTACCGCGGTGCAAGACGGCCTCTTTGCCGAAACCAACCTCTAAGAGTCTGACCGTCGCCCCGATCGTGTGGACGTGCCTGAGACCAACATTCCAGCCTTTTTTCCGGCATGTAGTCTTTTGTCATTTATTTTTTCTTTTAGGCAGTAGAGTTCCGTTCTTTTTGTTATTTTAGTCTTGTTCTTGCCTTGCCTTGATGTTTTTCTTGGATATTAAACCCAATGAGTTTAGGTCGTCCCAGTTCAAAGTGGTGGTCGTCATGACGGGTTTAGGAGAAGCAGATGCACCTAGGTATCTAGGAATAGTAATGCATTACCCGCGTGAAGGAGAGGTTTATGTCTATGCAGTCCAGATTGACGCTGGGTTGCGGTTTCATCTTTGTGACGATCGGAAGGCTTTCTGTTGCTATTACGGGATAGGTCCCACGCATTTGGTACCAAACTCCATCTGGATGTGTGTTGGGTTCAAATCATGTGTTCATATATGTACCTGAGATACGCCGATCATCCACATCCCTTCTTATTTCATTACATCTCGGCCATGTATGATATTGCTCCATCCCGACGAGGCTTGGCCTCCCTTTTTCGTCTCAAGTAAAGAACATTGTGGAAAGTACAGTCTCTTTAATACTTGCGCGCATATTGTGTCGGGTTCGGTCATGATTCGGCCTGCCATTTTTGTAAGGAGCGTCGTGTTGAAACTTTGGAGTTCCCGGAACTCTAGTCCCTCAACATCTTTTGATTTTGTTAGGACCTCTCATCTTTGCCAATGTGTTCTCTTCCCCTCCGTTATTTTCCCCCACCAAGAGTCCGCTAATGAGAGCATCAATTTTCGAGCACCGTGTTTTGGGGAGGAGGAAGACACTCATGACGTACATGGAGATCACGATGATGATCGCCTTTATTAGCACTTCCTTCTCCGCTTGGTTCAATGTTTTCGACCTCCATCCTCCCAACTTGACCCTGATTTTTGTTTTCAAGGATCCCAGTGCCTCCCTCTTTGACCTTCCTCAGATCGATGGCAAGCCTAAGTATTTTCCCGGGTCACCCGTGCTCTTTATGTGTAATGCATCCTCCACCTCTTTCTTCTCATTCGGTCCTGCCCCCTTGTTGAAATATAGGGTCGATTTATCTCTGTTTATCCGTTGACCCGATACCTGACAGTAAGATTCCAGGATGTCCAAAGACCGCTTGCATTCTCGGACGATCCTTTTATGAAAAACAGGGAGTCATCTACAAAAAATAAGTGGTGTAGCTCTGGGCATTGTCTCCTTAGGATGATCCCTTGTATGGTTCCCTCCCTAGATGCCCCTTTCATTCTTTGTTATAGGACATTCGCAAGTAGAATGAAAAGGTAGGGTAAGAGAGGATCACCTTGTCAAATAACCCACGTTGGGGCTATTGCATTTGTTTGTTCCCCGTTGACCACCACTTTGTAGGTGGTTGTTGATATGCATTACCTTATCCAACCCAACCATTGTTCCGCAAAGCCTCGCTTCCTTAGTGTGGTGATTAGGAAGTCCCACTCCACTCTATCATACGCCTTTTGCATGTCAATCTTCAGTGCACATTCCACACTGTTTTCATTGCGATTAATGTTCAGGTGGTGAAATAGTCTGTGGGCTACCATGATGTTATCATGTATGTGTCTACCTTATACAAATGCACTCTGTAAAGGAGTGATAAGCTCTTATAGATAAATCTTTAATCGGTTAACCAACACTTTTGATATGATTTTATACAGAAAGTTGCAACAGCTTATTGGCCTAAAATCAGCGTGTCTCATCGGGTTTGGTACTTTTGGGATCTGCACTGTATCAGTATTATTAAGGGGGTTAGAAGAGTGCATGTACTGAAGAAAGTATTGACCGCGGTTATGACGTCTGCCCCCACGATGTTCGAGTTCCTTTGATAAAACAGACACGGGAACCCATCCAGACCTGGCGCATGTGACCCGGCTAGTTGGTATGTAGCTAACCTTATATCTATATCTGTTACCTCCCTTATCAGGTTTGCATTCATCTAGGTGTGATTTGGTTTGGAATATGTCTTAGGAACTCATCTCCCGGTTCGGTTTGCTCCGCGGTGAACATGTCTCCAAAATATCGATGGAGCTCATGGGCTATCCTCTCTTCATGATCTATCCACTCCCCATTTGTTCCCCTTAGTATGCAAATTTGGTTCCGTCTCCTTCTTGCTATCGTGGTATGGTGAAAGAAGGTAGTATTACGGTCTCCGTCTCTAAGCCATTTGATCATCGACCGTTGTTTCCAATATGTCTCCTCCCTCGTCCAAAGCCTTTGAAGATTTCCTTTCAACCATTTATCTTCTTGGATCGCATCATTATTTATCCCCCTGCATGTTTCTCCTTAGTGCTTCCTTCATTTTTGCGATCTCGTGCATGTTGTGGCTGAAACACCCTTGCTCCATGCCGTGAGTTTCAATCGACACTTGTGTTCTATTTTATACACTTCTTGGATTTCTCTCCCCATTGTTGGTCTATCCCATGCTTATTTTATTACCTCATTGCATTCTGGGTTATGAAACCACATTGCCTTGAACTTGAAACGACTTCTTGCTCTCTTTCTCGGTTCCTTGAGTTGTACCACCATTGGTGCATGGGTCAACCCAATGGCTAGTTCATTAATGCATTTTCCTTGTTGGTGTCGTGTTTCCCAATCTGTGTTTATCAATACACGGTCTAGGCATTTGCTTATCCTCTCCGCTCCACTTCGGTTGTTGCACCATGTGAAGGTGTTCCCATTTGCTCCCAAATCGTCCATTCCTAAGTCCTCAATCAATAGCTTAAGTTCATCATTTGCCGTTGGGATTTTCTCCTTCCACCTTGTTTTTCATGTGGGTGGCATATGGTATTGAAATCCAATAAGATCATCCATCCTCTCCGTCATCCCCTGCCTATCGCTCGTAGGAGATTCCAGTTTTGTGTCTGTTCTCGTGCCTCCATACTCGCATATACCCATGTTACAAATATTGGATCGGCATAGCTATCCATGTATACCTCGCAATCCATGCAATTAGGATCGGTATAGACAACCGAAACCCTAGTGTCCGCCTTCCACCACAATGCTCGCCCCCCGAACGTACAATTCGGGCTAACATAGTGTGTATTATCCATCCCCATCCGTGCTAGTAGCTTCTCGCAGTAGCTATCCCCATTTTTTGTTTACATTAAGAATATGATGTTTGGGTGATACCTCTTGTTGAGGTCTTGTAGGTTTTGAATTGTCAAGGCAGACCCCAAACCAGGACAATTCCATGAAATAGCACTCATTGATCACTCTTTGTGACAGACACCAGAACCCTTTGTGTGTTCCTTTCCTTACTCATGCGCCCATGTATCCTTCGGCTTCTTCATTTTCGTTTCTTTCGGTAGGGGTTTAACATGCTTGCTCTTCGCCTTAGGCTTTTGCGAACCTTTGGATTCTTGTCATCGGTCCCCTCTTATGCTACCCTTCGCCTCTTCGACCCAAGTTGGTCCTCCATGTCCTCACCGATCCGTTTGAGTGTTTTTTTTTCTAGGTATGGGCTTAGGTTGGAAGTAGGGTTTAGTGTCACAGGATTGGGTGTGGTGGGGGTGGGGGGGTGTATCGGGTGGGTTCTCTACAATGTAGGTTTGGATTGGTATTGTGAGCTCAGCTGGGTAGGATTGTCGGGTAGGGTATGTGATTAAGGGTTGGTTTGTATGTGTGGTGTATTCGGTGGGCTGCGGTTTGGGGGTTTAAGGGTGGTGGTTCGGTTGTTTCTTTAGCCACTCGGGTAGGGTTGCTAGCTTTGGATTTTTGTGGTATGGTTCGGTCTGTTGGGTAGTGATTGGTATGGATGGTGATGGCTTTTGTGTTTGGAGGCTCCTCGGTGATCATCTCTTCCATCATTTCATTAGTGGCAGCTCCCTACAAGAACATATGATATAATAGAGAAAAGGTTAGTCGAAGTATTCGCAATAAATGGGCGGGTTATGCTGATTTCAGGCTCTGCCATATGTTGTAGCTGGATTGAGCTTGTGACAGCTGGTTTCGGCGATCTGTGGGCGGTGGTCGCCTTCCCTCGTGCTAGTGTGGCTGCCTAAGGGTTCGGCCTGAGCTTCTTGGGTGCTTCGTTGCAGCGAAAATCCGGTGACGAAGCTGGCCGGAATTAGCGAAAATCCCTCGTGCTGGTGTGGCTGCCTAAGTGTTTGTACTTTCACCTTCTGACATGAAAACTTCGAAATCGGCCGCAGTAATTCGTCCAAACTGCAGCGTTTGATTGGTCGTTTATCCCTTTGTAATAAATGGGAACGAATCCGTCCAATTGGAATGGGATTTCAACCTGTCACGGGGCTGGAAACCTAGGAATTTGGGGTTTGCACCTTCGGACATAGGAGCGTGTGACAAGACACATTCCATAATTCTTTTCCCTCTCTACACATATATAATACTAATTAACATTTATTTTTCAATACTAATTAACAATTAACTCATACATATTCTCCACGAAATTCTTTTATATTTTTAGTCTCACCAAACAGCTCGGGATTTAAGGGTTGTTTCCTTGTTTTTTTGCCCTTTAATTAATTTATTAAAAGTATTTATTTATAGGGAACGTAAGCTATATACCGAAATGAATATATATGAAACCCTATCTGGGTAGCACTACTGAAATTCTTTGATTTACCGACGAAAAAATAATTTCGTCGGTAAAATCATTCTCTTCTTCCCTGTCTCTCTAGTCTCACTCCTCCACAAGCCCTCCTCCGACATGGTGCTGCTCGCGAATCTGTTTCAGTGGGTTGCCTGGAATCGTGGAGTCTTATTGCGGCGGCTCAAGCATGAACTGCTTCTCCTTCTAAATCAGTTCGAAATCGAAGCAGCGATTCGAAGTAGCATCGGAGCTGGAGTCTCGAACCCGCTCTGGGGCGGCAAATCGGACAACGAAGTGGCTGAGCTCGATGCAGTCGACTCCACAAGCATACCAGAGCTGTACAAGGAAAAAGAGCACGCTTAAGCAGATGGGAAGCCAGGGTTTAAAAATTTGAAGCCATTTTTAAGCCCGGGTTTAAGAATTTGTTTTGGTTTGTGCTCTTTTGGTTATCTCAGAACTGAGGTTGAAGGTATGGTTTCTTTACGCAAGCATAGAGAATGATTCACGTGTTTACAGTTTAACAAGAGATGATATCTGGAGGTCACCTTGGAGTATGTAATGCCTGGGATTCTTCAAATGTTTCATCAGTAGAAAATTTACTACAACATTTGCTAAGTGTATTTCTAGATGTTGATAGATCTAGTTAACTGAAAAATGTGATTTATCAGTGTTGACAGTATTATGGTTAGTCAGAAATCAAAAGAACAGTCCAAGCCATGCTGAATTTTACAATAAACTTCACAGATAAATTAGTGTATCCCCTATATTTTAAGAAATGGCAGTATAAATGGGACAGCTATATGAAGTTCAAGCTGTAAAATGTCCTTTTCATTATTTGGCCAGGTTAACATGAATGAGAAAGATTACCAAAGAGAGAAGAACAAGTTTTTGCCCAAGATTCTTGGTATGTCTTTACCCTTTATCTTGCGGTTATTTTGCCATCTGCGCTCTCTCATTATGTTACTAGCTCGTGTTTTCGCTGCTATGGTTTAGCAGGTTCTTTTCATTATAGGTCTTTTAATTGAATTAGAGTTCATTTCTTTTTCTATTTTAGGGTTCAGGAACATGGCGGCGAGACAATTATCCCTTTATGTTATAATCCCTTGTTGATTTGGAAACAGAGGATTGGGTGTGAGTGGCTGACACATCTTTTTGTTCTTTTTTCAGCCTTAAATAATTTCATTAGTATATCTTTTTAGTGGTGACTTTAATAAGCTAAGTGAGCATTTTCTTGCAGTGCACTTCCAAAGATAATAAAGACAGGATTTGCAGCAATTGATCTGATATACTTTTTCACTGCCGGTCCTGATGAGGTTACTATATTCTGCTTCTATGGTGTTTGAAAGGAACTATTGATATAAACTTATCTTATTAATACCTCCTGGTCTCATTTTTCCCACTGGCCTTATTTTCTGAAATTTCTTCCTCTTAATTCATTGTCTTAGATGTTCTAATCTTACTCTGGGCAGTGAATCAGCTGTTAAGGTATATGTTTTAATATACTCCTTCCTATATACATAACTGATGTTCCTAATCAGGATACACTCATCTCATTGAGTATTCTCTTTTTTGTGCAACAGAACCTTTGTATTGAGAAGGAAAAGAAGGTTGGTGTGATGTAGGATTGTTTTTACCCATATCTTTTTTATTTATTCAAATCTGATGATTCCTGTATGTGATTTCATTTAATGAGCAATGGAGATTGTGGATCATGACTCACCTCTGTAATGCATGCTCTCTTGTGGTTAATATTTGATTATTATTTATATATTTGTAAATTTATTTATTTGTTTATTTTTTTTGTAAAATGAATTCTTATTCTACTGACGGAACATTGCCGTCAACAAATGGATTTTTACCGACGAAATACATTTCGTCGGTACATATGTAGTTACCGACGAAATGTGTTTTCGTCGGTAAAAGATATTTTCCGACGAAATCTGTTTTCGTCGGTAAATACCTATTTGCCGTCGAAATAGCTTTTGTCGGAAAAAACATTTTTGCCGACAAAGATTCCGTCGGTAAAAAAGTTATTTTTACCGACGAAATATTTGTGCTCTTTTTCGTCGGTAAACTTTCACCGACGGGGCTTTCGCCGACGATATCTTTACCGACAAAAATATGTATTTACCGACAAAAAATATTATTACCGACGGAATTTACACATTTTACCGACAAAATAATTGCGTCGGTAAATCCTGAATTTTCAGTAGTGTAGACCAAGAATGTTGAATTTTGTTTGTTCGTTTTGTCTGTAGAATTAATATTCATATAATGAATGGTTTGTTAATGGTTCTCTAAATCGCTGTGAATATGTGACGGGAGCCCAAAGGAATTAGTTAAGGTAGGCTAATAATGATAGATCGATGTTGACAGTTAGGAAGAATTTGAAATACAAAGATATCACTACCAACATTACCTGATATATTCTATAACCTTATGTTCCAAGAAATTCCTATAGCCTAGGTAGTTGCCTTTCTGGAACACTATATTGTCCTATATTATATATGTTGTGGAAGAAGTTGAAATACAAAGAGATCACTGCCAATATTACCTGATATATTCTATACATTATCGAAACCACCACCGCAACTAATAGAACTTTATTTAATGACAGTAACATTTTCTACCATGTTTTAAACTGCAATATGTACATATAATAACAGACAAGGCAATATGAGAAGAAAAGCAACAATATTGTGGGCAAAATCAAGCCCTCAACCTACCGTTACAAAAACAGTAAAATCAGCAATATTGAACAGCAATATAGTTTAGCATGACAAAATCAAATTTGTTACTAAACTGAATCAACCAAGCGCACACTTCTTAAGAATTTCGACCCCTAAACCACGACATGATCTCAAACAATGTGAATTAAGTTTACATATGAAATTAAATTTCATAAACCAGGACTGGATGAAGAGTATGGAGTATCTAACCTGGTTCGACACCAAGCCTTTTGATTTTACAAATCCGACATTGTGTGTGTTGGACTTTTGATGGGGTTTCTTGGATTAATCTGAAGTCGTGACAACAATTACAGATTGAAACAATTTGGTGGCACCCAACTTTCAATCGGATAAAATCAGAATCTGTTTAAACTAGAACTTGAGAAGGAATGTGAGTGTTTGTGAATGAATGTTTCGGACCTCCCCTATGACCAATTTATAGTGTTTGCCATACCATTTGGAAAAGACTCCACACACTTTGGAAAAGACACCACACTTTGGAACCCATGGGAACCGTTGGCCTAAACGTTTGCCAATTCATTTCAAAATTTGGCTCCAAAGCAAAGGGCCCCCTTGGGAAGATGACTTGGTGCTGAAGTGATTGCACCATTTTGGCCTAAACTTAGCTCCAAGGCAAGTGTCCAAAAACCGGGAATTTTGAGTTCAGATGTTAAGTCATTAATTCAAAAAATTCAAATTTATAATAAATTTTCAGAATACTAACTTTATCAAAAATAAAAAATTTCCCACCTGACCAAGTCAGCTCGACCCCAGCTGAGGGCTCTGCCCCAGGGACCCAGCACAGGGGTGTTGCCCCCTTTAACCCTCATTGCTTGTCCCTAAGCATTTGATGAATTTACGGTACAATGAATAATAATATACTTAAACAAGTGTGCACTCCACACCCTCCTGACTTGTTTAATGAAATACTATGATCATATTGGTCAACTAGTTAATGCAATTACACTAAAATATCTAACAATCCTTCCCCATTTTAGTGTAATCCCTGATTAACTTAAACAAAATCACAACAAACAACACAACAAACTTATGCATAAATAAAATATCATGACGATTGAATTTCATCTTAGTGTATTACACATTTCAAATATTTGAATATCAAGGTGTACTATGGATTGAACCTTTGTTATTCATTGTGAATACATGAAGATAATATACACATAAATTATCATTCTCAAATGTTCTTTCTTAACACTACCTTTTACTAGTCTTGTGTCCTAATCCTTCATAAACATATCAAAGCCAAGTCTTAGCTTCTTGAAGCGGCTAAACTTCATATTTACATAGGTTGCTCTTTTACTCTTGCACCTGCATATGCAATTTTTCAAAAGAGCTATTAAGAAATTAAACATCAACCTCCTCTACTTGCAGGTCTGAGAACTCATACCTTGGGATGATATAACCAATGTGTTCCAATCTCTAGATGTTAAGGTTTCCACATTGAATTCAACACCTAATGTCATATTAGGTGGGAATTGCGTATCTCAACATGAGAGATTTCAAATGGACTTTAATCCTATCCCCACAGCTGTTTGTACACAATATCTCTTCTTAACCCTTTGGTTAGATGATCGACTAAATTATGTTGTGTTTTTATAAACTCCACTGTTATAACACCATGCATGATGAGATAACGAATCATGATGTGTCTGACAACTTAGTGTCTAGACTTGCCTTTGTATACTTGTCTATATGCATTAGCAAAGGCAGATTCACTATCACATATAATAGATATAGAAGATATCGGTTTAGGCCATAATGGAATTCCATAAATTAGATTTCTTAGCCACTCAGCTTCTTTACCAGCCGATGTTAATGCCACAAACTCATACTCCATTGTTAAGTGAGTAATGCAACTTTGTTTCTATGATGCCCAAGAGATGGCACCTCCCCCAAGAAGGAATACCTATCCACTTGTAGAAAAATGATCTTCCACATTGGAAATTCAACTTGCATCTGAATAACCTTCAAGAACCGAAGGGAATCCTATATAAGTCAAACCATAATCCACGGTTCCTTTCCAAAACTTTAATACTCTGTTTAAGGCTTGCCAATGATGTGAACTAGGATTGCTAGTATATCTACTAAGCTTTCCAACAGCATATGCAATATCTGGCCTAGTGCTAATCATGGCATACATAAGACAACCAATAGCTCTTGAGTGTTCAACTTGAGATATTACAATACCTTTATTAGGTAGAAGCTTACGACTATGATCTATGAGAGTGCTAACTGGAGAACAATCTTTAAAATTAAATTTATTAAGAATCTTCTCAATATAATGGGATTGAGAGACTCAAATATCATTGTTTTTTCGCTTGATCTTTATACCAAGAATCACCTCAGCCTCCCTCAAATTCTTCATGTCAAAATTAGATGACATGAATTTCTTGGTTTTATCAACTTGATTTTGGTCAGTACAAAAAATCAACATGTCATCTACATATAAACAAATGATAACTTCTTTACCAGAAGTATGAAAGTTGCTATATACACACTTGTCTGCTTGGTTAAGAAGAAAACCATTAGACAATACCATCTCAACAAATTTTTGATGCCATTGTTTTGGTGCTTGTTTAACACCATACAATGATTTCTTCAACTTGCACACCTTGTTTTCATACTGAGGCATAACAAACCCTTCCGGTTGTTTCATATAAATCTCCTCATCCAAATCACCATTCAAGAATGCAGTTTTCAAGGTATTGTATAGTTGCAAGTGCTATTAATAACCTAATAGTGGAGGTCCTAGCAACAGGAGCATAAGTATCAAAGTAATCAATCCCTTCCTTTTGCCTGAATCCTTGGATAACCAATCTTGCTTTATACTTATCTATGGTACCATCCATTTTTTTTTTTTGAAGATCCATCTGTTTCCGTAAGCTTTACAACTAGGAGGTAGATCAGTCAATTCACATGTATTATTATTCATGATTGAATCCATTTCATACTGGATAGCTTCTTTCCAGAATGCAACATCCCTTGAGGCCATAGCTTCACTAAATGTTCTTGGATCCTCTTCAATTATAAAATAATTTTGATGCTGATACTCAATATCATTTCTTGACCCTTCAACCAAATAAAGTTGAAAATCAGATCCAAAATATTTGGCTTTTATAGTTGTAGTGCTTCTCCTTGGTTCAATCGGTCCAGGTAAAGAAACAGTACCATTAGAAGCATCTGAACTGAACGAATTTCGAATCATATCTTTTGGTCTAGGTATAGATGTGTTAACAGATATATAGTCATTAGCTTCTAATACATAGAACCTATATGCATAGGAATGCTCAGCATACCCAATGAAGATACAATCTATACCTCTTTCACCAAAGTTTATTTTTTTGGGTTAAGTGAGCCTTACAATTGCTCTACATCCCCAAACTATCTGAAAAGTTAATTTGGGTGTCTTTTTATACCACAATTCACATGGGGTAATCTTATTCCTTTTATTAGGAATTCTATTCAATAAATAACAGGATGTTAACATAGCCTTACCCCAAAAACCTTCACTTAAACTGAATAGGATAACATGGAATTAACCATCTCTTTCAAAGTCTCATTCTTCCTTTCTGCTACACCTACCATTTTGTTGTGGTGTATAAGGAGCTGTAGTTTGATGTACTATACCAGTAGATTGAAAATATACTGGATCATAATACTCACCTCCTCCCTCTATCAGTACGTAAATTTTTAATCAAATTACTTTGATGTAGCTCAACTTCTTCTTTATAAATTTTAAATTTATCAAGAGCTTCATCCTTAGCATGCAACAAATAATCATAGCAATATCTAGAAGCATCATCAATAAAAGTAATGACATACTTTTTATTTCCTAATGAAGGAGTAGCATGAAAATCACATAAATCGCTATGTATCAACTCCAATACTTTGGACACTCTATTTACATCCTTGAAAGGTTTTCCGGTAATCTTATTTAACATACAAGTTTTACATTTCTTATTGTTTATATCAATAGCAGGTATGAGACTCATTTTAGACATATCTTTCGTTGTTTTATAATGAACATGTCCTAGTCTAGCAAGTCATAAATCTGATTTATTCACATTATTGCTAGTACTAATAGAAGTCATACAAACAGATTCATTATCAAATGAAACCTTAACAATCAACATAAACATACCATTACTTAAATAACCAAATCCTACAAACATACCCTATTTCGACAAGATATACTTGTTACTTTCATACACTTGTTTGTAACAACAATTATTTAAGACAACACCCGATAAGAGATTCTTTCGAAACCCGGGATCATACAATACGTTGTTTAAAGACACACATTTTCCAAACATAAAGACAATATTAAAATTTCCTAGTCCTTTGATTGGTTCAGTCGCAACATTTCCCACCTTTAAGACAAATCAATCTTCAATTAGTTTAAAGTCTTTGAACCAACGAGGATCTTTACACACATGAGTTGTTGCTCCTGAATCAATTAACCATGCAACATGATCATCCTGCACATACAATGCCTCAGATATTTATGATACATAATTCTGGACCGAATTATTATTTTGTATTAAAATATGACTTTGTTGCTTTTCTCGATCCTTGGATCCTCTTGGACCAGCGTTATACTTGCCTTTTCCAACCCGGCAATCCTTTTTGACATGACCAGGTTTGCCACACTTCCAACATTCCACCATAGGCTTCTTGTTGGAAGACTTGTTGTCATCTCCTTTTAACTTTTGTTTGTTCCCCTTGTCTTTGTTCGAGTTTGAAAAGCGGCCCTCTTCAATCATGTTCACAGAAGAGTTACCAACATGGTTCTTACCCTTAGGGTTACTGTCGACTTCTTGAGCCCTTAAAGACTCCTCAATTCTTAAGTGACTTCCAAGTTGAACAAGAGACATCTCTTTCTTATTGTGTTTCAGGGTATGCTTGAAATATTTTCATGATGGTGGCAGCTTGTCTATAACACTAGAAACCGAGATGGATTCATCCATCTTCATCTTATGTTGAGCAAACTGTCTTAGAATCCTTAATAGTTCGTTGTACTGTTCCATGACCGGTTTAGTATCAACCATCTTGTAATTGTTAAAATTACTAACAAGAAACTTCTTGCTTGAAGCATCTTCGACCATGTACTTGGATTTAAGGGAGTCCCACAACTCTTTTGCAGACTCGGCATTTTGGTATATCATCAAATAGGGAATCAGACATGTCGTTCAGGATGTGACCACGAAAAATATAGTCATAGTTCTCCCATTTAAAGCGTCGTATAGTCTGTTCCACCATTTCATTCTCGAACAGTTCCGGCATGGGAGTACTCAGCACGTACATAACCTTTAGGGTTGTTAAAAGGAAGTGCATTTTCTTCTGCCATCTTCGAAAGTCATTGCCTTCGAACTTATCTAACTTTGCAAACTTTTGTCATATTCCCTAGTAGATTCTCCGTTCGTCATCTTCATAAATTTGTTTCAATCTTTGTTGAACTTTCGATGGGGTTTCATGGATTGATCTGAAGTCTTGACGACACTTTCATATTGAAACAATTTGGTGGCACCCTAATTTTTAATCGGATAAAATCAGAATCTATATGAACTAAACTTGGGAAGGAATGTGAGAATTTGTGAATGAATGTTTCAGACCTCCCCTATGACCAATTTATAGTGTTTGTCATACTCTTTGGAAAATATACCAAACTCTTTGGAAGAGACACCACACCCTTGGGAACCCACAGGAACCCTTCAGCCTAAATTTTTGCCTATTCATTTCAAAATTTGGCTCCAAATCAAAGGGACCCCTTGGGAAGATGACTTGGTGCCGAAGTCATTCCACCATTTCGGCCTAAACTTGGCTCCAAGGAAAGTGTCCAAACATCAAGAATTTTGAGTTAAGATTCCCGATTTTTGGCACCATTTTGACCAGGTCAGCTCGACCCCAGCCAGGGCCTTTGCCCCTAGAACCCAGCACAAGGGCGCTGCCCCGGACCCTTGCAAAGGGGGTGTTGCCTCCTTTGACCCCCATTGCTCGTCCCTAAGCAACTGATGAATTTCTGATACAGTAAATCATAATATACTTAAACAAGCGTGCACTCCGCCCCCTCCTGATTTGTTAATGAAATACTATATATGATCATATTGGTCAACTAGTCAATCTAATTACACTAAAATATCTAACAGTGCGTTCGTAATCAAGCCTAAAAATGACAATTAGGGTTCCTTATCAGTACCACGGTTTTGGGAATTGTAACGAAGATAACTCAGACAGGTGAGATTTCTCGTTGAATTTTCGATTATTTGAAGAAATTTGATAATAAAAAAAAAGATCAAGAAGATAAGCTTATTGAAACTGCAAGACTGAAGAACGAAGGATTAAACAACGAAGGAGACTCATAATAAAAGCAATCAGTGAGAATAAAAGAAGCAACTTTTTTTTTAATTAACCTATCGATTCAATTAATTAGTCGTGAAATTATTTAATATTACAACTGGACTGGAAACTTGAGGCGCACAAAATTAATATTTATTCTTCACAATGATGGCTGACAGATATGAGCCATAGAAAGAAGGAATTATTTAATTTTCTAACTAAAGTGCGGCTCATTAGACGTCGAGCTGCGGAAATTGATTTTTTTTACTATTAACGACTTTATAATGAGACACAAATATGAAAAGGACATCTCAACATCAATAGGATTGGTTGTATTAATAGCAGTTTAATTATGAATCAAGTGCATCTTTCTAATAATTTGGTTCCTGAAAAAGCCCACATGAGATCCATCATGTGGAATGTTAGAGGATTTGGTAATCTGGCAGCGGTTAAAGCGGTAAAGCATCTCATCCAAACTCACAATCCTACTGTGTTGATTTTAATTGACACTAGACTGAGTGGCCAAAGGATGGTTGAGCAAGCAGGTAAACTTCCGTTCAACAAGTTTCTAGGGGTGGAAGCGAGAGGGTTTAGGGGAGGAATTCTTGTGTTGTGGAATGATCATGAGACTATAATTACGGAGATTGCTTCTACAGAGCAGGAATTACACTTCAGGATCCAGGTTAGGCCTTCTAATCTTTCTTGGGTGATGTCTGCTATTTATGCTAGCCCTAATTTAAATGAGAGACTTCTGCTGTGGGATAATCTTAAAGCGGTTGCCTCTATTATATCGGGTCCTTGGCTAGTTGTAGGTGATTTCAATGATGTCACTAATAGTTCTGAGAAAATGGGGGGTAATAGTATATGCATGAATAGGGTATCCCTTTTTAATGATATGATTAGTGATTGTAACTTGATTGACCTTGGCTTTAGGGGACCAAAGTTTACTTGGGTCAATATGTGGAACTCTGATAGATTAATCCAGCAAAGACTAGATAGGATGTTGGCTAATATGGATTGGAAATTTAGTTTTCCTAATGCATCAGTTACTCATCTTACGAGATTCCACTCTGACCACTGCCCGCTTCTTATAAAATCTGGTGGGGATGGTGGCAGCAGGGTTATTAGACCATTTAGGATGGAACCTATGTGGCTTGATCACCCAAGTTTTGAGCTTATGGTTAGGAATACTTGGATCGAATTCAGCAATAGGATCACTCCTGCCATCAACCACTTCCCTGACAAAGCTAGAGCTTGGAACAAAGATATCTTCGGAAATGTGTTTCAGAGGAAAGAAAAAATCCTTCGGAGGATATCAGGATCTCAAAAGTGTATTGCAAACTCCCCAAATGATTTCATTGTCACTCTAGAAAAAAATCTTCAGTCAGAGCTTTCTGAGATTCTTGACCAGGAAGAAAAACTTTGGGCGGCTAAGTCGCGCACAAAGTGGATCAGAGACGGGGATAGAAATACCAAATTCTATCATATTTCTACTCTTGTTAAAAGGAGAAGAAATAAGATCTTGGCTATTAAAGACTTAGTGGGAAATTGGATGTTTGATGAGGGTCTTATTCAGGAGGAATTTCAAAAATTCTTTTCAAATCTCTTCACAACTTCAAAGGTTTCCTCACCCTTGGTGGTTGATCAGCCCGATTCTTGGAGAACTGCCTTATCTGAAAATCAAATCCGCCGCCTAAATAACTTCATCACCTCGGAAGAAATTAGGAAAGCCACTTGGGATCTTAAACCGTTTAAAGCTCCGGGGCCGGATGGCCTCCATCCGGCTTTCTTCCAAAAGTTGTGGAACTGTACGGGTAACTCTCTGACTGATGCTATCAGTGAGGTGTTTAAAAGAGGATCTGTTCCTACAAGTTGGAACGAGACGTTTATCTGTTTAATTCCAAAATGTAGTCAGCCTAATTCAGTCTCCCAATTCAGACCTATAAGTCTTTGCAACTCTATCTACAAGGTCGTTTCAAAAATTCTGGTGAATAGAATCAGGCCTGCTCTTAACAATATCATCTCTCCGTTTCAAACTAGTTTTGTCCCAGGAAGAAGGGGTTATGACAATGTCATTCTGCTTAGAGAAGTGCTTCATTTTTCAAAGCATAAACAAGGTAAAACAGGGTGTATGATCATTAAGATAGACCTTGAAAAAGCTTATGATAGAATTAAGTGGGACTTCATCAGAAGAACGCTCCTTTTCTTCAAATTTCCTGATAAAGTCATTAAGTTGATTATGAGTTGTATCTCCACGTCTTCAATTGAAATCTTGTTTAATGGGGGGAAACTAGAAAAATTCTACCCGACCAGAGGCATTAGACAAGGAGATCCTCTCTCTCCGTACATCTTCATTCTTTGCATGGAATATCTGGCGTTCCTCATCGATGAAAAAGTGATGCAAGGACAATGGAAATGAATTAAAGTGGGAAGAGGTAGCTTGACTTTATCCCATCTTTTCTTTGCTGATGACCTCATTCTAATGGGAGAGGCCACCACTGAAAATTGTAACTGCATCAACTCGGTCTTAGATGAGTTTTGCGCCATTTCGGGACAAAAGGTGAATCAGGGAAAATCGATCATGGTTTTCTCAAAAAATGTTCCATCTTCCAAAAGAACTCAGATCTCAGCGAATTTACAGTTTAGAACAGTTGAAAATTTTGGATCTTACCTTGGCTTTCCGTTGGATCTGTCAAATTCGAAAGTTAGCTCTTTTAACTTTGTTCTAGATAAAGTTAGAAATAAACTCTCGGGGTGGAGGGCGAAGTTGTTATCAATGGAAGGTAGAGTCACGTTGGTCAAATCGGTATTGTCCACAATCCCCTCCTACTATATGCAATGTACTATGCTTCCTAGTTCAGTGTGTAAAGAACTGGACAGGATTAATAGAAACTTTGTTTGGGGATCCACAGACCAGAAAAGGAAGATCCACTTGATCAATTGGGAGGAAATAACTAAGCCGAAAAAGCTTGGGGGTATTGGTCTGCAATCAGCGTTGTATCGTAACAAAGCACTCCTGGGTAGTTTGGCTTGGAGATTGAAGAAGGAAACGGCTCCTTGGGCTGTGGTTATCAGAAACAGAATGTTTAAGCAGGATGGAAATTCCCTCAATACTTCAAATAAAACACCCTGTAATTGGAAAGCAATAAACGAAGGTATGAACACCCTTAAATTAGGATCAGGGTGGGTGGTGGCGAATGGTAGGGACATTAGGTTCTGGCATGATAATTGGGTGGGTAATCAACCGCTGCGAGCTGCTATTTATGGTCCACTGAATTATGAAGAAGACAAATTGATGGTAGGAGATGTCTTCCAGAATGATAAGTGGAATCTAAATAGTATCTCTTTTGACTTCCCCAAAATATTTTTGGACATGTTTCGAGGTACTCCAGGGGACAAGACCAATGTCTCCTCAGACACTCAAATATGGAATGTCACTCACTCGGGGAATTACACTACTGCGTCGGCGTATTCTCTTTTAGCAGGTCATGACACAAACAGTGAGGTAGTTAATCAATGGGATTGGGTTTGGAAGATTCAGACTATCCCTAAAATTCAGTATTTTATCTGGTTGTGCCTTAAAGATAGACTTGCCACCTGTAAACTATTGAACCATAGGGGTTGTAATTTGAGCCCGCTGTGCCAAATTTGTTATTCTGGGGTGGAGGACATAGATCACATATTGCGTGGGTGTGAGCATGCTAAAGAAATGTGGAACTCTGTCACTGGGGCGCCAAATCTGGGGCAATCTTTAAACTACCCGTTGAATGAATGGATTAAGAAGGGTTGTCAGGATTCAGGAGACAACAGTCAGGGAGTCGAGTGGAAGTACTTTTTTCCTTATGCTCTATGGAACATTTGGAAAAATAGGAACTCTCTTATTTTTAATGATAAGCCTGCTTTTTCTTCTGTTTATGCTTTATCTTTATCTCAAGCAAAATTCCATAAAAATGTATATCTTGAGACTGACAGTGCTAATGAGTTCATTTCCATTGATATTAGTTGGGTTCCTCCCAAAAAGGATTGGTTTAAAATTAACACAGATGGAGCTGCTAAGGGAAATCAAGGACTTGCAGGAGCCGGTGGGGTCATCCGAGACTACAGGGGTCAATGGGTTGCAGGTTTCTCAAGGAATTTGGGTTGCTCAAACAGTCTCACAGCGGAGTGTTGGGCCATCCGAGATGGATTGCTTTTGGCAAAGACACTCGGATTAAAATCCATTCACCTTGAGACAGACGCCCTCTCAGCCCATAAGGTAATCTCTGATGAAAATATGTTAAATCATAAACTAATGCCGATCATTGCGGATTGCAGGAACCTATTGATGCAGTTTGAAAGAATGAAGTTCAGACATATTTTTCGAGAAGGGAATGCGGTAGCGGATATCATGGCGGGTATGGCAATCAATCAGCGGCAAGTGTTCGAAATCCATAGCTCACCTCCGAAGGAAACTATTAATGCACTTCGAAAAGACGCAGTTGGCTCTTTTGTTTCGCGAATTGTTAAAGTTAGCTAGTTTTGGTTGTGTAATTGATCTTGGGTGATTAGTTGTCACCTATAGCGGTTTTTAATCCATAATTATCAAAAAAAAAAAACAAAAAAAAACACATCAATCGAGCCGTAAAAAGTTCAATAAAAAAATTATTCGCGTCTCTTAAATAGAAGAGTCGTCTTATGGATCCGTTAACACATATAATCTTCTGTAGTGGCCACTGGTGTATGTTACATAGAAGTCAGTTCCACTTCCCAAATTGTATTTTCGTCTACACAAGGAAACTTTTTCAAAGCGACATGCATGAAAATTGGACATCTGTTTGATATTCTTATGATCCTATTACATTCTTATTTAATATTCCTCCATTCTTTTAGGAATCTCCGCGGTTTCAACCTACCACACTGCTGTTTAAGTTCTTATTTAAGTGTTTGGTCTATGTTCAAGTATATCTTGTTATTTCTGTTTGTTATATTGTAGACCTCTTCAACGCTTTACGGAGATACCTATACATTGCATGTCTTCTATTTAGGTCAATCATGCATGTTTGAATATGCTTCCACCCCTTCATGTCTATTAAGCATGTTTTATCTAATGCCACAACATGGCTTCGCCTAGACTATTAGGGTTTCCACAGACTACATTATTGTTTCCTGGATATTGTGTTTGTGTTGAATGTCTCTCACAAGATGGCGGGAGTAAGAGAATCCATAATAGGAGAACATTAGCCAAACAAGCACCAACACGTAGATCTCCCCGAAAACTCGTTGGTAATATATTTTGTAAGTACAAAACATTACAAATTCTTATAGCAAAAATGTCACTTGTTAACATATTTGTTGCTTACTAACTTGTACTTTCTGTGGATAGAGAAACACAGAGTCCTCAGATAGGGATACTCTCTTTCCCAGCACATTTGAAAAGATTGCAGTGGGGAGTCGAGCTGAGTAAGGAAGAACAAGATCCACAAGGTAAGTATACTTTACTTTTTATTGTGATCTTCACATGCATGTCGTAATTTAGTACTTTGTCGTCAAAACACCATGAGTTGCAGTTTCATAAGAAAATGTGGTCCCACCGAAACCGAAGTTACGTGGGGGAACGTTGTCACGTAATGGCATAAACGAAAAAGGACTTGAGTTGCATCATGTGGTAGTCTTTAAGAATTTAGGTACTCATGTAGACTTTAGGTACTGATCATGGCAAAGAAAGAGTTGCATCAAAAACACTGAACTTACAAAATCTCTTTATACATTTCGGTAGAGTTATTCAAATAAATTATCTTTTATTAACAGTTTAAGTTGAATATCAAAAGTTTTTTAATGATTTTTGTTGGTGTTTTTTTTCAAAAACAGGCTAAGATTAGTGTTTAAATAGTATATTCTGACAAGTGTAAATGATACTCATTGTGATTTGTTTTCACTCATCAGGTATTGATGGACCCGAACTTTATTTCAATTGGAGAATAAACATCCAAATACCTATCGTTTTCAGGACGGTCAGGTTTATATCACAAACCCTTTTAGTGCATAAGGATATTGGTTATGTACACGTAATGAACAATATAATACAACTGTCGGTTAATATATTATACATCATAACTTATTCTTCATAGTTCAAAACCCTCTGGCTGATACCCATATCAGGTACCTATAAGCAGATGGATGGATATTTAAGACACAAGTAAAACATGTTTGAGCTAGCTAAAAGGGATTCCAATATAATCTTTCCCTCTCTGATCAAAATAAATAAAACGAAACTTTGGTTTGGTTTGTCGTGCATCATGGATCCTTCATGCATAATTGCATATCCCATAAACACATTTCTGCCCTTTGATGCACTTGTTCTTGCATTGACCACAGTTCTTGTTGTCCGCAAGATAGTTCACACACGTCCCTTTGCAGCACAACTGACTCACCTTACACTTGTTTCCGCACCATCCGTAGTTGGATCGATCTGTATTAACGTTAACGCATTTCTTATTGCAGCAATCCGGACCGGGGCTACCCTTTAGGCGACAAATCCGAGGATACTTATGGCAGGTCATGTATGCAGCCCTACTTGTTGTCCGCAAAAAAGTAGAAGAGGATGATGCCACAAGAGGGTTTTTGTGGTGAAAGACTTCAATATCGTATTCGGTGTTTTCTTCTGATAATGCAAAAGAAAAAGTGGTGGTTGTAATAAATGAGAGAGTAGGTAGGAGGAGGATAATAAGTTGCACCATCTTCATCGTTGGTATGTATTCGAGGGTGAGGAAGGAAGAGAATAACAAGAAGAGAACGGAATGGAGGTGGGATTAGGGACTTGGGGTTTTATATATAGAGTTAGTGCATGCATATTTTGAGAAGAGCAGACTTTTAATTTGGAGAAGTTATTTTATTTGGCATGAAATGTAAGAGCACGCTACTGTTTGTCAGCTGAGTCTGTCAGCATCTTTGTTCAGAAGGGCGACCACATAGACATAAATATTGATGTAAAAAGAGAATACCAAAAATAGACAAGTATACTATGAAGACCACGACCGAACTAAAAAGACCAGATCATTTGTGGGCCGAAACTAATAGTCTTAACTTATTGGTCTTTTTTGGTTTTGGTCTTATTTCGGTCTTAGGCCGTTAGATAATGGGGATCATTAATTATTTTTTAGTGAATTTTTATATATGAAACACCTTTGCAGAACTGATATATATATACATATATATATATATTAATTTGACTAAAATACATAATATATTAACATCTAAGTAAATTGATATTTTTACTTCAATTTGATTGGGCGAATCAGGGGCAGGTACGACCTTCGTGGTTGTTGCTCAGCCCATGCTGTGTGGATTCGAGAAGTAGGGTCGCATCCTTTGTGACTGCGACCACGTTCAAACGGGGCCACATCTTTCGTGGTTGTGGCTCTGAGATTGGTTGCTGCAACCTTTGTGGTCGCGACTCTAGTAGCCTGAGGTAGAGGGGGCAGGAGTGAGGTTGGCCAGTGGTGGCCAACCCACCTCCCGTGGATGGCCACCTTCTGGAGGTTGTGTCTGCTAGGGTTTCCAAAAATCTAACAAACGCTATTTTTTAGGGAAGAAGATGAGTTGGATCGGTTTGAGTGAACCGATCCAGGTCGGTTTGGTCTACAAAGGTGGATCAGACCGGTTCAACCTAGTTCACTTTGCTAGTTTGACTGGTCCAGTTTAGTCAATGTCAATCTAGTTTGCATAGATGGATTGGACCAGTTCAGTCTAGTTTAGATGGATGTTTGTTGTTTGGATTGATTTGAGCTAATTCAGGGGACTCTAACTGCCTTTAATTTATCCGAAACGAATTTGGCGTTGATCTTGGATCCTTTGTGGGTTTTGGTGTGGTTTATTATTTTCGGTAATTGTGTTTGGACGCTTTCATTAATAATTTTTTGTGCTAATTAAATTAAATTTTAGATCAATTTAAATGGTTGGGAGAGTCTTATATTGTTTTGTGTTGCATGACTATCACTATATGGGTTCCTTGAGTTCCCTAGGTTCCTTTGTGTTTTATGCAAGGTACATAGTCTTGCCTTACTTTATATGATTGACTCTTGACTCCATAACTGGTAGAAATGACTATGTTATAACTTGTTCAGATCCCAACATACTATTTGAAAATTGGTATAACATGTTAATTACTTTTACTATTGAGACTTTAGTCCCATAATTTAGTTTGTTGAGACTTTAGTCCCAAATATTTTGTTTGTAGAGATTTTAGTCCGCAAATTTATATTTATTAACACTTTAGTCCCCTAGACTTTCATTCACGGTGATTATAGTCCCCAAACTTTTATTCATAGTGATTTTAATTCCCAAACTTCCGGATAGGGTGACTTTGGTTCTCAAAGTTTTGAAAATTACAAATTAGCCCCAAATTAATTTATTCTTGAAAGTTCTCAATATATGTATCAGTACATTGAATTGTGTGGTTTGTTACCTTACTTGTATAGTATAATAGATTACCTTAGTAGGGAGATCTAGCTCTATCATAGTCTAGGTAGCAAACCTTTAGGAATGTCCTTATTAGCCCTTCAGAAATTTGGATAAGTACAAAAAGCACCTAGAGATATGTTCCTATGTTTGAACCGGTCGGTTAGTTTGCGAGTTTCTCTGAATTTTCTAGAATAATGCTAGGACAATTATCTTGTGTTAGAATTGAACAATTTGGTTTAGTGCGATATGTTCGACTCCGGTCTCTCAAAGACTATTTGTATATATTGTGTTTTGATTGATAGAAATAACTTTAAGGGCATGCTTAGCACTATTGAAAATCCCTTATTTATCGACAAAATTGGTTTCCAGTGGTAAAATTTCGTCGGTAAATTTTACATTACCGACTAAAAAAACGTTTTGTCGGTAATAAATTTTAATTACTGACTAAATGTTTTCGCGTCGCTAACCCATTATATTCGTCGACGGTTTTATTTTTTTCATCGCCAATAAAATTCTTTTGCAAACGTAAAGATTTGCCAGTAAATCCTCGAGCCATAAATCCGCGAGCCATAAATACCATTGAAAATATATTGCCATTAAAGATTTATCTGTCACCAACGAAATAATTTTGTCGATAAAAAACTGTGTTGTGCGAAATTTCTCTCCCCTTCCCCTTTTACTTATTTCCCCTCCCCCATAACATAAGTTCGAACTTGAAACTACCAAATACCCGTTTTAAACATCTCATTTCTCCTTGTCCTTCCTTCAACTCTCTTGTCTTTCCACTCGCTTCTTCTCCCTTTGAAACATCTGCTTCTCCTTCCTCCAACTCTTCTCTCTAGTGGAGTATCAACCAAACACAACTATGAATCGTAGCTCAGAAATAAGCGACCATCACCACCAAAACCTAGATCTCTACCTCGACAGAGCTTCACCTCCCTCAACAACCATGGTTTCATGCGCAAAGCAGAAAGTTCTACAGCTCCCAAGTATTAGGTTGCCACCAAAATGCCCACAAGCTCGAAAGAAACCTTCCCAAGAAAAGCCAGGAACTCGTCGGAAAGAAGACTATCTCGAGTAAATACAATTTTAGCCACTTGAAGCTCATGCTGCTAGGTTTTCAACTAACCAGACCTTCGGTAGAGAAGGGTTCATGCAATATTTTTTTTTACATACCCATTTCTAAGTCGATGAAGATGAGTCTGTAAGGGATGTGTTGGATTGTGAAGACTAGTGGCTTATAGTTGGTAATTGTTGGATCGTGAAATCCTGGATGCTGATCTGGCAGTGAATTGAATGCCAGACAAGGTTGGTAAGACGCTTCTGCTCCAACTCCGGTGAACCTGCAGGTAGGGGAGCGCAACAGAGGGGGTGTCTCTGGGTCCCTCTCCGATACTTACATGAGTATATGTGTGTATAAAACTCAAAACGTAAAGAACGTATGTAAAGCAAGGGTATTTATAGGGTAAGAGAGATAGAACCGTATAAGGCAGCTGAATATCTTAGTGTATATTGTGTTGCTGAAGATTCGGATCGTGGGATATGGCAGTTACTGCAAGATATTGCAGTTACCAAATCTAATCTTTAGTGAATATGTGACCGAGATACGCGGGATATCATGGCCACTTCCTTATTAACGGTTTTGTGGGACCAGAGGAGAGAGGCAAGGCTCTCTTCGGGGCGAGCACTCTCATGGCGAGCAGTGAGATGTCGCGGCCTTAGTGAAGAATGGCGAGCACTCAGGGCGTTCTCAGAGGCCTTGTGCTCGGTTCTGGGTCACTCTATGGAGGACCGAGTTTAACTTGTATTTGGGCCGATCCGGTTCAAATGTCATGGGTTTACCCCCTCTATAGTTATTGGGCCTTCGATACCTTTTCCTTACTGGGCTGTCACTATCGATACCCAACATTTGCCCCCGAAGCTTGATTGAAGTTTCTTCAGTCGAGCTTTATTTCCTGGTAGGGTTTTAGATAGTGACGTCTCAGATTCGGTTTTATTCATTTCTTGTACTGGTTCATGACCTTTGAGGCATTTTGAGCTCGCTTGGCGAGCAGTTTTTTTTTTCTTCGTTCAAAAGCTAAAAAAAAATATCCTTCCTTTTATTCCCCTTTGGCGATCACTCGAGGTAATCTAGGTTCATGAAAGTCTATTTTTCTTGATTGGGCGATCACTAATCGCGTGAGGTATTTCTGGTAAAGCCTCTTAGTGCGCTGACGACCACCTTGTCTCCTTAGTGGACTTTTAGCATTTAATAACTGCACAGTTGTACAGAAATCGAACGGTCACTTGAGGCACGCCTGACGTTTACTTTTCCGTAAACCTAGGGTAGTCTGACAGCTGTCTGTACCAGCCAACCGTCTGTCTCCCCAAGGTGTCTCTTGGAATTCTGACATTGCTTCGGCTTTTTCCAAAAAGGTGCAATTATTCCTCTGTGTTGCTTCGATTTGCTCGTGTCAGTTACTCCCTTCTTGGTCTATATAAGAAACGTCAGTTTCTATATTTGTTTTTTACGCTTATCCACTCCCTCAGATTTCCAGAGCTTCGTTGCGAACCCTTCTTCTTTCTTTTTCAACCTTCTTCAGCCTTCTTCATCCATTTCCATGGCTCCCCGAAGTCAGAGTGTCAAGCATATGGCCACCAAGGGTGCTAACAAAGCCAACGCTCCTAGGAACGCCAATGCCCCCTTGAATATCAGGGATGACACCGTGCCCCCCTCAGTGGGCGAACATGATTATCTGGGAAGGTCTGCAACCACTCCTGTAGTGGTGGACGGGCCTGAGCTGAACACACCTGTTTTTTCCCCAAAAGGTAAACTTTCGCCCTTTTACTACTCTGTTTTGGCAATATCCTCTGTTTTCCTTTGTTTTTTATACTTGCTGTGCTATACTTGAACCGTTCTGAGTAGATGTCAAGCCTAACAAATTGAAGTCGGCTTACTTTAAGACCATGGTGGCGCTTGGTGGCTTCAGTGTGGAGGATGCTCCTAAGTGTCCTGGCTTAGGTCTGCACGTTTACATTTATGCGGCCCAGATCGATGCTGGGTTGCGTTTTCCTCTCTGTGAGGATTTGCAGATGATGTGCCAGTTTTACGGGATTCATCCCACGCAGCTTGTTCCTAACGCCCTCAGGATGTGGGTCGGTTTCAAATTTCTGTGCATACGCCAGGAATGGGCGTATTCACTGGTTTTGTTCCGGTGTTTTTTCCGACTGGCAGCTGGGGCGAACCAACTCCATCACTTCCAACCACGTTGGTCGAAGTTTGCAGAGTGGGGAGGCCCTCAAGCATGGAGTTGGAATGCTCATGTCCGTCTGGTTGATGATTTCCGGGCCACCAACTCTAACTATAAGAAGTTTTACTTCTTTTACAAGGGAGGGGTGCCCTGGAAATTATTGACCCCGGATAAGGATTTTCCTCCTTCCTTCGAAGAGCAGTCAGGGAGTGATCGGAACGCCATCGACGACCTCTATCGGTTGCATCGATCGTCCCAATTCAAGTCCATTTGCTCGGTGGCGGAAACTACTGAGAACATGCTCGAGATGGCAGACATTCATCAAGCCACGCCAATCTTTGATGATTGGGTAACTTTCTAACATTTTTTCTTGTTTTGTCGCTTGTAGGCAAGGTCGTAAGTAAGAGCCAAAAACTGATAGGTCTCTTTGATGACCAGGGCTCGGCGGGATTGTCCTCCGACCAAGCGCTGCTGAACTCTCCTCCTCCTCCTTCTAGGCGTTCGTCCAAGAGGAAGTCTGAGGAGGTACTTCCCTCGGCCACTACTGGCCCTCTCCAACTAGGTATGTCGCCTTGCCATTTGTAGATTTAACATTTTCATACTTTGCAGCTTTTTGGTTTATGACATTTCGTCTTATTGTTTTGCAGGGGAGTCCTCGGCTGACGTGGCCCGGGATCCTCCTCCTCCTTCCAAGAAGGTCAGGAGTGAGGAATGCCCATAAGTCGACCAGCATCCTCCTCCTCCCCCTCCTAAGGGATCTTCCGCCAATAAGGGGAAGGGTCTGGACGTGCTGCCTCCTGCTCCTTCTCCCCAGGGCCCTTCCGCCACCAAGGAGAAGGTTTTGGCCTTAGCGCCTCCCGCTCCTACTGTGCCCACGACTCCCCTTAAGGAGTCTGGGATCTAGAAGAAGGGGCCCGACGCTTCCAGCTCTTCGAGGGCTCCTGCGGAGGAGTATTGCTCCCTGGCAAGCTTGTTCCAGCCACTTAAAGCAGCGAACTCTCGGGAACCTTGGGTCCCTTGCGGGGACCTTGCGAAGAAGGGGTACCCTCCCCAGAAGAGCCTCTCGGGTAGCCCGGATATGTGTATGCGGCTTCTGGACGGGATAATTCCCCCTATAGACCGCTCGATTGTTCCCACGGAGTTTCATCAGATCGAGGGGTTCCTTCGGTCCCACTTTGAACGAGTAGCTCTGGTAGGATCTCGTTTCTTATTTCGTAGAGTCCTTTCTTTGTCGTTCCCTTTTCGTTTGTTGTCCTGACAACTTTCATTCTATCTTTGTTGTCAGTTCGTCTGGGAAGAAGTGATTCTTGGCCGTGTCTTCGGGGAGCTTGCTGACAAGCATTCCAACATGCTTGTCGAGCTGGAGCAGTATCGAAGTACGGGGGTCACTCCTGGGCAATTGGGGACCATCAAGACGACTACGGATGCAGCGATCGCCTTGGCGGACGATACGCGGGAGGAGTACTTCAGGAAGGATCAGCGCCTCCTTGCTGACGTCAAGAAGAGGGAGGCTGACGCTGCTGCTGCTCTTCAGGACTTTGACGCCCTTCACCTGTGTTTAGATCTGGGGGAGATCGTCCGAGTTCGCCTAGAGGCTGAGCTAAAGGAAGCTCAAGCGCAAGGGGCAGAATCGGAAGCTCGCAGGGTCGCTGCCGAGGGGCAAAGGGCCGCTGCTGACGCCCAGAGGGAAGCTGCGGAGGACTAGAGGGCTGCTGCCGAAGCTAGGGGGATCGCCCTGGAGGAGGAGAGGTATCGGCTAACTGCACAGTTGAAAGGTGTCCCTTCGCCCCAGAGCGTAGTCGAGGCATTCAAAGCCTCCGAGGATTTTGAAGACTGCGCTCTGAAGGTGATGAAGTGGTGGATGATGTCCAGGCGGTCGATCCCAACTTTCCCATTGGGGAAGTTGAGTCTTTGAATGTCTTCCTCCGAAGTCGTACCCTTCAGCCTACCGCTGTTGCTGAATAGGTTGTTCCAGCTACGGCTGAAGAGGTTTCCCCCGAAAGCGAGCCCAGCCTTCCTGCCCCCGAAGGCGAGCAAAGCGCCTCTGCTCCTGAAGGCGAGCAAAGCGCCTCTGCCCCCGAGGATCCCAAAGCTTGAAGTCTCCACCTCCTTTATCCACAATATTTTCCCTTTAGATAGATGTTTTTCTTTGTAATTTTTGTTTGATTTAAGACTTCGGTTTTCCTGTATGCCTTTATATTCTTGAGCCTTTAATTGACTTCGAACATATTTGGCTATTCATCCAATGTCATAATTACTCTCCACTTTTTCTTGCTTTGTAATGTCGTCGACCCTTAAAGCCTTAGACCAATCATAAGTCGAACTTTCTAAGGATAATACTTCTGACACTTAAAAGCATAAATTTCTAAGTTCAAAGAGATATTACCTTCTTTGAAGTTTAAACCTTTGAGGTGTTGGCATAATAACAGGGGATTTGTAATTTTTCAGGCTTTATCATCGATAGTGATCGCCTAAAATTTCTTTGGCCTGACTTTGGCGTAAGGGCTTTTATTTTGCCTAGCTTTTTGATATGTATTTTGGCCTGACTTTAGCGTCAGGGCTTTTGGCCTAGCCTTGTTACTAGGGCTTTTTTGGCCTGACTTTGGCGTCAGGGCTTTTTGGCCTAGCTTTGTTGCTAGGGCTTTTTGACCTAACTTGGTTGTTAGGGCTTTTTGGCCTAGCTTTGTTGCTAGGGCTTTTGGCCTAACTTTGTTGTTAGGGCTTTTTGGTTTTGCCTAACTTTATTGCTAGGTCTTTTGGCCTAACCTTGTTGTTAGGGCTTTTTGGTTTTGCCTAACTTTATTGCTAGGTCTTTTGGCCTAACTTTGTTGCTAGGGCTTTTGGCCTAGCTTTGTTGCAAGGGCTTTTGGCCTAGCTTTGTTGCTAGGGCTTTTGGCCTAGCTTTGTTGCTAGGGCTTTTGGCCTAACTTTGTTGTTAGGGTTTTTGGCCTGACTTTAGCGTCAGGGCTTTTGGCCTAACTTTGTTGTTAGGGCTTTTGGCCTGACTTTGGTGTCGGGGCTTTTGGCCTATCTTTGGCGATAGGGCTTTTGGCCTGACTTTGGCGTCAGGGCTTTTTGGCCTAGCTTTGTTGCTAGGTCTTTTGGCTTCGGCTTGCTTCGAGTCGACACGCTTTATGAAGGAATGGCTTTATTTTATAACAGTTTGATTACAAGCTATGTATAAAATCTTCTTAAATGCTCATAATTAAATGGACGGGGTAACCTCTCGTCTTCGATGGTTTCCAAATAGTAGGATCCTGGTGCAGCGATCTCTACTACTTTGTACGGTCCTTCCCATTTGGCTGAAAGTTTGTTTTTACTGTCCAGCCTTGTGAATTCATTCCTTCTCATAACCATCTCCCCCATGAAAAATTGGCGAGCGCTGACTTTTCTGTTGAAATACCGAGCGGTCGCCAAGCGCATCTTTGCTTGTGTCTTTTCCGAGAGCCATCTCTTTTCCTCTGCTAAGTCGAGGTCAGTTCTACGCTCGATCTCATTTGCCTCTGCGTTAAAGTGTAAGACTCTGTGGGTAGGCACTGCTAATTTGGCTGGTGCTACTGCTTCTGATCCGTACACTAAACTGAAAGGCGTTTCTCCTGTGGCTGCCTTAGGCGTCGTTCTGATTGCCCATAATACGTTTTCCAGTTCATCTGCCCAGTTCCCTTTGAATGCTCGAACCCTTTTCTTAAGTCCTGCTAAGACAACCTTGTTAGCTGCTTCAGCTTGCCCATTCGTTTGAGGATGATGTACTGAGCTAAAATGATGGTCCACATGATATTCTTCACAGAGCCATTTCAGCTCCTTTCCAACAAATTGCGGACCATTATCACTTATGAGTATCTTAGGAATGCCAAACCTGGAGAATATGTTGACCTGCAGGAACTTGATGACCTGGAATTCTGTTGTCGAAGCTAGAGCTTTCGCCTTTACCCACTTGGTAAAGTAGTCGATTGCCACTATAATGTTAGTACGCTGACCAGTGCTAATGGGAAAAGGACCCAATATATCGATTCCCCATTGAGTGAAAGGCCAGGCACCCGCCATTGGGGATAATAGTGTCGATGGTCGACCCGATCGTGGTGCAAACTGCTGGCAAATCTCATACTTCTGTGTTAATTCGGCTGCGTCCTTTCCTAAGGTCGGACAGTAATATCCCAATCTGAATATTTTCCAGTTAGTGATCGAGCACCTTCATGACATGCTGCTGCACCTTCGTGAGCTTCTCGAAGAACCTTTTCTGTTTCAGGATGAGCAACACACCTCAAGTAAGGCGTCGAATAGCCTCTTCTGTAGAGTTCTCCATCGATGATTATATAACTGGCTGCGAGTCTTCTAATCCTCGTGGATTCGCCTTCGTCCTCCGGAAGGATTCCTTCTTTTAAATAGTTCTGGAATGGGGTCATTCATGTGACCTGTCCTTGGATGTTGAATACCTCTGCTCTGCTTTCTAGGACTGAACATAGAGCTTTCTCCAGAAATTGTACATCCTGGACTGTCGCTCCTCCGAAGGCCAGTTTACTCAAAGAATCTGCCATCTGGTTTTCTTGGCGAGGAATAAACTCAATCGCGAAACTTGGGATTTCCGCGACCAGCTTTTTGGCAATGCTGAGATATTTCTTCATCTTTTCTCCCCTTGCCTCGTAGGCGCCATTAACCTGATTGACAATAAGCTCCAAGTCACTTTTTACCTTAAGCGCAGTTATACCCATTCCTTTTGCTAGTCTGAGTCCAGTGATAAGAGCCTCATATTCTGCTTCATTATTGGTCGCCGGAAATGTCAAGGCGATCGCGTACTTCAGAGGCTCTCAGGAGGAATAAGAATTAAACCTGCCCCGAGCCTTCTTTTGATGAAGACCCATCCGTATAGAGTCCCCAGCTTTGATTGTCGTCTGCTGACTGACTTTGCCTGTTCTCTGCTTCTGTTTGACCGTTACTCGTGCTTTCCACTATAAAATCAGCTAGTGCTTGACCTTTGATGGCCGTTTTTGGCGCAAATTTGATCTTGAACTCGCTGAGCTCGATCGCCCAATTTACCATTCTTCCTGAAGAATCTGGTTTCATCAGGAAGTTTTTGAGAGGTTGATTGGTGAGGACCGTGATGTCGTGCGCATGACAGTAAGGTCTCAGCTTCCGAGCAGCAATAACTAAGGCATAGAGATACTTCTCAATCTGGACATATTTTATTTCTGCTGAGTTGAACATTTTGCTAATGAAATACACTGGACTCTGAACAATATTTTCCTCCCTTATTAAGACAGCACTGGCTGCCACATCGCTAATGCCTAGATAAAGGAAAAGCTGATCGCCTGGAACGGGCTTTGCCAGAGCTGGGAGTGTTTGGATATGCCTCTTCAAGGACAAGAACGCTTCCTCACAGTCTGGCATCCAGTCGAACTTGCGGTTGACCCTCAAGGTTTTGAAGAATGGGAGGGACTTGTCGCTTGCTTTGGAGAGGAAGCGGTTGAGAGCAGCTAGGCGTCAATTCAGGCACTGGACTTCCTTGTGGCAGGTTGGCGACTTCATTTCCTCTATGGCCTTTAGCTTTTCTGGATTTGCTTCGATTCCTCTTTCACTGACCATAAAACCCAGAAATTTACCGGACTTGACCCCGAAGGCGCATTTGGCAGGATTCAGGCGAACACTGTGTCTTCTCATGCATTCAAAAGCTTCGCGGAGGTCTTCCGTGTGAGGATTGCCCTTGATGGTTTTGACGAGCATATCGTCCACGTAGTCCTCCATGTTCCTTCCCACCATGTCTTGGAACAGTCGGTTCACCATCCGTTGATAAGTTGCCCCGGCATTGATAAGGCCGAAGGGCATCACCTTGTAGCACAGAATGTCCCCATCAGCATAAAAAGCGGCGTGAGCCTCATCGTCGGGATGCATTCTGATCTGGTTGTAGCCTAAATAGGCGTCCATGAAGCTCAGCATCTCATGACCCGAGGTAGCATCGACCAGCTGATCAATCCTCGGAAGGGGATATGAATCTTTGGGGCAAACCTTGTTTAAGTCGCGGAAGTCGACGCACATCCTCCACTTGCCGTTTGATTTCCTGACCAAAACTGGGTTGGCGACCCAGCTCTGGAATCTTACCTCTCTGACGAAGTCAGCTTCAATCAACCTGCCGACTTCCTGCCTGATCGCCAAACGCTTATCCGTCCCGAATGATCTTCTCTTTTGGGCGATCGGCTTGATGGAGGGGTCTATCCTGAGCTCGTGGGAGATGATATCTGTGCTGATTCCTGGCATGTCGCTCGGCTGCCAGGCGAAGAGCTCTTTAAACTCCTTGAGGAGGGCGGTCATGGCCTCTTTCTTATCCTCTTTCAAGGTGGTGCCAATGCGCACCTTTTTGTCAGGACCATCGATCTCGACCTCTTCCAATTCCTCCATGGGTGCTGGCCGAGCCAAGTCCTCGTGGGGGTCGCCCTCTGTTTCGATGGCGAGCGCCTCCCTTTGGTTCTTCCTGCGTAAGCAGTTCACATAGCATTACCGCGAGGAAGGCTGATCTCCAAGCACTTCTCCAATCCCGTTAGGAGTAGGGAACTTCATCTTCTGGTGGACAGTGGAGGCCACAATCTTATTTGGGTTGATCATGGTCCTCCCTATGATGGCGTTCTAGGATGTAGGTGAATCGACCACCAGGAAAGTGACCGACACCTTGATGCTCTTCCACCCCTCGCCAAAAATTACCGGCATGGTTATAGCCCCCAGTGGATAGGTTGTTCTTCCCGCAAACCCGATCAGCGGAAAGTCGACCCTCTTCAGGTCGCGTTTGGACTTGCCCATCTTCTTAAAGGCGTCTAGAAATAGGATGTCTGTCGAGCTGCCTCCATCGACCAGAATCCTTGCAACATCACAACCGTCTATATCTGCTGTAATGACCAGAGCATCGTTGTGGGGAGTGGTGACATGTGCCAAATCATTTTCAGAGAATGCGATGACAATGTTCTCTTCAGGTCGGGGCCGCTTCCCCAACTGAACTGCTGTAGAGATCTGAGTGGCGTAGACCTCTCTGGCGCTTGACCTCTCGCCGCCTGCACCGAATCCTCCTGCAATCAGATTCACTCTCCTCTTGATTCCGGAAGGCTCAGCTTGTTCTGCAGGGGCTGGCGAACGATGCCTCCTGGGGGGCGTTCGACTTCGGTCTCGCCCTGCCACAAATTCTTTCAACATTCCCCCCTGAATCAGCCTCTCTATGTCACGCTTCAAAATTTTGCAGTCATCTGTCTTGTGACCCTTGCACTTGTGGTATCTGCAGTAGCTCTCGACATCCTTTCCCATGGGCATCCCACCTCGACGAGGCATTGGTGGCCTCGCCAAGGATCTCCTCTCCATCTCGACTAGTACCGCTGAGATCTGCCTATTTAAAGGTGTGAAGTACTCAGGGACCTCTGGATGGCGAGGCGCTGGAAGAGACTCGACTCGAGGCTTGCTTTCCTTTCCCTTCTTCTCCTTCTTTACCTCCTTCTTGCCATCACGTCGGGGTTCATGGACCACCCTTAGCGAGGCCGTTAGGAGATTGGCCTCGGTGTTCGCCCGTTCAAGGTCTATGAAACCTTTTGCTCTGGATGCCAGCTCCTCCAACGTCTCAATCTCCTTCACGTGATAGCTGTTTCGCAGCTTTCTCGAGGCCTTGTTGGCCACATCCAGACCTTTGTAGAAGGTTCGAATGATCTCCCCATCCGAGATTAGGCGATCTAATTCTGTGACGTTTTGATGAAAACGCCCGTAGAAGTTGGACAGCGACTCTCCAAGCTGCTGTTTGACTGAGTCAAGGGCGACCACGCTCTTCAGCAACTGGCGCTCGCCCATATATATCTCCAGGAACTTGCTTCTTAACTCTGCCCAAGTTCCGATTGATCCTGCAGGGAGGCCGAAGAACCAGGACGAAGCCGAACCCGAAAGAGTAGATGGAAATAACAAAGCCAAGTGATTGGGATCATTTAACTTACCCAGAAGGGAGGCCTCATGTTTGTTGACATGCACGGTGGGATCTCCTCCACCGCTATACTCAGGTATGGCCCGAGCAACCACATCCTTTGGGATTTTGATGACGACGAGCCCGTCGGTAAAAGGATGAGAGGACTGCTCCTTGAAGGGAGCTACGACTGTCAGCTGTCTTTCCTGGAGCCTTTTGTTGAGGACGTCATCCATCTGATCCATGGTGGAGGAGGACCGGAAGGATTGGAAGTGTGCGCGGCTGCTGGCTCCTTGGTGTATGCCGGAGGTAGGGACTGCTGTCCTGACATCATCTCCTGATCCTCCTAAGGCGCAGTGGGACCAGGATGTTGGATCGTTTCACACAGACGGCGCCAAATGTTGGATCGTGAAATCCTGGATGCTGATCTGGCAGTGAATTGAATTCCAGACAAGGTTGGTAAGACGCTTCTGCTCCAACTCCGGTGAACCTGCAGGTAGGGGAACGCAACAGAGGGGGTGTCTCTGGGTCCCTCTCTGATGCTTAAATGAG
Organism: Chamaenerion angustifolium; assembly: GCA_946814005.1. Classification (NCBI taxonomy): domain Eukaryota; kingdom Viridiplantae; phylum Streptophyta; class Magnoliopsida; order Myrtales; family Onagraceae; genus Chamaenerion; species Chamaenerion angustifolium. Next base: position 10,215,562 of record OX328273.1, read on the forward strand.
TATATGTGTGTATAAAACTCAAAACGTAAAGAACGTATGTAAAGCAAGGGTATTTATAGGGTAAGAGAGATAGAACCGTTTAAGGCAACTGAATATCTTAGTGTATATTGTGTTGCTGAAGATTCGGATCGTGGGATATGGCAGTTACTGCAAGATATTACAGTTACCAAATCTAATCTTTAGTGAATATGTGACCGTGATACGTGGGATATCATGGCCACTTCCTTATTAACGGTTTTGTGGGACCAGAGGAGAGAGGCAAGGCTCTCTTCGGGGCGAGCACTCTCATGGCGAGCAGTGAGATGTCGCGGCCTTAGTGAAGAATGACGAGCACTCAGGGCGTTCTCAAAGTCCTTGGGCTCGGTTCTGGGTTACTCTATGGAGGACCGAGTTTAACTTGTATTTGGGCTGATCCGGTTCAAATGTCATGGGTTTACCCCCTCTATAGTTATTGGGCCTTCGAGGCCTTTTCCTTACTGGGCTGTAACTATCAATACCCAACAGTAATGTCATGTTATGGATTCTATGTTTATTGGAGAATGGTTTTGCAGTTTGCTCAAATTTCATAAATTCAAGATTTTATCACAAATATATTATTTGTACATATGCCTACGAAATGGGATTTCGTCATGAAAACTCTGTGATGATATCCTGAATTTTGTGAGTAAAGGTATTCGCCTAGGAAATGAATTTCGTCGGTAATTGATTTTGTCAACGGGATTTCATTTGTCGGAAAGGTGGTCGGTAATTAGCATTACCAACGAGAATTTATTTCGTCGGTAATACTTTTTAACAACCAAAATAAATTCGTCGGCAAAGAATGACATTTACCGACGAAAATAAAGAAAAGTCAACAATTTGGGTCAACAAAATTTATTTATTTACCGACGACATTTTCATCGGGAAAGATACGAATTTTTCCAACCAAATAAATAGTCTTATTTCCGTCGGTATTACCGACGGGGCAATCACTGACGATATCTTTACCGACGAAAATATCATATTTTCGACGTAATTTATTTTTAGCGACGAAATTTACACCTTTTACCGATGGAATAATTTCGTCGGTAAAGAATGAATTTCCAGTAGTGTAGAAACGGGGAGTACTCGACATAGCAAGGGATGTCCTCTTTGTTTAAGTATGTTCGCAAGTCTATCCTATTAATTTGAGACTTGTGTTGTTTTTCACATGGATTAGAACATTATTTCTTTTGTCTCCATGATCCTAGTCAAATCTCCTCTAGTTAGTGAAAAAAATGCTACTTGAAATGGTTCGGCCGATTATGGCGCAAGCTCAGTTATCGATTTCTTTCTGGGTAGACGCTTTGAAAACTCTTGTCTACATCCTGAACCGTGTGTCGACGAAGATGGTTAACTCTACTCCATATGTGCTTTGGATTGGAAAAAGTGGGGAACTTAGTCATATGCGCTCATGGGGTTGCGCTGCTTACCCCCATGATTCCTCGAACAAGTTTGGAAAAATTTGACCTCGATAAAAGAAGAGTATATTTATTGGTCACTCCCAAACTCCAAGGGATATGTGTTTATAGCCGAGTAGGACATTTGGAGTGTTTTCGAGTTCGAATCACGAGACATGATGTTTCTATAGAATGAATTTCGAAAGAAGAGAAAGATTGGTTTTGATAAATCTCTATATGAGATGCAAGATGAAGTTGAGTAGGCACCTATTAATTTGAGTGGGAGAGTTGAAGCCGCAGAAGATGAATATGTTCGTCATCTTCCGAATTCACTTCATGTTGGAGCAAATGGAACATACTCCACTACATATGATCTTGTTGACAGTGAGAGCATTATGAGTCTCATTCCCTTGGTAGTAGTAAGATATTAGGTCGTGGGCTAACATAGAATTTTCCATCCCGACGATATGTATTTGAACCTATGCACCCTAATTACTGATGAGACAGGTTTTGAGCCAAAAAATGTCAGAGAAGCTTTAAATGGACCCTTCTAGGAAGAATGGATGAAAACGATGGAGAACGACATGAAATCTATGGGGAAGAACAGTGTTTGGAAACTGTCGACCTTCCTAGAGGAAGCAAAGCTCTCAAGGCCGATAGAATAGTTGAGTGTCACAAAACTCCACTAGTTGCGAAAGGTTATACACAAAACAAGGGACCATAACGAGATCTTCTCATTGAGCGTTTGAATGACCACAATTCACTTGATTGTGGCTATTACAATGACTCTAGATATGGAACTGCTTCAAATAGACGTTTAGACCAATTTTCTCAATGGTGAGTTAGAAGAAAAGATCTACATGGAGCAACCTGAATGCTTTGTGCAAAAAGGTGATGCACACTTAGTGTGGAAGATACATAAACTGATCTACGATCTTAAATAGTCCTCTAAGTAGTAGTACCACAAATTGCATTACTTGGTTGCGGAAAATGGATTTCTCATGCTAGATGAGGATTAGTGCGTATACACCAGAAGATCTGGACTAGACTTTGTGTATATGACTTTATATGTGGATGACATACTCATAGCGGGAAAGATCTTGGAGTTCCTCACACAAGCAAAGGCCAGATTATCCCCTTTGTTCGCCATGAAGGACATGGGTGAGGTGGCATACATCCTTGGGATTTAGATCACGAGGGATCGCCGTAGGAGGCAGCTGTGGCTTTCGCAGGAGAGCTACATAAACAAACTGTTGGAAAAATTCAACATGAGTAATTGCAAACCAAGTGATACTCTAGCTTACATCGATCAACCTCTCAACATGGAAATGTGTCCAAAGACTAAAGAAGAAAATGATAGGATGGAACGAATTCCGTATCTAAGCGCAAATGGAAGTCTTATGTATACAATGGTGTGTACTCAGCCTGATATCTTTCACATTGTCGGTATGATATGTCGGTATAGAACTAACCCTAGATTGAAACATTGGCTAGCAGTGAAGAGGATCATGTGATATATTCTGGGCAGCATCAACCATGCTCTGTGCTAGGGAGGAAACTTAGGAAGACCATAGAATTTTTAAATAATAGGGTACAACAATGCAAACTACCGTGGTGACCTGGAGGAAAGGAAATCCACCTCGGGCTTTGTGTTCATACTCTCCAATAGAGTAACTCCATGGATGAGTCTTTGAATGTCTTCCTCCGAAGTCGTACCCTTCAGCCTACCGCTGTTGCTGAATAGGTTGTTCCAGCTACGGCTGAAGAGGTTTCCCCCGAAAGCGAGCCCAGCCTTCCTGCCCCCGAAGGCGAGCAAAGCGCCTCTGCTCCTGAAGGCGAGCAAAGCGCCTCTGCCCCCGAGGATCCCAAAGCTTGAAGTCTCCACCTCCTTTATCCACAATATTTTCCCTTTAGATAGATGTTTTTCTTTGTAATTTTTGTTTGATTTAAGACTTCGGTTTTCCTGTATGCCTTTATATTCTTGAGCCTTTAATTGACTTCGAACATATTTGGCTATTCATCCAATGTCATAATTACTCTCCACTTTTTCTTGCTTTGTAATGTCGTCGACCCTTAAAGCCTTAGACCAATCATAAGTCGAACTTTCTAAGGATAATACTTCTGACACTTAAAAGCATAAATTTCTAAGTTCAAAGAGATATTACCTTCTTTGAAGTTTAAACCTTTGAGGTGTTGGCATAATAACAGGGGATTTGTAATTTTTCAGGCTTTATCATCGATAGTGATCGCCTAAAATTTCTTTGGCCTGACTTTGGCGTAAGGGCTTTTATTTTGCCTAGCTTTTTGATATGTATTTTGGCCTGACTTTAGCGTCAGGGCTTTTGGCCTAGCCTTGTTACTAGGGCTTTTTTGGCCTGACTTTGGCGTCAGGGCTTTTTGGCCTAGCTTTGTTGCTAGGGCTTTTTGACCTAACTTGGTTGTTAGGGCTTTTTGGCCTAGCTTTGTTGCTAGGGCTTTTGGCCTAACTTTGTTGTTAGGGCTTTTTGGTTTTGCCTAACTTTATTGCTAGGTCTTTTGGCCTAACCTTGTTGTTAGGGCTTTTTGGTTTTGCCTAACTTTATTGCTAGGTCTTTTGGCCTAACTTTGTTGCTAGGGCTTTTGGCCTAGCTTTGTTGCAAGGGCTTTTGGCCTAGCTTTGTTGCTAGGGCTTTTGGCCTAGCTTTGTTGCTAGGGCTTTTGGCCTAACTTTGTTGTTAGGGTTTTTGGCCTGACTTTAGCGTCAGGGCTTTTGGCCTAACTTTGTTGTTAGGGCTTTTGGCCTGACTTTGGTGTCGGGGCTTTTGGCCTATCTTTGGCGATAGGGCTTTTGGCCTGACTTTGGCGTCAGGGCTTTTTGGCCTAGCTTTGTTGCTAGGTCTTTTGGCTTCGGCTTGCTTCGAGTCGACACGCTTTATGAAGGAATGGCTTTATTTTATAACAGTTTGATTACAAGCTATGTATAAAATCTTCTTAAATGCTCATAATTAAATGGACGGGGTAACCTCTCGTCTTCGATGGTTTCCAAATAGTAGGATCCTGGTGCAGCGATCTCTACTACTTTGTACGGTCCTTCCCATTTGGCTGAAAGTTTGTTTTTACTGTCCAGCCTTGTGAATTCATTCCTTCTCATAACCATCTCCCCCATGAAAAATTGGCGAGCGCTGACTTTTCTGTTGAAATACCGAGCGGTCGCCAAGCGCATCTTTGCTTGTGTCTTTTCCGAGAGCCATCTCTTTTCCTCTGCTAAGTCGAGGTCAGTTCTACGCTCGATCTCATTTGCCTCTGCGTTAAAGTGTAAGACTCTGTGGGTAGGCACTGCTAATTTGGCTGGTGCTACTGCTTCTGATCCGTACACTAAACTGAAAGGCGTTTCTCCTGTGGCTGCCTTAGGCGTCGTTCTGATTGCCCATAATACGTTTTCCAGTTCATCTGCCCAGTTCCCTTTGAATGCTCGAACCCTTTTCTTAAGTCCTGCTAAGACAACCTTGTTAGCTGCTTCAGCTTGCCCATTCGTTTGAGGATGATGTACTGAGCTAAAATGATGGTCCACATGATATTCTTCACAGAGCCATTTCAGCTCCTTTCCAACAAATTGCGGACCATTATCACTTATGAGTATCTTAGGAATGCCAAACCTGGAGAATATGTTGACCTGCAGGAACTTGATGACCTGGAATTCTGTTGTCGAAGCTAGAGCTTTCGCCTTTACCCACTTGGTAAAGTAGTCGATTGCCACTATAATGTTAGTACGCTGACCAGTGCTAATGGGAAAAGGACCCAATATATCGATTCCCCATTGAGTGAAAGGCCAGGCACCCGCCATTGGGGATAATAGTGTCGATGGTCGACCCGATCGTGGTGCAAACTGCTGGCAAATCTCATACTTCTGTGTTAATTCGGCTGCGTCCTTTCCTAAGGTCGGACAGTAATATCCCAATCTGAATATTTTCCAGTTAGTGATCGAGCACCTTCATGACATGCTGCTGCACCTTCGTGAGCTTCTCGAAGAACCTTTTCTGTTTCAGGATGAGCAACACACCTCAAGTAAGGCGTCGAATAGCCTCTTCTGTAGAGTTCTCCATCGATGATTATATAACTGGCTGCGAGTCTTCTAATCCTCGTGGATTCGCCTTCGTCCTCCGGAAGGATTCCTTCTTTTAAATAGTTCTGGAATGGGGTCATTCATGTGACCTGTCCTTGGATGTTGAATACCTCTGCTCTGCTTTCTAGGACTGAACATAGAGCTTTCTCCAGAAATTGTACATCCTGGACTGTCGCTCCTCCGAAGGCCAGTTTACTCAAAGAATCTGCCATCTGGTTTTCTTGGCGAGGAATAAACTCAATCGCGAAACTTGGGATTTCCGCGACCAGCTTTTTGGCAATGCTGAGATATTTCTTCATCTTTTCTCCCCTTGCCTCGTAGGCGCCATTAACCTGATTGACAATAAGCTCCAAGTCACTTTTTACCTTAAGCGCAGTTATACCCATTCCTTTTGCTAGTCTGAGTCCAGTGATAAGAGCCTCATATTCTGCTTCATTATTGGTCGCCGGAAATGTCAAGGCGATCGCGTACTTCAGAGGCTCTCAGGAGGAATAAGAATTAAACCTGCCCCGAGCCTTCTTTTGATGAAGACCCATCCGTATAGAGTCCCCAGCTTTGATTGTCGTCCGCTGACTGACTTTGCCTGTTCTCTGCTTCTGTTTAACCGTTACTCGTGCTTTCCACTATAAAATCAGCTAGTGCTTGACCTTTGATGGCCGTTTTTGGCGCAAATTTGATCTTGAACTCGCTGAGCTCGATCGCCCAATTTACCATTCTTCCTGAAGAATCTGGCTTCATCAGGAAGTTTTTGAGAGGTTGATTGGTGAGGACCGTGATGTCGTGCGCATGACAGTAAGGTCTCAGCTTCCGAGCAGCAATAACTAAGGCATAGAGATACTTCTCAATCTGGACATATTTTATTTCTGCTGAGTTGAACATTTTGCTAATGAAATACACTGGACTCTGAACAATATTTTCCTCCCTTATTAAGACAGCACTGGCTGCCACATCGCTAATGCCTAGATAAAGGAAAAGCTGCTCGCCTGGAACGGGCTTTGCCAGAGCTGGGAGTGTTTGGATATGCCTCTTCAAGGACAAGAACGCTTCCTCACAGTCTGGCATCCAGTCGAACTTGCGGTTGACCCTCAAGGTTTTGAAGAATGGGAGGGACTTGTCACTTACTTTGGAGAGGAAGCGGTTGAGAGCAGCTAGGCGTCCATTCAGGCACTGAACTTCCTTGTGGCAGGTTGGCGACTTCATTTCCTCTATGGCCTTTAGCTTTTCTGGATTTGCTTCGATTCCTCTTTCACTGACCATAAAACCCAGAAATTTACCGGACTTGACCCCGAAGGCGCATTTGGCAGGATTCAGGCGAACACTGTGTCTTCTCATGCATTCAAAAGCTTCGCGGAGGTCTTCCGTGTGAGGATTGCCCTTGATGGTTTTGACGAGCATATCGTCCACGTAGTCCTCCATGTTCCTTCCCACCATGTCTTGGAACAGTCGGTTCACCATCCGTTGATAAGTTGCCCCGGCATTGATAAGGCCGAAGGGCATCACCTTGTAGCACAGAATGTCCCCATCAGCATAAAAAGCGGCGTGAGCCTCATCGTCGGGATGCATTCTGATCTGGTTGTAGCCTGAATAGGCGTCCATGAAGCTCAGCATCTCATGACCCGAGGTAGCATCGACCAGCTGATCAATCCTCGGAAGGGGATATGAATCTTTGGGGCAAACCTTGTTTAAGTCGCGGAAGTCGACGCACATCCTCCACTTGCCGTTTGATTTCCTGACCAAAACTGGGTTGGCGACCCAGCTCTGGAATCTTACCTCTCTGACGAAGTCAGCTTCAATCAACCTGCCGACTTCCTGCCTGATCGCCAAACGCTTATCCGTCCCGAATGATCTTCTCTTTTGGGCGATCGGCTTGATGGAGGGGTCTATCCTGAGCTCGTGGGAGATGATATCTGTGCTGATTCCTGGCATATCGCTCGGCTGCCAGGCGAAGAGCTCTTTAAACTCCTTGAGGAGGGCGGTCATGGCCTCTTTCTTATCCTCTTTCAAGGTGGTGCCAATGCGCACCTTTTTGTCAGGACCATCGATCTCGACCTCTTCCAATTCCTCCATGGGTGCTGGCCGAGCCAAGTCCTCGTGGGGGTCGCCCTCTGTTTCGATGGCGAGCGCCTCCCTTTGGTTCTTCCTGCGTAAGCAGTTCACATAGCATTACCGCGAGGAAGGCTGATCTCCAAGCACTTCTCCAATCCCGTTAGGAGTAGGGAACTTCATCTTCTGGTGGACAGTGGAGGCCACAATCTTATTTGGGTTGATCATGGTCCTCCCTATGATGGCGTTCTAGGATGTAGGTGAATCGACCACCAGGAAAGTGACCGACACCTTGATGCTCTTCCACCCCTCGCCAAAAATTACCGGCATGGTTATAGCCCCCAGTGGATAGGTTGTTCTTCCCGCAAACCCGATCAGCGGAAAGTCGACCCTCTTCAGGTCGCGTTTGGACTTGCCCATCTTCTTAAAGGCGTCTAGAAATAGGATGTCTGTCGAGCTGCCTCCATCGACCAGAATCCTTGCAACATCACAACCGTCTATATCTGCTGTAATGACCAGAGCATCGTTGTGGGGAGTGGTGACATGTGCCAAATCATTTTCAGAGAATGCGATGACAATGTTCTCTTCAGGTCGGGGCCGCTTCCCCAACTGAACTGCTGTAGAGATCTGAGTGGCGTAGACCTCTCTGGCGCTTGACCTCTCGCCGCCTGCACCGAATCCTCCTGCAATCAGATTCACTCTCCTCTTGATTCCGGAAGGCTCAGCTTGTTCTGCAGGGGCTGGCGAACGATGCCTCCTGGGGGGCGTTCGACTTCGGTCTCGCCCTGCCACAAATTCTTTCAACATTCCCCCCTGAATCAGCCTCTCTATGTCACGCTTCAAAATTTTGCAGTCATCTGTCTTGTGACCCTTGCACTTGTGGTATCTGCAGTAGCTCTCGACATCCTTTCCCATGGGCATCCCACCTCGACGAGGCATTGGTGGCCTCGCCAAGGATCTCCTCTCCATCTCGACTAGTACCGCTGAGATCTGCCTATTTAAAGGCGTGAAGTACTCAGGGACCTCTGGATGGCGAGGCGCTGGAAGAGACTCGACTCGAGGCTTGCTTTCCTTTCCCTTCTTCTCCTTCTTTACCTCCTTCTTGCCATCACGTCGGGGTTCATGGACCAAGGACCTGGATGCACTGGCTGCCACATCGCTAATGCCTAGATAAAGGAAAAGCTGCTCGCCTGGAACGGGCTTTGCCAGAGCTGGGAGTGTTTGGATATGCCTCTTCAAGGACAAGAACGCTTCCTCACAGTCTGGCATCCAGTCGAACTTGCGGTTGACCCTCAAGGTTTTGAAGAATGGGAGGGACTTGTCGCTTGCTTTGGAGAGGAAGCGGTTGAGAGCAGCTAGGCGTCCATTCAGGCACTGGACTTCCTTGTGGCAGGTTGGCGACTTCATTTCCTCTATGACCTCTGGATGGCGAGGCGCTGAAAGAGACTCGACTCGAGGCTTGCTTTCCTTTCCCTTCTTCTCCTTCTTTACCTCCTTCTTGCCATCACGTCGGGGTTCATGGACCACCCTTAGCGAGGCCGTTAGGAGATTGGCCTCGGTGTTCGCCCGTTCAAGGTCTATGAAACCTTTTGCTCTGGATGCCAGCTCCTCCAACGTCTCAATCTCCTTCACGTGATAGCTGTTTCGCAGCTTTCTCGAGGCCTTGTTGGCCACATCCAGACCTTTGTAGAAGGTTCGAATGATCTCCCCATCCGAGATTAGGCGATCTAATTCTGTGACGTTTTGATGAAAACGCCCGTAGAAGTTGGACAGCGACTCTCCAAGCTGCTGTTTGACTGAGTCAAGGGCGACCACGCTCTTCAGCAACTGGCGCTCGCCCATATATATCTCCAGGAACTTGCTTCTTAACTCTGCCCAAGTTCCGATTGATCCTGCAGGGAGGCCGAAGAACCAGGACGAAGCCGAACCCGAAAGAGTAGATGGAAATAACAAAGCCAAGTGATTGGGATCATTTAACTTACCCAGAAGGGAGGCCTCATGTTTGTTGACATGCACGGTGGGATCTCCTCCACCGCTATACTCAGGTATGGCCCGAGCAACCACATCCTTTGGGATTTTGATGACGACGAGCCCGTCGGTAAAAGGATGAGAGGACTGCTCCTTGAAGGGAGCTACGACTGTCAGCTGTCTTTCCTGGAGCCTTTTGTTGAGGACGTCATCCATCTGATCCATGGTGGAGGAGGACCGGAAGGATTGGAAGTGTGCGCGGCTGCTGGCTCCTTGGTGTATGCCGGAGGTAGGGACTGCTGTCCTGACATCATCTCCTGATCCTCCTAAGGCGCAGTGGGACCAGGATGTTGGATCGTTTCACACAGACGGCGCCAAATGTTGGATCGTGAAATCCTGGATGCTGATCTGGCAGTGAATTGAATTCCAGACAAGGTTGGTAAGACGCTTCTGCTCCAACTCCGGTGAACCTGCAGGTAGGGGAACGCAACAGAGGGGGTGTCTCTGGGTCCCTCTCTGATGCTTAAATGAGTATATGTGTGTATAAAACTCAAAACGTAAAGAACGTATGTAAAGCAAGGGTATTTATAGGGTAAGAGAGATAGAACCGTTTAAGGCAACTGAATATCTTAGTGTATATTGTGTTGCTGAAGATTCGGATCGTGGGATATGGCAGTTACTGCAAGATATTACAGTTACCAAATCTAATCTTTAGTGAATATGTGACCGAGATACGCGGGATATCATGGCCACTTCCTTATTAACGGTTTTGTGGGACCAGAGGAGAGAGGCAAGGCTCTCTTCGGGGCGAGCACTCTCATGGCGAGCAGTGAGATGTCGCGGCCTTAGTGAAGAATGACGAGCACTCAGGGCGTTCTCAAAGTCCTTGGGCTCGGTTCTGGGTTACTCTATGGAGGACCGAGTTTAACTTGTATTTGGGCTGATCCGGTTCAAATGTCATGGGTTTACCCCCTCTATAGTTATTGGGCCTTCGAGGCCTTTTCCTTACTGGGCTGTAACTATCAATACCCAACAGTAATGTCATGTTATGGATTCTATGTTTATTGGAGAATGGTTTTGCAGTTTGCTCAAATTTCATAAATTCAAGATTTTATCACAAATATATTATTTGTACATATGCCTACGAAATGGGATTTCGTCATGAAAACTCTGTGATGATATCCTGAATTTTGTGAGTAAAGGTATTCGCCTAGGAAATGAATTTCGTCGGTAATTGATTTTGTCAACGGGATTTCATTTGTCGGAAAGGTGGTCGGTAATTAGCATTACCAACGAGAATTTATTTCGTCGGTAATACTTTTTAACAACCAAAATAAATTCGTCGGCAAAGAATGACATTTACCGACGAAAATAAAGAAAAGTCAACAATTTGGGTCAACAAAATTTATTTATTTACCGACGACATTTTCATCGGGAAAGATACGAATTTTTCCAACCAAATAAATAGTCTTATTTCCGTCGGTATTACCGACGGGGCAATCACTGACGATATCTTTACCGACGAAAATATCATATTTTCGACGTAATTTATTTTTAGCGACGAAATTTACACCTTTTACCGATGGAATAATTTCGTCGGTAAAGAATGAATTTCCAGTAGTGTAGAAACGGGGAGTACTCGACATAGCAAGGGATGTCCTCTTTGTTTAAGTATGTTCGCAAGTGTATCCTATTAATTTGAGACTTGTGTTGTTTTTCACATGGATTAGAACATTATTTCTTTTGTCTCCATGATCCTAGTCAAATCTCCTCTAGTTAGTGAAAAAAATGCTACTTGAAATGGTTCGGCCGATTATGGCGCAAGCTCAATTATCGATTTCTTTCTGGGTAGACGCTTTGAAAACTCTTGTCTACATCCTGAACCGTGTGTCGACGAAGATGGTTAACTCTACTCCATATGTGCTTTGGATTGGAAAAAGTGGGGAACTTAGTCATATGCGCTCATGGGGTTGCGCTGCTTACCCCCATGATTCCTCGAACAAGTTTGGAAAGATTTGACCTAGATAAAAGAAGAGTATATTTATTGGTCACTCCCAAACTCCAAGGGATATGTGTTTATAGCCGAGTAGGACATTTGGAGTGTTTCCGAGTTCGAATCACGAGACATGATGTTTCTATAGAATGAATTTCGAAAGAAGAGAAAGATTGGTTTTGATAAATCTCTATATGAGATGCAAGATGAAGTTGAGTAGGCACCTATTAATTTGAGTGGGAGAGTTGAAGCCGCAGAAGATGAATATGTTCGTCATCTTCCGAATTCACTTCATGTTGGAGCAAAAGGAACATACTCCACTACATATGATCTTGTTGACAGTGAGAGCATTATGAGTCTCATTCCCTTGGTAGTAGTAAGATATTAGGTCGTGGGCTAACATAGAATTTTCCATCCCGACGATATGTATTTGAACCTATGCACCCTAATTACTGATGAGACAGGTTTTGAGCCAAAAAATGTCAGAGAAGCTTTAAATGGACCCTTCTAGGAAGAATGGATGAAAACGATGGAGAACGACATGAAATCTATGGGGAAGAACAGTGTTTGGAAACTGTCGACCTTCCTAGAGGAAGCAAAGCTCTCAAGGCCGATAGAATAGTTGAGTGTCACAAAACTCCACTAGTTGCGAAAGGTTATACACAAAACAAGGGACCATAACGAGATCTTCTCATTGAGCGTTTGAATGACCACAATTCACTTGATTGTGGCTATTACAATGACTCTAGATATGGAACTGCTTCAAATAGACGTTTAGACCAATTTTCTCAATGGTGAGTTAGAAGAAAAGATCTACATGGAGCAACCTGAATGCTTTGTGCAAAAAGGTGATGCACACTTAGTGTGGAAGATACATAAACTGATCTACGATCTTAAATAGTCCTCTAAGTAGTAGTACCACAAATTGCATTACTTGGTTGCGGAAAATGGATTTCTCATGCTAGATGAGGATTAGTGCGTATACACCAGAAGATCTAGACTAGACTTTGTGTATATGACTTTATATGTGGATGACATACTCATAGCGGGAAAGATCTTGGAGTTCCTCACACAAGCAAAGGCCAGATTATCCCCTTTGTTCGCCATGAAGGACATGGGTGAGGTGGCATACATCCTTGGGATTTAGATCACGAGGGATCGCCGTAGGAGGCAGCTGTGGCTTTCGCAGGAGAGCTACATAAACAAACTGTTGGCAAAGTTCAACATGAGTAATTGCAAACCAAGTGATACTCTAGCTTACATCGATCAACCTCTCAACATGGAAATGTGTCCAAAGACTAAAGAAGAAAATGATAGGATGGAACGAATTCCGTATCTAAGCGCAAATGGAAGTCTTATGTATACAATGGTGTGTACTCAGCCTGATATCTTTCACATTGTCGGTATGATATGTCGGTATAGAACTAACCCTAGATTGAAACATTGGCTAGCAGTGAAGAGGATCATGTGATATATTCTGGGCAGCATCAACCATGCTCTGTGCTAGGGAGGAAACTTAGGAAGACCATAGAATTTTTAAATAATAGGGTACAACAATGCAAACTACCGTGGTGACCTGGAGGAAAGGAAATCCACCTCGGGCTTTGTGTTCATACTCTCCAATAGAGTAACTCCATGGATGAGCAAGAAAGAATCATGCACCGCATTATCCAAAATGGAAGCCAAATTTGTGGTTGTTTCGTCAGCCTCTTAAGAGGCAATGTGGCTGAAGAAGCTCCTAGATCGACTATTGAGCCGTAGGAGTCCAGTTGAGTTTATGATGGTTTACTCGAGAATCAGGTCGCGATCTTCGACACAAAGGATCTGAAGAACCATAAAAATTCGAATCACATTGACGTCAAATATAATTACGCTAGAGACATGGTGAGACACAAGATAATAAGTTTGGTGTATTTGTCTACAAAAGAGATGGTTGCAGACCCCTTCATCAAACCCCCAAAATGGGACCCTTTCCTGAGTCATGTGAAGTCTCTAGGATTGTGTAGACATAATTGATATGCTTCATTACTTATATGTCCCAAACATGTGATCATAGTGGATCGAATCACCCCTCTCACACGCGTGATACATTCTATACCTTTGTGGCTTGGTGAGGCTCATGATAATTTCTAGTTTTAAAAGTTTGTGGGGATGACCAGAAAAGGCTTTTGTATCAGGAACTATCTGATTTCGAACTACTACATATTATAGTATGCCTGACCACTATAGGGTCGGATGGGTGTCTTTGTGACTCTTGGTTTGGGTACTTTATGTGTGTGATGGACATTTGTACAACATTTATACATGGGATTGAAGATATCATGTAGCACGCTTTCCATATCGCAACACGCCCAAAATCAACCATGGGTGGATGGCCATTATGGGATCTTTTCGATAATGTGTCCACTAGATGGCCATAACCTGCGGCGTCGTCTGCGGTTGTGGGTTCAATGCATATAGAGGTCTGAAATATGATTTTGTGGTCAGACTTGGAGAATGATTCCATGAACAAGGGTACATGGCACATTTCCACTGCTGGTGTGGGATCCGAGAGACGCTGCGTATTCTTAGCCGGTACGTATCACTTTGCTCGTTGTGCCTGACGGTCACACAACTGCCTCTTCGTATGTGACTTTACTGTATAAGGGGAATTTGTTCTCCTGGTGCTGGCATGATGAATGAATGCCCCCTACTTTATGAGTGAGAGATATTGATTTTAGAATATTGGGCCCCCCATAAGCGGGATCTCATTCAGGTAAGTCCAGTTCTGTGACTGACCTTTAAAACCATTATATCTATATATTCTTATATATATATAAGAGTGCTCAGGGTTGCAAACCATAAGAAGAATATCCAGACTAAATCCCTGTTGCCTTACAGTTTAGACAAAAATTAGTACATGTGGTATTATATATCATTGCCCGTGAAACTGTCGCGTGTCTTCCCGTCCGGCAGACCGTGATCCCAACTTCACGCAGATCCACTTCCGCTTCCGCAAAGGGCAATCACTCCAAGAGGTAATCTAAATATGTGTATTAAGGTAATTGCATATTTATCACAATTACAACAGAAACAAATGTAAGAGTGGCCACAAATGTTATAAAGATACACATTTGATATCTCTCAAACACTAATCAGATGGGATTCAACGGTATTATTATGAAACAAATGTGGGAGTGACAACAATTATATTCTCTAGGTTAAGGTGCAAAACTGGGGATACTGTCGGTTTTCAATAATGAGTTATATGAGTGGGTCATTAAGGTGAAGAAGCAAGGTATTTTTAGTGGCCCTCCAAGACCTATAAATTCCAGCTAGTTGTAGCTCTTAGAAAATGACATCTCCACCTATTACATATACCTGATGAAGAAACATCAAGAATCAAATATTTATAGGGTTGACAACAAATATTCCACACTACATGCTCCTACCAAGCCAATGACTAGTTACCACAAGGGATTAATTTCAAAATTGGCATAAAAGACAATGGTGCTTGAGGATGATGAATGATATGGCATATCAACCTTTTATCCCGAAAAAATTTGTTCATCTTCAAAAACATGGGAGCTGCAAACGATGAAGAGAAACTATCATCCTACAAGTGAAAAACCAGAAGAATACTTTCAAGGACAATTGTCAATAATATACTATAATGAAGTTAACAAGAGGTGAAATCAAAACTCATTAACTACAATACCTTGAGATCGTGTATTACCTTCTCGACGTGGTCGAGTTATTCATAGCGAAAATGAGCTTTTCCCCCCTCATTAATGTACAATGATGTCCAATGAAATGAAAGATAGTGAAATGCAAAAGGCAACCTCGCTATGTGACGTGCACTAGAGTAGTCTCAGTCTCTAAGTGGTAATAGATAATAGAATCTCACCTTGGAGCGGAGCAAGTGTAATGTTTGAGAAACACCTTCGATCAGAGTATCCCCTTTCCAAATAAAACTTTACAACGAAACCCCAAATCACAAGATATATAATAATAGGAAGAGTGATAACATAAACGAAAATGAATTATGTACAGTGTTGAGCTTGAGTTCCACACGTGATCAAAAATACCATTCTTCATTGATTTGTTAATTGTAAGATCCTCTCTTTTCATGTTATCACTCGATTTATCAACAAACTGGAATCTTGACATATTGATTTCGAAGTATCCGACAATGTTGAGCTTGGTATCCTCTATCTTTAATCATCTGCACCATAGTCTTCTGAGAATCTCATTTTTGAGAATCGTTGTGCCGTGAAGGGGACAGGAAGAAGATGAGAGCCACACAGATCTGTTGGTGTGTTTCTCCTTTCTCCAATACTTGGGGTTTCTGCAATTTTATATTTTTTTGTCACTTTACTGTTTCTAATTGCTATGTATACAATTATATATTGTGATAAAATGTAAATGTGTGCCAGTCCATTTGATTATTACCAAGGGTTTTGATGTTGGGGAGGTAAAGGGTTCGAAACATTTTGTTAGCTATCCTAAATTACTTTTTTTACATTGACAATATTGTCTATCACTAAATTATTTTTCGATGTTTTCGTAATTAGTGGCAGTCCAGAGACATTTTAATGATGGTTAAACAATGTTGTTACTTAACATCACAATTTAGTGGCAAACATAACCGTCATTTGAAATACTATTAAGCAATAAGTATTTTTCTGTTGATATATCCTAGACTACATTTTTTGCATGACAGTACAAGAATCTGGTTCAACAGACACAAAAATAATGTGTTGTCATAAGGAAGATGTTGTTAAGAAATCTCTAAAGTTTCAACAATATATTATGTAGGAATAACCCCTTTTTAGATTCGAAAAAATTGTCATAGCTAAAACACTGTTATAGTGTGTACTTTTGCCGCTGCAATTTGTGTAAGCCCCCCAAAACCATGTGTCAAATAAGTATGCGATCTTAATATAAATATTCAGTAATGGAAGTTTTGGTTATTGCAAAAGCAATGGTTTAGTTTCAACATCTGATGATGCAATATACATGTGAACGGTATCAACGTTTTATCGATGGTAATAATACATTAGTCGTTACTAAATCGGAAAACAACATGTACAACTAACAGAACATACCCGTTTTTTTACAAACAGTGAGGATGCAACTTAAATTCAAGAAAAATGGGATCTTTGAGTAATAGTTTCGCTTTTTATATACAATATTAAAATATATACCAAAGTTTTACAATATAAAATTATATACGAGCAGTATATATAATAAACAATATAAAATATACAACATAATATATATTATATATTTATACGATTTTTAATATAATATAAGATACAAGTATATAATATATTTTTAATATAATATACAAGTATGATATCTCCTCTAAATGCGTCATATACAAGTACAACATATAATATAATATATAATTTAGTATAACCAAACACCAATGTATAATATAGTATGTGAGAGACTTGAGAACGCAAAGTACAACTATAACTAAGTTTATTTTAAAAAATAATAAGTAAATTTAACTTAAGAAAGGAAACATAATAACACTTGTGCTTTTATGTCTTGTTGCAAAAATAATTATACATTACTAATAAAATAATTCAACTAAGTTACACTGTAGTTGGTACAGATGGAGATCCAGAACTAGAGAGATGCAGGAGAACAAATGCAGGAGAACCAGGGAGATCCAGAACCAGGGAGACACTAGTTCTGTTTTCAAAGGGACTTTTCCAAATGGGAAGATTGTAGCGGTTAAGAGATTGGTTTTCAACACGAAGCAATGGGTTGATGATTTCTTCAATGAAGTGGATCTGGACAATGGGATTGAACAGAAGAACTTAGTGAAACTCTTGGAGTGCAAAATCGAAGTAGATGCCAGAATTGCAGGAACACTGTAAGAAATTCATTTTGTTCGTGACTAGATTCAAAGTAGATGCATCTCTTTTTTCTATTAGATGATTGCCCCTGGTATGTGGTTTTAGATGCTGTCCATTTTGTTCTTTGGATATGAGACTTTGTAGGAACTGATGTTATATATATATATTAATGTTTGGGCATATGTTATATAGACCAATTTTGA
The DNA here is from genome assembly GCA_946814005.1 of Chamaenerion angustifolium. NCBI lineage: Eukaryota > Viridiplantae > Streptophyta > Magnoliopsida > Myrtales > Onagraceae > Chamaenerion > Chamaenerion angustifolium. The sequence continues at coordinate 10,233,138 of OX328273.1, forward strand.
CAACAACAATTGTTGTGGCTAAAGAAACAAAATAACATATATTACGAAAAAACATTGCATTTTTGGTCACACGTGCGCTATGAATCGATCATTACCTTTGACTGCTAATACAGTGTTTTAGCATTAAAAGATGTGTCTGTAATTACACATGAGCAACATTGACAATATGTTGATGCTAAAGGCTAAGGAAACTTTTCGTTCCAGCAACGACAAACTTTTAGTGTGAGCATATTTTTACTGCTAAATCCCTTTAGCATCGGGGGTTACGCGCACGACTCTTAGCATCGACTTAGGACCTTATCAGTGGTAAAAGACGTCTTAGCAACGATTTTAATCCACTACTATAGGGCAACTTTCTTGTAGTGATTGACAATATTGTCTCTCACTAAATTAGTGTTAGGTGTTTTCGTAATTAGTGGTGGTTCAGAGTCATTTTAATCTCGGTAAACAACGTTGTTACTAAATAACATGATCTAGTGGCAAACATAAATGTCATTCGAAAGACATTTAAGTAACTAGTATTTAACTTCTACTAAATAAAACATTTTGCAGCAACAATCTTGTTTATAGAGTTTTTTAGAGACAATATAGTATTATCGTTAAATTGTATCGTTATTGTGTCGGAAACTATGGTCACTAAAAACATCTTTCAATGATAGTATATTTATCGAATATATATATACCTACAATTGAAAAACAATTATGTTATTGCAAAAAAAATTGTAGTGAATCACCTAAAACAATTGTTTTTTGCCAATTGACCAAAAACATGATGGTCACTATACATTCTTGTAGTGAGATATGGATTTTTCGTCCATCCTAGGAAAAACAATATTGTAGATACATAGTTCTATTAAAATTCTAACATGATAATAAATGTTCAGATTCAACTTTTAAGTTGAATACAAACGTTAGTCAAAGTTAATCAAACATGTATTTGACCATAATTGACCGTGTTTGATTTTTCGTTTGTCATATTGAAAAATACATATAAATTACCATGTCTAATTTGTAAAAATCTTAAAATGTACTCTTATAAAATGATGTTATGCATAAATTGTTATGTCTACTTAATACATTTCGTCTTGTATGGCCACATATACCACATTTTGTTACTTCGCCCCATCCATAGAGTCCATTCCATTTTCAATATGTGATTTTATCCGACCACGTTTGGAGATTAACATTTGAGGTCAAATCTAAGTACAATGTTGTTCTATCATGCCATCAATTTTCGTGTAGGAGTGGGAAACAATTTCACACCTTAACTTTTTAAGCCAAAGAAGGTATTGAAAATGTGTTGCCTACATGTGTGTTGGTCATTACGTGTGAATATGGATGTCAAAAATGGTCATTCCCCGTAATTGCATGTCTAGTGTATGAGGTTAACTATGTAGAGTCATCTGCCATGTGACACAACTCATTACTCCTCCTCGTACCCATTTATACCCTCCACGGATAGTGTGAAGATGCCCAAGGACGTCAGAGTCAGGGCAATGCCCAAATATAAGGGAGTAGGGGACCAGATTCAACACATTAACAAGCATAAAGCCTCCCTACTAAGAAAAAACTTCAACAACAATCACATCGTATTACTATTCCCTTCAAGTTTATTGGCACAACATTCTCATGGTTATTCGACTACCCCAACATCTGTCAACTCCTTAGAAAACTTGAAAATGAAATTCATACAATGACACATGACTGAGTGGCAATTTATGAACCACGTAGTAGCGGTAAATAACATAAAACAAAACCAGAGCGATACTTTGTCCAACTTCTATGGTCAATTCCATAAGGGCATCAACAAGTTTGACCAACAAATTGGACAAGACAAAATTTGTCATGTATTTCATGTAGGTCTCAACCCCTTAAAAACGGCTCCAACAAGCTGAAAACAGTTATCATGTTAAGTTCATCGACAACCTCAAAAAGCTTGTAATCTGGGGCAAGTGGTACAATGACATTGAAAGGGAAAATTTGTTGACGAATCCTCCCATCCTGACTCCGAAGACAAAGTGGGAGGAGAAAAAGGAAAAATCAGAAGAGGGACAGGAACCTGAAGCCCAGCCACAATTAGCGAACACATAGCTGCGATTAATTCACAGTTCACTCCTGTCAAACGTGAGGTATATTGACTGTCCTGGGATAAATGGAGAAACAATCACTTGCACTATCACCGCCACCATATAAGAAAAATGCTACCACGGTTCGTAATCTCAATAGTTACTATTAATACCCCGAGTGAAGGGCAGAAATCGATGACTGCAAGGTCTTGAAGAGGGATATTGAGAACCTAATCCAGAGAGGTCATCTAAGAACATTGTTAATAGGAAGAAGTCCAGTTGTGCCTTCCGCCAAAAAGGGATCAGACACAACCAAGTTCTCACAACAAAAGAAAACAACTATCAACACTACAAGAAATTTGTCTTTTTATGAGGGTCAAAAATTCCTTAGAAAAAAGCTTGCCAGAAAAATAGCACTTTAAAAGGAAAATCCCTTGCTAAAATTTCAACAAATTTTCCTTATAAAATCCCTAGTAAACTTTTAAAAACCAATTCCCTCACAAACTTATTTAGGGAATTTTGTGAGTATTTTCCCAAGTAAATTATAAAGATTTTTTTCAAGGTTTTTTTTTCAAGAATTTTGAGGAAAATAGTGAGGGTTTTTATTTAGTCAATTTATAAAGGAATTATTAAGAAGTATATTCAGTTAAATTTGTGAGGAATTTAATGCACTATCAAGAAAAATCACTATAAATAATTTTATAAATATACGTGTATATAAATTATATATATATATTTATAACATGTAACAAAATACACATAGATATATATTGTAGAGTAATTAAAGATAAATTACCCCAATCGAATATTTTCTTCAAAATTTGCATAAGTATAAGATTTCAGTAATGGGTGGCTAGGCGACGAGAGGAACATGTCGAGAATCAGGAACGACTAGCAATGGGACGCACACTTTAACAATTGTCAAATGGGGGTGGGGACTCGGGGAGCAAAAACGTTAACAATTGTTTTTTTTTCGAACCAATAAAACAACGGATGAAAGGGATTAGGAAAGATTACCTGAAAACATTGAGCATTCCAAGTTTTCTAATTTAGGAAAACCAAATAATTTTTTTTATTTATATTACATTTTTGTATTATTTTTAATAAGAAATTAGTTTTCAAATTAGTTATCCCGTAGATACCTTATATATTTAGATAGGAAGAGATAAACATACATCTAATAGATACCTTATATATATTATATTTTCTTATAAATAAATAGGCAGAGAAAAATTTCTAAATACGGAAATAATAGGAATTGAAAACATTATTAAAAATTAAATAATAATAACATAGATAAATAAAAAAAATATTGTTTCTTAAACTAATATAAATAAAAATTTGACCTAAACTAATTTAAAAAAACGGAAAAAATAATAATAGGAAAGAACTAAAAAATAAATTAAATATATTTTTTAACAAAGAAAAAGAACACCCACAATGGCACGTCAAGTCACCTATTTTATTTTAAAACAGGATGTAACATGTGTTGGATCGTGAAGTCCTAATTGCTGATCTGGCAGTGAATTGAATGCCAGACGAATGCTGAAGGGTGCTTCTGCTCCAACTCTGGTGAACCTGCAGGTAGGGGAGCGCAATAGAGAGGGTGTCTCTGGGTCCCTCTCCGATGCTTAAATGAGTATATGTGTGTGTATATCTCAAAACGTAAGGAACGTATGTGTTGGATCGTGAAGTCTTGGTTGCTGATCTGGCAGTGAATTGAATGTCAGACGCACGCATGCTGAAGGGTGCTTCTGCTCCAACTCCGGTGAACCTGCAGGTAGGGGAGCGCAACAGAGGGGGTGTCTCTGGGTCCCTCTCTGATGCTTAAATGAGTATATGTGTGTGTATATCTCAAAACGTAAGGAACGTATGTAAAGCAAAGGTATTTATAGGGTAGGAGAGATCAAACCGTATAAGGCAACTGTATATCTTACTGAATATTGTGTTGCTGAAGATTCGGATAATAAGATATGGCAGTTACGACGAGATATTGCAGTTACCATATCTAATCTTTAGTGAATATGTGACCGAGATACGCGGGATATCGTGGCCACTTCCTTATTAACGGTTAGTGGGACCAGAGGAGAGAGGTAAGGCTCTCTTCGGGGCGAGCACTCCCATGGCGAGCATTGAGAGGTCGCGGCCTGGTGAAGGATGACGAGCAGTATGGGGAGCCTTTGGCGTTCATATCGACTTTGGGATCGATCTTGGGCCACTCTATGGTGGGCCAAGTTGACTTCTACTTAAGCTGATCCAGTTCGATTATCTTGGGTTTACCCCCTCCAGGGTTACTGGGCCTTCGAGGCATTTTCCTTATTGGGCTGTCAATATCGATACCCAACATTTGCCCCCGAAGCTTGATTGAAGTTTCTTCAGTTGAGCTTGATTTCTTAGTAGGGTTTGAGATAGTGACGCCTTAAATTCGGGTTTTCTTGTCTCTTGTAGTGGTTTATGACCTGATGGGTGCTTCATGTTTGTTTGTTTGGCGAGCAGTCATCCTATTGTCCAAGGTTGAAGGAATATTCTTCTTTTTATTCCCTCTTGGCGATCACTCGAGGTAACCTAGGCCTGAGAAAGTCTATCTTTCTTTGCTAGGCGATCATTACCTACCAAAGGTATTTCTGATAAATCCTACCAGTGCGCGGGCGATCACTTTATCTGCTCAGTGGACTTTAGCATTTAATGACTGCACAGTCATTCGGAAGTCGAACGGTAGCTTAAGGCACGCCTGTCATTTAATATTCCGTAACCCAAGGCCAGTCTAACAGCTGTCTGTACTGGCCGACCGTTTGTCTCCCCAATGTGTCTCTTAGAATTCTGACATTGCTTCGGTTTTTTCCAAAAATGTGCAATTATTCCCCTGCGTCGTTTCGATTCTGTCCACGGCGGTTACTCCTTTGCAAACCCTTCCTCTCTTTTCATCAATCTTCTTCAACCTTTCTTCCAACCGTTTCCATGGCTACCCGCAGTCAGACTGGAAAGATCAAGCAGACAACCAACAAGGCTCCTTCCTCATCCTCCAAGGTGCCTAAGAACACCAATGCGCCCCTAACCATTAGGGATGGTGTCATGCCCGCCTCGGCGGGGGGACAGACTGACATTGGGAGGTCCGCAGCCACTCCGGTGGCGGTAGATGGGCCTGAGCTTCAGACGCCTATCTTCTCTCCGAAAGGTAAAAATTTGTTATTTCACTGCTCTGTTTTGGGAATATCCCCGGCTTTCCTTTGTTTTTTATGCTTGTTGTGCTATATCTGAATTGTTTTGAGTAGATGTCAAGCCCAACGAGTTGAAGCCAGCTTATTTTAAAACGATGGTGGTGCTTGGTGGCCTTGGTGCGGGGGATGTCCCTAGATATCCAGGCCTAGGTCTGCACTATCCTTGCAGCGGAGAGGTTTACCTTTATGCGGCCCAGATCGATGCTAGGTTGCGTTTTCCTCTCTGCGAGGATTCGCAGGCACTGTGCTGGTTGTACATGATACATCCCACGCAGCTCGTTCCCAACGCCATTAGGATATGGGTTGGATTCAAGTTCCTATGCATACGTCAAGAATGGACGTATTCATTGGCCTTGTTCCGGTGCTTTTTCCGGTTGGCGGCTGGGACGAACCATCTCCACCATTTCCAATCCCGGTGGCCGAAGTTTGCTGAGTGGAGAGGCCTTCAATCGTGGAATTGGAATGTCCACGTCCGGTTGCTCGATGACTTCCGAGACACCAACTCCAACTATAAGAAGTTCTACTTCTTTTACAAGAGGGGGGGTGGGGGGTGGGGGGGGGGGGGGGGTGCCTTGGAAGTTGTCCGCCCCAGATAGGGATTTCCCTCCCGAGTTTGACGAGCTATCCGGGAGCGACCAGAACGCCATCGATGACCTGTTCCGGCTGCATCGATCATCTTCATTCCACTCCATCCACTCTGTGGCAGAGACCACATAGTATATGCTCGAGATGGCGGGCATTCATCAGGCCACGCCAATCTTTGATGATTGGGTAACTCTTTCTAACCCTTTCTTGTTTACTGTTTGTAGGCAAGGGCCGAAAACTCATAGGTCTCTTTGATGACTAGGGAACGGCAGGGCTGTCCACTGACCAGGCTCTGCTGAATTCTCCTCCTCCACCCTTTAGGCGTTCGTCCAAAAGGAAGCTTGAAGAGGCCCTCCCCTTAGCCACTGAACAAGGTATGTTGTCTCGCCCCATATTGTTTTCATACTCTGCCTTATTTTCATGCTTTCTGAACGTTTCTGACATATTTCCTTGATATTTTGCAGAAAATTCCACGGCTGACATGGCCCGGGACCCTCCTCCTCCTCCTGCCAAGAAGGTCAGGAGTGAGGAGTACCCGGATATTGACCAGCATCCTCCTCCTCCTCCCCCTAAGGGTCCTTCTGCCGGCAAGGGGAAGGCTCCGGCCTTGGCGCCCCTTCCTCCTTCTCCTAAGGGACCTTCCGCCGGCCAGGGGAAGACTTTGGCCTTGGCGCCCCCTCCTCCTTCCGTGCCCTCGGTCCCTTCCAAGGAGTCTGTGACACAGAAGAAGGGGTCCGACGCCCCCAGCACCTCGAAGGTTCCTGCTGAGGAATATTGCCCCATGGCGAGCATGTTCCAGCCACTCAAGGCTGCGAACCCTCGGGGGGCATGGTTTCCCTGCGAACCTCTCGAAGAAGGGGGTCTCTGCCCAGAATATTCTCCGGGGTAGCCCAGACTTGTGCATGCGACTCTTTGATGGGATAATTCCTCCCAAGGATCGCTCGCCAGTTCCCACGGAGCTACCTTAGATCGAGGGGTTCCTGCGGCCCCACTACGAACGAGTCGCTCTGGTAAGACTTTGTCCCCTTTTTTTTCCGCATTGTTCCCTTTTTTGTTCGTATCCTGACAATTTTCACTATTCTTTTATTGCCAGCTCGTTCGGGAAGAGGTGGTGATTGGCCGCGTCTTCGAAGAACTCGCCAACAAGCATTCCGATCTGCTTGTTGAGCTGGAGCAGTATCAAAGTACGGGGATCACCCCCGGGCAGATGGAGGCCATCAAGTCGACCGCTGACGCGGCGGTCTCCTTGGTGGATGGCGCATGGGAGGAGTAATTCAGGAAGGAGCAGCAGCTCCTTGCTGATGTCAAGCAGAGGGAGGCCGATGCTGCGGTCACCCTTCAGGATTCTGAAGCCCTTCATCGGTGCTTAGATGAAGGGGAGGCTGTTAGGGCTCGCCTAGAGGATGAGCTGAAGGAGGCCCGAGCCCAAAGGGCGGAGTCGGAAGCTCAACGGGTCGCCGCTGAGTCTCAGAGGGAAGCTGCTGAGGCTTAAAGGGCTTCTGGTGAAGCCAGGGGGATCGCCCTAAAGAAGGAGAAGGAACAGCTGGCTGAACAACTGAAGTCTGTTCCTTCACCCCAGAGTGTTGTCAACGAATTCAAGGAATCTGAAGATTTCGTTGACTGCGCTTTGGCGGTGATGAAGTCAGAGATCGCTGACTTCCTCCACGTCTTGGTCGAGAACGTCCAGGCGGTCGATCCCAACTTTCCTGTTGGGGAAGTTGAGTCCCTTAACGGTTTCCTCCGAAGTCGAACCCTTCCACAGCCTACTCCTGCTGCTGAAGAGGTTGACCCAACTGCGGCTGAAGAGGTTGCCCCCGAAGGCGAGCAGAGCCTTCCTTCCCCCGAAGGCGAGCCGAGCCCTCCTGCCCCCGAAGGCGGGCCAAACACTTCTGCCCCCAAGGACCCGAAAGCTTGAAGCCTCCACCTCTCCGTCGACCATATTTCTTTTGCTTTTAGATAGTTGTTTTTCCTTTGTAATTTAAGTTTCCTTTGTAATTATTATTCGATTGAAGACTCGGTTATTTTATATTGAATGCCTTTATATTCGTGAGCGTCTACTTGACTTTGAATGTGTTGGCTATTCTTCCGATATCTTAATCATAATTACTCTCGACTTTTATTTGCTTTATAATGGCCTCGACTCTTAAAGCCTCGGACCAAGCATAAGTCTGTATGAACTTTCTAAGGACAATACTCTAAGACTTAAAAATATAAACTTCTAAGTTCAAAGATATATTACCTTTTTGAAGTTTAAACCTTTGAGGTGTTCGCCTAGCAAGGAATTTGTTAACTTAAGGCTTCATCATCCATAGTGATCGCCTAAATTCCTTATCCGCTCTTGATAACTTATTTCGCAAAGGAGTTGTCATCCTTAGCCGATAATTCTTCTGAAATATGTCCATCGTATAAGAGGATAACTCCTTTAATGGGTTGATTACCTTTGTCGTTAGGACTCCTGCCTGATTTCGATAACAGGCCTGCTGCCTAACTTTGGCATCAAGTCTTTTATTTTGCCTAACTATATTGCTAGGTCTTTTGGCCTGACTTTAGCGTCAGGGCTTTTTGGCCTGTCTTTGGCGACAGGGCTTTCGACCAAACTTTGTTGTTAGGGCTTTTTTGGCCTATCTTTGGCGATAGGGCTTTATGGCCTGACATTGGCGTAAGGGCTTTTGGACTGTCTTTGGCGACAGGGCTTTTGGCCTAACTTTGTTGCTAGGGCTTTTGTGGCCTATCTTTGGCGATAGGGCTTTCATGGCCCAACTTTGGCGTCAGGGCTTTTGTGTCCTGACTTTGGCGTCAGGGCATTTTAGGCCTGACTTTGGCGTCAAGGCTTTTTTGGCCTGACTTTGGCGTCAGGGCTTTCGTGGCCTAACTTTGGCGTCAGGGCTTTTGTGCCTGATTCAGTCATCAGGTTTTCGCCTGACTCTTGGCGTCAAGTCTTTTTTCTTTGATTGCTTCGAGTGGACATACTTTATGAAGGAATGACTTTCTTTTATTGACATAACAGTTTGATTACAAGCTATGTATGAAATCTCCTTAAATGTTCAGAATTGAATGGACGGGGTAACCTTTCGCCTTCGGTGGTTTCCAAATAGTAGGATCCCGGGGCGACGATCTTTATCACCTTGTATGGTCCTTCCCACTTAGCTGAAAGTTTATTCTGACTGTCCAGCCTTGTGAATTCATTCCTTCTCATAACCATCTCCCCCACGAAAAATTGGCGAGCACTGACTTTTCTGTTGAAGTATCGAGCGGTCGCCAGGCGCATCCTTGCTTGTGTTTTTTCTGATAGCCATCTTTTTTCCTTTGTCAAGTCGAGGTCAGTTCTGTGCTCGACTTCGTTTGCCTCAACGTTAAAGTGTAGGATTCTATGGGTAGGCACCGCTATTTCGGCGGGCGCCACTGCTTCTGATCCATACACTAAACTGAAGGGTGTTTCTCCCGTTGCCGCCTTACGCGTTGTTCTGATAGCCCATAATACGTTTTACAGCTCCTCTGCCCAATTCTTTTTGAATGCTCGATCCCTTTTCTTAAGTCCTGCTAAAACAACCTTGTTGGCTGCTTCAGCTTGGCAATTCGTTTGAGGATGATGCACTGAACTGAAACGATGGTCGACGTGGTATTCTTCACAGAGCCATTTGAGCTTTTTCCAATGAATTGTGGACCATTATCACTGATGAGTATTTTAGGAACGCCAAACCTGGAGAATATGTTGACTTTTAGGAACTTGATGACCTGAAATTCTGTTGTAGAAGCTAGAGCTTTCGCCTCTATCCACTTGGTGAAGTAGTCGATCTCCACTATAATGTGAGTGCGTTGACCAGTGCTAATAGGGAAAGGGCCTAATATGTTGATTCCCCATTAAGCGAAGGGCCAGGCACCCGCAATTGGGGATAATAGTGTTGACGGTCGACCTGATCATGGTGCAAATTGCTGGCAAGTCTCGCACTTCTGCGTTAATTCAGCCACATCTTTTCCCAAGGTTGGCCAGTAGTATCCCAATCTGAAGATTTTACTCGTTAACGATCGAGCACCTTCATGACATGCTGCCACCCCTTCATGAGCTTCTCGAAGAACCCTTTCCGTTTCTGGATGAGCAACACACCTTAAATAGGGAGTTGAGTAGCCTCTCCTGTAGAATTCCCCATCAATAATCAAATAACTGGCTGCGAGTCTTCTTATCCTTGTGGATTCGCCTTCGTCATCTGGGAGGATCCCCTCTTTCAAATAATTCTGGAAGGGAGTCATCCACGTGACCTGCTCCTGAATGTTGAAGACCTCTGCCCTGCTTTCAAGGACTGAACATAAGCCTTTTCCAAGAATTGTACGTCTTGGATTGTTGTTCCCCCAAATGCCAGCTTACTTAAAGAATCTGCCATCTGGTTTTCCTGGCGAGGGATAGACTCGATCGCAAAATTTGGAATTTCTGCTACGAGTTTCATGGTGACGGTGAGGTAATTTTTCATCTTTTCCCCCTTGCCTCATAAGTGCCATTGACCTGATTAACTATAAGTTCCGAGTCACTTTCAACCTTAAGTGCAGATATGCCCATTCCTTTCGCTAGTCTGAGTCCGGTAATAAGAGCCTCGTATTCTGCTTCGTTATTGGTCGCTTGAAATGTCAGGGCGATCGCATACTTTAAAGGCTCGCCTTCAGGGGGAATGAGAATTAAACCTGCCCTGAGCCTTCTCTTGACGAAGACCCATCTGTATAAAGCTCCCAGACTTGATTATTGCTTGTTGACTGACTTGGCCTGCTCTCTGCTTCTGTTTGACCGTTACTCGTGCTTTCCACGATGAAATCAGCTAGTGCTTGACCTTTGATGGCCGTTTTAGGCGCAAATTTGAGCCTGAACTCGCTGAGCTCGATCGCCCACTTGACCATTCATCCTGACGAATCTGGTTTCATCAGGAAGTTTTTGAGGGGTTGATTGGTGAGGACCGTGATGTCGTGCGCGTGAAAATAAGGTCTCAACTTTCGAGCAGCAATAACTAAGGCATAGAGATACTTCTCAATATGGACATATTTTATTTCTGCTGAGTTGAACATTTTGCTAATGAAATACACTGGACTCTGAATATTATTTTCTTCCCTTATTAAAACAGCACTGGCTGCCACATCGCTAATGCCTAAATAAAGGAAGAGTTGGGAGTGTTTGGATATGCCTTTTCAAGGATTGGAACGCCTTTTTGCAGTCTGGCGTCCACTCGAACTTGCGGTTGGCCTTCAGAGTTTTGAAAAATGGGAGGGACCTGTCGCTCGCTTTGGAGAGGAAGCGGTTGAGAGCAGCTAGGCGTCCATTCAAGCATTGGACCTCCTTGTGGCAGGTTGGCGACTTCATTTTTTCTATGGCTTTCAGCTTTTATGGGTTTGCTTCGATGCCCCTTTCACTGACCGTGAAACCCAGAAATTTGCCAGACTTGACTCCAAAGGCGTACTTTGCAGGGTTAAGGCGAACGTTGTGTGTCCTCATACATTCGAAAGCTTCGTGGAGGTATGTTGTGTGTGGATTGCCCTTGATGGTTTTGACGAGCATATCGTCTACATAAGCCTCCATGTTTCTCCCCAGCATGTCCTGGAACAGGTGGTTCACCATCCGCTGATAAGTTGCCCCGGCATTAATGAGACCAAAGGGCATCACCTTGTAGCACAGAATGTCCCCGTCTGCATAGAAAGCGGTGTGAGCCTCATCGTCTGGATGCATTCTGATCTGGTTGTAGCCTGAATAGGCGTCCATGAAGCTCAGCATCTCGTGACCAGAGGTAGCATCGACCAGCTGATCAATCCTGGGAAGGGGATATGAATCTTTAGGGCAGGCCTTGTTCAAGTCGCGGAAGTCGACGCACATCTTCCACTTGCCGTTCAATTTCTTGACCAAAACTGGGTTGGCGACCCAGCTCTGGAATCTCACCTCTCTGACGAAGTCAGCCTCAATCAATCTGCCAACCTCCTGTATGATCGCCAAGCGCTTGAACATACCGAACGATATTCTTTTTTGGGCGATCGGCTTGATGGAAGGGTCTATCCTGAGCTCGTGAAAGATGATATCTGTGCTAATACCCGGCATGTCGCTCGGCTGCCAGGCGAAGAGCTCTTTAAATTCCCTGAGGAGGGCGGTCATGGTCTCCTACTGATCTTCTTCTAAGGTGGTCCCAATGCGCACCCTCTTGTCTGGGCCATCGACCTCGACCTCTTCCAATTCCTCCATGGGCGCTGGCCGAGCGAAATCCTCGCGAGGGTCAACCTCTGTCTCGATGGCGAGGGCCTCCCTTTGGTTCTTCCTGCGCAAGCAGTTCACATAGCATTGTCGCGAGGAAGGCTGGTCGCCGAGCACTTCTCCAATCCCGTTGGGAGTGGGGAACTTCATATTTTGATGGACCGTGGAGGCCACAATCTTGTTCGGATTGATCGTGGTCCTCCCTAGGATGGTGTTGTATGAGGTAGGTGAATCGACCACTAGGAAAGTGACCGAGACCTTGATGTTCTTCCATCCCTCGCCAAAAATCACTGGCATGGTTATTCCCTAGTGGATAAGTTGTCCTCCCTGCAAACCCAATTAGTGGAAAGTCGACCCTCTTCAGGTCACGTTTGGACTTGCCCATCCTCTCGAAAGCGTCCAGGAATAGGATGTCTGTCGAGCTACCTCCATCGACCAGAATCCTTGCAACGTCACAGCCGTCAATATCTGCCGTGATAACCAAAGAATCGTTGTGGGGGGTTGTGACATGTGCCAAATCATCATTAGAGAATGAGATGACAATGTTCTCCTCAGGTCGGGGTCGCTTTCCCAACTGAACTGCTGTAGAGATCTGAGTGGCATAGACCTCCCTGGCGTGCGACCCCAAGCCTCCTGCACTGAATCCTACTGCAATCAAATTTACTCTCCTCTTGCTAGTAGATGGATCAGTTTGTTCATCAGGAACTGGCGAACGATGTCTCCTAGGGACGTTCGACTTCTGTCTCGCCCTGCCACAAATTCCTTCAGCATCCCCCCCTGAATCAGCTTCTCTATGTTCCGCTTCAGAATGCGGCAGTCATCCGTCTTGTGGCCCTTGCACTTATGGTATCTGCAATAGCTCTCGACGTCCTTTCCCATGGGCTGACCACCCCGACGAGGCATCGGTGGCCTCGCCAAGGATCTCTTCTCCATCTCGACTAGTACCGCTGAGATCTGCCTATTTAAAGGCGTAAAGTACTCAGGGACCTCTGGATGGCGAGGCGCTGGATTAGGCTCAACTCGGGGCCTGCTGTCTCTTCCTTTTTTCTCCTTCTTTACTTCCTTCTTACCATCGCGTTGGGGCTCAGAAACCCCCCTTAGCGAGGTCGTCAGGAAGTTAGCCTCTGTGTTCGCCCTTTCAAGGTCTATGAAACCTTTTTCTCTGGACGCCAACTCCTCCAACGTTTCAATCTCCTTTACGTGGTAGCTGTTTCGCAGCTTCCTCGAGGCCTTGTTGGCCACATCCAGACCTCTGTAAAATGCTCGAATGATTTTCCCATCCGAGATTCGGCGATCTATCTCCGTAACGTTCTGATGGAAAAGCCCGTAAAAATTGGCCAGAGACTCTCCACGCTGTTGCTTGACCGCATCCAGGGCGACCACGCTTTTCATCAGCTGGCGCTCGCCCGTATATCTCTCCAGGAACTTGCTCCTTAATTTCGCCCAAGTTCCAATAGATCCTGCAGGGAGGCCGAAGAACCAGGACGAAGCCGAACCCGAAAAAGTGGAGGGAAATAACAAAGCCAAGTGATTGGGATCATTTGACTTACCCAGCAGAGAAGCCTCGTGCTTGTTGACGTGTATGGTGGGATCTCTTCCACCACTGTACTCCGGTATGGCCCGAGCGACTACATCTTTAGGGATCTTGATGACGACGAGTTCGTCGGAAAAGGGATGAGCAGACTGCTCCTTGAAGGGAGCTACGAATGTCAGTCGTCTTTCTTGGAGCCTTTTGTTGAGGAGGTCGTCCATCTGGTCCACAGTGCAGTACTTTGGCGAGGTCCCGGATGGAGGAGGACCGGAAGGATTGGCCGAGTACGCAGCCGCCGGTTGATCGGTATATGCCGGGGGCAGACTGCTGTCCATACGTCATCTCCTGCTCTACCTGGGGTGCTGTGGTGCCAGGATTCGCGGTTTCTGACGGTAAGGGCCCTGTGGCAGCAGGGCGAGTGTTTCTTTGAGGAGCAGGGGCTTGACGGCGACCCTGTCATAGGATGGCCTCCAGCAATGATATCATCTCCGGGGTCAACTGGATGTTTTCCCAGGGGATGTGGACGGTCTGAGGAGATGGAGTCTCGATGTGGTTGGTAGCCGAGGTCGGTCTAGAGTTACCGACATGTTCTCTGCTGCACGCAGGGGGACGGCATTGGCTCCTGCCTAGCTGGCAGGTTCTTGTTGAAGTGGTGAAGCGGCGGCGGAATCAGAGCAATCTGAAGATTGCTCGCGAGTCTGGTTCTGACGGTTGTTTTGGGATCGAGTTCTCATGGCTGTATCACTCGTTTCCCACAGACGGCGCCAAATGTTGGATCGTGAAGTCCTGGTTGCTGATCTGGCAGTGAATTGAATGTCAGACGAATGTTGAAGGGTGCTTCTGCTCCAACTCCGGTGAACCTGCAGGTAGGGGAGCGCAACAAAAGGGGTGTCTCTGGGTCCCTCTCCGATGCTTAAATGAGTATATGTGTGTGTATATCTCAAAACGTAAGGAATGTATGTGTTGGATCGTGAAGTCTTGGTTGCTGATCTGGCAGTGAATTGAATGCCAGACGCATGCTGAAGGGTGCTTCTGCTCCAACTCCAGTGAACCTGCAGGTAGGGGAGCGCAAGAGAGGGGGTGTCTCTGGGTCCCTCTCCGATGCTTAAATGAGTATACGTGTGTGTATATCTCAAAACGTAAGGACCGTATGTAAAGCAAAGGTATTTATAGGGTAGGAGAGATCAAACCGTATAAGGCAACTGTATATCTTAGTGAATATTGTGTTGCTGAAGATTCAGATAATAAGATATGGCAGTTACGGCGAGATATTGCAGTTACCATATCTAATCTTTAGTGAATATGTGACCGAGATACGCGGGATATCGTGACCACTTCCTTATTAACGGTTAGTGGGACCAGAGGAGAGTGGCAAGACTCTCTTCGGGGCGAGCACTGCCATGGCGAGCATTGAGAGGTCGTGGCCTGGTGAAGGATGGCGAGCAGTCTGGGGAGCCTTTGGCGTTCATATCGACTTTGGGCTCGATCTTGGGCCACTCTATGGTGGGCCAAGTTGACTTGTACTTAAGCTGATCCAGTTCGAATATCTTGGGTTTACCCCCTCCAGGGTTACTGGGCCTTCGGGGCGTTTTCCTTATTGGGCTGTCAATATCGATACCCAACAACACGTTGGCGTGTATATATTAGAGTCGGAAAAAATTATAGTACTTAACTTATATAATTATCGCATTACCGTGGAGTTTGAGTAATGGTTGAATATTTGGGTTACCATGTGGAATATATGGACGTTCCATTATTTCATATATACATATATAACGTTAACTTGATATAATAATCGAATATAAATAACTCTATGAAGCCTACAAGTGCACCTCTCTATGGTGTATATAAAAACGAGAGAATAACGGATTCATTAAAGTAGCTTGTTTTCTTCTTGAAACCGAGGAGGAATGAATGCTTTGCGGTGGAATGAAAATCTTTCTTAAAAAATGGGAGATTAGAGTTGACGACTGCAAGATGATCTGAATTTTCTTAACCAATCACTCACAATTCATTTCTATATATAAACAAAGAGAGAGGGGAGAGTTGCCACAAATTGAAAAAGTAGAGATCACCAAAATCACATTCTTTTAATAAAAGTCAGACTAGACTAGAGAGAATGTACTTCATACTAATATCAAATATTTTTCACCCATGTATACATATGAACTTATAGGGGGAAAATATAGAGAGAGACTACGATAATAGTGATCACCATTTTTTTCCCTGTTATTAAATAATTGGGTTTGTAATAATAATTATTGTTGTCACCATTGAAAATATATATATCCCATAAATATATTGATATTGTTTCTACAAAACTCACTAAAAGAAATATTGCTCTACAACGATGGTCAGAAGTCGTTGCTAGGAGAACTTTTACCATTGCTAAATCATTGCGTCAGCGAAATCTTCATGCCAATAGGCCCCGTTGGCTAAAGGTTTCTGCGACGATAATATGTCGCGACTAAAGGGTTGTCATTGTTGGAATGAACAGTTCCTCTTACCTTTAGCATCCACATATTGATGATGTTGTTCATGCATAATTATCATCGACATGTTTTAGTTGGTACACATAGATTGTTTCAAAATATCCTCTTGGTAAATTGGACACATTAGTGTCAGCATATCAGCGACACTATTTTAGTATTTATTGCATCACGAGTAATTAATGCAACAAACGTTAATCAACTCCAAACGTTGATTGACACTGATTATACTTAATTCACATCGAGTTGCAATTAATGCTAAAATACGTTGACCCCAGCAAAAGGTATCCGTCCATGCATTACGCAAAAATATTAAAAATCTCAGTGCTACTCTAGTATAGATGTTAGTTTCGTTATTTAGCTACAACAAATGTTGTTGTTATAATTGGTCATTCTTTTCTCCCTACTATATTTGATAAAGTTGATGTGCACCGACTTTACTGATTGTATTGCACGACTTTTTCATGCAATTGTTTGCTGCAAATGCATCTGTTATAGTACAATACTAAAATCTTTGATTCATACTTATTCGACATTCTCTCGTGCATACAACATATACACAAACATAACATATATAAACCTGTTCCTACAAAGTAGCATATCCAAACACCACATTGTAGGTACGTACATCTAAAACAACATATCAACCTGAGATAGTAGCAGTTCCAAAACATCGATAGTGACATTCACAAAACATGGTTTAGGATCATCCACAAAATGGATGTATCATTGTTCAGAGACAGACTATTTACAACATAAATTCAATGGACATCAAAAACATTTAGCAGTACTTACAGCAGAGCTCCAGTTGTCATGCATTTGGATTTGCGAACATAGATATAAAAACGCTAAGAAGATCACCACAATAAGATACATCCAAATATAAATGAATTAACACAATTAACAACTTTCTTGGTGTACATTGAGTTTCCGAATCGTCGGGAAATGCACCATTGACTTGCATGTCCCTTCTCGTGAAAGCCATATCTCTTTGAAATGACATCATGTTTTCCTAGAATCCAATAGAGTGGTTCTTCCTCCCTCTGCCTTCTTAGCACTTTCCTCTGCCAAATTTCGGAGTAGCCAAAGCCACGTCTTCTCTATCTTGCTTCAACTGCTCACTTTTCATCATCCGTGCAATTTTGGATACACTAGTTCTAGGACACTCAAGTTTACAGACTTCCATACAATGCATCTACATAAACTGGACAATCCTCCATAGTTTCAGAGAATCCCTCTCCTCTACTTGTTCCTACAACGTAGTACAGTGATTAGACATGTGTATTGAATGGATTCAATATACTCCCGCTGTGAATATTGCAAAAGGCTTAGTTCTTATCATAATTGATTTTGTTTTCGGATCCAGATGAACACCTTTCTTGTTCGCATGGTTCTTAAAGAACATATGATACTCTCCTGGATGTACCCAATTATTCTTCACAATTTGCAAAGAAAAACAGATACATGTGCTGCGGGAAAGTTATTAACTAAAGTGTATACCTAAATGGGCTGATTACCTCTTCTTGCTCCCTCTTTGCAAAACTGAATGTCCCAGCAGTGTGCCTCTTCACTTGGTGACCTTTATTGTCTTTATTTCGCTCGCTCTTCACCTTCAAACATGAGGTTACAACCAGTTAGTTGAATGGTTAGATATAACGAAGCATAGTACTCAATTATGTGTAAAGCACCAAGTGTTTTTTAGGGCACTCACCTCCGAGCTAAACCAATTAACAAGCCACACCCAGTATTCCTTCACTTCGTCCGGTGGATGTTTTGTAGCTTTTCTTCATTGGTAATGTACCTATCAAAATACTTTCTCTTGAGATTTGCCCTGTAATTTCTCTCTGAGAGTACAGATGGTCAATTGCTTCAAGTTGTCTTTGTTCGGCACCACAAACCTTTCCTGCGATCAACGAGATGTATAACACATTAGGCACTTATTTAATGTGACAGAAATATAGTTTTTGGTTTATACATCATTACACATACATATGTTGTCTAATGTACTGACAATACAAGTAAGAACACTTACTACAACAAGCATGACCATTAGGGGTACATTCGCTCCTTTTCGGACGATGCAACCACACCATGAGGCAAAATTGATGCATTCTTACTGCATACCTTATCTTCAAAATTAAATTTCAGCACTTCTTTTTCACTGATCCCATTTCTAAACAACTTAATACACCTAGTGCGACGACCTCTACGTAACTTCTTTGGTTGCGACCTTAAGTCTTTCTTTGTCCCATTATCAGACCCAAACATATACAAATTAGATAACCCATTTGTGGAAGAGTTTTGTAGTTCATAATTATACTTACCTTGTTGTGTTGGTGGTTTTTCCACGGGCAGTTCCTCTTCTAGAGTTGTCTTCCAAAGGCGTCTCGAAAGTCCTCGAGGCTGGAGTGTTCTCAACAATAGTTTCCTCGTCCGATGTAGAGGATGTTCCTGTCAATGAAGAGTGAAACAAAGCATTGTTACTGCCCGGAATATGGTTTTCTTAATCATATCGTCTGTGAGCACCCAAGTCCGGAAAAGCCCTAATACACAAAAAATAGCGTATGAATGCTAGGTCATGAAAAGAAAAACCTACTTGTTGCGGCTCGATACAACTTCCTAGTCGATCTTCGAGTGGGAAGTTGTTCTGCGTTGGTCCTCTTGTTCTAGATTCTCCTAGTTCTCACCATCTTGACAGAACACTTTGAAACAACACATGGTTAAATCCTTTAAATTTATATAACGACGAAGATGCTCACATAACACAACTAAAGTTACCCCTTTTTACACAAAAAGGGTGGGTTATGGAAATGAATTTCAAGTTAACGTCCACACATTTGTTCAGAGTGAGTTATGACTAGGACGGACATGCATGGTGAAACTAAGCGTCATACCGGTTGTCTAGGCTGATAAAACGAAGAAAAGGGCAGTCTGTTTCACAAAAGTAATGTTTTTTTACGGCACTTTCGTGAAATGAGACCTAAGCAAACACATAACAGAACAAAGCCGACTACAACTGTGAAAAGTTGTGCCTAAGTGGAATAGGGAAAAGAAAAGAAAACATATACACCTTGGTAGGTCAAACTGTTCTAGGATGACGATCCAACAAGAAAACGTTTAGAGAAGTGTCTGGTGCAACGTTGTTGTTCAACAGTATGAGAGAAAGCCAATGTGCAACCAATGAGGGAATTCCGAAATGATTCGGCACGGGGGAGAGGAACTGTTTTAATTTCGCGGGAGAAGCAAAGGGTCTCTGCAGACTGATATGACCGAAGGACCGAAGCATCACATCACAAGTAATGATGAAGACAACTGCTGCAGGAAACAAAGCGTCTCGTCGCTATATCACCCCTTCATCTGCCCTGTTGCGGCAAGATATTTACAACTACCCTTTCATTGTGGATCGAGCTTTGGTCCACAAAATTGCAGCCCACCTACGACAAATTTGTGAGTGGGCTGAATAGGAAAAATGTACAAGTATTTAATTCAGCAAAGTAATGAACAAGGCCTCTTCAATTCTATGATAGACTCCAATTCATTACAACAAGGATGGTCAAAATATAGAAACAACAAAGTAAAACATATTACAACACAAACCTCTTCAAATGTAGGAAAACAGCACAAACCTCGACAAGACCGACCCGAGACTGGCCCGACTAGGACCGAGCGGACGTTGTTTTTTTCTTCAAGGTCGGTCTCAGGCTTTTTTCCCGAAAGCCCGGTTAGGTCCGGATCGAACCGAAGGAATGTGGATTTGGGATTTTCATAATACCACACCGAAAGGAATGTGGAATTTGGAGGTTTTCTATCTCTATAAAAGCTGCATCCTGATAAATTTACTAAAGAATACCGTGAGCTTATAGTGGTTTTTTGAGATGTGAACTATTCTTTCGTCTTTTACTAAAAAATACCGTGATCTCATTTTTTTTTTTGGTGCAGATTCGGTCCAGGATCGAGACCGGCCCGAGTCAAGAAAGACCGACTCAGGCGGGCATTTTTGGCTGAGGTCGGTCTCGGTCCTCCAGAATGAAGGACAGAAATTTCGGTCTCGGTCTTGCCTTCAGGACCGGCCCAGACCACCCATGATCAACCCTAGTTCACCATGTTAAGTCTGCAAAAACAAACCTAAATCACTAATAACCCATGCGACAAAAATTAACAAACTGTTTATATCATATAAGCATGCTTTCAACCTATGTATGGACAAAGGAGGGACCATGGGAGGAAAGGGTACACTTACTTAGGAAACACCCTATTGACCAGATAAACTGACCTGCATAACCTGACCCTCTTTACCACCCAAACATATGATGAACCCACAGTGGTACTAGACAACATAACACAATATTATTGGGAAATTCCCATACATGAAGGCCATTATTGAAGGGATATCAAGTATATATATTACGAACACTAAAAATCAAACTATGGGTCGAACACTCATATCCCACCTTACAGCAGTTTGACTACTTACCAAATATTCGAAAACTTCGCAGCGTGACTATTCCTAACTGAATGCAGCACAAAAAGTTCATATATCATAGAAGTCAACAAACTCAAGATTATATGATGTCTGCAAACATTCACCTGCAAGACATAAGACAAAACATCCAAACAGGAGTCAGGTACCAAAATAAGTTGTTTGAACTTCAATGTCATGGACAGTCATCAATTAAGTACAGTACTTCAACATTGTCTTACGTCGAGAACGAGATAAACGACACAAAATTAGTAAGTACAATGGTACAGACCCAAAGCTACCACAAATGAACAGATCTGTCACACGCCTGCTGTGTGACACAACTACATTAGGATGACAAGAATTACCTAACAGAGCAGTTGTACCAGTCCCACCTAAAACTAGGTACATTAGTTCTACAACATATGCCTTTATGAATCAACTTCCGCATCATCATCAGATGAAGACTCTAACTTATCCGCTTTCTCAAACAAATAATCCTCTATTTATGAGTCTGTAGCGTTAGGTGAGGAAGATTCACTAGCTTCCTCCTCTGCATCACTTGCGTCTTCTTCATGAACTTCTGCCCCTGCTTGTATTTCATTGTTGATCAAGTCTGGTATTGCCATATCAACTGCTACTTTAACTGCGCCAATGTCGTCTTTACACCAATAAAACTCCTCTTTGAGTTGATCTATATCAGATACATCTATAACCAGTTAAGATGTTTTCTGGTACGTGCCCATAGATTCCCCAGTCATTTGCCTGCCTAGGACAAACCTTTTTTTGGACTCTACAGTCAACACAGTACCCCAATCATGGCTAATATTGTTAGTTAAGTAGAAGACTTGTGTTGCTTGCGATTCGAGTATAAATGGCTCATATGTGGATAAATAGTTTGTTGTGTTACCACACACAAACACGTACTCATCCACCTTCATCCCATTGAAAAATGGGAAAAGTATGAAAAAGATGTAACATGTTTTCTAAAGTGGTAAATGCGTCCCATTGTTTGTTTTTGATGTAGTATGTTTGGTGGTGTAGGTGTTTGATGAATTCCGTTTGGGTCCGTTAAAAAATTCCGTTAAAAGCATCCATGCCTTGCACGTGACTTTTTGTGTGTGAAAAGACAAAGATGACCCTGACTTCTTCACCTATTATATTCAGTCTTTCTCCACCATTGAAGCATTCTTCTCCAACATTCTTTTCCAAGGTGTTCGTTTGTCGCTTCCCGAAGTCTCCGGTCCGTCATTGTCGGATCTCCTGGTCGCCGAGGAAGAATGGGACAACATTACTCAGGCAGCACTTCATCCAGCTCGAAGTCGGCCGTAGAGTACCCGACGTGGAGTTGCTACTGTGGGTTCACGACACATGCTAAACCCGCTTCGACATGGAAGAATTTCATTCGAATGTTTTATGGGTTTCCCAATTACGAGTTTTGTTTTCCGATTCGTTTTGTTTTGAAGCTTAATTTTGAAGCCCTAATCTTGAAAATCAGTAATTTTTGAAGCCCTAATTTGGTGTTTTTCGGTTGCAGAACCACGGTTGTTGTTATTTTGAGTGGTGTGACCCGCAAATGTGCATATACGGAAGGAGGGATGTAAACAAATTTCGAGATATGCAGGTCAAGATTGAAAGCGAAGTGGTTCTTGTATGAAGGAGGGAGAAGATGTTGATTACTGTTGTTGGTGTTCTTGCGGTTTTTTACTGTAATCCTAAAATTGGTGATTGAGTGAACGTGTTTTAGGATTTGTATTTTAAACACTTATGTTTGTGGTCGGGGTGTTTTAAGTTAAGTATGTTTCTGTTGTCTTAATACCAGATGACATATGTTTTGTAATTGTTGGTATTTGATGAAACACGTTTGTCCACGAGTTGAGAATAGATATACTATGTTTTGACTGACTGGACAAAAAGTCATCGACTAAATCCCAACGACATTCCACCTGAAATTAAACACCTGTCCCACAACACACACACAATCTAGACAACCTCCACAGAACCAACTATTACCAGAGTTAAATGTCAACTTACAATCGTAATGGATTTGCTAAAACCACTTATCCTCACTTGAACTTAACATTCTGCAATTCGGTACTTACACAAACAACAAACACATAAACATCTCTATAAGTAAACATATCATCTTTATATACAATCCTAACGTAACTAATTAACCTTTCAACAACTTTCGTTTTCGTCAACTTTGCAAATTTTCGAAAATTTCATGCACGACACAATTTGGCGGGTGACTTTTGGCATTTATACAGAATTATTGAACATGGGGAAGTTACCTCCGAAGGGTAGCCTCGATTCGCCGAAGGGATCGCAACAAACAGAGCAGTCGCGTCGCGTTGGGCCGAAGGGAGTGCCGATTCTGTTTCAAACAGAAATTGATGAAATTGCAGCAGGGTCTTCGGTGTTCCGCAGCAACTCTTTCACTTCCGCAGCAAGAAGAACTTAAAATCAGCAGCAACAGCTCTGATTATTGTCTTCGCAGCAAAAACGATTTAGGGTTAGGGGGAGTTCTTCGGGAGCTAATGGGAGGAGAAGTTCTTCGGGGGGAGGTGATGGGTTTTGGGGGAAGAGGAACCGATTCAGTTTTTGGGAGGGAGCCAATTCGGTTGGCAAAGTATAAAGGAGGGAAAACATATAGAGGGTAGTTTTGGTATTTTCGTTTTTGGTTCTTTAAACGTTCAAATTATATATCACGTGAGCAGCACATGCCAACTTTTAACGGATAAATTAACAGAAAAACTAACCTTTCTTCAAAAACCAACAGAATGAAACATCGTACATCAAATACCCGCAGCCCAAAACAAATTACATCGATTACAACTTTAGGCAAACATCTTACATTTTTTTCATACTTTTCCCTTGAAAAATGAAAGTACGTTGTACCAGTCACATTTGAATAACACAACTGTTAGTTCACCCCGATATTGAAGCTCAATAACTTTCCTTAACACTATGTAATAATCAATTGCACATTCTACGGGATTGTTGTCGGAGGTACTAGAATAACACGTTGTATTAGCTTCACATAAAACACAGTTGTTCTTAAAATTCCTCATCTCATACCGCTCTTAAGTGTGGAAAATGAATCCATTAGCTTCATAGACATTATATGTCTTTACCCCATTTAATTGACCCTGTGGCAATTCCTTAAGTTGATGACATCTCTCATCCTCAAGCGTTCCAGCTATTTGATCAACCTTACACATCAAACATTTCTAGCGTCATGTACGACTACAAAATATATTACTAAAGTGTGTTAGGATTTCATATCCTTCCTTCTAACCACTGTATAAATGTTTTTTTGTGCATAACATTGATGTTGCACCTATTTACCCTTGCTCCTATGAGTTACCTCTTGTGTTCACTAGATGAGAACATAAGGCATCATATGTTTTTGTTAGATTTGCTTCAAGTCCTTATTTTGAGATTAAAATGCCCAATATATTGAAACATATACTCTATTAAGGACTTGAGCTCTTCACATTGATTAAGAACATATCGTTGACACTGCTCGCATTTCGTGTTTCTTAGCTAACGGACAACTGCACAAACTATGGGAGATCCAACCGGTCGGACGATTGGTAACCCGCCTGTCGTCTCCTACACGACCTCTCGATCACAAGTTGACTCTTTTTGTCTAAATTTAGTCTAAATATCATAGAGATATCTAGAACAGAATGTAAGACAATCTAGCGCGATATAACCCTCTGCTATTGACCCTTCCGATCGATTTATATTCCACACAAACGACTTAATTATCCCCATTATCCTATCACAATAATATGTTATTAGATTAACATATATCAAAAGGAATCAAACTTGCTATCAAGGTAACTCACCTTTCGATTGAATACATACAACAATATTGCACTGACCCTATTACTTTTGGCTCTTCTGTTAGGTTAGTGATCAGATGCACAGTAATATTGAAGAACGACAATGGAAAGTTTCTTTCTAGATTGCACATTGTCATGGTTAATTGCGATTCCATTTTCAACAGATCATACATGTGCAACTCCTTAGTTACAGCAATCTCACCCTAATCTAGATGAGATTTGAGAGAAGATGAATGAATGAAGAAAAACAGAAATAACAGAATTGCTTCTTTCACAAGAAAGCTTCATTCATCATCTAAAAGTTACTTACACCGTAGCTCTAGTTCTCTATTTATACTTGAGACTTAAGCTAACAACTTCCTGTTTCTTGAATATTCTACTACCTTCCACAACATTCTAGCACAAACACCACACTTCCTTGCACACTACGGCACCTTTCCTTCATCATTAAGCCATCCTCACCACATACATATTCATACATCCTAACATTCCCTCAAGAAGATTGATTTCCTTTTTGCTTTTCCAACTTCATCTTGACATGCTTACTTGATCTTTTCATTAGATAATCCAAACCCTGAAATTCAAACCTTCAAACTCTGCATCTGCATACGCTATATATATACATACACTTAAGAGCATCTGTCAGCTAACAACTTAAACAAATACTCACAACATCATTTCTCATCCAAAGATCAACATCTTATCCCAAGACAAGTCTTTAACATATCAATCCTGACATCAACCATTATCTGAAAACCAATCATCAATCCCACATATCATACTAACCAACTTCTGAACTCTCATCATCCAAACAAATGACAGAGATAGACTATACTATATTTATGCATTTTCTTTTCTTTTGAAGCTCTTTTTCCTTCTTTTTTTCACAGATGTCATCTCTTTTTTCATCAAACATTTCATTTTCTTTAGAATACTGACAGAGAGGTTTTCATTTACCTCTATCTTACCAATGAAGTTGGGAGGTTTCCATTTTCGTCCATCTTTTCATCCTCAAACAACTTCTCAAAGTAGCTTGAATGTTTTCTTTGAGAAGAAGTTCTTTTTGGACTCAAACTTCACCCTATGTCAGTAATGCAGAACAGAATAGTCTATCACTGAACATTTGAGAATAGATCACAGATCTGAAGCAGATAGACAACATATGAAACAGACAAACTGATTATCAGACAACGGAGGGATATCAACAAAGAGTGAATAAGACTTAGTCTCGAATAAAACATAGATCAAAGAGACAGAAATAGCCGTATGTGAATCCCTGATGAAGTAGGAAGAATACAAATGATCATGAAGTGTAGGCAACATATACTCGCAAACAGAGTAAGCGAAGGACAAGAACTTCAAAGATAACATAATTATCCAACAAACACCACCAAGAAGCATGCCAATCAAAAATCAGATAACAACATAGAAATCAATCCAAACAGACTAAACAACATCATCAGACAACCAACTCCTCATCATTACCATATTCAAGCTCAGAATGTTCACTTACAGAGCCTTGCAACAATTCTTTGAATGACATCACCCCAAGCTTTCTTCTGAATGGCACAAACTATTTTTCTGTAACTGGCTTCGTTAGGATATCAGCCAATTGTTCTGAAGCTGGTACAAAGTTAACCAAAACCTGTCCATTTTGAACCTTTTCACGCACAAAACACAAATCAATCTCAACATGTTTCATTTTAGAATGATGAATAGGATTTTATGTTAATCCCACAGCACCAGTATTATCACTCCAGACAATCGGAACAGCAGTTAACTTAACACCCATTTCAGATAATAGTGAAACAACCCACATAATCTCACACACTGCATTAGCAATTGCCCTGTATTCTGCCTCTGCAGAGGAACGAGAAATAACCGATTGCTTTTTAGAACTCCAAACAACCAGATTTCAATTCAAGAGAAGATAGTGTCCAGAAACAGATTTTCAATCAACTAAGTCACTTCCCCAATCAGCATCAGCATAGGATATAAGCACAACATCAGAAGAAGCAACCGTGTTCGTTCTAAAAACTAAACCATGATCAATTGTACCCTTAAGATATCTCAACACACGCAGAACAGCTTTCCAATGACACACTAATGGATGTTGCATATACTGACTCAGCTTATTCACTGCAAAATGTATATCTGGTCTAGTAACACACACATGTTGCAAAGCACCCATAATACTCCTATATAGCTGATCATCAGCAAACGAAGACTGACCTTCAGTATCGGCTACTTTAGCCAAAAAATTACCCGACATCGGTGTAGGAAGTGGCGATGCATTTGACACTCCAGCCTTCAACAACAGATCCTGAATGTACTTCTTTTGCCCAAGCAATACACAATCCTCCATGACCTGCACATCCATACCAAGAAAGTAGTTAAGTGTTCCAAGATCCTTCAACTTGAACTCACTATTAATACTACGAATAACATCCTCAATAGCAGACTTATCATTTCCAGTAATCACTATATCATCTACATAAACTAATAGAAACACCATACCTGAACCAGATTTCTTGACAAAAAGACAACTATCCGCTAATGAAACAGAAAAACCAAGGGAAGTAAGGAGAAAACACTTAAGTCTTTCAAACGAAGCTCTCGGTGCTTGCTTAAGTCCATATAACGCTTTATTGAGCTTGCAAACTAGGACATTTCCAGCATCATCATTCTTCTCAAACCCGGGTGGTTGAATCATAAAGACATCTTCAGCCAAATCACCATGCAAAAACGCATTGTTAACATCAACCTGTCTAAGCTGCCACTTATGTGTTAAAGCCAAAGTTAAAACAATTCTTACAGTTGGTGCTTTAACAACAGGACTAATCGTGTCCTGAAAATCAAAACCAGGTTTTTGAGAAAACCCCTTAACAACTAGACGAGCCTTATACCTGGCAACAGAACCATCCGAATTGCGTTTGATTTTGAAGAGCCATTTACACCCTATAGGAATCCTTCCCCCAGGCAATGGAACTAGTTTCCATGTATCATTTGCTTCCAGAGCACTTAACTCATCCTGTACAGCAGCTGCCCACCTGCAAGATTTCATTGCCGTATGTATGTCAAGAGGTTCATGTTGATCAATTTCATCAATATCAACTATAGACGTAGTAAGAGCTTCAAGACTTTTAGTCTTTGACCTGGTCTGCATTGGGTGACAATTGATATTTCCAGAATCAATATGAGATATGGGAGTTTGAGTAACTACCTCAGCTGTGAATGCCGGTACAATGCAAGAATCCCGAAGCACATACCTTACCGTAGGTGGATCAGGTTGTTGCATCGAAGTTGCAACATGATCCTCTACTTGAACACCTGGTGCATCATCATCAGGAATAGAGACTATATGTTGCTGATCAAACACAGATTGCCGAGAATCACCTGAAGGAGCTGAAATAATATCTGGAGATGTATGAGATGTAAGTGGACCTGAATTACTGAGATTAGGATCTACATAGACAGCATCAAGAGGTGTGCATAAAGCAGAATTGAAAGGTAGTAAAAACGGTTCAGATGTTGCAGTGTTTTTGATAGCACCAGACTGCATGAACGAACCCAATTTATCTGCAAATGGGAAGATATTTTCATTAAATCGAACATGTCTTGAAATGTATACACGACCAAAAGCATCTAAACATTTGTAACCATGCTGATTAGAGCAATACCCGATGAACACACAAGGGGTTGATATGTAATCAAGCTTGTTTTTATTGAATGGACGAATCAAAGGATAACATAGACATCCAAACACTCTCAAGAAGTCATAATCAGGTGCTTTAGAAAACAGGTTTTCATGCGGAGACATGTTATCCAACGATTTATACGGTAATCTATTCATGAGGAACACTCCAGTAAAGAACGAATCAGTCCATTTCAACAATGTGCCTATGTTTCCTTTCTACTATCCCATTTTGCTCCGAAGTATACGGACATGTAAACCTGTGATTAATCCCGAACTGCAGTAGATAGGAAGCTAATGCATGAAACTCACCTGCTCCATCTGTCTGCACCGCTTTAATATTATGGCCTAATTGATTCTGCACAGCTTTATGAAACTGAGGAAACACAATAGCAACATCACTTTTTTTCTTAAGAAAGTAAATCCATGTATATCGGGTGCAAACATCAACAATGCTCAAGTAATATAGATTGCCATTTGACGAGACAGGGGCAGGTCCCCATAAATCCATTTCAATCAGCTCTAATGGAGTATGATAGACACTATGAGAATCAGCAAAAGGTAATTTGCAACTTTTACCAACAGCACATGCCATACAATGACGTATATCCGTCTTAAGATTCAACTTTTCATTTTTGACAATCAATGACAGCACATGTTGGGAAGGATGTTCAAGACGTTGATGTAGAATAATCGGAGACAATTTTATTTGAGTAACATTACAACTCATATCCGACCGAAAATTTGCAGCATTACAACTAAAAGAAGACTGGCTGTTATTTCTAGCACGCACTAACTGATCATGCCGACAGGTATCAAATAGACTAAAATCAAGCTTGTATAACCCTTGATGTTCTTGCCCTCGAAGAAGAACAAAGTGAGTTTGAGAATCACGAACCAAACAATGCGTATCATGAAACTCAAAGTAAACACGATTATCCTTGGTAAACTGCGAAACAGAAACCAAGTTTTTAGTGATCTCAGGTATGTATAACAGATTATGCAAGACAAGAGGTTTATATGAAGTATTGATAACCGAAGTACCAATGCTGTTAATGTTCAAATAACTACCATTCACTACTTGCACTTTACCTGATCCAGCATATGCCTGAGTTGCATGAGCTGGAGGAGCAGCATTGGAGAAATGGTTCGTTGCTCCGGAATCTGGATACCATGCCCTGTCATTAGGTGGTAGTCCAGCTGTTGAACCTGTCGTAGTGTAGTTTGCTTGATGTCCTATGTCCTGAGTTACCGAGGATACACTAGGAGCTGCAGAATGTATGCTGTGCTGATAAAGCTGCACAGGTGGAGCAGAAGCATGAAGCTGTACGGGTGGAGCAGAAGCATGAACTTGAGGTAGCTGGACCATAGAAGGCATAAGTGTCAACGTATGATACGCATGCGCAGGAGTAGGCATGTATGTACTGAACAAAGGCTGAGGAGTGCCAGATGAAGCAGGATACGTAGGAATTACACCAGACATAGGAGAATAACCAGAAGCAGAAATCGCACTGCTGGAACTGCCAACATTGTTGTGACAGTATTGATTCTTTGCATTATAAGGGATGTCCTCTGCATCATTCCACTGATTAGTAATCAAATTGGCACTCATATTACCATTTGATTGTGCAGTAACTCCCTGATAATGCACATTAAATCTCTGAAAACACCTATGAACGAGATGACCGAATTTTCCGCACAACTCACACTGAGGTTTGTTGTTTGCAAAACCACGACCTCTTCCTCTTCCTCGGCCATAGGACGAGTTATTTGGTTGATAATCAGGAGTGATATTCACAGCATGTGACTGAGATTGTGACTGGCCTGATTCACTGAACGATTGTTGACCAGTATCCATCAACAGATTCTTCTCATCAGCATTCTTCACCACTACATTTGCAGTCGACATGGATGTGTCAAACAATGTCTCTCGTTGCCTGGCTTCAGCATCAAGTAAAACAAACGATATAGATGCAAGATCGTAAGGATTACGACTCGCATGAATCACAGCGATAACACTATCATATTGACCTTTTACTCCATTCAATATGATGGAGATCTGCTGCATTTCTTCAATTGGATTCCCACAGCTTGCCAAGCTGTCGCATGTCAGTTGTATTTCAGTTAAGTAATCTCTCATAGACTGGTTTAGAAGTTTACGAACCTTTAACCGATCATAGAGGCTCATAATCCGAGTAGTGGATGATGAAGAGAAGTTTTGATGCAACTTGTTCCATATTGAAGCTGCCGACATACATCCAACCAATCCTTTGTTGATTAGAGATGAGATTGACGCAAGTAACCATGAGGCTAGTGAGGTATCTTGTTGCGAAAACTTGTCAAAATCTGGATTCAAAATCCTGTTGCCTTCTTCATTGTCAATCAGCCGAGGTACAACCAGAGTACCGAACAGATATCCTTCAAGGTTCAGACCTCTAACTGCTAATAGTACTTGTTGTTTCCAGGATTGGAAATTATCCTCACCTGTTAACTGACAGATTCGTTTATTGAAGAATGCAGGTATCATTTCATCCATGACTTCAGTGGATAGGATGATGAACAGCAGCAGCAAACTTGACAATGCGAACTTCGACGAACAGAGGCTTCAACAAACAGAGAACTTCAATCGAACAGAGAAACAGAGGAACAGGCTTTGACGAACGGCAGAATCGATCTTCTCAGCAACGAAGATGATTCCTGATGACAGAGTCTTCAGCGGAATTGCAGATTTAGAATGGCTCTGATACCATTTCAGCAATCTCACCCTAATCTAGATGAGATTTGAGAAAAGATGAATGAATGAAGAAAAACAGAAATAACATAATTGCTTCTTTCACAAGAAAGCTTCATTCATCATCTAAAAGTTACTTACACCGTAGCTCTAGTTCTCTATTTATACTTGAGACTTAAGCTAACAACTTCCTGTTTCTTGAATATTCTACTACCTTCCACAACATTCTAGCACAAACACCACACTTCCTTGCACACTACGACACCTTTCCTTCATCATTAAACTATCCTCACCACATACATATTCATACATCCTAACATAGAACTATAAATGTGTTGGCCATGTCTATCAACACTTTGCATACATACTTGGGGAATAATCCCTTAATTGCCATAGATAGTATGCGTTGCATAAGAAAATGGTAGTTATGATTTTCAGACCGATCAAGTTTTTGTGTTTCAACTTCAAACAGCGAGAAATGTTGGATGAATAACCACTAGGCAATCTCAAGTTTTTTAGGAAATCACATAGCTTCATCTTTTGTTGATTCGAAAAGCAAAGCAAGAAAGTGGTAAAACCAATTTTTTTTCTCTCCGGATGGGATGCAGTGAGATTCTTATGCCAAAGCATGCAAGACAAGTCTAGCATTGAGATTGTCATTATTTTTCCCAACAACGCGTAATAGCATCCCAATGAGGTTATCACACACGTTTTTCTCAATGTGCATAACATCCAAGTTACGAGGAATTGAAAGTTGCGTCTGTTGGATCGTGAAATCCTGAATGTTGATCTGGCAGTGAATTGAATGCCAGACAAGGTTGGGATGACGCTTCAGCTCCAACTCCGGTGAACCTGCAAGTAGGGGAGCGCAACAGAGGGGGTGCCTCTGGGTCCCTCTCCGATGCTTAAATGAGTATATGTGTGTATAAAACTCAAAACGTAAAGAACGTATGTAAAGCAAGGGTATTTATAGGGTAAGAGAGATATAACCGTATATGGCAGCTGAATATCTTAGTGTATATTGTATTGCCGAAGATTCGGATCGTCAGTTACTGCGAGATATTGCAGTTACCAAATCTAATCCTTAGTGAATATGTGACCGAGATATGCGGGATATCGTGGCCACTTCCTTATTAACGGTTTTGTGGGACCAGAGGAGAGAGGCAAGGCTCTCTTCGGGGCGAGCACTCCCATGTCGAGCAGTGGAAGGTCGCGACCTGGTAGAGAATGGCGAGCAGTCCGAGAACCTTTGGCGACCCTTATAGACTTTGGGCTCGATTCTGGATTACTCGATGGTGGGCCAAGTTTGGCTTGTACTTGGGCCGATCCGGTTCGGATATCATGGGTTTACCCCCTCTATAGTTATTGGGCCTTCGAGGCCTTTTCTTACTGGGCTGTCACTATCGATACCCAACATTTGCCCCCGAAGCTTGGTTGAAGTTCCTTCAGTCGAGCTTGATTTCCTGGTAGGGTTTTAGATAGTGACGTCTCTGGTAATGGTTCAGTACCTTTGAGACACTTCGAGCTCATTTGGCGAGCAGTTTCTTCTATGTTCAAAGCTGAAAGAATATCCTTCCTTTTATTCCCTTTTGTCGATCACTCGAGGTGACCTAGGCTTATGGAAGTCTACCTTTCTTAGTTAGGCGATTATTACCTACCCGAGGTATTTCTGCTAAAGCCTTATTAGTGCGTTGGCGACCACCTTGTCTCCTTAGTGGACTTTGAGGACCAGGCCTTGAAGGTGATGAAGTCGACCATCGCCGATTTTCTCCAAGAACTGGTGGAGGAGGTCCAGGCGGTCGATCCCAACTTTCCTGTTGGGGAAGTTGCCTCCTTGAAGACCTTCTTGCGGAGTCGCCTTTCGCAGCCCTCTGTTGCTGGGGAGGCTGCTCCTAAAGGCGAGCCCAGTACTTCTGCCCCCGAAGGCGAGCAGAGCGCCCTTGCCCCCGAGAACCCCAAAGCTTGAAGTCCCCAACTCCTTGGCGACCGTATTTATCTTTTTAGATAGCCATTTTTGTATTTTCTGTTTTTGGTTTGTAATTATTTATCGAAGACTTGGGTTTTTCTATTGGATGCCTTTATATTCTTGAGCCTTTAATCGACTTCGAACATATTTAGCTATCCAATATCTTACTCATAATTACTTTCCCATTTTTTCTTGCTTTGTAATGTCGTCGACCCTTAAAGCCGTAGACCAATCATAAGTTAAACTTCCTAAGGATAATACTTTTGACACTTAAAAGCGTAAACTTCTAAGTTCAAAGAGATATTACCTTCTTTGAAGTTTAAACCTTTGAGGTGTTGGCCTAATAACAGGGGATTTGTAATTTGTCAAGCTTTATCATCGATAGTGATCGCCTAAACTTTCTTTGGCCTGACTTTGGCGTCAGGGCTTTTACTTTGCCTAACATTTTGCTAGGTCTTTTGGCCTGACTTTGGCGTCAGGGCTTTGCCTGACTCTTGGCGTCAGGTTTTTTGAGGCCTAACTTTGTTGTTAGGGCTTTTGTGGCCTAGTTTTGTTACTAGGGCTTTTTTGGCCTAACTTTGTTGTTAGGGCTTTTGGCCTGTCTTTGGTGACAGGGCTTTTTGGCCTAGCTTTGTTGCTAGGGCTTTTGGCCTAACTTTGTTGTTAGGGCTTTTTGGCCTAACTTTGTTGTTAGGGCTTTTTGGCCTGACTTTGGCGTCAGGGCTTTTGGCCTAGCTTTGTTGCTAGGGCTTTTGGCCTAACTTTGTTGTTAGGGCTTTTTGGCCTGACTTTGGCGTCAGGGCTTTTGGCCTAGCTTTGTTGCTAGGGCTTTTGGCCTAACTTTGTTGTTAGGGCTTTTGGCCTAACTTTGTTGTTAGGGCTTTTTGGCCTGACTTTGGCGTCAGGGCTTTTGGCCTAGCTTTGTTGCTAGGGCTTTTGGCCTAACTTTGGCGTCAGGGCTTTTGGCCTAGCTTTGTTGCTAGGGCTTTTGGCCTAACTTTGTTGTTAGGGCTTTTGGCCTAACTTTGTTGTTAGGGCTTTTTGGCCTGACTTTGGCGTCAGGGCTTTTGGCCTAGCTTTGTTGCTAGGGCTTTTGGCCTAACTTTGTTGTTAGGGCTTTTTGGCTTCAGCTTGCTTCGAGTGGACACGCTTTATGAAGGAATTACCTTCTTCGATGGTTTCCAAATAGTAGGATCCTGGCGCGGCGATCTCTACTACTTTGTATGGTCCTTCCCATTTGGCTGAAAGTTTGTTTTTACTGTCCAGCCTTGTGAATTTATTCCTTCTCATAACCATTTCCCCCACGAAAAATTGGCGAGTGCTAACTTTTCTGTTGAAATACTGAACGGTCGCCAAGCGCATCTTTCCCTGTGTTTTTTCCGAGAGCCATCTCTTTTCCTCTGCTAAGTCGAGGTCAGTTCTGCGCTTGATCTCATTTGCCTCCGCGTTAAAGTGTAGGACTCTGTGGGTAGGCACCGCTAATTCAGCTGGTGCTACTACTTCTGATCCGTACACTAAACTGAAAGGTGTTTCTCCTGTGGCCGCCTTAGGCGTTGTTCTGATTGCCCATAATACGTTTTCCAGTTCGTCTGCCCAGTTCCCCTTGAATGCTCGAACCCTTTTCTTGAGTCCTGCTAAGACAACCTTGTTGGCTGCCTCAGCTTGCCCATTCGTTTGAGGGTGATGTACTGAACTGAAGCGATGGTCGATATGATACTCTTCACAGAGCCATTTCAACTCCTTTCCAACGAATTGCGAACCATTATCGCTGATGAGTATTTTGGGAATTCCAAACCTGGAGAATATGTTGACCTGCAGGAACTTGATAACTTGGAATTCCGTTGTCGAAGCTAGAACTTTCGCCTCTACCCACTTAGTGAAGTGGTCGATTGCCACTATAATGTGAGTACGCTGACCAGTGTTAATGGAAAAAGGACCCAATATATCGATTCCCCATTGAGCGAAGGGCCAGGCACCTGCCATTGGGGATAATAATGTCGATGGTCGACCCGATCGTGGTGCAAACTGCTGGCAAATTTCACACTTCTGTGTTAATTCGGCTGCGTCTTTTCCCAAGGTCGGCCAGTAATATCCCAATCTGAATATTTTCCTGCTTAGCGATCGAGCGCCTTCATGACATGTTGCTGCCCCTTCATGAGCTTCTCGAAGAACTTTTTCTGTTTCGGGCAGAGCAACACATCTCAAGTAAGGCGTCGAATAACCTCTTCTGTAGAGTTCTCCATCGATGATTAGATAACTGGCTGCGAGTCTTCTAATCCTAGTGGATTCGCCTTCGTCCTCTAGAAGGATGCCTTCTTTTAAATAATTCTGGAACGGGGTCATCCAGGTGACCTGTTCTTGAATGTTGAAGACCTCCGCTCTGTTTTCAAGGACTGAACATAGGGCCTTTTCCAGAAATTGCACATCCTGGATTGTCGCCCCTCCGAAGGCTAGCTTACTTAAAGAATCTGCCATCTGGTTTTCTTGGCGAGGAATGAATTCAATCGCGAAATTTGGGATTTCTGCGACCAGCTTTTTGGCAATGCCGAGATATTTCTTTATCTTTTCTCCCTTTGCCTCGTATGCGCCATTAACCTGATTGACAATGAGCTCTGAGTCGCTTTTTACTTTAAGCGCAGCTATACCCATTCCTTTTGCTAGTCTGAGTCCAGTGATAAGAGCCTCGTATTCTGCTTCGTTATTGGTCGCCGAGAATGTCAAGGCGATCGCGTATTTCAGAGGCTCGCCCTCAGGAGGAATAAGAATTAAACCTGCCCCCGAGCCTTCTTTTGATGAAGACCCATCCGTATAGAGTTCCCAGATTTGATTGTCGTTTGCTGACTGACTTGGCCTGTTTTCTGCCTCCGCTTGACCGTTACTCGTGCTTTCCACTATGAAATCAGCTAGTGCTTGACCTTTGATGGCCGTTTTTGGCGCAAATTTGATCCTGAACTCGCTGAGCTCGATCGCCCACTTGACCATTCTTCCTGAAGAATCTGGCTTCATCAAGAAGTTTTTGAGAGGTTGATTGGTGAGGACCGTGATGTCGTGCGCATGAAAGTAAGGTCTCAGCTTCCGAGCAGCAATAACTAAGGCATAGATATACTTATCAATCTGGACATATTTTATTTCTAAGGCATAGAAAGCAGTGTGTGCCTCGTCATCTGGATGCATTCTGATCTGGTTGTAGCCTGAATAGGCGTCCATGAAGCTCAGCATCTCATGACCCGAGGTAGCATCGACTAGCTGATCAATTCTTGGAAGGGGATATGAATCTTTGGGGCAAGCCTTGTTTAAGTCGCGGAAGTCGACGCACATCCTCCACTTGCCGTTAGATTTCCTGACCAAAACTGGGTTGGCGACCCTGCTCTGGAATCTTACCTCTCTGACGAAGTCAGCTTCAATCAACCTGCCGACTTCCTGCCTGATCGCCAAACGTTTATCAGTCCCGAACGAGCTTCTCTTTTGGGCGATCGGCTTGATGGAGGGGTCTATCCTGAGCTCCTGAGAGATAATATATGTGCTGATTCTTGGCATGTCGCTCGGCTGCCAGGCAAAGAGCTCTTTGAATTCCTTGAGGAGGGCGGTCATGGCCTCCTTCTGATCCTCTTTCAAGGTGGTCCCAATGCGCACCTTTTTGTCCGGACCATCGATCTCGACCTCCTCCAATTCCTCCATGGGTGCTGGTCGAGCCAAGTCCTCGCGGGGATCGGCCTCTGTCTCGATGGACATAGCATTGCCGCGAGGAAGGCTGATCTCCTAGCACTTCTCCAATCCCGTTCGGAGTGGGGAACTTCATCTTCTGGTGGACAGTGGAGGCCACAATTTTATTTGGGTTGATCGTGGTCCTCCCTATGATGGCGTTGTAGGATGTAGGTGAGTCCACCACCAGGAAAGTGACCGACACCTTGATACTTTTCCACCCCTCGCCAAAAATCACTGGCATGGTTATAGCCCCCAGTGGATAAGTTGTCCTTCCCGCAAACTCGATCAGCGGAAAGTCGACCCTCTTCAGGTCGCGTTTTGATTTGCCCATCTTTTCGAAGGCGTCCAGAAACAGAATGTCTGTCGAGCTGCCTCCGTCGACCAGAATCCTTGCAACATCACAGCCTTCAATATCTGCCGTAATGACCAGAGCATTGTTGTGGGGCGTGGTGACATGTGCCAAATCATATTCAGAGAATGAGATGACAATGTTTTCTTCAGGCCGGGGCCGCTTCCCCAACTGAACTGCCGTAGAGATCTGAGTGGCGTAGACCTCTCTGGCGTTTGACCTCTCGCCGCCTGCGCCGAATCCTCCTGCAATCAGATTCACTCTCCTCTTGCTTCCAGAAGGCTCAGCTTGATCTGCAGGGGCTGGTGAACGATGTCTCCTGGGGGGCGTTCGACTTCGGTCTCGTCTTGCCACAAATTCCTTCAACATTCCCCCCTGAATCTGCCTCTCTATATCTCGCTTCAGAATCTTGCAATCGTCTGTCTTATGGCCCTTGCACTTATGGTATCTGCAATAGCTCTCGACATCCTTGCCCATGGGTAACCCACCTCGGCGAGGCATCGGTGGCCTCGCCAAGGATCTCCTCTCCATCTCGACTAGTACCGCTGAGATCTGCCTATTTAAAGGCGTGAAGTACTCAGGGACCTCTGGATGGCGAGGCGCTGGAAGAGACTCGACTCGGGGCTTACTTTCTTTTCCCTTCTTCTCCTTTTTTACCTCCTTCTTACCATCGCGTCGGGGTTCATGGGTTACCCTTAGCGAGGTCGTCAGGAGATTAGCCTCGATGTTTGCGCGTTCAAGGTCTATGAAACCTTTTGCTCTGGACGCCAACTCCTCCAATGTCTCTATCTCCTTCACGTGATAGCTGTTTCGCAGCTTTCTCGAGGCCTTGTTGGCCACATCCAGACCTCTGTAGAATGCTCGAATGATTTCCCCATCCGAGATTCGGCGATCTAATTCTGTGACGTTTTGATGAAAACGCCCGTAGAAGTTGGACAGCGACTCTTCAGGCTGCTGTTTGACCGAGTCAAGGGCGACCACGCTCTTCAGCAATTGGCGCTCTCCCATATATCTCTCCAGGAACTTGCTTCTTAACTCTGCCCAAGTTCCGATTGATCCTGCAGGGAGGCCGAAGAACCAGGACGAAGCCGAGCCCGAAAGAGTAGATGGAAATAGCAAAGCCAAATGATTGGGATCGTTTGACTTACCCAGAAGGGAGGCCTCATGTTTGTTGACATGTACGGTGGGATCTCCTCCACCGCTATACTCAGGTATGGCCCGAGCAACCACATCCTTCGGGATTTTGATAGCGACGAGCGCGTCGGTGAATGGATGAGAGGACTGCTCCTTGAAGGGAGCTATGACTGTCAACTGTCTTTCCTGGAGCCTTTTGTTGAGGAGGTCATCCATCTGATCCACAGTGCAGTACATGGGAGAGGCTCCGGGTGGAGGCGGACCGGAAGGATTGGCAGTATATGCGGCTGCTGGCTCCTTGGTGTGTGCTGGAGGTAGGGACTGCTGACCTGACGTCATCTCCTGATCCTCCTGAGGCGCAGCAGGACTAGGATTGGTCGCTTCTGAAGGTGAAGGCCCTGTGGCAGCAGGGCGGTGATTTTCCTTAGGAGCAGAGGAATTGTTTTCCTGAGGAGCAGGGGTTTGGCAGCGCGCCTGTCCTAGGATGGCTTCCAGCAAGGAGACCATCTCGGGGGTTAAATTAATATCCTGCCCCGCAATGTGGACTGTCTGCGGTGCAGGGGCTCCGTTTTGATCAGCAGCTGGGGTCGGTCTTGAATCACCGACATGTTCTCGGGCTGTCCGCAGAGGAACAGCATTAACTCCTGCTCGGCTGGCAGGTTCCTGTTGAAGCGGTGAAGCGGCGGCGGAATCAGAGCTATCTGAGGATCGCTCCCTAGTCTGATTCCGACGGTTGCTTTGGGATCGAGTTCTCATGGCTGAATTGCTCGTTTCCCACAGACGGCGCCAAATGTTGGATCGTGAAATCCTGAATGCTGATCTGGCAGTGAATTGAATGCCAGACAAGGTTGGGATGACGCTTCAGCTCCAACTCCGGTGAACCTGCAAGTAGGGGAGCGCAACAGAGGGGGTGCCTCTGGGTCCCTCTCCGATGCTTAAATGAGTATATGTGTGTATAAAACTCAAAACGTAAAGAACGTATGTAAAGCAAGGGTAT
This sequence comes from Chamaenerion angustifolium, assembly GCA_946814005.1. NCBI lineage: Eukaryota > Viridiplantae > Streptophyta > Magnoliopsida > Myrtales > Onagraceae > Chamaenerion > Chamaenerion angustifolium. The sequence continues at coordinate 10,272,133 of OX328273.1, forward strand.
TTATAGGGTAAGAGAGATATAACCGTATATGGCAGCTGAATATCTTAGTGTATATTGTATTGCCGAAGATTCGGATCGTCAGTTACTGCGAGATATTGCAGTTACCAAATCTAATCCTTAGTGAATATGTGACCGAGATATGCGGGATATCGTGGCCATCTCCTTATTAACGGTTTTGTGGGACCAGAGGTGAGAGGCAAGGCTCTCTTCGGGGCGAGCACTCCCATGTCGAGCAGTGGAAGGTCGCGACCTGGTAGAGAATGGCGAGCAGTCCGAGAACCTTTAGCGACCCTTATAGACTTTGGGCTCGATTCTGGATTACTCGATGGTGGGCCAAGTTTGGCTTGTACTTGGGCCGATCCGGTTCGGATATCATGGGTTTACCCCCTCTATAGTTATTGGGCCTTCGAGGCCTTTTCTTACTGGGCTGTCACTATCGATACCCAACAGCGTCCAATAAGGTAATTGGAAGAAGATGTTTTTTTTTTAATTTCCAATGGTTGCGTCTATTCCAACCTTCATGGGTGGCTTAGTTTTACCAAACATTACGGGATCAAAGTACTCCAACTGTTGTAATACGTCATCCCCCGAAAATCTTTGTGGGTACATCCGTAACTCTTGTGTTCCATCGAACAAACTTTTGTTTCTCCTCCATAGATGATCGGTCTGGACGAATCGTCTATGGCCCATAAAAGTACAATTCCTCCCATTCTTCAATCGACAGTAATGGGTGTCCATTTGACAAATAGGACATGACAAATTACCATAAGTAGCCAAACCAGACAAGTTCGCATAAGCAGGAAGGTCATTGATTGTCCAAAGTACGGCAACGGGCATCTGTAAGTTTTCTTTTTGGTATGCATCACATGTCAACGCACCATTCAACCATAACTCATTCAAATAATCTATCAACAGCTGTAGCTACACGTTTATATCATTGTTTAAAACCTTAGGGCTAGGAATCAACAATGACAGTAAGTAATTGGTATCTTTCAATCACATCTCGGGTGCAACATTGTAGGGAATCATAACAAGCGTCTGTATCGTAGGATGCCAAGTCATGAAAAGAAAAACCCACTTGTTGCGGCTCGATACAACTTCCTGAGCGATCTTCGAGTGGGAAGTTGTTCTGCGTTGGTCCTCTTGTTCTGGATTCTCCTAGTTCCCACCATCTTGACAGAACTCTTTGAAACAACACATGGTAAATCCTTTAAATTTATATAACGACGAAGATGCTTACATAACACAACTAAAGTTACCCTTTTTTACACAAAAGGGGTGGGTTACGGAAATAAATTTCAAGTTAACGTCCACACATTTGTTCAGAGTGAGTTATGACTAGGACATACATGCATGGTGAAATGAAGCGGCATACCGGTTATCTAGGGTGATAAAACGAAGAAAAGGTCAGTTTGTTTCACAAAAGTCATGCTTTTTTACGAACAAAACCGACTACAACTGGTGAAAATCTGTGCGTAAGTGGAATAGGGAAAAGAAAAACAAAGCGTATACACCTTGGTAGGTCAAACTGTTCTAGGATGACGATCCAATAAGAAAACGTTTAGAGAGGTGTCTGGTGCGTACCTTTGGAGTGGAAGCTACAATGTCGTTGTTCAACAGGATGAGAGAAAGCCAATGTGCAACCAATGGAGGGAATTCCGAAATGATTCGGCACGGGGGAGATGAATGGTTTTCATTGTGCGGTAGTAGCAAAGGTTCTCTGCAGACTGATATGACCGAAGGACCGAAGCATCACATCACAAGTAATGATGAAGACAACTGCTGCGGGAAATAAAGCGTCTTGTCGCTATATCGCCCCTTCATCTACCCTGTTGCGGTAAGCTGTTTACAACTACCCTTTCATTGTGGATCGAGCGTTGGTCCACAAAATTGTAGCCCACCAGCGACAAATTTGTGAGTGGTCTAGATAGGAAAAATGTACAAGCATTTAATTCAGCAAAGTAATGAACAAGGCCTTTTCAATTATGTGATGGACTCCAATTCATTACAGGAAGGATCGTCAAAATATAGAAACAACAAAGTAAATCATATTACAGCACATACCTTTTCAAATGCAGGAAAATAGCAGTTCACCGTAGGGGTGATAAAAAAACACTGTTGGACCGAATTCTCGAAAAAACCGGCCCGACTAGGACCGAGACTGAGTGGACGTTTTTTTCTTCAAGGTCGGTCTCGGTCTCAATTTTTTTTCTCAAAAGCCCATTTAGGACCGGCCCAGACCGAAGAAATGTGGATTTGAGATTTTCATAACACCACACCGAAAGGAATGTGGAATATGGAGGTTTTCTATCTTTATAAAAGCTGCATCCTGATAAATTTACTAAAGAATACTGTGAGCTAATAGTGTTTTTTTGAGAGGTGAACTACTCTTTCGCCTTTTACTAAAGAATACCGTGAACTCATAATATTTTTTGGGCATTGATTCGGTCTAGGATCGAGACCGGCCCGAGTCAAGAAAGACCTACTCAGGCAGGCTTTTGGGGCTGAGGTCGGTCTCGGTCCTCCATAAGGCAAGATCGAAATTTCGGTCTTGGTCTTGCCTTCAGAACCGGCCCACACCGCCCATGATTAGCCCTAGTTCACCATGTTAAGTCTGCCAAAAAAAAAACACTAAATCACTAATAACTCATGCAACAAAAATTAACAAACTGTTTATATCATACAAGCATGTCATTGTTATGCATGCTTTCAACCTAGGGAAAAGTATGAAAAACCACCCGGATGTTTCGCCAGATTGGTAATTGCACTCATATAGTTTGTCTTCATATGTTTGCAATTGTTGGTAAGTAAGCCTTTCCTTCACTTCGTTTCATATTCTGTTAATTTGAAGTCACATGTTTTGCAGGTGATGTAATTACAATGCTATATACCTAAAATACCCCTAGCATGTATATTTCATCCTTTGTTTGAGAAACGTTTGAACCAGTTGCAAACTGACTCATCCTTACGTCCCAACTCTTCCCACTTCTCCCTTGGAAAATTCCAGCTCTTCTTACGTTCGAACCAGGTAATGAAGTCAATTACTTGATTTAATTTCGAAGGTACGGTCGATTGTGTACCGTTTTTCAATTTTAGGGTTTTTTGAAACCCTAATTTCTTCTTCATTCTGTGCAGCACTCCAATTCTTTGAAGAGTGGTTGTGACTTCTTTGGTTGGGCAGATCGACGCAGATCCGTGGAAGGAGAGAAGCTGCAGTTCTTGGGCACTATCGAATGGAACATTGAAATTGCTCTGCAGCAGCTGCAGTTCTGTGACAGCATTCTTAGTTGTTGCTGTTACCCTTATGTTGAAGATGTAGTCACTTAGTTGTTTTAAGTTTGACGTTCTTTACTTTGTAATTTATTTGGCCTTTATGTATGTTTAATGAATATTGTTTGGACCTACTAGTTTATGTAACTGTAATGTTTCCAGACCTTATGTTTGCCTATTTATGTGTAATTGCACCCTTATGTTTGGACGAACACATCGGCAACCTGATCTAGATATTTGAAAGACCCAAAACTGACCTGTTTGTCAACAATCCAACTGTGATCCAACACAAGCACCAAAAGGTGTCCTACTTCAACAGAATGTTTTAACACTTCCTAAACATCCAACAGTTCCAAAAGAAGGGGAAGTTCTATCCGTTACAACATTCCACAAAATGGCAATTCCTTCCCAAAATAAAACAACATAATTTATAGCAGTTCACTGGGTTGATCTTCTTCCAAAACGCGGTGAACTGCGGGTCCACTGTTTCGGTTGCTTCTTCTTTGTCTTTGTTTTCCCAGTCTTCAATGGTTGGGGAGATAGCACTAGAGCCCGACAAGATGATAACTCCGGGACACTTGACCTAACCACCCTTTCCACATCTTCATTCAAATCCAGCTGTATGGGGGCTGATTGGGACGTACTTGGTCGATCCACCTAAATAACTGAAAGTTAGTTACATTAACATAAAATTAAAAGTAGATGTACTTGCTTATATCTGCATTAAACGGGGGCAACACAAACATGGTAACATCGAAACAACCATGTTGCTTCTCCAACATGTCCCTAACATTGGCATCCAACTTCAACACTTCCACGGACGTTTTTGGTGCACAACCAGGAGGGACATAGCAAATACATCCGCCTGTTACTAAGCCGTAGTACTCCAAATACAACTCCAATGTGTCATAAGTGATTAAGTCCTCAGTTAATTCGGTGACCTCCGTTTTCCCCAACCTAGATTCCATCGACAAAAATTCCTTCGTAGTTAATTGAGAAACGGTAAACACGCTTCTTGTCCATTACGATTTAGGGCAAGAAATCAAAACTTCAACCTACAACACTGCAAGAAATAGTACAACACAAACGATTTAGGAAACACGGTGGGGGTTCGGTGGAGATGGAGTTTCTCTGTTGGTCTCGGCGCAGCAGGGGAGTTTGAGAGGGAGGAGTTTCTCGGTTTGGGGAGGGAGGAGTTTCTCGGTCATAGGTGATGGATTTTGGGGAATTGGGGAGGGAATACAAACATATAACCGAAGGAAGAAGGTGATGGGATGCCAGGGGTATACTTGTCATTTTACACGACTCGGTTCAAATTTAACGGTGTCATGTGCAAGGCACATGACATTTAACCGGTCAAATTGACGGAAGGTGGTATTACAAACAAAATGAAACATACGACACTTATTAAGTGCGACAAAAAACATTCGGGTCCAGTTGCTAAAAAAACCAAACATCCGGGTGGTTTTTCATACTGCTCCCTTCAACCTAAGTATGGACACAGGAGGGACCATGGGAGGAAACGGTACGCTTACCTAGGAAACACCCTGTTGACCAGATAAACTGACCTACATAACCTGACCCTCTTTACAACCCAAACATATGATGAACCCCCAGTGGTACTAGACAACATAACACAATATTGTAGGGAAATGCCCATACATGAAGGCCATTATTGAAGGGATATCAAGTATATATAGTAAGAACACTAAAAAACAAACTATGGGTCGAACACTCATATCCCACCTTACAGCAGTTTGACTACTTACCAAATATTCGAAAACTTCGTAGCGTGATTATTCATAACTGAATGCAGCACATAATGTTCACATATCATAAAAGTCAACAAACTCAAGGTTATATGATGTCTGCAAACATTCACCTGCAACACATAAAACAAAACATCCAAACAGGAGTCAAATACCAAAATAAGTTGTTTGAACTTCAATGTCATGGACAGTCTTCAATTAAGTACAGTACTTCAACACTGTCTTACATCGAAAATAAGATAAACGACACAAAATCAGTATCTTGCATCTTTAACAACACTACAAGAGTACGTAAACAGCCTCACTGAAGTAAGTACTATGGTACAGACTCAAAGATACAACAAATGAACAGATCTGTCACACGCCTGCTGTGTGACACAACTACATTAGGATGAAAAGATTTACCTAACAGACAAATTGGACCAATCCCACCTAAATCCAGGTACATTAGTTCTACAACACATGCCTTTACGAATCAACTTTCGCATCATCATCAGATGAATACTCTAACTTGTCCGCTTTCTCAAACAAATCATCCTCTATTTCTGAGTCCGTAGCGTCATCTGAGGAAGATTTACTAACCTCCTCCTCTACATCACTTGCGTCTTCTTCATAAACGTCTCCCTCTACTTAAAAAATGAAAGTACGTTGTACTAGTCACATTTGAATAACACAACTGTTAGCTCACCCCGATATTTAATCTTAATAACTTTCCTTAACACTCTGTAATAATCAATTGCACATTCTATTGGATTGTTGTCGGAGGTACTAGCATAACACGTTGTATTAGCTTTACATAAAACACTGTTTCTCAAAATTCCTCATCTCAAACCGCTCTAAAGTGTGGAAAATGAATCCATTAGCCTCATAGATATTATATGTCTTTATCCCATTTAATCGACCCAATGGCAGTTCCTTAAGTTGACGACATCTCTCATCCTCAAGCGCTCCAGCTATTCGATCAACCTTACACATCAAACATTTCTAGCGTCATTACAGCTACAAAATATATTACTAAAGGGTGTTAGGATTTCATATCCTGCCTTCTAACCACTGTATAAATGTTTTGTTGTGCATAACATTGATGTTCCACCTATTTACCCTTGCTCCTGTGAGTTGCCTCTTGTGTTCACTAGTTGAGAACATAAGGCATCATATGTTTTTGTTAGATTTGCTTCAAATCCTTATTTTGAGATTAAAATGCCCAATATATTCAAACATATACTCTATTAAGGGCTTGGGCTCTTTACATTGATTGAGAACATATCGTTGACACTGCTCATATTCCGTGTTTGTTAACTGACGGACAACTGCACAACTATGGGAGATCCAACCGGTCGGAAGATTGGTAACCCACCTGTTGTCTCCTACAAGACCTCTCGAGCACAAGTTGTCTCTTTTTGTCTAAATTTAGTCTCAATATCATGGAGATATCTTGAAAAGTATGTAAGACACTCTAGCGCTATATAACCCTATGATATTGACCCTTCCAATCGATTTCTATTACGCACAAACGACTTCATTATTCCCATTATCCTATCAAAAGGAATCAAACTTGCTATCAAGGTAACTCACCTTTCGATTGAATACATACGACAATATTGCACTGACCCTGTTACTAATGGTTCCTCTGTTAGGTGAGTGATCATATGCACGGTAATATAGAAGAACGACAGTGAAAAATTTCTTCTAGATTGCAAATTGTCATGGTGAATTGCGATTCCATTTTTAACAGATCATACATGTGCAACTCCTTAGAGCATAGAACTCTGCATGTGTTGGCCATGTCTATCAACACTTTGCATACATGCTTGGGGAATAATCCCTTAATTGTCATAGATAGTATGTGTTGCATAAGAACATGGTAGTTATGATTTTCATACCGATAAAGTTTTTGTGTTTCAACTTCACACAACGAGAAATGTTGGATGAATAATCACTAGGTAATCTCAAGGTTTTTAGGCAATCACATAGCTTCTTCTTTTGTTGTTTCGAAAAGTAAAAGCAAGAAGGTGGTAACACTAATTTTGTTCCTCTCCCAACGGGATGCAATAAGCTTCTTATGCCTAAAGCCTGCAACTCAAGTCTAGCATTAAGATTGTCTTTATTTTTCCCAACACACATTTTTCTCAATGTGCATAACATCCAAGTTACGAGGAATTAAAAGTTGCTTCCAATAAGCTAATTACAAAAGGATGTTTTTTTTTTCAATTTCCAATGGTTGAGTCTATTCGAACCTTCATGGGTGGCTTAGTTTTACCAAACATTACGAGATCAAAGTACTCCAACTGTTGTAAAACGTCATCCCCAAAAAATATTTGTGGGGCCATCTGTAACTCTTGTGTTCCATCAAACAAACTTTTGTTTCTCCTCCATAGATGATTGGTCTGGAGGAATCGTATATGCCCCATAAAAGAACATTTCCTCCCATTCTTCAATCGATAGTAATGGGTGTCCATTTGACAGATAGGACATGCCAAATTCCCATAAGTAGCCCAACAAGACAAGTTCGCATAAGTAGCTAGGAAGGTCATTGATTGTCCAAAGGACGGCAACGCGCATCTGGAAGTTTTCTATTTGGGATGCATCACATGTCAACGCACCATTCAACCATAACTCATTGAAGTCATATATCAACAGCTGCAGCTACACGTTTATATCATTGTTTAGAACCTTAGGGCCAGGAATCAACAATGACAATACTTAATTGGTATCTTGCAATCACATCTCGTGTGAAACATTGTAGGGAATCATAACAAGCGTATGTATCAGCAGGATGTCGTAGTATACCGTCTTTTATTTTGTGTGTATGGTGCTAGGTCATAGATGAAGTTGTTTTGGGGACATGAAGCGTCTTTGAAACCTTGAAGTGAGTGGTAAATATCGAAGTACTTTGATTAGTAGTTTCTCGCCCTTTCTCTTTGATTTCTTTCGAATGTCAATTTGTTCGGCGTGGTGTTGAGGTTGGATCCATCTCGATTCACCACACGTTGGACAAACATCTAAGCCGACGTGCTTATTTCTAAATAGGAATACATTCATTTACACAAGCATTTATCTTTTGGTAGTCCAACTGTAACCGGGATATAAATTTTTTGGCCTAGTAGTAAGACTTAACTACTGTATAACTGTTTCTCACAATTATCCCGAGTCATACCACTGAAACACCATCATTCACCATATCCTCTATGTCTTCCCGAGATGTTGTATTCCTCCTGTTATACATACGATCTTCGTATTCCTCCCCATGATCCACCCATGTAGTGTAAGTGGGTAGTATTCCAAATTTTTCAAGATGCAACTTCACAGTACTTCTTTCCAGTAATAAAGCACCAACTTATCTAGTGCAGGGACAGTAAATTCTTCCATCCCAAAATGAACTAGAGTAGGCAAAGTCCAGGAACGAAATAACGCATGCCTTATATTCCCAACTTTGTCGAAGTTTGGTCATGCAGCACTTATCCATCTCTAATATATTCTATTAATACATAACAAGCTACCCATCTTACTTAGCATAATTGGACACATCAGATGTTGTAGTTTGAATAACTGTGTCCGATATATGAGTACTAAATGCATACTAAATACATCGTAAAAACATGCATGCCGGTTATGTTGAAATTTCAGTAACACATGAGCATGAAAGCTAACCTCATGGAAAATAAGTGTCACGATTTTACAGATTAACGACTAAATAGTAGGGAAGTGAATCCTTCGAATGTCACTGTTGAATCCATTTGTAGTGGGGGAGTCGATCCGCAAGGGAATCACCTTTTCTCAACCCGAAGAGGTGCTCCACGGAAGGGTTTGCTGCGTAACGAGAAGATTTTGTCCTCTGGTTCGGTTTCTCAAATGTCCCAGTTTGTTCTGTTAGTTTATATGTTGGTATCCCATTTAGTGAAGACAATTGCAGTATTACCTATGGACTAACGTCGTTAGTGTTAACACTTATATTGCATCAACAAATGTTGATACTAAAACATTGTTTCTGCAATATCCTCTTCTTGTATAACTGATTGTCTATTTTACTATCGGATAGGTATTTCACGCATGGATTTTTCCGGCTTAAAAAAATAGTTGCGGCAAAAGTACATGCTAAAACATTGTTTCAGCTATAGAAACTTTTGCGACACAAAAGATGGTATAATCGGACATAATATAATGTCACAACTACAAAAGTTTTTTACTGTCAAAACCATTGCGATAACACGTTATTTTTGTGGTTGTTGATGAACATTCTTGTAGTGACTATTTTACTAATAGGAAATATTATTGTTTCAAAATGCACGATTAAACAACAAAAGAAAATCTGCTACACAATCTTTCAACTGGCGATTGTTTTGGCCATTACATTATGTTATTTAGTAACAACATTGTGTTACCGCCATTAATACAGTTGAGAAACTACTAAAGCGATCAAATCACTATTACTGGAAAACAATAATGTGAATGCAAAATATTTGATTTAGTAGTAAAATTAGAAAGTTCTATGACATAATAATCCTATATAATATATGACTAAACTACTACACAATTTAGTTCTATCACGATAATTAATTGGGAAAAGTATGAAAAAGATGTAACATGTTTGCCTAAAATGGTAATCGATGAAATTTGTTTTGGGCCGCGGGTATTTGATGTAAAACGTTTACTTCTGTTGGTTTTTGAAGAAACGTTAGTTTTTCTGTTAATTTATCCGTTAAAAGTTGGCACATGCTTCTCACGTGACATATAATTTGAACGTTAAAAAACAAAAAACGAAAATACCAAAAGTACCCATTAAACTCCTTTATGCTAACCGAACCACTTCTTCTTCTTCTTTAATCCATTAAACTCCTCTTGTTCTATTTCCCCTCCTACAATACCCCACTGGAAGCCATAACCATGGAAAGGCAGCAGAGCTTACAAAGGAAGAAGATGACGAAGCAGTACACTGCGAGGCGAGACGATTCCACGATCCAGGCGGGCGCAAGGGAAGGAAATCTTGAATCTGTGTCGGAGATAGTAAACAACTGTACAGATGAGGAAGAGTTGAAGGGTTTGTTAGTAAAGCAGAATCAATCAGGGGAGACCGTGCTATACGTGGCGGCGGAGAACGGTCGGATCGATCTGGTTACGGAGCTCGTGAAGTACTATGATGTCGGAACTGCAAGAATCAAGGCACTCCGAAGGGGTACGTACCATCCTTGGACGCGTTTTCTTTGCGATTCACGCCTTTAATTTTTTTTGGAAGTGAATTCGTTGTTTATGCATTGTTGTATATTTATTTATGGATTTCTGGTTTCCTTGCAGGACATGAAAGAAGCAACAAGATCAGAACCTGCAATGCCTCAGAAATTTTCCTACAGGTGTGATCGAGCTGTAACCAACAGACGATCCCTATGGAACAAAGCATTGAAAAGAAGTGTGTCTTCTTTAGGTCTGAATCACTTAGAGAGACGAATAACTGAAGTAAAACGTGAGAATGCGGTTTTGAAGAGACAGATTGATGACCTTGAAATAATCCAGCAGGAAAACATTGTACTCAAGCAACACATGAAGGATATAGGGTCTGCATTTGGAAAGGTCTTTAGTTTGATGAGCCAAAACGTTTTTCCTCAAAGCAGCAAATCATCCATTCCTTCATATAATGCCTCTCAGGTAATGTTGTAGCAGTAGATTGATCATTCACCTCTGTTTTTACTTTTTATTCCCCATTTGTAAAGTACTCTTGGAAATTGTCATGTATGGAATTGGTGTTCCGTCTCCTTTAGGGAAGAAAAGAAGAGGTAGATTCATGCAGACACAGTCTATGATCATGCTTTCTTTATACCAAAGAAAAACAGAGGGACAAAGGTGAAATGCACTCCTTTAGGGTACGTACCATCAAGAAAACGCGTCCAAGGAATCGCAAAACGTCTCGATAAAATGCACTCCGAAGGACTAAATAATGCGATCAACTCCACCACGGTGGTGGCGATCTTGATCGCCACCGTAGCATTCGCCGCCATCTTCACTGTTCCTGGGCAATGCGTTGATAACCCTAAAGACGTTCAGAAAGGGTTTTCGTTGGGAGAGGTGAATATCTCGTCGAATCCTGCATTCTCGATTTTCTTCATATTCGATTCATTCGCGCTGTTTATATCGTTAGCAGTTGTGGTGGTTCAGACGTCTTCGGGAATCGACGGACGAACACTTGGAGAAGACTCTTGGATCTTGGAGAAGAAATCAATTTGCTTCCATGGGGGAGAAACTGTTATAATAGGTGAAGTACTAAGGGGCATCTTTGTCTTTTCACACGCACTGAAAGTCACGTGCAAGGCATGGAGGCTACTAACAGACTTTTTTGACGGACACAAACGGAATTCATCAAAACCAACACCAACAAACATATTACATCAAAAACAAACAATGGGCCGCATTCACCACTTTGGGCAAACATGTTACATCTTTTTCATACTTTTCCCTAATTAATTGTATAGGTAAAACGTTAGAAAGTAAAGTGATAAAAATATAAAATTGGCTAAACCTATTTATTGATAAAGAAAAAATACACAGCATGCAACACAAGAGTGAGACTGAGATTATAGGGCTTACCTCTTCAACTCCTCAACTACGACAAATCTCAACCACGACGTTCTCCACGCGACCTTCAAGTTTACCCCGGATATCTTCTTCATTGAACATAACGAAAAGGTTTGCTTGAACTTCATTCAAGGGATTTTGCCTTAATGTTCCACAATTGTTCGAATTTACCCATAAAATACATTTTGTTAAATTGGCCTTATTGCATCAGTTATGCAATCGTCAAATTATTAACTAACATATTAGTGATAAATGTTCCCATTCTCTGACATTTGGTATTGTTGGTTTTGGAGGATTGGGTCGCCAATTAGTGGGAGCCCATTATAATAGTCTGGTATTGGATACTGGCCCAAACTATTCCCTCTATGTATAAGCATGCTCAGGATTCGAAAACCTGATGATTAACTTGACACTATTCTCACTCTCGCCCAAAGTAGAGATGCTCTGCTGCCCTACAGTTTAGATTGAGGTACCTAGGTCACTGCCCGTTAACCCGTGGTGTGTCTTCCCGTCCGGCAGACTGTGATCCCAACCTCAAGCAGATCCGCTTCCTCTAAGGTAATCGTTCAAAGAGGTAACTTAAATATTTGTTATAGTAGGTTGGTTTCCAAATTGTTCAACCCTGTTAAAATTTTCACCGCGACAAACCTGACGCTGACAAACCAAGTCCGCAACCATGGTGGTTGCGACCTTGGCATGGTAGCCGCAACCATGGTGCCCAAAGAAATTTGGTGTCGATCTTGGACCCGTTGTGGGTTCAAATAAATCTAATTTAGTCTGGTAAATGTGTGAGGACCCATTCAATAATAGTTTTTGGGATAATTAAATTAACTCTTACGTTGTAGGACTGGATACGTAGAACTTTGTGTTTCCTTGACCCTTGAGTCTCCTGGATAACTTTGTGTTTTCTGCAGGGTAGATAGTCTTGCCTTACTTTATTGGATTGACACTATACTTCATAACTGATAGAATTGACTAGGTTATGACTTGTTGAGATCCCAACATACTTTTTCAATATCGATCTAGCATGTTAGTTACTTTTATCTATTGAGACTTTAGTACTTGAATTTAGTTTTTTGAGACATTAGTCCTTGAAGTTTGTCTGTTGAAACTTTAGTCCTCAAATTTTCATTCGTTAAGACTTTGGTCCTCAAAGTTTTGAAAAATACAAATTAGTCCCAAATTAATTTATTTTTGAAAGGTATTAATATATATGTATACATATATATATATATATGTGTGTGTGTGTGTGTGCGTGTGTATGTGTGTGTGTGTGTGTATTAACATGTATGGTTTGTTTATTTGCTAGCATGTATTAGATTACCTAGATAGGTAGTTCTAGTTTCCGCTTAGCATAGATAGCAATCCTTTAGGATTGTCCTTAGTAGCCTTTTGGATGTTTGGATAAGTACGAAATACACTTAGGAAAATGTTCTTGAGTGTGAATTGGTCGGTTAGTCTGCGAGGTTCTCCGAATTTTCTTAAATAATGCTTGGTATATACTATGTTTCGATTGATAGTAAGTAGTGACTTTACGGCATGCTTAGAAACGGGGAGTGCTTCTCGGCATAGCTACAGCTGTCCTTTAGGTTTAGGTATGTTCACAAGATTGTCCTATCGATCTAATACTTGTCTTTCACATGCAATATACTATTGTTCCTTGTGTCTCCACGATACTATTAAGCATTCACGAAGAACATCATCGATTAGTTGGACAAAGGTCTTAGACTTAACGGTGACAACTATAAACTTCGGGGGAATCATATAAAGATGGTACTTATTGAGTAGAAATCCATTAACCACATCAAGAAGATTATGGAATGACGAATAGTAGAGTAATTTCCATTCGAGTGGAAGTTTAATGATGCCAACACGTGTGGATGAGGACATCCTTTATGAGTTTGAGCTCAACACATGGGGCTAAAGGGTTGTGGCATGCTTTGCAGGCTAGACTTATTTCTATACAACTGACCAGTTGTGTTCACTCAACATCAAGTTCAATTCATACATGATGAATTATCAGGACTCCGCGAGATAGCATTTTAGGCATATGACCAACATCGCCGCGAAACTTAAGGAGAACGGTCAGTCAGTGACCGATGAGCAACAAATCCAAGTTGAAATCTCTTCTTTGCCTAACTTCTAGGAAAAGATGAAGATCAATATAAATCATTCTAAGGATCTCAACAGCTTTTAACACGTTAGAAGGCACATTAACTTGGAGAGGCCAGACCCATGGCCGCTGGGTCTAAAGCTGAGGTGCGTATGGCATAATCCTTTGAACATAAGAAGAGTTGTACAAAGTAAGGGAGTAATGCACTGCGTGATGACGCAAATGCTCTAAAGGCGAAATAGACAAAGATTGAGACGGACCCAAGGACTCCTCCGAAAACAATATCGCAGAAATGTTTCTATAGAGCCGAGAAGCTGGGTACACTTTCTAACTGCATGCCCTTAATCTTTCCGACATGAATGTCTAAATCGTTAGTCTAGTGGATTTTGTGTTCCAAGTACAAATATGTTGCTGAGTCATATCCTTAGTTGAATTTGGATTCAGAATTGATAAATCACATGGCTAGGGAACGTGTTTTTTTGTAGAGTACCATAAATTCATGCGTGAAATCAGATGGATGTACATCAACGACAACTCTCGTGTTGAAGTTGAAGGGTTTAAAACTTGTGAGATAAGTTTGTGTGAAAGTCGAGTATTAATCCGAAGTCATATCCTCTCTGCTCCGCATATTTACCGAAATCTTATTTCAGTTTTACGATTAATAAAAATCGGTATTATATAATCTTTTCATGAATCTTCCATTCAATTGTCTTTAGATTCAACTTCGTTTGGCTTTAGTATTGTTTCTGGTTTATTTACTGTTCAGATTCAGAATCATGCAACAATAGTAATTTCATGTTTTCCTACTCACGGATATGTTTACGATGTGAATGAAAGACAACCTAGATTATACTATAAAGGTCAACATAGAATGCAACAGCTGGCCTAACTAGGCTTGCTGCTCAACATTCCACAGGTGGAGTCATCTACTACTTTTGTAGGTTGTCTAGTAGAACATACCACCAGAAAGTCTTTTTGGTGAGGCACCTAGAGCCAATTTTTCTTACAATTAGTGCATTCTGACGTCTGTGACCCTCTTAGTGCTAGGTTTCGGCACAGAGCGTGAAATTTTATTACATTTACATATGATTACATCCGTTAGACAAGAAGGGAAATACCCTCCACCCTCAACGGAATTTAACGTTTTATGTAATGAAAAGGGAATCATTAATGAGTTGACGATCTCCTCACCCCTCAACAAAATGGTATAGCAGAGAGGCGCAATACAACACTCCTCAAAATAATTTGGTCGATGATGGCGCATACTCAATCGTCGATTTCGGTCTAGGGAGATGCCTTGATGACTGCTGCTTACATTTGCACATAGTTAATTTCTGCCTTTGAAAGGACTTTTGATACATAGTAAACTCGCACTTGACCAGTTTCCATTTTCTTCACAAGTAATGAGCTTACAACCACTGTACTGACACTTAAGTAAATAACTAAAGTGTCGCCCTTTTCTAGCTTAGCTAGCGGAGGTAGTGTTCGAAGGTGTTTCTTGAGGTCTTGAAATACTTCTTTGCATTGTGGCATCCATTCAAACTTCTTAATAGTCCTCAATACTTGAAAGAAGGGTAATGATTTGTCACCAGCTTTGGATAAAAACCGACTGAGCGCCGTCAGTCTTCCATTTAAACTATGTACCTCTTTGGGCCATGTGGGGATTTTCATACCCTCAATGTCATAGAACTTCTCTGGATTAACTTCAATCCCCCTTTGGCTCACCATGTACACCAGGAATGTTCCAGACTGGACACCAAAAACACACTTGGTTGGATTTAAGCGCACCTGGTGGAGCCTCATCACCTCAAAAATCTTATTCAGATCTTCAGTATTATCGACGCCATTAATAGATTTGACTAACATGTCATCCACGTAGGCCTCCATATTTACCCCTATCATGCCTGAAAATAGCTTGTTGACCATCCTTTGATATGTGGCACCAGCATTGATGAGCCCAAAAGGCATGACAATGTAGTGACCAATGTACACATCCGTGAAGCTTAACAACTCATGTCCAAAAATGGCATCGACTAGATGGTCAATTCTTGTCAAGGGATATGAGTCCCATGGACGTACCTTGTTGACGTTTTGAAAATCGACACACATTCTCCATTTTCCATTACTTTTCATCACCAGTACAGGGTTTCCGACCCATGTCGGAAATTTGATCTCTTTGACAAATCGAGCGTCGATCAAATTTGCCACCTCTTGTCAGATGGCTATGGCCTTTTCCTCCCCCACGGGGCATCACTTCTGAGCAATCGTTTTTATGTTGGCCTCTATGTTGAGCTCGTGGGTGATAATCTCTTTACTTATGCCTAGCATATCGCTAGGCTTCCAAGCAAAGAGTTCTCGAAATTCAATTAACAGGAGGGTCAAAAGCCGTAGCCTGCTCTGTGGGGAGCGTTACTCCTATCTGGCTGACCTTATCAGGTCCATATATCTATATATTCATTAATCCCTCTACCGGTGTTGGACAAACACTACAAGAAATTTGCTCTACAACGATGGTAAATCATCGTTGCCGAAAGCACTGTTGGCGCTGCAAAAAAAACTTGTCGATGCTAAGAGTCGTGCCAATAGACCATGTGGCTAAAGGTATACATGACGACAATATGCCGACTCTAAATATTTTTCGTGACTGGAGTGAATAATTGGTTTGATCATTAGCATCGCAAATATGCCGACTCTGTATACGTGTAATTCCCGTCGACAGGTATTTGAGGGTAATACTGATTTAGAGTGTCTACATATGTCAGATGTAGAATGAGGGTATTAGTATACGCGTATTGTTGTACCTATTTGATCGATATTGCATCCAATTTCTTTGAGGCAATATAGGTTATTCAACCACAACATTTTCTTGAAAGTAATTACACGTACTTAGCGACGAATTCATTTTCATGGAAAACAAGTAAGACCACATCATAAGTAACCTGTCGATGCACGTCCAACAGTAATAAATATTACCCTATTCATCATAGTTGATGCTAATATGGAGTTTCAACTACTGTGAAAATTGTTGCTATAGGAAGTGTTTTGTGTCTGCGTGTTGTCATGGTTAAATTTTATAGGAAGCATCAATTACAGATACAATTACACTCCATCGACAATGGTTTGTGTTTAATGCAAATGCTAATGTTTTATTCTTTTCGAATTGTTAATCATGTTAATGCTAGTAGCCAAGCATACCCAAATAGAAACATAAACAGATAATACACAAACAGATAATACACAAACAGATAATACACAAACAACTACTTATGTAGAACCATTTCCAACACATCGGAATTTAGATATAGCCAAGCATTTCAAACAAATATATGGCGACAATTGCAAAACACAAACAAAGATGACATGTTCACATTTACATCATGTCCAAAATATCCATTTACAATCAGTCAACACCTAGTGTACCACCAGTCGACATAACTACTAAGCAGGAGTACTTACCGCATCTCTCCACGGTTCATGCATTTGGATCTGCAAACATAGAAACAACAGCAATCATGGTAGCATCATCCTTTAGAATATACCCTACAATGACTAAATGGGTGTACACAATGCAATTAAATCATTACTATCCGCACCGTTGGCAAACATTGTACTTTTCATGACAGCAATATCACGTTGACATTGTTCAATGTTGGCATGGAACTCCTTGAGTTGATCACGGAGTTGCTCACATTCGGCTGCGTTTCTAGCCACCTCCTCCCTTGCCTGCTTTAACTGCTCACTTTCCATCATCCGTGCAAGCTTTGACACACGACTTCGACGACGCTCAGGTGGGCGAAATTCCTCATACAAGACATCTTTGTCAACAACAGACTCCTCCTCCCCAACCAACTAAGCAGCCCTTTCCTCCACTTGGTCCTATTTTGCAAACGGTGTGACAACAACATAAGCGAGCAATCAGATACAATATACAACACATGTGACTATATGGGTGGGCAGTACTACTTACCAGTATTGATCTGGTTTTATTATCCAGTGGCTGCCCTCTTGTCCACATGGTTCTTCTTGATCATATGATACTCCCCGGGATGTTTCCCGTTGTTCTTCTCAATCTGCAAGAGTACCATACACTTGTTCAAGGGTAGCCAACTATTTAATAAACATAACAATTCAATGTTAGGATTACCTCTTCCTGTTCTCTCCTCGCAAAGGACGAAATGCCAACGGTGTGCCTCATGACTTGGTGAGCTTTGTTAGATTTGTTAAGATCTCCCTTTAACTTCAAACAATTTGAAGTTACAACCAGTTTATGTTTAAAAAATGCAGCACTCATTAACTGTACAAAAAATACAGTTGCGATAGGGAGTAAGGCACAAACCTTAAACTCGTCAGAGCTGAACCAGTTAACAAGCCACACCCAATCCTATTTCACCAAGTCAAGAGGAATGTTTTGTAACTTTTCTTCATTCGTAAGGTACTTGTCAAAGTACCTTCTCTTGAGATTCGCCCTGTAGTTTCTGTACTTCTCTTTAAGAGTACAGATGATCAGCTGCTTCAGGTTTTCATCATTCGGTATCACAAACTTCTCCTGCGATGTTGAACAATATGGAAATGCTAGGCTCACATTTACAGCATTTACAAATAGACAGGCGCAATATGTAAGTCCTAGTTGAATTTGAACGATACCGTGTACGGATTGTCAACAACTGAGACTTACCGCAACCTGCATGAGCATCTTCGCCTCGTAGTCTATGGGAGACTTTGGAATTTCCTTCCAGTCTTTAACCATTAGAGGTGCATTCATTCGCTTCCTGACAATGCAACCACACCAACTTGCAAACATCGAAGCATTGTTACTGCAGACTTTACCTCGAGAGTTACACTTTAGAACCTCTTTTTCGTTAACGCCATTTCGAGACAACCTTATGCAACAAGTTCGCCCTCTACGTAGTCTGTCCAATGGTGGCCTTACCTCTTCTTCTTCCGCAGCTGACACGTAAAGCAGGTATCGATTAGATAACCAAGTTGTATAAATGCAAGCTTAATAGTATGGGACAAATTAGAAATTACCTATTTGTATACTTGGTGGTTCCTCGACATAGAGGTCCTCCAGCTGAATTTCCTCTTCAGTAGACACCTCCAAAGGAGGTTCGACAGGTGGAGGGACTGCAGGGATGTTCTCCAGAGGTGGAGGGACTGCAGGGATGTTCTTCACAAGCATAGCACCTATAGCAATGTCTAGTGTGTTAGTTACCGAGCACCTAAAACAAAGCAAATACCTAACAAAGCGTAGTAGTGAAAAAACAACTTACTTGTGGCAGCCCTATTTATCTTCCTTGGGGATCTACGTGTCGGTAACTTTGAAGCTATGGTTGTTCCGGGGACCATTCTCCGAGTACCTACCATACTGAGAAGATATTGTTAAACACAGTAGCATAACGTGAAATTTGCTCAAGTTTGTGGTGTAAAGTTTCCATCTTTATGTGATGTTGCAACAATTATCCATGTATTATTCTCAGCATAAGCACCCTTACTGAACATTCCGTGACATGTTTCGCATAAACGAATAACAACGACATGCATGAAACTACGACTGCATAGGGAGTTGTTAATCGGCCATGGATCATCGACAAAGGTGAATCTTCCCTTGCAAGTAATGTTTTTTAAAACGAAAAATCGTGTATAAAATGGGCGCAAATAGACGAGATCCAGAGGGAAAGGAGACTAAACATGTAAGAAGGAGAGTAAACATGTAAGTGAGAACCATAGACGAACAAAGGATTTGCTGAACCATACCTTGCGCCTCTCAGAACAAAATCATCCTACAGGAACTTAGAACCATACCTTGCTGAGGGAAACTTGGAAGATTGTCCTGGAGCACTGGAAGATCGTCATGGAGCAGTAGTTGGAGGGAAACTTGCAGAGTGTGAAGCAGAACCACAGAGAAAATTAGGCGCGGGAAGAAGAAGAGAAGACCACTGAAGGATGAAAGGACTGATCCATCAATTTGCCCTGTATGTGATGATGAAGCCTACTGCGTCGTGTAGGTACCGAGGCATCGTAGCTGTTTGAACCGATGAGATGCTTCAGCTTCGTCCTCATCCGTAGCAGCTGTTCATATGAGGCCAGACTTAAACAATTGGTCCGTTAACACAAATTGGACCGGTAGAAAAATTGAAGGAAAGTGGCCCGTGTATGCAAGACCCGTTCCAATGAGTTCATAAGATGTATAATTCTAACATAATTTGTTTGAATTTTAGATGAATTTTTATAAATTTTTATATACTTATATTATAGCACAATATTTCTAAATCATGTTTAAAATCAAGACCTAATTATCCTTATGTATGCAATTTAAATCATACTCATGTTATGTTTGAAATACAACTTTCTTATGTGTTATATCCATTGATGTGTCAAAGTTTCTTAGTGTATAACATTATAATACTATACTTTTACAAATGTCTACAAATTTTACTTACTTTGATGAAAAATATACTTATTCTTTATATTTCATAATGACATAATATGTATAATAACATCATTTGTATAAATTTCATTTTCATTTTTATAAATTTGTATACACTTATCTTATAGCACAATATTTGTAAATCATGTTTAAAATGAAGACATATTTATTCTTATGTATTTGTTGATGTATCCTTATTCGTTTTATGTTTGAAATACAACTTTGTTATGCGTTATATTAGTTGATGTGTCAAAGTGTCCTATTGTTATACTTTATACAAATGTATACAAGTGGCTACAAATTTAATAACAACTTATACAAATTTTACTTACTTTGATGAAAAATATAACTTTCAAAAGTGTATGGTGTTATTCATTGATGTAATAAAGTGTTACCATGTGTCATGGTGTTATAACTATGTGTCAAGGTGTTACCACTATGTGTCAAAGTGTTAATTACTATGTGTCAAAGTGTTAACATGTGTATAAATGTTACTACTCATGTTTATGACACATAAACAATGTGTCACACAATTCGGTCAATGTAAAACTCGACACATGGCTTGGTGTCTTATTTTCAACCCGACCTCTACATACAACTCGACCTCTGTCTACTGCAGTTCTTAAGCAGGCCGAGTGGAGATTCCTGTGCATCACAATAGTGCAGCTTCCATTTGCAGCTTCGTTCCAGCTTCCGCAGGATGAATGAGGTTAGTACCCAAATCCAGTGCATGAAAAAACAGAATTGTTGCTTCATCTGTGTGGTTGGTGTTAGCTGACCCTTTTTTGTCCATTGTTCGGTCAGAAGTGGCAAGCATACGTGAATTTTGTGTGATCACTGCATTCAGGATGAATCTCTCCTTCAAAAAGACAGCAATTCAGCTTCAACAGAGACAGCAACCTCATTGGAAGTCAAAGACAGCATATGGTAGAGTTCTATCAGTGGCCTGAAGAAGTGGTCGTGAAAAGTTTTGCAAACTACTTGATGTTTCTTATTCAGATGCAACACAGTTTCATGTATAATATGCAGATTGTGAACTTTGGATTGCATCCTTTCACTGTCTTCATTGTATTATGAACATTTTGGTTTCTGAAGTTTGGGTTGGATTTTGAACATTTTGACAGCACATGGTATCTATGAACGTTTTGACAAAACATTTCCAACTGAATTGGTATCTTTGAAAAACAGAGAAACAGATAAGTGTTTGATAGGAGAGTGATATTGAATTGTGTTAGAATGACATAAATGAGGATGAATTGCAGTCGAGCCGAGTTGATGATCCATTTGCTGAGAGGGAAAATCAAGACAACATTAATTTTCATCATTTTTCTCAGAGAAGTGCAACACATACATTCGACAATATTAATGTATGACAATATTTTGATAGTATTAATGTATGTTTGTGTGTAAAAAACACCTTAATGTATGGTTTTTGCCTGAGAAGTGCATGTATGGTTTTTGCCCTTAATGTCTAGTTGTTAAAAACACCTTACGTTTTGAGCTGAATGTGTGAATCTATATGTATCCTATTTTCATTTTTTGAAGTATATCTATCATATAGATTCAAAGTGCAGTGTCTACAATTTTGAAGCACTCCACAGATTCTAGATTCCAGTGCAGTTTCTGCAGTTTTGAAGCATTCCACAGATTCCAACTTCCAAGTGTTGTTTCTGCAATTTTTACAGCACTCCATACTCCACAGGAGACTGCATTTGACTGCATTTTCGACTGCATTTGATAGCTTCCAACTGTAGTTTCGACTGCATTTGACAGCACGCCACAAGTGATGAGCTACAGCAGGAGAACCAGTTAACAGCACGCCATAACAGGATGACAGTTTTGAGCTGCATTTGACAGCACGCCACAAGTGACAGCACTCCACAACACTACACAGCAACACTTACAGCAACCACATTTTACTTACATCACAGCATTCTACTTACAGCACAACACACATGTACAACACACATGTACAACACAACAGCTCGTGAACCAACAAATTTCAATAAAACCATCTCAATTCGGACAAAGCACACAAGTCTGTCAAGAAAACCAGCTCACTATTGAACAAAGCAAACAATTCGAACAATGACAGAATGAAAATCTTCACTATTGAACAATGACAGAATGAAATTCCTCACTACTATTGAACAATTACCTTAAGAAACATACAAACACTCTTCTATTGCACACGAACGTACGATGCATCATCATCATCATTGTCATCCTCATCCATTGTTCCCTCAAGGCCGTCCTCGTCATCGAACAAATCGTCCTCAAATTCTGTATCTGTGTCACTGTCTGTTCCATCATCAGGAATATTCTCCTCCTCTGGCTCAAGAATTTCTAATTCGTCAAGGCCTTCAGTTGCTTGTGTGGTCATTTCCGGGGTGGCATCCTCAATAAATATTTCGAGAGCCTCAATGTCATTTCTACACCAATCAACCACATCATCGACAGGAACTACATTCGGTACATCAACAACCAGTGCTGATGTTTCCTGATACGGCTCCACTGAATCCCCACTCATTTGACCCCCAATCACAAATCGTTTTTTGGACTCTGCTCCAATCAGGGTTAATGTTCTCAGGTAAGTAGAAAACTTGTGATGCCTGAGCTGCAAGTACGAATGGCTCATCTGTCGATAAAAAACTTTTGGTATTGACACACACAAATCCATACTCATCAATTTTCATCCCATTGAAGGATGAAAGTACGTTGTACCAATCGCATTTGAACAACACAACCGATAGGTGACCAAGGTACTGCAGCTCAACCACCTCCTTCAACACTCCGTAATAATCAATTGCACCTTCAATGGGAATGTTATCGGATGTACTCGCATAGCACGTTGTGTCAGCTTTGCACAACACACCGTTGTTGTCAAAACTCCTCATTAGAGACCGCTCTTTGGTGTGGAAGATGAACCCATTGTTTTATAACCATTATATGTCTTAGCTCCATATAACGGTCCTCGTGCCAAAGCCTTTAGTTGACGACCTCTGTCATCCTCAGCCAATCCAACTATTTGACCAACCTGAGAATGTAAATACTTCCACCATCATTAAAAGCCACATTAAAGGGCATGGATATTCCTATCTGTGTCATACCCTGCCCTCTAACCATGGTATGAATGTTCTATTGTGCCTTATATTGATGTTCCGTCTACTCACCGGTGCGCCTAGTAGTTGCCTCTTGTGTTCATTACGTACATGGACAAGACAACCAATCGAAGTGTTAGATGTAATGTAGTTAAAAGTTTGAGAATAGACATAACAATAAAGGTGAATGCAATACTCGATGAATGGCTTCACTTCTTCAGAATGATTAAGGACGTACAAGTGGCACTACTCCCATTCCCTGTTTGACAGTTCATGGACTATTGCACGACCTATTGGAGCACGTACCGGCTGGAAGATCGATAACCCATCTGTCGTCCTTGGAGTTACCTCAGTTACTATAACTGACTCATGCCTTGTAAATTTGGTCTCAATGTCATGGAGATATCTAGAACAAAATGTCAAACACTCCAGAGTAATATAACCTTCCGCTATTAACCCTTACGGACGACTACGATTACGCACAAACGACTTCATTATCCCGATTATCCTACAAAAAGAACATGTTATTAGTGAGACACCTCTTCTGTCAAAGGCATACTTCATAAACGAGTGTTGAAACTTACCTTTCGATTGAATACATCCAACGATATTGCATTGGCCCAACTATTTTTGCTTCCTCTACTAGATGGGTGATAAGATGGACTGTAATATGGGAAGATTCTCTCTAGATTGCGCATTGTCATGGGTAATTGCGGCTACACCTTCAACAGATCCGACATCTTAGAGCATAAAATCCTGAATGTGTTAGTCATGTCTATCACAGTTTTGCATACATGTTTGGGGAGTAATCCTTTAATAGCCACTGATAGGATACGTTGCATGAGAACATGGTAGTCATGACTTTTCAACCCAATCAATTTTCTGTCTTTCACCTTAACGCAACGTGAAATATTTGATGAATAACCGCTACGAAGTCTCAAGTTCTTAAGAAACTCATACAGTTTAATCTTCTGTTTCTTTGATAGGGAAAAGCAAGCTGGTGGTAAGACCAGATTTGTTCCTCTATGGACTGGATGCAAGCTCGTTCTTATGCTTAAGGCCTGTTAGCCGAGCATTAAGGTTGTCATTCGTTTTACCGGCAACACCCAATAACATCTCAATGTGCATCACATCCAAATTGTGAGGGATTAAGAGGTGCTTCCAATAAGGTAATTGGTAGAATATGTTCTTTTTTTTCCAATTTCCAGTAGTTGAGTCCATTCCAACCTGAATGGCAGTTGAGTCTTACCAAACATGATTGGATCAATATTCTCTAGCACATGTAACACTTCTTCCCCCGATAGTCTTTGTGGGGCTATCCGTAACTCTTGTTTCCCATCCAACGAACTTTTGTTTCTTCTCCATGGGTGATCGGTGGGGAGGAATCATTTGTGTCCCATAAAAGAACATTTTCTCCCATTCTTCAATCAACAATAATGGGTGTACATTTGACAGATAGGACATGCCAAATTACTGTAAGTAGCCCAACCGGACAAGTTCGCATAGGCAGAAAGATCATTAATGGTCCAAAGTACGGCAGCTCGCATTTGGAAGTTTTCTTTCTTGTCTGCATCATATGTGAGCACACCATTCGACCATAACTCATTCAGCTCTTCGATCAGCGGTTACAGATACATGTCCATGTCATTTACTGTTGCCTTTGGTCCAGGAATCAACATTGATAGCACGTAGTTCATATCTTTCAAACACACCTCGTGAGGCACATTGTATGGAATAAGAACAACTGGCCACATGCTATAATGGGTGACCTTTATCACTGTACGGATCAATCCCATCCGTAGCTAATCCAAGCCTCACATTCCGTGGGTCTTCCCCAAATGCAAGTAGTACGCTGTCAAGTTTCTTCCAAGCGTTTGTATTAGCAAGATGACGTAGAATACCATCCTTTAATCGTTGTGTATGGTGCTAGGTCATAGTGGAAGCAGTTTTGAGGGACATGAAGAATCTTTGCAACCTTGAAGTTAGTGAAAAATATCGAAGTACTTTGACTGGTAGCTTCCCTATTTGTCGCTTTGAGTGCTCTGGTATATCCAGTCCTCCAGTGTTGTGTCGAGGTTTAATCCATCTTGACTCCCCACACGTTGGACACACATCCAAATTGGCATACTCTTTTCTAAATAGTATACAGTCATTTACACAAGCATGCATCTTTTGGTAGTTCAGCGCTAACCCTCCTATAAATTTCTTTGTTTCGTAGTAGGACTTAGGGACTGTGTTCCCTAGTGTCAATACTTTACTTAGCATGCGAAGTAGCTCATCAGCGAACTTGTTAGAAACCTTGTACAGTGCCTTGAGATGCAACAATTCAACTAAAAAAGACATCTTGGTGTAAGAGACACAACCTGGATATAATCTCTTTTCACAATCTTCTAATAGCTTATAAAATGTCCTAGCATCTGGATCCTCACATTCGTCCACCCTCAAACCACCGAACCCATCATGCACCATATCCCTCATTCCCCACGAGAGGATAAATTCCTACCATTAGAGATCACATCTTCGAATTCCTCCCCAAGATTCACCCATGTAGTGTAAGTTGGCAATATTCCCCATTTTTCAAGATGGAACTTAACAGTAGTTCTTCCCAGTAAGAAAGCACCAACACATTTTGCAAGGACAGTAAATCTTACCATCCCAACTTGAACGAGAGTAGGCAAAGTCTAGAAACGAAGTGACCCCTTCCTTATATTCCCCACTTTACCGAGGTTTGGTCATCCAACTCTTATCCATCGCACTTCTATTTCTGCAAAGAAATATCAACCCAATAAAAAGTTGGCTTGGGATTAAAAAGATAGCACAGCAATTTAGTTAATCAAATAACTTCTGAAACATGCAGCACAGGAAGTAGCAAAATCAGTTATTGACAGTTCTCTAGACCATTTGTAACAGTTCATATATTCATTTTCGTTTATGTGTGGATGGAACCCAACGGAATCAGAGAGTTGTCCGTTGGAACCGTACGAGCTGCAGCTAGCTTAATTGCTAGTTAATTGGATGTTATACGCAATAGTAGAACTCCTTCGATCAAGTTGTCCAATTGGAACCGAACGAGCTGCCAAAGCTGTAGCAGCACAGTTGTTATTCTCAATAGTACAACTCCTTCGGGTGAGTTATCTGAAAGCACCGTTGGCTATATATATCAAATAATTAAGCTCATGACAATTCAATTCGCAATTAGAATAAGCCACATTCGACTGCTCATACTAGCCTACCTGAGGAGAAATGCTTGTCGCGGGAAACTGCAGCAAACGACTTCACGATCGATCGGCAGCTGGGTTGCTTCCTGGAATGTCTGCGAGCAACCTATTTGCGTCTTGGGAGTCAATCTGCAAGGGAATCCGTTCTTGGATATGATCATTGATGGACCGACGAAGGCTCTGCTCTACATAGGGGAGTTTTGAACTGTACTGTAAAAAACGGTATGTTCTGTTATTATTGCAGGTATAGCGTTTAGCAACGGCAATACATATATTACCAATGAAGTTATGCCGATACTGTTTACCGATTTATTACATCAATTAATTTTGAAAGTAAACATGCTTATTTGCAATACCAACATATTCTGTTACTGAATATCACTATTAACCTCGGTTGAGTTTTTGACACGTGGATTTGGTCAGCACAGACATATTGCGATGGAAAACGTCAATACTAAAAGATTGTTTGTGCTACGACAAATGTGTTGACACTAAAACTTGTCTACGGGGACGTATTAAAATGTCGTCACTTATACACCGTTTTACCAACACACTCCTTGTGTCAACAAATTAATTTTGTGGCTGTTGATACAGATTCTTGTAGTGAAACCTTCCCTTTCCTTGGATCCTCCTCCGTTTGGATGGACATGGTTTCCTTTTTCAACACCCGACATCTAGTGGATTGAACATAGCAACGTACCCCGGGCGTGAACTACAACGAAGGTGATGTCTATCGTTAGGGACTTCCACCCCTCACCCAAAAACACTGGAAAGGTAATGGCTCCTAACGGGTATGTAGGAGCTCAGGCGAAGCCCAAAGTGGGAATTCACCTTTTTTTAAAATTTCTCGCTCCTTTTCATTCTCTTTAGAGCGTCGAGAAAAAGAATATCGGTTGAACTTCCCGAGTCAATGAGTACTCTCTTCACGTCGTAGCCATCAATTTCAGTTGTGATGACCAGTGCATCCTCGTGCGAGCATGTCACGTGGTCCATTTCATCCTCGCCAAATGTGAGGCTTGTTTCATTTTGCGACCTAGGGTGCTTCCCTGCCTTGAAGGTTCCAGACATCTGAGTGGCGTAGACCTCTCAAGCACTGCTGGTCTCCCCACCTGAGGCGAAGCCACCACTGATCACGTGCAGGTGCCCTTTTTTATTACGGGGCCCATCATGCCCCTTCTCTCTTACCGGCGATGCCTTTCTATCCCTTTTGTGACTAGGACTTCGACCCCTCTTAGACACAAAATTCCTGAGGAATCCCTCTTTAATTTTTGGCAATCATCGGTACTATTCCCCTTGCATCGAGGGTACCGACAATATTGGTCATGATAGGGGCTCATGGGTCCCCCAGTCTTTTGAGGCAGTAGAGGTGAAACCCAATCTTTCTTTTCCATTTCGTTCAAA
This sequence comes from Chamaenerion angustifolium, assembly GCA_946814005.1. Classification (NCBI taxonomy): domain Eukaryota; kingdom Viridiplantae; phylum Streptophyta; class Magnoliopsida; order Myrtales; family Onagraceae; genus Chamaenerion; species Chamaenerion angustifolium. The sequence continues at coordinate 10,299,996 of OX328273.1, forward strand.
ATGACTAAAATTTCTTGATATAAGGGTTCAAAAGCCTAAAACACTTCTCTCATTGGGCGTTGCATGGTAGGACGTCGCTTATATTGTTGAGGGTGGCTTTTCTACGATCGTTGCTCTGGATTTTTTCCTTGATGCACTTCTTTCTTATAATCTTTAAGGGATTTTCTTACATCTCTGGCTATCTCAAGGTCAATATATGACTTGACTCTTCCAGCCCTCTCCTTCACAGTATTGATAGGTATGACACTTAAGATGTCCTATAAGGTAGAGCCTCTAGGACCCAATGCTCTAACAATGGCTTGAATGGTCTCACCTCCCGTGATAACCTGATCGATACCAGCCAAGACTTTATTATAGCGAGTATAGAAATCTCCTAGACTTTGTTCACTTCTTTGCTTGATGTGGTCTAGGTTGTTGACACTTTTGAGCAATTGTCTTCCGCCCATATATTGCACAATAAACTTGTCCTTCAAGTCCCCCCATGATTTTATGGACGCCTTTGGCAGGCCAAAGAACCAATGTGAGGCGCCGCCGCCCAAGGTTGATGGGGAGAAGAGTGCACAATTATTGTCGCCATTAGTTCTTCCCAATGACGCTCTCTTTGGTTTAAGAGTTCATCGATTGCCTCAATGAGTGAAGGGGTAATGACCACTTCTTGGGCATTCAGTGACACTGGCGGTGCTCTTGTTTGTGAAGACGCAATATGAGATTGCGCTGGTATGGTCGACGCCTGATCCTTCTGAGGTGGTGGTGCCATGGGATGCTCCACTATTGGTGCCCTGACAAACACCAGTGCTCTCGCTTATCCACCTATTGGGGATGATGTACTTGGAAGTGTCGCTCCGACATTGGACTCACGGTGTGGCATAGAAGGCGAAGACATCAGGTGCTACTGCAAACTGTGGAGTGAACTTCCTTCTTTGGGTTGCTGGTGTTTTTTTCCTTTCTCGTGTATTGGCAGGATCCATGGCTATGTTTAGCTCAAGATAAGTGGTTATTACACAGGTCATCCACTATAAATCCCATCAGGGATCTCGTAATCTGTTTTCGATTATTTTCTATAATGTTATGGTTTTGATGTTTAAAAAACATATGCCTTGTTACTTTTCTTCGCTTTCTAGAGGTCCTAGCCTTCCTTCAAAATTTTCTTGAGGTTGATTATGATCCACGTCTTTCCTAACTTGTGTCCATGATTTATATATACACACGTTGCTGTTTTTTAAGTAAGGACCCATTTCTATTTTTTTTTACTACAATAGTATTCCTAACCAACTTACTTGAAAAATATGTGCATGTGTTCGGTATCTAATCATAAGACATGGAAGGCTGCATATTTCTCGATCACTGTCTCTTAGTGTTGTTGATGATTAGGGTATCGTATGGATATGACAAATACCATAACCATGCAATATTTCTAAACCACATACCATAACCATAACCATTACGGGTACAATTTTCAATACCATAACCATTAAAATAACTGTGGTTATTAACCACAGTTTTACCCATATACCCATATCCATTCTACACATGTAATATACTAAAATAGCGAAAATATTATTTAAAAAATGCATAAATCTATATTACCAACAATAAAAATATATAACACTAACTTCATTCAACATTAACACTAAGATCATTCAACATTAATATTCACACCACTTACCATTAAAATTCAATAATAACACCGATGAAACATTAACACCATTAGTATATTAATAATAACAGCAACTTCATTTATATTTAGTATATATTAGTTTATTAATAATAAATAATTATTATATTTATATAATAATCATGGTTATAACCATGGGTATAACTCAAATAGCATAACCATAACCACTATGGGTAGAAAATTCATCAGCATAAACGAACTGTACCATAATGGCACAGTTAACAAGATTAAACAGTAACGGTTATAACAATGGTTATGGATTTTTCACTGCACCATTGCCGACCCTATTGGTCTCTGTTATTACCATGTAACATTGGAAAAAAGTCATTTATGTATCTAAGAAGTCATATTTTTATAAATCGGTACCTTATGAAAAAAATTATTAATTTTGGATATCTCACAAATCATAGATGTATTTACTTTAATATTTCGGCCATATGCCCACGTATTTAGTATTTTGTTCCATTAAGGTAACTCTACTTTATTTTATTGTTGCTTTTAAGTTTCTCTAAGTTGTTTTATTGTAGTAATTGAATATATTTACTTTGTCTTTATTGAATTGTAATTTTTTTTGTTACTTACAGGTACCCAATTAAAATAGATATATTTATGACTTTTGAGATACCCGAAAGTAATAAATTTTTATAAGGTACCTATTTGTAAAAACGTGACTTCTTAGACACTTAAATGACTTTTACACCTTAATATATACTCTGTGACTGTCTCTATATATCCTCATTTAACATATACTGCTTGACTTGTCTTTTATTATTTTATCAGTACATATGTATACTTGGCTTCCTGAATACCCTGCAACCTAAAGAATTAAGCTTCCAATGGTAAGTTAATTCCTGGTTAGATGAATTAGTAATGACGAGGGGACTTTTTTTGCCTTAGAAATCTGATATGGCTAGGCGATATAAAAGAGTTGAGTGAGATTTGGTGAGTGCGCGCGCTGCTGCATTTTGAACATGGACTATTTTTACAAGAAAACGTTGATTTTCATCATATTTAGTCATGGTTTGTTTAAATGGTATTAATTAAATAGCATTGTTGATGCTTTCTCCATTGCAATGCTACTATTAGCAAATATAATTAACTTTAGTAGAAAATAGTATTGAACACCAAAATGCACTCAGTTGTGGCATTATTAATCTTATACAATTTGTGTTTCCTTTCTATATCATCGCATGATATTGTTGGAGTTTGTGGGGATCATGAACTAGAGACGGAGTCCTCGCTTTCGGAGTTCGATTATTTCGAATTCACAACCATCCCGAGTATAAAAGCATATTGGTTTTAGATCTTGATCTAATTTAGAGTACTATGTATTTACATTCAAACTTATTGTAAGATTTTAGGTTGGATGTCTATTAAGATGTATATATATACTTTGATAAATCATATATTATGTTTGTGTAAATGTATTGTGTAGTACATATGATATAGCAAGAACTAGATAATTAATACAAACACACCAGAAAAGTTAGTATTTAGCAATGATTAATGGTTGTTTCCAGAAAATGCTTGTGTTTAACAGCGACATAGATTGATATTATCAAGTGTAGACTTGTTATAAAGACATGTATTTAGCAACAACATTAGCTGACATTATCAAGTGCTTTTAATTGTAGATCTGCAGCCACTAAATACACGTGCTTAGTAAAAACATAATATTATATTGATAAGACTATATAGTGACAATTTTTGTTGTTGTTAATATAGTGTATATAGTGGTGACAATTTTTGTCACTAAATGTCGTCGACCTATTAGTGACGGTAAGCTTATAGTCGTTGCAGGCCTTTTAGTAGTCACAATATTAGATACCTCTCTCGCCGGAAACCCCCCCACCCCCCAAATACCTAGGGTTTCCGTGCGGGATTGTAATTATTATGTGATTTTGCTTCATTCTCTTGGCATTAATTGCCAGACAGCTTTTCAACCAATCAGTAGCATAGGAAGAGTGAAGCAACAGTGCCCGATAGCGACAAAACCATGCACATGAGGGAAGGAATCTCACGTACAAACATGGAACACACAGCTCCGTTTCTCTTCGAAACTTAGCCGATTACCTCACTGATTAATTACACTGTTTTCTTTCTCCATTCCCTTGTTCTTGCAGGAAGCTTCCAGCTACAGTGAAGGCGCTGAAACCACGACGACGGCGATGGCGCGCGATTCCAATTCCAGCGAGAAAAACAGACCACGACGACCCGCTTTAGAACTGGACTCAAACCAATAACTACAAAACGGCTCATGGTACGTGCGCAAGATAATCACGTAGAAATCAATCAAGATGAGCACAATCCACAATGTGCTACAGAAGGGTTAGGCGAGATACAACAAGGTGAACATATCGGAGGCAGAGGCCAGAATTGTGCTGATTGATTTCGAACGGAAGGAGGATGCCGACCAAATCCTCCACCTGTCACCATGAGCGATAAACAGGTACATACTTAACATAAAATTGTGGGAACCGAGCATGGGAGTAAAAGAAGTGGATGTCAATAAGGTAAACTTTTGGACCCAAATACATGACCTAAGTCTAGAGAAGTTTAGAGATGAGAATGCTTGGAAAATTGGGAACATGATAGGGAAATGCCTGGATATAGAACAACATGTGGGGAAGATAAGTAGAACTCTCAAGGGGTTGATAGATGGGAATCGATAAAGTACAAGAGGTTATCCGACTATTGTTACGGATGTGGTATGTTAGGACACACGACCCAAGCGTGCAAAAAGGAAGTACAAATGGCAGAACACGACCCAAATATACCAACATACGGGCCATGGCTAGTGGGAGTGCGACCAACACATGTCACGGTTCGCCAACATGTGAGAGGGGAAGAAGTATAGGGATCACAAACAAAATCGGGTTCAAGGAGATCGTGGTTTGATATCATGGTTGAGGTAAGACAGATGCCCACGGAGGAGGTAGCAATGCCCATGGAAGAAGTACCAACGGAGGAAACACGGACTGGAGGCACGGATGAAAAGGAAACGAACATGAGCCAAATGAATGAAACGATGGAAGTCAAAACGGGGGAGACCGACAATACCACAAACAAAGAGGAGCACTCGAAAACGGGGTACCAAACTGCTGACTTAGTGTCGGAGGAACTGCCCAATAAAAGAGCAATAACCCTCCACAAACTCAAATACCGAACCGAACAAGCCCTACTGACCATGCCACAAAACGCTACCCTACCCAGATGGCTTAGGAGGTTACCAAGCCAAGCCGAGAACTACCCACCAAAATTTGACTACCCCACGAGCCAAAACCATCCCATGATCGCATACCTGCCCAACCTTACCACCTACCTACATACGATTGACATAACCACACCCATCAAAACCTATATAGTAGGAAACCCACTGGATACCCCACCCACAACACCCATACCCACACGCCAAAACCTACATCTGGCATCAGCCCATACCTTGATAAGATGACCCTAAAAAGAACCGGAGAGGAGATGGAGGAGCAACAGAGAAAAAATATAATAAAAAACAAGGAGGCGAACGCAACTAGGGAGGAGGGGAAGGGGCACCGAGGATTAGAACTAGCCCGAGGAGCAAAGGAAGCAGCATAAAACCCATGAGGAAGAAGAACACCGAGAGTAAATGAGTGGCAACAAGTACACAGGTGGATTCACACGAGAAGGAAAAGGGTTCTAGTGGTTGTCCTGAAATAGCCACACGGGCTCAATGTATGTCATATCCTGGAATTGTCACGGTTTGGGGCCTGCCCTGACAATTCAATATCTCCAAGACCTAAACAAAAGGTATCGACCGAACATCATATTTTGAATGGAAACAAAGAATGGTGATACCTACTGCGAGAGGATAAGAACACGAATGGGAATGGACAACAAATGTTATGTGACCCTGATATTGACTGCGAACTGTATGCCAACCCGAACTGTATAGACTGCGAGGTAGTTATAAAACCACATGATGAAACAATGTATGTGACTTGGGTGTACGCTAGCACGGAGGCGCAAGAACGGTCACATAACTGGAATTTTCTAAGAACAGTAGGAAGAGGCCGAGGGGGTAAATGGATGATCCTTGGAGATTTCAATGCCATTTGCTACCCACATGAAAAAAAAAGGGTGGTAGAAGGAAATCGCAAAGTCAAATGGATGAGTTTAAACAATTAATTGAGGATTTGCGCATGAAGGATTTGGGGGCAAACGGGAACCCACACACGTGGTGCAACAACCGAAGCGAGAGTGATAGAATAAGTGAGTGGCTGGACCGGGTGTTAGTAAACGGGGAATGGGCAGCAAGACATCCAGGAGGCAAGTGCATAAATGAACTCGCCATCTGGTCGGACCACACACTAATGTTGGTCCAACTAAACCATCCGAAGAAAATGAATAGACACTGGTTCAAATTTGAGGCCATGTCGATCGAACACACATCATGCAAGGAGATCATAAATGAAGCGTGGGGAACACCCACGTCACGTAGAGAAATATGAGGAGTATACGTAAAACACCACAAATTCCGAAGGAAACTCACAACATGGAGTAGGGACAAATTCGACAATAACATATGGGAGATTGGGAAAACAAAGGAGACACTAAGGAAGCATATTCAAGGGGGGATGGACCACGAAGCAATCAGAGAACAAATGAGGTTGAAAGTTCTACTTTCTCTAAATTGTCAGTCATAACCTCGATTATTTCTGAATAACTCTCTATCATCATCATCTCAGTAATTTTCCCCTTGATCATGTTCAGCCGCGAGAGATGTTGCTTAACTTCGTCCACACTCGTTTGGAGTGTTTTGGACTTGCTTGTCACGAGTATTCTCTAATTGATCAATCCTCTCATGCACCTCCTCTGTATGAGCGTTCATCAACTTCCTCATCTCACTAAATAATGCATCAAAAAGTAATTTATTTTTAGAAGTTCCCATTCCCTCCTTAGCTATTTCTTTATCCTTAGACATATTATCTGCAAAACAAATATTAGGAAAAACAAAATGGAACTCATAACTCTCGTACACGTGTGTCACTCAAAATGGATCACTAAACACTCCTATTCCACACATAATTTAATTGGCTTTTTTAACCCTCTTATGAACTCACCTCTCTTCCCTTTTTCCACTCGTATTTTCCATTTTTCAAATTTCTTATCGAACTACCCGAACTTCAATCAAATATATTTGCAATGAACAAATTCTAAACAAACCAATCAACGAAGTTAGGTTCCCAAACTAAACCTTAATTGTCGAGCGAAAGTTGCTAAAATATGAGAACAACAACTCTTCGAATGAGAATGCAATCCTCAATGATAGATTTCTATGGTATCATAATTTCCAACTAAGTGAAGTATATTTAGACAACAAATCAAAACCTTTTTCTATCAAGTTATAGCTTCCGAAATTTTCAGCACTTTCATTCTTTTTTTTGTGTGTTTTTTTCATTTTTTTTTTGGTTGAATAGAATCCCCTACCGTAATCTAAACTTAATAAACAATATGGATTTGATAAACCAGAAGCTAGAAGCTTAGCTCTGATACCAACTAATATGATTCTCGTCGATTGTGAGATGAAAACCCTACCAAGATGATGTGAATCCTTTATGCTTCAGAAAGGATGGATGAAGTGAAGACGCCACAACCAAGGATGGAAAACTTGATTAATAAGTCGGCTTTGAATGCCACATATAAATCTGATAAGATCGATAGTTGTCAAAGAACCAAAATAATAAAATCCCTCACAAAGTAATTTTGTGAATCTAATCTGCAAAATTTGGCCTTTCATTATGTGGTTAATAAAAGACACAAAACTAACACTAATGACACCTATAATTAATTAAAATAATCCCTAATGGACTTAACTATATATGTTGGGTATTTTTCAGCCCATTAAACACTTAAAGGGCCTAAATAAAGACCTATTGACTAAAACGTCCAACACATAAATGAAGCTTATTATTTGTTGAGAACACACATCAACAAACCAAGAACAATGACTAGATATAAATAATACTTGGAGAATCTATCTCGTCATACTTGAACATCTTCGAGACATGCCAAATTAAGAACCATGTCGATATTATGTTTTTTTTGCAATGATCTTGCTCTACATTGAATGAGTCTATCTTAACGATGTATTGCTAAACGTATTGTTGTAAAACTTCTTTCATCTTCTTGGCTCGGGTTCTTGTAATCGGTCTAATGGGGATTTGAATTGGTTCCTTTGCATTTGTTCCTTGTACTTGATCAACAAGTCTATTATTACGTTGTGATAGGGTGATCTTAAGTTTACTGTTGTAACAAATCTATCGTTGCTTCATAATATGGTGATCATAAGTCGATTGTCAGAACAATTCTTGTGTCTCTTGTTCATTGAGTTAGTTAAGTCGAAACTATTATAATAAATCATTTACTTACTTGGTTATAGCGAAATCTTAAGTCACTTCCTATAACAAGTATTTTGTTGCTTAGTGATAGAGTGATCTTAATTTGATGGTTATAACAAGTGCTTTGCTTCTTAGTTATAGGGTGATCTTAAGTCGACCGCTATAATCAATCTATTGTTGATTGGTTATAGGGTCATCTTAGGGACACCGTTATAACAATTGTTTTGGTTATATGTTGATCTTGGGTCAAACGTTATAATTGTAATTTGTTGCTTAGTGATATGGTGATTTTAAGTTGACCGAAATAATAAGTGTTTTGTTGATTCATTATAGGATGATTTTAAGCCTACTGTTATAACAAGTCTTTTATTGCTTGGTTATATGGTAACCTTATGTTTAACATTGTCACAACTATTTTGTTGTTTGGTTATAGGGTGATCTTAAGTCGAACACTATAACAAGTATTTTGTGCCTTGGTTGTAAGGTGATCTTAATTCGATCGGTAGAACATGACTTTTATTGTTTGGTTATAGGGTGATTTTAAGCCGATCACTATAACAGGTCTTCTGTTCCATGGTCGTAGGGTGATCTTAAGTCGACCACCATAACCAGTCTATTGTTGCTTGTCTATGGGGTGATCTTAAGTAGACCACTATAATAAGTATTTTGTTGGTTGATTATAGTGTGATCTTAAGTGAGATACCATGACTGTAATTTGTTGCCTTGTAATAGGGTGATTTTAAGTCGACCGGTATTATAAGTATTTGGGTGATCTTAAGTCGACTGTTATAACAAGTCTTTTATTGCTTGGTTATAGGGTGACCTTAAGTCGAACGTTATAACAAGTATTTTGGTTCTTGGTTATAACAAGTATAGGGTGATCGTAAGTCGAACACTATAACAAGTCTTTTGTATCTTGGTTATAGGGTGATATTAAGTCGACCGCTACAACAAGTCTTTTGTTGCTTGGTTATGGGGTGATTTTAAGTCGATCTTTATGACAAATTTTTTGTTGATTGGTTCTTGGGTGATCTTACGTTTACCGCTATAACAAGTCTTTTATTGCTTGGTTAGAGGGTGATCCTTAGTCGACCGCTATAACAAATCTTAACCTTGAGATAATTTGACTCGATATCAAAGCGAGGTGTTTATTTTGACGTTGGGTTATAAGATGAATTTTGTTTCACCATCAGGGCGATGGTTTGCCAATTTTACAGCATGTACGTCATGAGTCATTTTACGGAGAACACAGTAGTCGCATGACCGAACAATATTTTATTCAACTCATCGAGAAAAAAGAACAAAGGCAAACACTTTGATATTCTTATTATTGGTGTGAATTCGATGTTCATTGATTGGTTGGTCGAAAATATATGTCTCTCCCTTTATATTTGGGCGAGCACCTTATTCCCTCCCACCGCGATTGTATGCCCCACTGACGTCAATTTCCTTATGATGTTTCCTTCGCTAGTAGTTCAGATAAGATTCCTGGAGATAATTTGGTTTCCTTGGACTTCGTCTAACTCGTAGGGGATTAAGAACTTCAATCTTTCTCTTGACTGCGAAGGCTACAATATTGTATGGGTTAATGGTAGTCTAACCAAGGATGACGTTGTAGGTCTAATGGTTATCCCATACTATGAGAGGACGTTTATCTTGATATTCCTTTATCTCACGCCAGGACCACTAGTAGGTTGATCGCCCTCAAGTGTTACATGGTGTGCTCTACAAACCTAAAAAGAGGGAAGTCAACCTTTTTGAGGTCCTTGTTTAAAGGAAGTCAACCTTTTTTAGGTCCTTATATATCTTTCCAAGCTTCTCAAATGTTTTAAGGTCCTTATATATTTTTTAGTCGTCAGTTTTGTGCCCCCTCACTTTAAGATATTGGCAATAACGCTCGACATATCGTCTCATGAGTTGTTCACCTAAACCATAATTTTCAACTGAATCTTGATTTCAGTCCTTAACCGTGCAGCTCTGATACCATATCAGAATTTTAGAGATTTATCTTGACAGAATTTAGAGCTTAGCGCAATGACTATGGAAAAGATCATCTTAGCATCGACTAAACTTGAGATTACAAGAAAGGGTGATGTCTCTATATAGTAGTATATAGGGACTAACATGTAAATGTCCAAAACATTAGGACTAACCCTAGCATACTCTAAACCATATATCCTAACAAAGAGAATCCACCCTTAGAGGCTCCGCTCTAAGAGGCTTTGCCCAATGAGGCGCCGCTTTTACATGTTCGACCCTAAGAGGCTCCACTTTTAGAGGTGTCGCCCTAAGAGGCTTTGCCCCCAAAAGGCTCTTCCCTCAGAGGGTCCGCTATAAGAGACTTCACTTTTAGAGGTGCCTCCCTAAGAGGCTTCATCCCAAAAAGGATCCCCTCTAAGAGGTTTCGCCCAAAGTGGCTCCGCTCTTAGACGCTTTACTCTAAGAGGATTCGTCGAAAGAGGCTTCGCCGAAAGAGGCTTCACCCTTAGAGGCTCCACTATATGAGTCTTCTCCCAGAGAGGTTCTGCTCTAAGAGGCTTCTCCCAAAGAGGCTCCACTCTGAGAGGTTTCACCCAAAGAGGCTCCGCCCTTAGAGGCTCTACTCTAAGAGGTTTCGCCCATAGAGGTTCCGCTCTAAGAGGCTTCTCCCAAAGAGGCTCCGCTCTAAGAGGTTTCGCCCAAAGAGGCTCCATCTTTAGAGGCTCTACTCTAAGAGGCTTCGCCCAAAGAGGTGCCTCTGTTAGAGGCTCCGTCCTAAGAGGCTTCGCCCAAAGAAGCTCTGCCCTTAAAGGCTTTGCCTAAAGTGGCTTTGCTCTTACAGGTGCTGCTGTAAGAGGCTTCACCCAAAGTGTCTCCGCTCTAGGATGTTTCACCCAAAGAGGCACCACCCTTAGAGGCTCTTCTCTAAGAGGTTTCGCCCAAAGATGTTTTGTCCTTAGAGGCTTTGCGTGAAGATCCCCACTCTTACAGGCTTCTGCAAAGAGGCTCCCCCCTAAAAGGCTCCGCTCTAAGCGGCTTCGCCAAAAGAGGCGCCGCCCTAAGAGGATCCGCTCTAACAGGCTTCACCTTTAAAGGATCTGCTCTAAGAGGCTTTGCCCAAAGAGGCTCTGTTCTAAAAGGCTTCGCTCAAAGAGACGCCACCCTTAGAATCTTCACCCAAAGAGGCGTCGCCTTTAGAGGTTCCGCTCTAAGAGGCTTTGCCCAAAGAGGCGTCGCTCTTAGAGGCTTTGCCTAAAGAGTCGCCGCTCTATGAGACTTCGCCCAAAGAGGCTCTGCTATTAGAAGCTTCACCTAGAGAGGCTTCGCAATTACAGGCACCACTCTAAGAGGCTCCGCTCTTAGAGACACGACTCTAAGAGGCTTTGCCGAAAGAGGTTCCACCCTTACAGGCTCCACCCAAAGAGGCGTTACCCTTACAGGCTTCGCCCAAAGAGACTCCGCTCTTACAGGCTTCTCCCAAAGAGTATCCGCCCTTAGAGAATTCACCCAATGAGGTTCCGCTCTTCGAGTCTCTGCTTTAAGAGGCTCCGCCCTTACAGGCTTCGCCCTAAGAGGCTCCGTTCTAAAAGGCTTCGCCCAAAAAGGCTTTGCCCTTAGAGACTCCGATCTATGAGGCTTCGCCAAAAGAGGTTATCCCCGCCATTAGAGGCTCCGCTCTAAGAGGCTTCACACAAAAAGGCGTCGTTCTATGATGCTCCGACCTTAGAGGCTTCGCTATAAGAGCCTCCGCTAAAAGTGGCGCCGCTCTAAGAGGTTGCACCCTTAGGGGATCCACTCTAAGAAGTTGTACCAAAGAGGATCCCCTCTCTCTAAAAGGGTTCGCCCAAAAAGGACGCCTTACGCGACGCCCCCTGTGGACTATGGGACAGAAAGGACAGATCGTACTGATTGTACTAACCCGAAAAAGTTTGAATGACATTGAAAGTGTTTGGATCAAATTATATCACGCTATATTGTGTCAGCCTCACTAAGTTATCACTAAGGACGGAGGTTAAGTATCCCTAAAAATACTGCCATTCTAACTCATTCGAAGAGCATTGATTTTTTATGTATGCCTCCATGCTCTCCAAAATGAACCTCCCACTCACTGGATGGTCAGAGGGGAAACCACGGGAAAAACTCCGGGTTTCATTCTTACTGGTCACTGGAGTACCACTCGGATCTAAGGAGCAAAAATCAGAATCCAACATTTGGCGTCGTCTGTAGGAGACGTGACAACAAATCATGCTACCACTTAATACACCACATGCATCGCCCTCGCACGGCCCAAGCTATGCCCTGTCCATCATAAGCTACGCCGTGTATGACACAGTCTACACCGTCACCTGACGTAGGTTTCGCCCTCGCCCGACGTAGGTATCGCCCTGCACGGCAAAGGCTTTGCCCTATCACAAAGGCTTCGCCTTGTATGGAACAACCTTCACCCTTTCCAACACAGGCTTCACCTTCGCCCAACCAAGACTTTACCATTTCCGCCTAAAAGGTCCCGACCACCTAAAAGACCCTCAATGCCTAAAAGGTCCCAACCGCCTAAAAGGCTTCAAGACACCTTTATCCAAGAGATGCATGTGTGAACCTAAAAGAAGCAATACTCCTATTAAGCTAGGAGGCTGATCATGGATATCATCACGTGTCAACCTCCCAAAGACGCACTTCTATAAGAGACTTCGCCCAAAGAGGCGCCCGCCCTTAGAGGCTCTGATATAAAAGGATTCAATCAAAGAGGTTCCGCTTTAAGAGGCTTCGTCCAAAATGACGCCATTGAAAAGGCTTCGCTCAAAGACACTCCGCCCTTAGAAGCTACGCTCTAAGAGGCTTCGCCCAAAGAGGCTCCGCCGTTAGAGGCACGGTTCTAAAAGGATTCGCCCAAAGTGGCTATGCAGTTAAAGGCTCAGCTCTAGGAGGCTTCGCACAAAGACGCACCGCTCTAAGAGGCACCGCTTTTAGAGATACAGCTCTGAGAGGCTTTGCCTATACGGGCGTTGACCAGAGATGCTCCGCCCTTAGAGGCTCTGCTCTAAGAAGCTTCGCACTAAGAGGTGCTGCCCTTACAAGCTTCGCCCAAAGAGGTTCCGCTCTTAGAGGCATCCCCTCAGAGGCATCACCGTATGAGGCACCGCTCTTAGAGGTGTCACCCAATGAGGCTTCGCCCTTAGAGGCGTCACCCAATGATGCTTCTTCCTTAAAGGCGTCACCCAATGAAGCGTTGTTCAAAAAGGCTTCGCCAAAAGAGGCTTTGCTCTTAGAGGCTCAGCTCTAAGAGGCTTCGCCAAAAGAGGCTTTTCCCTTAGAGGCTCAGCTCTAAGAGGCTTCGCCTATAGAGGCGACGCTCTAAGATACTCCACTCTTAGAGATACGACTCTAAGAGGCTTTCCCAAAGAGGTTCCGCCCTTAGAGGCTCCGCTCTAAGAAGCTTCGCCCAAAGAGGCGCCGCCCTTACAGGTTTCGCCCAAATAGGTTCCTATATTAGAGGATTTTCCCCAAGAGGCTCAGCACTTAGAGGCGTCACCCAATGAGGCTCCGCCCTTAGACGCTTCGCTCTTTGAGGCACCACTCTAATAGGCATCACCCAAAGAGGCGAGGCTCCGCTCTAAGAGGATTCACCCAAAAAGGAATTTCCCTTAGCGGATCCACTCTAAGAGGATCCGTCGTTAAATGATTTGCTCTAAGAGGATTCGCCCAAATAATCTCCGGCCTTAGGGGCTCTGCTCTAAGAAGCTTCGCCTAAAGAGGGTCCATTCTTAGAGGAACCGTTCTATGAGGCTTCGCCCCGTTCAATGAGGCTTCACCCACTGAGGCTACGCCCAAATACGCTCCACCCATAAAGGCTCCATTCTAAGAGGCTTTGCCCAATGAGGCCTGCCCTTAGAGACTCCCCTCTAAGAGGCTTCGACTAAAGAGGGTTCCCCTAAAGAGGCTCTGCCCTTAGAGTCTCAGCTCTAAGAGGCTTCGCACATAGAGGCGTCGCTCTATGAGGCTCCGCCCTTAAAGGCTCCACTATAAGAGCCTCAGCTCTAAGAGGCTCCGACCAAAGTGGCATCGTTCTAAGAGTCTGCACCCTTAGGGGCTCTGCTCTCAGAAGCTCCCCTTAGAAGCTTCGCTCTAAACGACTTAGCCCCAACAGATCTCCCTACGCGACTCCCCCTGTCAGCTGATGATCGATGCCTCAAATCGACTATGGGATAGAAAGGACAGATCGTACTGATTGTACTAACCCGGAAAATCTGGATGACAGTGACCGTGTTAGGATAAAAAGTTATCACGGTATATTGTGGCAGCCTTACAAAGGACTAACTATGGTAAGAAACTGACCATGGACTCAATGTAAGTATCCCTATAAATACTTCATTCTACCACATTCATAGAGCATTGGATTTTTGATGTATGCCTTCATGCTCTCCAATAACGAAACTCCGACTGAATGGATCGTCGGAGGGGAAACCACGCGGAAAACTCGGGGTTTCATTATTAGCACTCGGATCTAAGGAGTAAAAATTCAGATTCAACATCTGGTGTTGATGGTGAGAAACATGACAACAAATCATGCTACCACCTAATACACCGCAGGCATCGCCATCGTTTGACCCAGGCTACACCCTCTCCATCACAAGCAATACCATGTATGGCACAAGCTACACCCTATACGACACAGGATACACTGTTGCCCGATTCAGGTATCACCCTTATCGACCAAGGCTACGCCCTGTATGGAACATGCTTTTCCCTGTCACAAAGGCGTCGCCCTGTATGGCACAGGCTTCACCCTTTCCAACACTGGTTTTGCCCTCGCCCGGCCCAAGCCTCGCCATCTCTGCCTAAAAGTCCTCAATGTCTAGAAGGTCCCGACCGCCAAAAAGTCCCTCAATGCCTAAAAGGTCCTAACCGCCTAAAAGGTCATGACCGCCTAAAAGACCCCAATCGCCTCATAAATAAATTGACATCTTATAAGAAATAAGTGACACCTTTCTCCAAGAGATGCATGTGTGAACCTAAATGGAGCAATACTCCTATTAGGATCGAAGGGCTGATGATGGATATCAGGTGTCAACCTCCCAAAGAGCCACCGCTCTAAAAGACTTCGCCCAAAGAGGCGTCACCCTTAGAGGATCCTCTCTAAGAGGATCCGCTATAAGAGACTACACTGAAAGAGGTTTCTCTTTAAGAGGCTTCGCCCAAAGAGGTGCACTTTAAAGGGCTTCGCCCAAAGAGGCTCCGCTCTAAAAGGCTTCGCCCAAACAGGTCGCCCTACACGACACACCCTTTCGGGTAATGAGTGACACCTCCAATCAACTATGTGACAGAAAGGACAAATCGTACTTATTGTACTAACCCAGAAAAATCGAATGATAGTGACCTTGTCAGGTTAAAAATGTTACCACGGTTTATTGTGTCAGACTCACAAAGCATTGACTATGGTAAAAAAATGACCAAGGACTCAGGTTAAGTATCCGTATAAATACCCCCATTCTACCTCATTTGAAGAGGACCGATTTTTTCTATATGCCTCATGCTCTCCAGAAATGAATCTCCGACTGAATGGATCATCTGAGGGGAAACCACGGGCAAAACTCGAGGTTTCATTCTTATAGGTCACCGGAGTAGCACTCGGATCTAAGGAGTAAAAATTTGGATTCAACATCTGTTGCCCAGACATCCGTCACAAGCTACGCCATGTATGGCATAGGCTACACCCTATACGACACAGACTACACTGTTGCCCAGTGCAAGTATTGCCCTTACCTAACCAAGGCTACGCCTTGTATGACACATGCTTTGCCCTGTCATAAAGGCTTCGCCCTGTATGGCACAAGCTTCACCCTTTCCAACAGCGGTTTTTCCCTCGCCCGACCCAAGCCTCACCATCTCCGCCTAAAAGGCCCTCAACACCTAGAAGGTCCCGACCGCCTAAAAGACCTCAATCGCCTTCAAGGATTTTAAGAGCGCCTCATAAATAAATTGACATAATATAAGAAATAAGTGATACCTTTATCCAAGAGATGCATGTGTGAACCTAAATGGAGCAATACTCCTATTAGGCTCGGGGGGCTGATGATGGATATCAGGTGTCAACTTCCCAAAGAGGCATCGCTCTAAGACACTTCACCCCAAAGAGGCGTCACCCTTAGAGGCTCCGCTATAAGAAACTACACTCAAAGAGGCTCCTATTTAAGAAACCTCACCCAAAGAGGTGTCAGTTTAAAAGGCTTCGCCCAAATAGGCTCTGCTCTAAAAGGCTATGCCCAAACAAGTCGCCCTACGCGACACCCCCTGTTAGCTAATGATCGACACCTCCAATCGACTATGTGACAGAAAGGACAGATCATACTGATTGTAGTGACCCAAAAAATTCGGATGACAGTGACCGTGTCAGGATAAATAGTTACCGTGGTTTATTGTGTCAGCCTCAGAAAGCATTGACTATGGTAAGAAATTAACCATGGACTCAGGTTAAGTATCCGTATAAATACCCTCATTCTAACTCATTTGAAGAGGACTAATATTTTCTATATGCCTTCATGCTCTCCAAAAACAAACCTCCGACTGAATGGATCGTCGGAGGGGATGAAATGTTTCTTGAGTCTAATCGAATTTAATAGAGAAATGTTACTTGTATTCTTATTGTATCTTGAAGAATAGGTACAATGATATATATATATATATATATAGTAAAACCCTACTGTAGAAACCCTACTATAGATATAGATATAAAACCCTACTATAGATATATTCTACTTATTACAAAACAATCCTTTTACTTTTCTTTCAATCTAAACTATATCCTCTAATATTCACCAATGCTCTTCACTTTCTTGAGTTTTTCCCATTCTTATTTTGAGTATTAATTCAGCTTTGCTTTGCTTGATGATTTGCCGTTTGAGCTTAGGCATCCTGTTCATCAAAGTGACAAGAAAACATAGATAACACCATGTATACCACATATAGTTTATACGGTGAGATATTAGGCTAAAAAAATTCACTTTAACCACATCTTATCATACAACCGTAAATCTTTTCGGCCTTAGTGAACAACTTATACTTGTACACATATATGAATCTTTTCTTGTTCAAGTCAAGTTCTAGCCTACACAAATTTGATTGGGTTTGTGCCCAATTTCTTCTTTTGGCTTTTGGTATCCATGTGTTTGTATTGCATAATTGTGCTACCCGAGTCATCAGTCAATTGTTTTCCTCCTTGATGACTGGCTGGGTTTGTGCCCAACATCTTCTTTTGGCTTTTGTTACAAAACACATGATAAGTGATATATGCTTGAATCAGAGGTTACTTATCCATTCTCCTTCTTAATATTTGGATAAAATTTTCAATCCAATGTAACCTGTGATTGGCTGGGTTTGTGCCCAACATCTTCTTTTAGCTTTTGTTATATGAATGTCTGAGCTTTGTCTATAATCGATTGGCACAAGTTGAACACTAATCAAACTCATTGTATCATCTGAGTATAACAAATCACAAATGTGAAAGATATGTACTTTGTAAATAAGGAGATAGGAGCTTTGATATTTCAACATATTCTCATCATCATAAACATATGACAATATAGCATAGTGAGTATCTGAATTCTAACACATCGTAAATCTTTTCGGCCTTAGTGAACAACTTATACTTGTACACACATATGAGTCTTTTCTTGTTCAATTCAAGTGCTAGCCCACACAAAGTTGATTGGGTTTGTGCCCAATTTCTTCTTTTGGCATTTGGTATCCATGTGTTTGTATTGCATAATTGTGCTGCCCGAGTCATCAGTCAATTGTTTTCCTCCTTGATGACTGACTGGGTTTGTGCCCAACATCTTCTTTTGGCTTTTGTTACAAAACACATGATAAGTGATATATTCTTGAATCAGAGGTTACTTATACATTCTCCTTATTAATATTTGGATAAAAGTTTCAATCCAATGTAACCTGTGATTGGCTGGGTTTGTGCCCAACATCTTCTTTTAGCTTTTGTTATATGAATGTATGAGCTTTGTCTATAATCGATTGGCACAAGTTGAACACTAATCAAACTCATTGTATCATCTGAGTATAACAAATCACAAATGTGAAATATATGTACTTTGTAAATAAGGATATAGGAGCTTTGATGTTTCAACATATTCTCATCATCATAAACATATGACAAATATAGCATAGTGAGTATCTGAATTCTAACACATTGAGACCAGTCAATCCTCATGCTCAAAGTACTTATCATCATCAAACAACTCATCAACATCGTCATCATTTAGAAGAAGATCATGACAACCATTAAAAAGTGAGATTAATTGAGAGAGATTAGAGGACACTTGTGATAGAACATTTTTAGAGGTTAATTGATGAGTAGAAGTACGTTAAGACAAGTGAGAAGTCACACTTGATCCTTCGGATAGAGCTTCAGATAAGGATCATACACCCAACTTTTGGCAAAGAGGAATGAAAATATTCTTAGTTAATGGTTTGGTAAGTGCATTAGCAAGTTGTTCTGTACCAGGAACATGGTTGACCTGGATCATCCCCTGTGAAACCTTCTCATGCACAAAGAAAAGATCCAATTCTACATGCTTCATCTTAGCATGTTGAACTGGGTTAGCCCCAATAAATATAGTACTAGTAATGCCACACCAAAGCACAGGAGCAGGTAATAATGGTAAACCAAGCTCAGTTAGTAAGAGGTTACCCAAATGACATCACATGTAACATTAGCTAATCCACGAAACTCTGCCTTGGCCGTTGATTTAGATACCACTACTTGATTTTTCGAACACCAAACAATTGGATTTCCTCCCAAGCACAAGCAATGTCTACTAGTAGATCTTTTGTCATCAGTGTCAACTCCCCAATATGAATCTGTGAAACCAACAAAATCAAGGGATGAAGATGGTCTGAATAATAAGCCATGATCAAGAAACCCTTTTAAGAATCTTAACACCCTTTTAACAGCTGCCTAGTGAGCCTCTGTAGGTCTATGAAGAAACTGCTAAGCCTATTGATACTATAGCTGATATCTGGACGAGTATAACAAACATGTTGTAAGGCTCCAACCATGCTTCTATATAGAGAAGGATCTGACAGAGGCATACCTGATTGAGAGGTAGATGTAAGGAGAGGAAAAATAACCAGTGGGTTCAGACAAGGTTTACAATTTGACATGTTGACATGCGACAATAGGTCACAGATGTACGTCCTTTGACTTAACACCTTAAAATCAGGTTCGGACTGAATTTCCAATCCAAGGAAATAGTTAATTTCTCCAAATCCTTGCAAAAAAATGTGTGTTCAAGCTGGATATAATTGATTCGATAAGATCATCACATGATCCTGTCACAACTATGTCATCCAAATAAATCAGGAGATAAACAAATTTGTTAGACACTTTCTTAAGGAACAAGCAGTTATCAAACTGAGAACTTGAAAAAAGAGATGTGTAAGCAAACATTCTCATAGTTTCTCAAACTAATCTCTTGGAGCTTGTTTGAGGCCATATAATGCCTTAGTGAGTTTGCAAAACGTGGAGGTTGAGACATGTATACTTTTTCAAGCAAACTTCCATTTAGAAAAGCATTATTCACATCTATTTGTCCCAATGTCCAATTAAAATATAAAGATAGGGATAGAATGATTCAGACCATGACATGTTTTGCAACTGGACTGAAGGTATCCAGATAATCGAACCCCACGCTCTAGGAGAATCCTTTGGCCACGAGTCTAGCTTTGTACCATTCCACAGTGCCATATGCTTTCTTTTAATCTTGAATATCCATTTGCAGCCCACATGAGTTCTTCCAGGAGGGGGTAAGTGCCTTTCTCATGGAGTGCTTCGATCTTTCTCGGTATGGATTCTCTCCATTCTGGATATTGAAGTGCTATGTAGACATTCAGAGGCTCACTCACATCAGCTATGGCTGCTACCAAAGCATTTGCATAAGACTTGGATTTAGACCTAGTAATCATGCCGTGTGGTTGCGGAACAGGTCTTGATTGTGGTAGATAATTTCGCATGGATGATGGTGAAGGAGGAGCTCTAAGTCCTGAAACAATCACGGTATTCTCATTAGTAGACTGAAGTATATTAGATATGGATAAGCTCATATCTAAGACAGGTGAGAACACATTAGGTAAAAATCTTGGGTAGTCAGTTAAAATAGTTGACATTTTTTTATCATTCGAAGTTTTAGTTTGTGGACTATTGGCATCAGTTGGTCTTTAAGTCGTGGAGATTATGTTGGGATCCGGAGTGGTCATGTGAGAGCATACAGCTGGAGAATCAGAGTTCCTAATTTGAGAATGTGGAGAATGAAATTCTCTTATATCCACTTGTGCTTGTGATAAAGAATTAGCATCATTGCTTGGAGCAATTGAAGTGGGCATGGGAATTCCTGTCAATCCTGAGTTGAGCGATGAGTCTGTGTTGGATGAATTAACTGGGAAGGAGTCATGAGCATCAAAAGAGTTAGAAGAAACAGATTGTTTAATGCAGTAAGGAAACACAGACTCTTCGAAATGAACATGTCTAAACATGTAAAACTCTTCCAATTTGATCAATGCACTTGTAGCCTAAATGAGTTGAAGAATATCCAAGAAACACACATGGTCTAAATATGTAATTGAACTTATGTTTATTAAAATCACGAACATGAGGGAAACATAGACATCCAAACACAGTGATTTATTATTCAGCACATGCGTGGGTAATCAATTAATCAGATAAACGGCAGATGCAAATGAATCTTTCCAGAACCTGAATGAGACTGATCCTTGGGCAAGCAAGGTAAGACAAAGTTCAACTATATGTATGTGCTTCGTCTTAATAATCCCATTTTGTTGAGAGGTGTGAGGGCATGTAAAACGATGTTGAATACTTGTAGAGACTATATAAGAGTGAAATAACCCTGGAAATTCACCTCCATTATCAGTCTTAATAGATTTTATTTGATGATTTAATTGTTTTTCGGCAAACAAATGGAAGGATTTAAAAAGACTCACAGCATCACTCGTGTGAAAAATGAAATATACCCAAGTGAATCGAGAAAATGAATCCACAAAAATTATATAGTATTTAGAACCATTTGACCTGACTGGAGCAGGTCCTCATATATCAACTTGAAGTAATTGGAGAGTAGCTTTGTACATTCCCTCAGGAGGAGCAAAAGGTAACTTGTGACTCTTCCTTATTTTGCATGCCACACATAAGTGAGTTTTGTCGGTTTTGTGAGTATAGGGTAATCCAGATTGAATGACCTGTTGTAATACTTGAGAAGATGGGTGACGAAGTCGTTGATGCCAAACATACGATGAAACAGAAGAGACATGAGCACTGATACTATAAACATGCACATTAGGAATAAATTTTCCAATACTAGGGACAAAATTTCCAGTTGTAGAGTAAACATTCACTTTATTGAGACCACTTGTTTTATTCATATACAAAGGCGAAAAATTATACTTTTCTATGGTAGTAGGATACACACCACGAACAATGGTTGGGTTGCTACTGCTCGAGGCCAAACCAATACTATTATTTGGTACCGAACTAACATTAGAGGTGTTTCCTAGACTACCAGCAGAATTACTGAAATTACCATCTTTATTGAGGTCTACATCAAAAGAACCAGACTAACACATTCATTTGCAGATAAGCGCAGCTTGTAGAGTCCACCAGACTCACATCCCTGTAGGAGTACTTGGTGCGTTTTCCGATCGTTTGTAATACAACCATTTGGAAAGAAAACAAAGTAAGCATCATTATCTTTAATAAATGGAGACACGGATAAGAGATTCTTGGTAATATGATGTGCTACAAGAACGTTGCGAAGAATAACAAAGCGATTGTTAACATAAAGTTGAGATGTGCATGTATGAGTCATTTCAATTGTAATACCATTACCTACATTAACTTTACCTTGTCCTGTATAAGGGGACCTTGTCCTGTATAAGGGGATGCATTCAGAACATTCAACGAGAAATTTTTAAGGTGATGTGATGCTCAAGATTCACGAAACCATGCCAGATTTACCCCTCCGATGTCAGAAGAGGTGCTGAAATTTGCGTTGAGAGTTGTGTGGGCTGCAACATTTCGATTGACTCCTATATTTTCCTCTCAGATGGTGGAATGTAGATAAAGATGAGGTTGATTTGTTGTGGAGGTGTTTTAATAGAACACTTGAGGTGAGGCCTGCGAAGGAAAAGATGGATACTGAGCTTGTTGATGAAAAAATGATACTGAACCAGTTTTGTTTTGTTGTATTTCTAGAGGAATAAAGAACTCGGTTGCATAAGCTTGTCCTCTATTTCTAGAAGGAGTTTTATTTTGTGATGGGATTCCTCAGAAGGTGTCCAATCCTCCTACACAACTGACATTGTGGTTGGTTGTTGTTGAAGGTATTTTCACGTCCTTTTCCTCTTCCATATGGTTCAGGAGTGTTATTCTGATTATTGTACATGTGGGCTGAGTTGGAGGGCTGATATGAGCTCCTTATCGAGATGGATATATAGCATGAAGCTCGGATGGAGCTGACTGTCCCGGAGTTGGTCCAGAAGTAGTTTGAGCATTGAATGCTACCGAGGGATTGGTGAGCTGCATAATGTTGTCATGTTGGCGTGCCTCAACATCAAGAAGAACACTGGACACTCCTGCAAAATCATAAGGCTGGCGGTTGACTGTGATTACGGCAACAACATGCTCAAATCCAAGTGTAAGGCCAGCTAAAATTTTACCGATTTGCATTGTTTCGGATATGGAACGATCCGAACTTCTGAGGGTGTCACAGAGGAGCTGAATTCTACCAAGGTATTCCCTCATAGATATATCACGTTTTCTTTGTGATTGAAGAGAACACAAAAGTCGCATCACACGAGTAGTAGAAGCAACCGAAAATAAGTGATGCAACACATTCCAAATTTCGAAGGATGATCGACATTGCACAATTTTAGAAAGTAATGATGATGACACTGATGTTAGGATCCATGAGGCCAGAACACTATCTTGTTCTTTGAATGCACTGTAAGGTGGATTAACAATCTTGGTTCCCTCCGCGTTTGTTATAAACTTATCTACACGGGTTGAGCCATCAAGGTATCCTTCTAGCCTATATAGCTGGCTATTGTAAAGTCGATTTGTTGTTTCCATTGTAAGTAGTTGGTATCATCGAGTTTTAGGTGAATCGTCCTGTTAGTGAAGTGCTTAGGAATGGAGTCCATGCTAGGGTTTGTAGTCGTAGGGTTGTGTGGTGGTGGTTGAGGTAGTGTTGAGCTAGGGTGGTGAGGCTAGCGTTGGTATGGCTAGAGTTTGCAGCTGTGGGGCTGAGCAGCGGATGGTGGTGTCGCGACTTGCCATGGTGGCGGTGGATGACTTGTGTGAATTATACAATAAACCTAATTTTGAAAGCTCTGATACCATGAAAGGTTTCTTGAGTCTAAGTGAATTGAATAGAGAAAAGTTACTTGTATTCTTATTTTATCTTGAAGAATAGGTAAAATGATATATATATATATATATATATATAGTAAAACTCTACTATAGATATAGATATAAAACTCTACTGTAGATATATTCTACTTATTACAAAACGGTCCCTTTACTTAACTTTCAATCTAAACTATATCCTCAAACAGGGGAAACCACAGGCAAAACTCGGAGTTTCATTCTTACAGGTCACCGGAGTAGCTCGGATATAAGGAGTAAAAAATTGGACTCAGCATCTCGCGTTGTCTGTGGGAAACGTGTGACAACAAATCATGCTACCACCAAATACACCGCAGGCAACCCACGAGGTTTCTTTCTTGCAGGTTACCAGAGCAGCACTCGGATCCAAGGCGCAAAAATCAGGATCCCACAGTACTCATTACGCTCGACGTTTTCTCTCGTATCGCGCCCCTGGCTGTCGCTGGTTTTTCGTTCCGATGTATGATTTCTTTCGTGTTTTTTCTGCAACTCCATCAACGAATAGAGCGTTCCCAATCTCATATGTGTTTATGCTTGTTTAATTTATCAGAAGAACACACTGAAGGTCACCAATTCTGTCAAACACTCATTTTGCCATCAAGGGTAGATCATCCATTATGAGGTATTCATTTAATTGAATCATGATGTAGTGTTATTCCTGATATCTCTGGTCCTATTCCTTGCTGTCTATGCGGATATTCCTTATGGTCGCCCCTTTCAACCCCATAAAAGGTTCAAGAGATGCAGTTAAATTTCGCGTACATATGAACTGGAAAATATATGGTTTTGCATGACGTCAAATGGAAAAGGCTAACTTTACATGTACATATATATTATTTAGAATTAGAATACTAAATAGAATGCAACATATCAGGAGAATACCTTTGTAAGTGGAAGAATACACAAAGGGTGCTGCTAGATAGATTATTCAATATTGTAGTGCTCCGAAAGGAAATTTGCATCTCGACTAGGGAGAAGAGAATGTTGATGGCTATATGACAAAGACAAAATCATATCTATATGTATGGCCAAAAAGAGACACTAAAATATGTGCAACTAGCACCTTATATTTAACTAATTAATGTAATACATATTATATACATATACATATATATATATATTGAAAAACCAACATTGCTGTAGTTTGTGTATTTCACAACGTGTACTGATTTTATGAACCGGAAAAAATTGAAATTCGCCTACTATGAACTGAGTTGGGTATATAATATTAGACAATGACATTTCACTAACCATGTGGAAGATTTGTGTTATTCATAAGCTTAGATTTGTCTTCCTTGCCTTATGCGTAATCAGCTGCGTAATACTTATAAATAGAAGATAATCTATACAATATCCCTGTTTAAGTTATACAATTTTATTAGCAATTAAAACAACGGAATGGCCTGATCTTTAGCAAATCAAGTAAGTACATACTTTATATTTAACAATGATAACACTAGTCCTTGTTAATTTATTACTTCTTGAAAATAAAACGTTGAATCTATTTGTATCGTATTTTTTCTATTTTAGTTGCCTAACTATGTTAGTTTAAGCTCGTTTATTGTCTAAATGTTATATCTTCTACTTTGTTTTTTGGATGCTTTTATAGGATGGACCACTACAAGAATTTTGCATTTTTGTGAGGGCCAAAATTGTAAGGGAATATCAAAAATCCCTTAGAAATATCACTTTGTAAGGAATTTTGTAAGGGATCTATCCTTAACAAATAAGCTCGCCGGAAAAATAGCAGTTTAAAAGGAAAACCCCTTGCAAAAAATTTCAAGAAATTTTCCTTATAAAATCCCTAGCAAACTTTTAAAAATCAATTCCCTCACAAACTTACTTAGGGAATTTTGTGAGAATTTTCCTCAAGTAAATTATAGAGGAATTTTACAAGAGTTTAATTTTCAGGAATTTTGAGGGAAATAGTGAGGGTTTTTATTTAGTAAATTTACTAAGGGATTATTAAGGAGTATATTTAGTTAAATTTGTAAGGAATTTTGTACACTAACCTTTTCAAGGAAAATCACTATAAATAATTTTAAGAATATATATTAATATATATATATATATATATATATATATATATATATATATATATTATAAAACAAGTTCATAGTTTAAACTTTAATCATTCAATGTCTACTATAAAAGGTAATAATGACATCACTATTCAATAATCAAGTTCTTATGTATAATCCATCTATACAATGTCATCACTATGAACTAAACGCAGAAAAGAAAACCATGGAACATTATCAATCAATTATTTATTTACTTCAGCAACAAGCATAATTGTCTCCAGCAAGTCATCTACATTCTGCCCTTTCAAGACACTCATCTGTCAAATGATTTGATGCAAAAATGATTACCCGTGAAGCATAAAACCAATGTCATTTTATTGCATTAAAATGACAAAGCACCTGAACCATTGGGGGATCCCCACCGAATGGAAGAAAGCTCCTGCATTACTCAGTCTGAACTAGCTCCATCCTTGTCAATATGATCATGTAACATAGTTACATCAACTTTTCCAAATTAAATAAAAAGTTCCCCAAATGCTTCTCATCCTTATTATCCTTAGAACGAAATTCTTTATTTTATCCAAACAGACCTTGTTAATTGTGACGACTATAGGTACTCCAGCTGCTTTTGCATGAGCAATAGCCTCATTGGTCTGAGGTTGGATCCCATAGTAAGCAGCCACAAGAATGATAGCAATGTTAGTTAGTCACCCTAGCTCCTCGAGCCCTCATTGCACCAAATGCCTATAGAATCATATATGATGGATATGACATGATATGATTAAAGGAAATAAATACATATGACTAAGTGTAAAGCAGAAGTAAGTATACGTCATACCCTGGAGTATCAAGAAAGACACAAGTTTGCGGTTTACCATCAAGAAACTCATGTGCATAAAGGTGAGCAGTGACATCATCCCGGTTATGATAACACAAGTTTTTACACTTGCGAAAAGGACACTTGATCTTTCCCATACTAACAAAGAAAGAATTTGAATATATCAAGTTATATTTAACAAAATGTTACATAAGGAAAAGAACGAGGTTACCTGTCTAGGACGAATGCTTGGTTTTGGACCGTAAAAGCAAGGGTAGAAAAACACAACCTTCAAAATAAAGAAAATACCAAAGATAAATCAACAAAAACCAATAAGGCCTTACTCAGCATTTAGCAATTAGTAATAACTGATTCAGCAAAGAATGAATCGCTAATGTTACAAACAAACAACAAACCAATGAGAGTTCAATTGTTTGCCTAGCTTAGTCAGTCATCTTTACGTTTTCCTTTCACGTCGAATCCTTCGTATGCAGAAACAAAGAATGTACTTTGATTATTTTGCAGAAACTTGCAGACGATTAAAAAAAACAATCTTAAATTGATTGGATGAATAAATAAACGCAATGTGAAATGAGGATGGAAAAGTTATATACTTGAGAAAATCAACCGGCTTTTGCTGCAATCTGGTCAGTGTTTCTTCCTCAATCTTGACTTATGACAACAACTCAGGCAATTAACTGAAACAAACAAAAGTAAACACATAAGTAAACAAAATTCACTGCTACGCATAATAAATATTAATTTATATATACACTTTCTTGCTCCTTGCCTGGTTTCTAATCTAGAGTACAAAAATGACGATAGGGAAGCTACTTGAGTTGAGAGGTAAGACCACCATTGTCTCTATGTACATGGTCTACAATACTCTGTGTATTATTAGCACATCACCTCAGGAATCATATTGAATAAGCATACATACAAAACAAGCGTACGAGATGCTCACTTGCTCAGCACCATAGATAGTTGAGGGAGACTGAGTGGCTATAACTTATTCCTTATACTGAAGAACAGATAACTTTTATCTCCTGCTTGATAAAAAAACAAAACAAGATCACCTTCTTGTCGACTAAAATTACTTCAACACCAAAAGCCACTAAACATAGCAACCCACATGTAAACGTATAAATGAAACCAAATCTATTGGGACAAAATTCGTAAAAACATGTTTCACTGTTTGATACTTTATCTTGCTAAATTGATTATCACTACTCACTAGGCTTAAGAGGCGTCGATGCCGAGATCCGCCAGGTAGAGCTTCAGGCTAGGCAAAGGAGGGAGGAGAGGAGGGAGAATTATCACTACTCACTAGGATTGATGGCTAGGGTTAGATATGGGAGGGAGGAGAGGGCAGAGGTGGAGTTGCACTTAGCTTCCAGATCGGAGATTTGGACGGCGGCAGTGGAAGAGATGGTAGAGTATTGGAGGAAAAAGGAAGCGTCGGCTAGGGCGAAGTAGAGATCTGGAGGGATGGGGAGGAGGGAGGGGAAGGAGTCGGAGATGAGGATGGAAAGGGCGAGGAGAAGAACGGCGGAGGCGCGGTGGATCGATGACGACAGACGAGATGGTGCGGTGGAGGGCGGGCGACGACTAGGAGGCAGTGAAGGAGGAAGTTCCACGGCAGGAGTTTCACAATAGGATTGAACATTTGAACTTTGAAGTTTCACGACTGTTTTACTTTTATCTAATATATATTATATAATATAATATTTCTTTAAGATTTTCCCATATAAATAATTTCTTTTTAAGGATATATAAATCTTTTGCAAAATTAATATATTTTTTGAAGAACTATAATCTCTTACAAAATTTAGATTTGGAAAAGGTAATTAGTGAGAGATTATCCTTAAAAATAGTTATTAGGAAAATTCCTTACAAAATATCATCATAAATCCCTCACAAAATATTTATTAGGAAAATCCCTCACAAAATATCATCATTATTCCTTTAAAATCTTTTCCTTACAAATCTGTGAGTAATGTAGTAAAGAAAATATATTTTGTGAGGAATTTCCCTACTTATAATTTTTCTCACTTAACCCTAACAAATCCCTTACAAATAGTTCTAAATTTAAAGGGATTATTTCCCTTGCAAAATTTCCTTCACAAAATATTGTTTTTCATGTAGTGGACAGGGAGCTCAACAATCTGATGAGGTTGAAAGTGAGAGGAATTTTTAGGATGAGTGACCCTAGTTGGATCCCTACAACAGAAGAAAGAAACTATCATGAGAGCAAGAATTTATATTTTAGATCTCCTCAGTGCATTTTATTCGTTAATACAAGCGGAAATAAAGTCGCATTAGAGTATCATCTCCCTCTACTAGAGGATTTACACAAAACAACTCAATATAGTTAGGCCTCAAGGGTATTAGTTAGGCCTAAAGGGTATTAGGTTATCTGTATTATGGATTGTGTAAGGTCCTGGCCTCTAAGAGAACAAATGTCACCGGATGTGCTGTATTACTATAGGTACATAGTCATCGATCTTATTAATATGTTCTAAATTCACAAATATTTAGTAACCTTTTACCATAATCAATCTATATTATTATTTTTTTCTAGTTATAGTTGTGGGAGCATTTATTCGTAGGGTTACTCATGATCAAGAGTAAGGCGACAATTTCTACCAATGCACCGCTGGGGATGCAGGAATGTCCAAACAGTTTGCAATTATTTACTCTAATAAATGGGTAAAAAGTGGTTGAAGAAGGCAACGGGGAGTCAAGAGAAGTATGTTGAGGAGTGGATTAAATTTTCTCGCTACTCCCACGAGATCACTGGTGAGATGGAACAATACAATCAATTCATGGCACAACCAACGACGTCAAGTGGGGAGGAAAAAATTCCTGACATAAGGTTTAACAATCCCGATCTTCAACCACCAATTACGCAGCTACTGAGGAACAAATTGAATCTGTTAGACACACTAAGATTGAATATCAGGGCTCAAGATAGCGGTAAAGGCCAAGAAGGGAGAGAGGGTGGGAGAAGGGGTTGAATTTCGTAGATAGTTATGTATTTTTTTAATTTAGTTAATGATTTTGGATTGTGTATATTAACATTTGTCTTGTTTAGGAATTATATCTAATTTTTTCGATGTTTCCTTATTTGAACACGAGATGATTGAAAATATCTAAATTACAATTATATATGAACATACAATATTACATATCAACATACACGTTGTTTACATAATTACAGTATCTCCATAAAGTTGAAGGTTGTAGATGTGCTGGGTGGTTCTTTCCTGTGAGGAACACTGGATGAATATGGGGTGGTGTGATCAGATAAGGTGGCACTCTCCTAATAATTATAGTTTCTTCACACAGTCGGTAGTTCTTCTTGGAGTGGTATGGCGGGGGATCTTCTTCGATTAACGTCGGACGTTCCATTACTCTAGTAAATGACAACAATAGATTTGCATAGATCCATACAATGTTTGGTCTGAATTAGTGTATCGAATCATTGCCATTTTGTGTGGACATGGTTGTTGAAACAATGTCCATTCACCGCAATCACATATCATTTGTGGAAAGTTTACGATATACGTCTTACCAACTCTCATACATATTTTATACTCTTCTCTGTAAGAATACGTCTCTACCTCAAAAGGACAACATTTCTTTTCGGTGGATAACAATAACAGTCTCAATTTAGGTAGAAACTCGTTTCCCATAAATATATCCTCTTACACGACGGCCGACAAAATGTGTGTTTAATCGGGTGAATGTAAGATCTACCAATATTGTTATTCGTAATAATCGATCTCCTTTAAATACCTTGTTAAAGACCTCTGACTGACTTGTTGTCATTACACCGTATCTATATCCTCCTCCATGATATATAGATTAGAGGTTATAATCTCCTAAATTGGTTAACCATCAACGTAATTTTCCTTTGTTGATTTTTATAAGGTTTGCCAATATAAGTCAAACCTATGCTTAGATGTTGTGGTTCATGCCATTTCCGAGAATTGTTTCTTAAATTCTCTTCTTTTTTTTTAAGTTGCTTGCAGAGTGGCGAACATAGTATCTGTGAACACCCTAAGGGTGTTAGGAAAACCCTAGCACCTCCAACTATAATACCCGTGTGGCGATCCAATATTATACATACAAGTCGTTGATCTTTAGTCAGGTGTTGGCGTAGACACTGTAAAAACTGTGTCCAAGATGTGGTAGTCTTAGAGTCTGCAAATGCGAAACATAGTGGAAAAATTTGGTTGTCAGCATCATATGCCACTTCCAATCATAATTTTCCTGTGTACTTTCTTTGTAAACGAGTGCCATTGATGCTGATAAGGGGTCGGCATTCGACAATGTGAGAAACCTTTAATTAAAGGTGGTCAATGCCTAAAACCACTTATCAAAAATGGAACCATCCTCTGTCGACACACCTTTCCACATAGTCATAAATGGAACCAGGATTTGAATGACATAAACCAAGCCTCAGTCACGACAAATGTTAAAATGCCCTCTCGCATGTGCCAAACATGGACTCAATTGCATGTTGTTTAGCATATCAAACCTTACGATACGAGGCACATTGCACATGCTCATCTTTGACAACTTAATGCAAGTGGTAAATTCTAATACTCGTGTTATTATATACGTATGGATATTTCAAATAAGTAATCACTTTGCTATCAAGCTGTCTATGATGCTAGATTATTGATATTTCCATTTGTACATGACTGTGGAAGACTTATTTTGGTGATATCCCAGATTCCCATTTCTTTTGCACTCCATTACAGACCAAGAATAGATACCACTACTCTTATTAGCACACTTAAATGACACGACAGTTCGAATGGATCTTGCAGTAACACATTCAGGTGAATTACAAATATGCCACATATTGACGTGTTGTTGAAGTACAATTTTATTCTCATACTCTATGACTAATTGTAATTCATTTGCATTTGTAGATGAATCACTGTGTGTGACTATCTAATCGGTACAGTTAAACTCATCCTGCCAATCTCCAAATGTAAACTCAGGAGGGAATTGTCAATTGGTCATTGGTTGACTCAATTCTACATCAATACCAGTGTCATCATCAAAGAATGGTAGCGCACAATCAACCAAATCTATAGAAGATTTGACTTTTGTTTCATATCCCACAGAAGAATCTTCTCCTTCGTTTTTGTTCTCTCCTGGCACTTCACTTTCATCTTCTTCACCTATTTCATATTTAGATTCTCTAACGACTTCAACTTCCGGGATCACGTATTTTAAAAAATTTATCTAATGATTCTTCCTCAGTGATTGGATACATATTCTTACCCGTTTTCCAAAGAAGTCATAATCAACTACTTTAAAACTAAACCCACAAACTACAGTAGCAAGCTATGTTAACTATGTTAGAGTCGTTGTTTCGGTGGAACTAATCTCGAATTGACCAGCGATATAATTCATATTTTTTTCATATAGTGTAATTCTACGAGCATAACGAAATATAATAGTCACCATTTTCATAAAAGTACTAACACCTTGTTAATAAACAATACGAATTAAAAATATTTCGTGTTATGTGACAATTGAATATCTCTATATTAAAAATCATAAATAATAATTGAATCTAATCATATTTAAATAATTAATTATTACTGATAAATAAAGAAATAAAGAGTTTTGAACCACCTCAAGGGATGACATAGGCGACAGCCACAACAATTGCTTAACAATGGCGGGGCAGATCCAATATAGGCACGACACCGGGAGATTGAACGTGGTTGACGGATGGGGCCGGGGCATAGATAGGGTAGAGGGCTAAATGGGAAATGATCAAAACAAACTATATTTATACAAAAGGAAAAGTATGAAAAAGATGTATTATGTTTGTACAACGTGGTAAGTGCGTATATTATGTTTGTTTCAGATGCAACATGTTTACTTTTGATGGTTTTAGACGAAGCATGTTATATGTAGTCCAAAACGTTTGTTAAGTAGTTACGTTCCATTCACGTGATCCACAAAAAATAGTATGAAATACCTATCTTACCCTTAATTTCTTTCTTTCTCTTTTGTTCTGTGACCCTCTAATATTCTTCTTCCTCTTCACTATATCTTCTTCTTCCTCTTCCAAAGTACCGAGTCTCATTCTCTTCTTCCTTTCACTGCATTCTTCATTTCCTCTCCCTCTCTAAAGAAGAAGCCTCGATCTTCTGTAGAACCGTTCAAGAGAAAGA
The DNA here is from genome assembly GCA_946814005.1 of Chamaenerion angustifolium. Lineage (NCBI taxonomy): Eukaryota > Viridiplantae > Streptophyta > Magnoliopsida > Myrtales > Onagraceae > Chamaenerion > Chamaenerion angustifolium. Next base: position 10,332,534 of record OX328273.1, read on the forward strand.
AGGAAACAAATCCACACACCGAAATAAGTTTACTTCATTTTCTGTATACTCCTAAACTGTGCTCTTGATATTTCCATGTTTCAGTTTCATATGATTTCAAAGAGCAAGAAGCTACACCAATTGATAACAGAGCAAGAGCATAACTCAACATCCATAGCATAAGGCTCTATAAAAGCCATACCAAATTCCTGTCGTTTCAACAGAGTTCCATGCCATTCTTGAATTGGATTAATTTCTGTAAAGTTACACGTATATTTGTCATTTGAGAAAAATTATTTTTTTAACATGTCATGTGTCACGCATGTGTCTAAATTTAACGGTAAAAATGACGTAAAAATTAATGTTACATGTAAAATCTACATTATCAAACATAGTACATCCCAAACTAGCGACGCAAAACAAGTTGCATCACTTCAACATGTTCTATTCATAGAATAGGATGTGAATAGGTGTTACATAATTCGTAAGAAGTTGGTCCTTTCGTGGAATTGAAAAAAATCTTGGCTTATGGAATTCTAGCCCTATAGTGTTGGACATTCTGAGCAAAATGCTCTGATTTCCTAAGCCTAGCGAGCCCGGAATCAGGAATAGGTTCCCCAATGACGATTCTTCCCACATTATCCTTTCATATTGTCCTAACTACCCTTAGCTCCTTCAATTCTCTTCTCGCACAGAAGCTCCCTTACTCCTTCAATTCTCCTTCAATTCTCTTGGCTTTATAGATGTATGATAGCTTAATCCTTCAGCATATATGTAAAAATTTTATGGGTTAATTACTTAATTGGTTACACATGTTTGACCATTGTTCAGAATGGTTACACATGTTTAAAAATGTGATTAATTGGTTTTGCTATGTGACTAATTGTTTATTCTACTGTCCATCGTAAAAAATCACCTTTAAGTCACTATTTAGATACATAAAATGACTTAATTACCATTTTCGCATAATCATTTATCGGGGAAAACTTTCATTCGAATGGCCCAATGCGATTTGAAAATATAACCCAATGTCACCTACTGGATTTGGATTGTTCTTCTTGAGTAATCGAAGATAGTGTTTTTGTCGCCGTTGGCTGCGAATCTGTCCGCCCGAGGAAATTGTCGTGCTTGATGGAAGAGAACGTAGCCAAGCATGTCAAGCATCTCAAGATTCCAGGTGTGATAAAACCAGAATCGCGTTTCTGGGTTCGTGATGAATCCAAAAATCGTGATTCTTCTAGGTTCGTGATGAATAGTGAAGGTCAATCCACCTGTTTGTAAGACAGTGAACTTTCACAGGGAAAACCTGTTTGTAAGATAGTGAACTTTCACAAGGAAAAGTACGGACGTCTCTTAAAGGACAAGGAGCAAGCTAAATCCAAGTTGAAATATATTTTTTTGTAGTCTAATTGTTATATCATGAATTGAAAAAGATTTGAACTTCAAAGCAGATGGAATTAAAAGATTGATGGATCGTGGCTTTCGAGGGAAGGTACTTTTGTTACACTTGTTTTAATGAAGAAGTTATTTACTTTCTTGCAGTCCATCATGTATGTGTGGTTATTTATGCTAACTTTAAAGAAAAATGACTAACACTTTGTTAGATCTTGTATTGTTGTGTACTAATAAAATATTATACTGTGAATAGTGTAATTAACGATATTTCTAATAAATATGCAATCAATTGATCGTGAAAAAAGAACATTATTTTGCATTATAATTTACATTATTTAAATTTTTCAATAAAAAAAGTCAAGAAATTGGTCTTTCAAATATATATATATTTTTTTTAATTTTTAATCATTTATATTAAAGTTTTAATTATTTTTAATTTTTACAAATAAATAATAGAAATTATATGCATTATATATTATACATATACAAGTAGGGACAAATATGTCATTTTACCATTTTCCATTCCCTTTTCATATACAATTTCACCAAACAAACATCATAATTTGTTATTCCATTCCACCAAAGAAATAATTTTATATTTTTTTCGTTTATTTTATATTCTTTATTCCATATTCTTTATTCCGAATTTCGTGAAAGAAACGTCTGTTAATGATCTGGTCAAATATATTATATATTGGCCAAAAAAATAAATATATATTATATATTTTTCATAATTTTCATAATTTTCCATACTTGCGAATGTAATTCACGGTAGGTAAGCCACAAATGACATTAGCTGGATAACAATTATAAGTCCACCCAAAAATGTGATTCGCGAGTTATATTTTTTATACATACTATTCACTGTAGCTAAGATTTGTAATTATTTTTTAAAAATTGAATATTTTGGTATTTAATTTTTTATTTGCGATATATTATTAAAAACAATTATGAACCCGGCTGTAGGGTTTTCCGAACTCTGTCCAGAAATCGACAGTTCCATTCCAAGCCACCAATTTGATCGGTTTGAAATCCTTTCTACGCGCACCCTTCTCTCCTACATCGCGACGATTCACTTGGAGGATTGGTCTATCGTGTTCGTCTCTGCAAAGTTTCTGCTGGAAGGTGTTCGGTTCGCTCACGATAGGTATTTGCAGCTTTGCAGTGTCTGGTTTTTGCTTTGCCGCTGAATTTGTTCCTTGAGGTGATTTCTCCATTGCCGTTTCCAGTCTCATTTCCTGCTTCTTTGCTTGCATCTAATTGTTTTTTCCATTTAAGTAGACCAAGAAACACGTATATATCCAGTTTGCGATGTTACCAAGATGGAGCAGAGCAGTCAGTCATCTTATAAGGGTTGGTACGATGAAGAAGAGAATGGAGTGCCAAAAGGCGTTCCAGTTGATTTCATACCAAGATTATGCTAAGTTTGCTGCTGCAGCTCCATCTCCCACTGCACCACCTGATTATCCCGACAAAATCACAGTATGTTAAAATGCATTGCCGTCACCATTATTTATTGCCCTTCTATTGTAGGGTTAGCGTATTACTGCTTCTTAGACTGCTCATACTAATTAGCGCAAATGTTCTTTTCAATTTATATGTACTACTTGACTACTCCCATATTGTTGTTGGATGAATAACCAGCAGGTTATGGGAGCATGCCTCTATGCCATGTTATAATCCTAGGTGATAGTTCAGTGGGATTCATGTAGATATAGCTGTGCATTTGGATATTTGTGGTATTGACTGAAATTGTTTTCATCAGGTAAATCTTGGTAAGATGTTCCAGTCCCAACCTTGTTCCTTAGCCCTGGGCCTGGACTCTGCATTTAGAATAGAAGAGCCACAATATGAAGGTGTCAAGCTCATAATTTTTAAGATGCTGCTCTTCTATAGTAAGCAAAGCAAATCTATCCGAGGGGCAAATGTTGTGTATCGCAGGATCCTCTCACAAGTTGATAAACCTCCTATTTATGAAGGTAAGCTCTTTCGCTTCATGTAAAATGCTTCTTTACAAAGATTTGGTTTAAGTATTTGAGTCCATTAATTTATTTGCATTAAGAATTTAGCAGCTATTCCCTTGTAGTTTAGCATATCATCAAACTCAGACTACTGTAAGCTTTTGCTTTCCATTTATTGAAATTAGTAATTGGGTTTCCTTTTGCAGTATTTAATTTGGAGAAATCTTTCAAAACTACGTTTTCACTGCTTGTACTCCATATGTGGCTTGTATTGCGTCGCTTGAAAGAAGATGGCAAGGAGGGTGTTGATTTTGGGCAGTACTTGTATGAGATCTACAATCATGATGTGGAGCTGAGAGTGTCTAAAGCTGGGGTATGATATCTTGGCCATAACTATTTAGTTACAGCAGATTATTATAATAGATGGAACCTTCAAGTGTCATATGATCAGAGTTATTTTTTGACCTTTTTCTTGTAAAAAAAATTGGTTCACATCGCAGTGCTTCTAATTCCTTACAAGAACAAACTCTCAATATTATTAGGTGAAGCATGTACTGATAATTGTATCAAGGGATTCTTACTTTTATGTAAAACCAACAATGGTATATTAAAAATTAAAAAATGTGGTTTTCGTTTCTTTTTTTTTTTTTTTTAAATATGGTAACCGCAGCATTATGGTGTGATGCGGTTATGGTAATGAATTTTTTACCTGTATTGGTTATGGTTACACTTATAGTATGTGATACATAACCATGATTATCCATAACCTTACATAAAATTTTATCATGTAAATAAATTTCAATATGTATGTCAAACTTGAATTAATCTCGACTGTATTAAAATTAAAGTAATTTAATGGTTAAATTAATCTTTTACAAGAGAAAAGTTCAAAATTTGATTTAGAAATATTAGAATATAATATGATACTTCGAATGTAGGTGTATCGGTAAAACCGTGGTTGATAACCACGATTATTAATACGGTTATGGTATTAGAAATTTTATCCGTTATGGTTTTGATTATGGTATGTAGCAATGCATTGGTGCTGAGGTGAGGCGCATAGCAGGGTCTGCCCCCCGACCATATGGAGGCGCATACCCTCCAGCTAGGCGCACACCTCGTCATGCCTTGTGGCGCCTCAATCTAAAGTGCGAGGCGTGTGCCTTGAGCGCCTCATTCATTTGTGCTTCACTAGTACTAGATGGAATAAATATCAGCTTTGATCATTCTACTTCTAACACAGAATTACAACACATGGCTCCACGTCATGCTATTTTTTATTAGTATGTGACTCCACCTCATGTTGTTTTTCATTAGTATGTGATTCCACCTCATGCTGTTTTTCTTTAGTATGTGACTCCACTTCATGCTATTTTTCATTAGTATGTGACTCCACCTCATGCTTTTCCCTGATATTGAAAATATAAACCAAATCGACAATACTTATGAACTGTTGATCAATAATTTTCGAACCTTTTAAGCCAAAATGTGATGCAAAATAACCTTCATGAGGCAATTTTAGAGTGCGGCACTGACAATATACAAAAGCATAAAACTAACAATGTACTACATGAAATTAGACCATTCCTTCAGAGGATTAGCCTTATAAGAACCATTGACAGGTTATTGACTTAACCATGCTATTATCCTCTATACTAGTATATATTATATAATGTTTTATATATTGGGTGCGCCTCACGATGAGGCGAGCGCCTTCTGTGCGCCTCAAATTTCAGGTGATATTTAGTCATTGCGCCTCAATTTTTTTTAATACATTATTATGTAGTTAAAAAATATAGTGCGGCTATGGTATTTGCTATACTCGCACTATTGGCAGACATACTTTTATGACTATCCATGTTTGGTGTGTACATTTTTTCTTGTATTGTATTATGTCCATACTCCACATTGTTTAGTATTTTTGGATGCATCTGTTACTTCTTACAATATTTGAACCTCATAGCATAGGTCATCATATTTAAGAGTAATTTATAAGGTAAATCCATTATCTCTTACTCGCCAGGTAAACTTATTGTTGTCCAAGTGGATGAAGGACTTGGAAAAGATATTTTATGGAAATGTTGTTGCTTATGATAGTGCGATGCTCCCAGAGGCAAAACAACACGATCTGGCAAGTGCCATATGGAGGTATTGTGCCTAACCAACTATGTGACCATTTATTGGGGGTATAATATAATGCTTTATAAGTTTACAACAGTAATACGAATAGTCTGGTTGAAGTCCCTGACTACCACGTCCTAGAAAATAAATAAATTGTAAACTCTTATTCTCCTACACCTTTTCATTTTTAGAAGATATATGGATATAATATACACTACATAATACACAATCGACTAAATATGCAAAAAAAGTCAAGTTTTTGTCCTTGTTGTGTTAATTTCGCAATCTTCTAAGTAATCTCTCTTTGATACCCATGTAGAAATGTGTTTTCGGACGATGGTTCACCAATGCCAACTGATGCTGCTTCGATATTTGTTGTTCAGGTATGTCCTGTTCTATTTTCTTTGTCTCCTCTTAACATGTGGCATCCTGATAATCATTAGGATACTAGAATGGAATTTTTTTGTGAGTTTCAGATTTAACAAATATTAAATTGTATGGATATTGAATAAGGGGCTAGCTTTCCAGACAACCGAAGGTGCGGATCATGCAAAAGTAGGACAATTGGGTGTGGAAAAAAATTTAAGATTCTAAACCCAAGTAGGTATATAATAATACACCACGGACCCTATAGTAACTGTACTTATTGTAGTGTAATTGCCCTACTTAGCGAACATCCCTGGAGAGGGAGAGTATTTCTACAGAGCTGAACAATAATTGGATCTCATTGGTGTACTCTCTGTTTAGTTGGAGGGGAGGGTAAATGTCAAAGTGGTATTATTGATGGATGAGTTGAATGGTTATTGTAGGCCATGGCAAGATATGCTCACCGGGAGTCCTTTTGCCTCTCCTTAACAGGTATGGTTAACTTGTTGATGTCTTATGCTGTCTCTCCTTTGTGCGCCTTTCGCCACTTTACAAAAATGAAGTTCTCCTTTGACGAGATGAGTGGTAAGACACTTATTTTATACTTTTTGCCAGTACTTAAAGATTGAGGAATAGAAACTCTTGGTATGATCAATGATCTGCTATATAAAGGCTGTAATTACCTCCACCTCTTTGGCTGTGGTGATCAGTTTGATTTGTCATGAAAATGCTTTCTCCTACGAAGATAAGTGAGAGTAGTAGGAATTAAAACCTAGGCCTAGCAGTGGCAACACCTCTTGAGTGAGGTTGCTGCTTAGATTTAACACCCAGTCAGCCAGCGTAGCTTGTATGGCCATGTTTCTTGTCATGGATTTGCTTGGTGGAGTTAATCATTAATTTCCTTTTCATTACATGGTCTAACAGATAAGGATGCTATGTTATCTGGGAACTTCATGTTTTCCGCGTTGGAGGAGAGTGCAAAAGCTAAGTGAGAGTAGTAGGAATTAAAACCTAGGCCTAGCAGTGGCAACACCTTTTGAGTGAGGTTGCTGCTTAGATTTAACACCCAGTCAGCCAGCGTAGCTTGTATGGCCATGTTTCTTGTCATGGATTTGCTTGGTGGAGTTAATCATGAATTTCCTTTTCATTACATGGCCTAACAGATAAGGATGCTATGTTATCTGGGAACTTCATGTTTTCCGCGTTGGAGGAGAGTGCAAAAGCAGCTTTGCCAACTAAATGATTGACTCCCAACAGCATATCTATCTATCCTCTTCTTCTGAGTTGGTTCAGTCAAATAAAATATTACGGATCGCTTTGGATGTCTCGTTTAGCTGAAGCTTATTTATCTTGTAGCTGGAACAATCAGATCATGTATATGGGTACGTTGGATTTAAAGGTGTATATGTGTTTTGGAGATTCTAACGGTGCGTTGGAGAGTGCAAAAGCAGCTTTGCCAACTAAATGATTGACTCCCAACTAGGGGTGGCAATCGTGTCGAGGGGTGACAATCGTGTCTTGTCTAATCGTATCGTGTTATTAATTGTGTCGTGTCTTAACAGGTTTCGTGTCTAAACGGATACTTTCTAAACGTGTCAAAACATCATACACGAACACGACACGATTAAGTAGTAGATCACAGGTGACACAACACAGGACACGATTAACTTTCTTGGAAATTAAAAATCGAAAAACATAACGGATAGACACAACACGATTATTACGATACGACACAATTAAGAACGATCTGGTTGATACGAATTTACACGATTAAACACGAAATGACACGTTACACGACATGATTAACATGAAAAACATTAATGTTATATATTTTTCTAAACGTGTCACGATTAGACACGACACGATTAGTTAACCGTGTTTTTATTCGTCACAAGTATACACGACATGATTAGACACGATTAGTTAATCGTGTTTATACAGATATTCGCAGATATGAGTTGTTTAGACAGGATTATTAATCGTGTCTAAATGTATAAGAGTTGTTTAGACACGGGATCCGTTAAGGTCAAACCCATATACGCTTTAAAGCAGATCGTATCGTGTCGTTTAATCGTGTCGTGTCATAAATTGTCACCCCTACTCCCAACATCATATCTATCTATCCTCTTCTGCTGAGTTCGTTCAGTCAAATAAAATATTACGGATCGCTTTGGATGTCTCGTTTAGCTGAAGCTTATTTATCTTGTATATGGAACAATCAGATCATATATATGGGTACATTGGCTTATTCTATCAGAAGCGTATGGATAGTTTAAACAGAATAAACAATTATATGGTATGAGAGCCTAATCTGAAATTAGGATTTTGAGTGAAGGTTTCTGAATTGCCTTTGATAGGTGAGGTTCAGTGTTTTCGACTAGACCTGCTTTTCGGAGCGTGGAGGTGCGTTTGTGCTGCCTTGCTCTATGTGTTCGCTCTTCAGCCTCCCTACAGCATTTCTAGTCCTCCTTGATCCGTCGTTTTGGTGTTCGCCACGACTTCTCGTACGTTCGATCTGTGGCGGTCAGATCTGCACTGAGTAATTCAGGCGACTGTCAGACAAACAACTTTGTTGGTTGTTGGATTACGGTTTTCGGTAGGACTCGACTCGGTGCGTCCAGGGCCGGTCCTCTTATTGCTCCGATGACTTGCATGGAAGGAAAACTCGGGTTTTTCCTGTTGTTTTCCCTCCGATGAGTAAGACAGTCGAAGGTTCGTTGGTAGAGTAAATGCTAGGGAAAGTATTTAATATGGTATTAAGGAATCACGTATGGGGTTGGTGAGGGTATTTATAACCCCTTACCTAGGACCTGAGTCAGGTCAGACCGTACCCTAGTTATCCTAGGTGTCATCAGCTGAAGTGACCATGGTTGGGTGATCATTTATGAGCCGAATGATAGGTACTTTTGTCAGACATGTCCTTGTCATTCCATAAATATGTTCGTAATAGGTTAGAAGGGCGCCGTATTGTAGGCTTAAGGTACTCATTTGTCCCCACTAACATCGTTTGTACCTTGTACTATCTTGTCCCCTATAAGGGGGCCTAGGTCAGAAGTGTAGGGCGTGCCAATTTGTGGCGCGCCCCTTGGGAACAACGCTCCCCTGTCTGTGGCAGTTGCTTGACGTGATGAACAGTGTACGGCAAGGGGCGAGGTGTTCTAGGTGAGTGCCCGGGCACCGCCATACCTTCGCATTCATGGAATATGACCAACTCGGGAACATGTGCATTAATAGAGCCACCCCTTCCATGTGTCAGGGCGCCGCTCAAATATCTTCTTGGTCATATCGGTTTATGGTCGTGTCACCCGAGAGATGAAGGGTAACACCCAACATCTTGACCCTGAAGCGTAGGATGATCGACGCGCGCCCTTGGCTTTGTCGGTTCTTTCTCAAGCGACGCTTCAAACATCAACTCCCGGTCCTTGTGATTTCTTCTTCAATTTTTCGCAGTATTGCTGTTGAATCATACTTTTGAAAAGGCGCGCCCTTTGAGGCAATGTTTTTTCCTTTACTCAGCTCAACCATCACTTCAGCAACCTGTCCCAATTAATCATGATGCTCTGATATCATGATTACAATTTGGTCGATCCTTCTATAAGTTATTCGGTTTCCGGGCACTTTTGGGGATTCATGCCACCTAGGCCTGACCTAGGTTCCCCATTCTCGACGAGTCGAACCCGGAAAATCCCCACCCAGTGAGTCTTCCCCATCCTGGCGAGGAAACCATCTTCCCCTTCAAAGAGATGCGGGGTTGATGTTTCCTTACTGTCCCGAGTTGATGGAAATGTGTAAATATTACGGAGTTTCCCCTACCAATTCTCCCCAAACGCTCTTCGCGTTTGGATCGATTCCCGAGTTTTGTTGTCAACAACGGGAATATCCTTACTCCTTGGTGTTGTTTCGTCATTTTACCGTCCCGATTCGAACCGCTTTGGTGTCTTCCTTTTCGTGAGTCGAAACTTTGATTTTAAGGATCAGTTGTGGTATATTTCTCATCCCATAGTCACACGTTTTAAAACCTTAAATTCCAATTGGAAGCACCAATATTTATTTTTTAAGGGGGGGGGGGCGTCTCCTGGTCTTTGACGCCTAAAGCGTTGCATGACCCACTGCCCACCACAAATGCGGACATGGAATTATCCGATTCGGACATGGAGGCGGTCTCCTAAATTTTCATCGAAAATGAGGTTGGCGACACTACTTACATCTCTCAAGCGACTACCGATGAATATTTGAGCCTGGCTGTCATTTCCCTAATCGAGCGTGGCCTATCTCCACTCCGGGTAATAACTGTTTCCTTTATCTTATTACAGAGGCTGATTTTGCGCACCTAGGTATTGCGTTTACTACTATTCCAAAAATGCAAAAAGGGATAGCAAATCCAAGAAGAGCGGCGCTCCTGATGGATCCAAGAAAATGAAGAGCCATTCTTCTCGCCAAAAAGAGAATAAGAAGAAGGCACGCTACGAGGATACAATTGTTCATCTTTCAGCGCCACTTGAAGTCCTCAGCCCTCACACTCAAGAGTGTGTAGCTTTCTTTACAGGTGTTACCCCATTCTCCCGCTATGCTAACAATTCACTTATTTGCTGAAGGCTTAACATTCTTCACACTAAGAAATGAGGCGCGCTCATCGTGACGGATTCCGTAATTACTTGGACTTACACCGAGTTTTCTATTGGTTCCACAACTACGACGCCCCAGCCTCAGTAGGAGCTTCCTCATTTTCCCCTTCTTGAACGAAAAAGACTCTGGAACACCATGATTCGTCTCCTCCACCGAAGGTTGAAGATGAGACACCTTACTCACCAGCGCGTGCTTTTTCCTGAAGAGGACAAATTGACGGAGGAAGTCTGAGCAAAGGATTTCCCTGCGGGCGACGCTACTCCTGAACTGGAAGAAAAAGGGAACTTTTGTTAGAGAACTCAAATCATAGTGAAGAAAAGAAAGAAGAAAGCTTACTTACAGATGAAGAAAGCAAACAGGTTTTCATTCCAAGGTAGGTAAAGTAGTTACAACGACTGCTATTTATAACTAAACTATGCTATATTTACATAATAGTCCTCATCATCTATTACGAATCAATCCTAAATTCATGTGTAATTATACATATGTCCTAACATTCCCTATTCAAGATCTGATTTCTTCATTTTTTTTCTTCCGAATGCACATCCACCTGTGATCTTCCTCACTCAGATACCTGATGCTCACCTTGATGATGAACACTGAAAACTTACCCTGCTGAGAAGCTTTATACCCTTTTGCTTAATGAATACAGTCATATATAATATGTTACTCTGTCACACTCATGTTAAAACCAATTAGTTCACCCAACATATACACTCAATGTCTTGACATGCTTATCATTCTTATGATTTATACACAATCAACTATCACCAAATCACTACCTTTATTATATACATGTATATCATCCACACCACCTATAAATCATAAGATTTGATATGACATCACATAGATTGACATATCCAAGAAGAACACACCTTGTAATACTTACAATCGACATGATGGGCATTTAATCAAACTAGTCAACCATAACAGAAAGATATCTGATACATCTCTGCTTTTGAACTGCATTGAACTCTAGTTTTATTCTCTGTTTTTTATTTCTTAGTTCTTCTTCTTCTTCTTCTTCTGCTGCTTTTTTGTTTTTTCAATTGACAGAAGGGTTTGAGCCCTTATCTTATCAACAATGACTAAAGGGTTTTTGCCCTTTTCTTTTCTTCCTCAAGAATCAATCTAAAGTTGCTTGACGTTTTCTTTATATTGAGTTTTGTTTTTGGAATCAAGCCATGTTTTATGCCAAGGAGATCAAATTTGATTTTCTTTTGATTTACCAGAGATCAGCAGCAGTCGTGCTAGAGATAACATCATATACATTTTTCTTCATAGAAACCACTTGCCATTGCACCACCCATGACAACTGAATTCGTCACACTTCACACAATAAGTGGCAGAAGATATACAATTAAGGCTATCATACTAGACTACTCATGACACAATAAGTGGCAAAAGATGATTTACATAACATAACAAACAGAGATATTGATCAGATAACAACATGAAACATTTATAAATCAAAAGACATAAGAAATATCAAGACCAACATATGCTTAACATGAGTCAAATGGAATAACAAGAGTATAATGAAGAACATATTGAATACAGACGCATATAGAGCAAGGAGTACTAAAGAAGAAAACCTCAGTATAAGTTCCCAATGTTCATAGAAATTACTCATCAGGTGATACAAAGGATCCTTGATGAGACAAGTCAGATATATTGTCATGAACACCAGTCTTATGCAGCTCATCCACAGGGAATATTCATAGTTTTTTCCTGCATGGCACGAACATTTTTTCAGTTAATAGTTTCGTTAAAATGCCAGCTACTTGTTCATTGGAAGGAACAAAATTAACTAACACATGACCAACATTAACTTTTTATTTCACAAAGAACAAATCTATTTCAACATGTTTCATTTTCGAATGTTGAATTGGATTTTCTGACAACGCTGCTGCACTTGTGTTGTCAGTCCACACAATTGGAACTGAAGTTAGATGAAACCCCATTTCAGTGAGTAAAGACTTGACCGAGATAATTTCACACACATCATTTGCAATAGCACGAAATTCTGCTACAGCACTGGACCTAGCCACAATTTTTTGTTTCTTAGAACTCCAAATAACTGGATTGCCATTAAGTAACAGATAATGTCCTGATATAGACTTCCTATCCGAAATATCTCCACCCCAGTCTGCATCAGCAAATGAAGTTAAAGAAATAGTTTTGACAGGAAACAAATTTGTTTGAAACATTAAACCATGATCAATGGTACCTCTTAGATATCTAATTATGTGTAGCACAGCTTTCCAGTGACCAACACTTGGAGTTTACATAAACTGACTTAGTTTTTCAACGAGAAATTAATATCAGGTTTAGTAGCACAAATGTGCTGTAAAACACGTATTGTACTTCTATATAAGGTAACATCATCAAAAGATTCCGAGCAATTGATCATACCTGTTTTTGTCAAACATGTACTTGTCATTGGAGTTGGACACTCAGAAGATTCAGCCAGACCAAGCTGATCAATTAACTCTTGCACATACTTCTTTTGATTCAGTAGCAAAAAATCACCAGTTGCCAAAACTTCCATTCCAAGAAAGTAACTCAAATTACCTAAATCCTTGAGTTTAAACTCTTTGTTAATAGATTAAATGACTTCTGAAATTGCAGATGCAGGTGGACCTGTTACAACTATATCATCAACATAGACTAACAGAAAACAGAAGACGAATCAGTATTCTTAATAAACAAACAACTATCAGCTATAGATGCCTCAAAATGTAAATGAGTAAGTAAGAAACATTTGACTTTCTCAAACCAAGCACGAGGTGCCTGTTTGAGACCATATAACGCTTTCCGCAATTTACATACCAGAGGAACTTCTGAAGGAGGCAACTTTTCAAAACGAGGAGGTTGAATCATAAAAACCTCTTCAGATAATTCACCATGAAGGAATGCATTATTTATGTTAATTTGTCGCAGATTCCCCTTGTGTGATAGAGCAAGCGAAAACACAATTCTTACTGTTGCAGATTTTACCACTGGACTGAATGTATCTTGAAAGTCAAACCCCGGTTTTTGAGAGAAACCTTTGGCAACTAACCTGGCCTTGTATCGAGCAATGGACCCATATGCATTTTTCTTGATTTTGAAGAGCCATTTGCAACCAATAGGAGTTCGACCAGATGGAAGTTCAACAACCGACCAAGTATTATTAGCTTGAAGGGCAGAAAACTCTTATTCAAGAGTAGCTCTCCAGCGATTGCTGTGAAGAGGTTGATGTATGTTTTTTGGTTCAGATGTGAGCAGATAATCAGGAGATTCAATAGACGAAAGAAGAGCCTGAAGAGAAGTATGCAGCAGAGCTTGAGTTTTGGACCTGGTTTGCATTGGATGAGTGTTTTCTGTAGATACTGGAATAGAATTGGTTACAACATAGGGTGAAGATGATATACACTGAGAAGGAGTAGTACTAGGAACCAAAAAGGAATCCTTTAGTTTATATGTAGCAGTAGGAAGAGAATAGACCTGAGAAGATTGATGAGACGACTGAATAGACTGAGATGTTGGTATAGGCGATTGATCATGATCACTAGGATCAGACACCTGAGGTAAAGAAGTGATATTTAAAATAGGAATGCTGGAGCAGTGATTTGAGACGGAGGAGTCAACCTAGAAAAAGAGGCGGAATCAGACATGTATTTGTCATTGATGGATGAAGACTGATTAAACTGAGTGTCACAAGGAATAAAGAAAGGTATAGATGTGCAATTTTGAACAGGAGCAGCTGAAGTAAAGAAAGTACTTTTTGTATCAGCAAAAGGAAAGGTATTTTCATGAAACTTGACAGTTCTGGAAGTATACACACGTCCAGATGCAGCAAGACACTTATATCCTTGATATTTAGCATAGTATCCTACAAACACACACAGTTCAGATCTAATAGCAAGTTTGGACTTGTTGAAAGATCTCAAATGCGGAAAGTATAGACACCCAAAAACTCGTAGAAATGAGTAATCAGGAGGAGTACCAAACAATTTCTCATGAGGTGACATCTTTCGTAAACTAGAAGAAGGCAATCTATTAATCAAAAATGATGATGTGAAAAATGCATCTGACCAGTAGTGTAGAGGAACCGAGGCTTGAGCTAATAACGTCAATTCAAGCTCTACAACATGTCTATGTTTCCTTTCCACTATACTATTATGTTTAGATGAATATGGACATGTAATGTGATGGTTTATTCCAAACTGAGGTAGATATGTGGACAAAATTTTAAATTCACCACCTCCATCCGATTGGACTGCTTTTAAGGAGTACCCAAGGAGTACCCAAGTTGCTTTTCAGCAAGCCTGTGAAATTCAAGAAAACAGTGAGCAGCATCATTTTTCTTTTGAAGAAAGTAGATTCGTGTATATATACTATATGCATCTACAATACCGAGATAGTATTTATGACCATTAGACGAGCAAGCAGCTGGTCCCCATAGATCAATTTGCACAAGCTCTAAAGGACGTGTGCATGTTGTACATGATAAATGATATGGCTGCTTTTTACTCTGTCCAACAGTGAATGTTTGACAGGATGATTGTGTGACAGGATGGACCTGTGCATTGAAAATGCAGATGGATCCATCTGTGCATTGAGTAGATGTATGTGTGACAGGATGATTGTGTAATCTTAAGAAATTGACAAGAATCTTGTTAGATGGATGTTCTAATCGCATGTGCCAAGCATGAGAAGAATCCCGAGTGTTCAAAGATGAGACAAAACATTCAAACTCATTTTGATTAATAGTTTCCGGAGAAATAATGGAAGACTCATTGTTTGAATCAATATGTATTGACATGGATTCACATTGAGGTATAGTAATAGATTTATCAACAACAAGCTCATCAGTACTACAATCAGATTTATTCAGCACATCATACACATTTTTAGATTCATTACTGCAAACATTCTGACTAACACAACCTAGAGTAGCAGAATGGGCAGCAATACACTTATTCCTATCAGTATTTCCAACATAGAGATTTGACTCAACATGTCTAAACCTATTGAAATTTGATAAGTCCAGTTTATACAACCCAGAGCATTCATAACCATGCAGCAATACTTTTTGAGTTTGAGAGTCTTGAATCACAGAGTGTGAAGCATGAAATTAGAAGTATACCCTGTTATCCTTGGCGAACTGTGACACAGAAAGAAGTTTTTTAGTCACACAGGGAGTATACAACATATTATGAAGTAGAAGGTGCCTAGAATCAGTAGGTATAATAGCAGAACCAATCGCTGAAATATTAAGAGATGATCCATTTCCAACTACCACTTTACCTTGCCCTGAGTAGGGAACACATGCTGAATAGTTTGATGGAGTTGCATTCGTTAGGTGATTAGTAGCACTTGAGTCTGGAAACCGTCTGGAGTCATGCTACACTATGGGAGCATTGCAATATTTGCTTGCGGATTGCTGATAATAGACTGAGTTTCCAGATTGTAGCCATTTCCAGCATTAACATAACCGACTATGGATGGAGTAAAAAGAGTTCCAGGTATAGATGTAGGGTACATTTGAGATATTGGTTGAGATTGATAAAACTGAGGATAGGAAATCGGACTTGGTGAAGCAGAAGCATTATAAAACTGAGGATAATAACTATGAACCATAAATTGTTGCACAAGTTGATGAAAAGGTTAAGACATAGCATGTTGCACAGGATAAGAAGGATTTTGAGACAACGACTGAGATATGTATGTATATTGAAGAATGGACTGAGGCATGGGGGGTTGTGGCATGAATGGACCACACAACATGAAATTGGATGCAGAAGATGGTAGATGAGGTGCAGTGACGGTCATCCCATTGTGATGAACATAGATTCACATTTGCTTGAACTGTATTATCAGTCACACCTGTAAATTTGACATTGAATCTATGATAACATCTATGGACAATATGTCTGAATTTTCCACATAATTGACATTGAGGTCGATTGTTCCCATAACCACGACCTCGTCCTCTACCTCTTCCTTGATTAAAATTTTGATGAGTCTGAGACATATTTGTGTTTGCTGGAGAAGGAAGAATTCCATCAGATGTATTTCGGCTGAACGAAGGCGAACAATTTGCCAAGGATGAATCAACAACATTGTTCTTCACAGTCGAACTTTGATTCACAACCACATTTGCAAACAAGTTATCGTCAAAGAGAAGATCACTCTGTCGTGCCTCTGCATCCAGAAGAACCGTACTGACTGAAGCCATATCGCATAGATGCCTGCTGGCATGTATGACTGAGATAACACTGTCAAATTGTCATTTGACTCCATTTAAGACTATAAAGATCTGTTGCATTTCTTTAATCGGATGTCCGCAACTTGCAAGACTATCACATGACGATTGAATCAAATTTAGATAATCTCTCATGGATTGATGTGGAAGTTTTCTCACCTTTAGCCTGTCATAGAGATGCATGATTTTTCTGGTTGATGATGATGAAAAATCTCGATGAAGTTTCTGCCAGATAGAAGATGCTGTCATGCATCCTATAAGGCCACGACTGACACACGAGGATACTGATGCAAGTATCCATGAGGCTAATGAACTGTCCTTCTGAATAAACCTCTGATAGTCTGGATTCGGTTCTGTAATTCCATCTTGGCCATTAACTGTTCGAGGAATTGTAATATTTCCATACAAATGTGCTTCAAGATTGTAACCTCTTACTCCAAGCAACACCTGTTTGCGCCAAGACTGGAAGTTTTCCTCCCCTTCCAGTTGTGATACCTTCTTATTGAAAAACGATGATGATATTTCTTCCATTAACGCAAGAATAAGAATAAATACATCTGATAGAATTACCGAAATGCCGACGCAGAGAAATCTCAATCAACATATTGACTTGTAGATGACGCAGCTAATGAAATTGATTCGCAGAAATCGTACCGAACTCAAATCGCAGAACAGAGCTAGCTCTGATACCATCTTAGGGAAGTAGGCTTGAATTTGGAGACAATGTAGAGCTTAATGTTACAATTAAAGAAAACTTCATCTTGTATTCATTAAGCTTTATTATACAATAGGGGTAGCGGTCTATTTATAGGTAATGCTAGGGATTTAATGCAAAAGTCCTAAACATGTGTACTTGAATGTAATTGACCTAAACATTTGGACTAAAGCAACATTTATCTAAACCTTAATCCCTAACAGCTTTTCCCCTTATCTGGGACCAGCATTCAAACTTCATCGGGATCTGAAGAGGGAAGGAGGCGGCGCCGACCCTCTCAAGTCTTGGGTTTCGTGCGAACGCCTCTTTGGCGTTCCCCTAGTGAGGGGGAACTCAGTGATGGACCCCAACCTGGGGATTTACCTGCTAACAGACGTCTTCCCCCTGGGGTGACCAAGCAACCATATCGACAGACGGCGACGCCCTTGACGACTTGGTGCGCCGTGGTCTCACACTCTTCGCCCAAGTACGCCTTCAGTCCTTACATTTATGTTGCTTAGCACTTTTATTATAACACTAATGTGTTTTATTTCAGATACTCCCAGTGCAGCTCCAGATGGGCAAGGCTGTAATGAGTCTCACTAAGGAGAAGGCGACGACAGCTGGCAAGCTGCGCCGGGTAGAGGAACTGGAGTGCTTGTTGGCGGAGGCAATGTGGCGCCTTGCTGTGGAAAATGCCACCATGGATTTCCTTATGACTGAGGTGGTGGACAAGGGGAAGCAACTTCAGGCGATGCTCGCTCAAGAGGCTGACTTGGTTGCCTAGGTCGAGTTGATTAAGAAGCAAATGGACTTGCTTAAAATCCAGGCTGCCAAGATGGAGACGCGCACCATCGGAGTCGAGGACTGTGCGGGCAGGGCAGATCAAGAGGCGGTGCGCCTGAAGCAAGAGATGCCCCAATGTCTTGAGGAAAAGGTGGTCGACGCTGTCGAGAAATACAAAAAGAGTGATGCCTTTGACATGGATGCAGCCATCGCGTGGTGCTCCATGTTCATGGTTGTCTTCAGCTCCATCGAGACATTCCTTCGCAACATCGATGCCAATTTCCTATTAGAGAAGCTCTTCTGCATGAAGGATTATTTGACGCTCCAGGCAAGGGAGATGGAGGCTGAGGAGGAAGACTCTTCGAGTTAGAGCGAGTCTTCAGAAGCGTCTCGCTCCCGTCTCCTAAAGAAGCGTTTGGGACCGAGAAGTTGCCTCAGCCTGAAGGACAACCTCCTCTTCCTACTGGTGAGCCATCCCCGCAGCCTTCTCCTCCAAAATTTGATGCTCCGTCCCAGATACTGGACATGGCCCCGCCCCAGGACAAACAAGCATACTCTGTTGCTGACGTATTTACTTAGTAGTTTTTTTTTGTTTTATTTCTTTTGGAACTATTCATCTTAAGAGGGATTTTTGTATACGCGACGCTATGTCATAAATGACTTGCCTCAGCATTTGGTTAGTACCTGTCTTAAATTTTTACCAAGTAGTTTTTTGCTCGCCTTATATATGTTTGATAATCGAGCGACGCTTCGTATCTGTAATTAAGCACTACTTCTGACAAACACACAACCCTTGAAAAATATCCAAGTGTTCGATATTTGGAGAGATGCCTTTTACAAGTTTATTTCTTCTTGTTTAAGGATTTTTCCATTAACCGTTAAACATATGATAGGAGTGACGCCTTTAACTTGAGTCAACATCCCTTAGGATTTTCCATGGTTTGAAAGAGCTCTGACGCGTTTGGTAACGTCGCCTCAAGACATGCTGAATGGATACTAGTTTATGGGTAATCGTCGAATCGTGGCGCCGCCATTAATAGGTCAAGCACATTAGAATTTAGCGTTTAGCCTATAACGCATTGTCTAAAAGCGGCGCCATTATCATTACATAAAAACACGAATTTACAAAGTACATAGATAAGCTTCAGGTGACGCCTTTTAGGTACATAATTGTTTCAAGTTCTCCGAATTTAATGTGGTCTTCAGTCTCTAACCTCCTTCGTCCTCTAGGATATAAGCGCTTGGATGGGAAATAGCGAAGACCTTATAAGGTCCTTCCCATTTTGCTGACACCTTGTTCATCCTATCCTGGAGCTTGAACTCATTTATTATCCATACCCTCTCCTGCACGAGATGATATTCGGCTGTTGCAGTATTGTGTTGTGTCGAGGCACATTTTACCTTATAATTGCTCAGACACCCATCTTTTTTCATCTACTAGGTCCAGCTTGAGACACCACTGCTTATTATTAGTCGTTGCTTCAAAATGCTTGACCCTATGAGACGCCACGACTATTTCTGTTGGAGCTACTACTTTAGAGCCATACAGCAATCCAAATAGCGTATCTCCTATTACTACTTTAGGTCTGTAAGACCCAAAGTACATTTTCCAACTCCTCGTTCCATTTTCCTTATAGGGTATCCAACCACTTTTTCAATTTGTTCAGGACAGTCTTGTTTGTCGCTTCAACCTACCAGTTATCCTATGCATTCTTGACTGAGGCATGCCTATGCTCAATCTTCAATTCTTCAAAAAAACACTTCAATTTTTTTCTCTTAAACTGAGGGTCCCGTTGTCACTGACTAAAACAGTTGGAATCTCGTATCTTGAAATGATTCGCGATTTGATTTATTTGATCACTTGGAACTCCGTAGTGGATGCCAATGCCTTAGAATCAATCCAATTTGATAAATAGTCAATGACAACTATTATATATGAACGCTGCATCGAGTTTGGAAGTGGTCCCACCAGGTCAATCCCCCACAGCGCAAAGAGCTAGACGACACTTATGCTTGTTAAATCGCCTAGGGGGTACCCGTTTTAAACCGTATCTCTAACATGACTCACATTTTAGTACCATGTCCGTTGCCTCTTTGTTCATAGTGGGCCAGTAGTACCTCTGGTTGAGGACTTCCGAATAATGGACCTCGCCCCTTCATGACACGCAATGTATCCTTCGTGGAATTCTCTTAAGATAATGGTCATTTCAAGATGAGTGACACATCTGAGGAAAGACCTGGAAAAGCTTTTCTTGTACAACGTTCTGTTCATTAGCGTGTAGTTTGGAGCTATCTTTATGATTCTCCTCGTCTCAATTTCATCCTCCGGTAGTTCTCCTGACTCCAAGTAGGTTCATATAGGCGTCACCCAATCGTCCATCTTATAAATGATTGGACACTCTTGGTCAGTCTTCTCACTGATAGTTTCCGCGAAGTGCACCTGAAGGGGAGGAGCCTACCAAACATACTTGCTCAAGGCGTTTGCCTCTTGGTTTGATTCACTTGGGATGACTTTTATTTTGAATTTGTCGAACCCTTCTGATAGGGGTGAGTATTAGCCTTGCCCCGAGTCATTAGTCGATGAAGATACATCTATGTGGAGCGTCCAAGGTTATCCAATCTCCTTGGGATCGATCGACGTCTCTTATATGCAGGTATATTCCACAATAAAGTTTGCCAAAACTTACCCTTTATCGCGGTTCTTGGAGCGAACCTTATCCAAAACTCACTTATTTCAATCACCCATTTTATCATCCTTCTTGATGCAGCCTTTCTTTCCATCTCTGCTAGTACAACCGAGATGTCTTAGTTCAAGTTCATGAAAGTCTCGTAGACTTCTCGATTGGGGCGCTGTATGAACGAGCGATGCTGCTCATGCGTCACCTTCGAGGTACGCTGCTCTAGCCTTTTGACCTCCTGAATCATATAGGGCGGAGCCTCTGGGGCCAAGTGCTCTGACGAACGCGTGTATGGTCTCACCTCCTGTGATGACTTGATCAATCTCCGCCAGTTCCTTGTTGAACCTGTTGTAGAAGTCACCCAAACTCTCATCATTTCTTTGATTGATGTGCTCCAATGTGCCCACACTCTTCAACAACTGTCCTTCATGTCTCCCCAATACGTTACTGAGGCGTTGTGTAGCCCGAAGAACCAATGAGAGGCGACGCCTCCTAGGGTGGCTGGGAAAAGCATAGCGAAATGATTATGATCATTTGTCCGCCCTAGGAGGGAAACCTCACACCTCTAGATATGTTTGACTGAATCACCTTCACCTCAGTAGTAATCTATTCAGGGGTTTGAACTTGCGGGGGTACTGTAAACGCTAGTATTTCTAGAGCAAATAGGTGTGACGTTCTATCACGATGGGAAGGCATGTCTCCGCTCTTCTGTTCTTTTACGTTCAGAGGGACAAGCTCTTTGATTTCCTCCCTGGTCTAGAGCCAGGGAGATGATTCATTGTCGTTCCCATTCTGAGGGTAGAGATGTACGTTAGGAGGGGAGTTGAATGGGGTGACGCGTGCTGATGCTTGGGCCGAGATGTCGCCTCCTCCATCCGGAATGTGTTTGCTTGTCGGGTTGCACAGGCAGATGCTATTTGCTCCCTCCTGTCAAGGATCTCATCCAGCGCTGCCATGAAGACATGCGTCAATACTATTTATAGGGCTACTTCTACCCTAGTCTGTGCCCTGTCTTAGGAGGCTATGCGGGACTGCGCTAGTTGGGGTGCCTCAGGCTCGAGCCCGTTTGTCTGTTGTGCTAGTGCTTCGTACTGGGGTTTCGGCGGTGCAACCTGAGTGGGTAGATTGGAGGTTTGTCCCTCCTGGTGCCCTTCTGGAGATAAGAGCGCTTAGAGCCCCAAGTGCGGTTGAAGGTTGTGAAGGGAGTCATTCTCGGTAGCCTCGCGGTGGTTATTATTTGCTCGAGTGTTGTAGGGGAGGCATGATTGGTTTTGTTCAAGGTTCCCTAGTTATACTAGATGTCATTTGGTGAAGTGACCATGGTTGGGTGATCATTTATGAGCCGAATGGAAGGTATTTTTGACAGGGTGTTCTTTTGTCAGACTTGTCCTTGTCATCCCATAAATGGCCGTAATAGGTCAGAGAAGCACCGTATTGTAGGCTAAAGGTACTCATTTATACCCCCTAACATCATTTGTAACTTGTACCTTATAAGGGGCCTAGTTCATGAGTATGGGGCGTGCCGATTTGTGATGAACGGCGCACCCCTTGTGAACGGCGCACCCCTTTGGCAGTTGCTCGAGGTGATGAACGATGTAAGGCAAGAGCCGAGGCGTTCTGGGTGAGTGCATGGGGTCGACATGCCTTCCCATTCATGGTACATGATCAACTCAGGAACATGTGTGTTAATAACGCCACTCCTTCCATGTGTCAGGGCGCCGCTCCAACTTCTTCAGGGTCAGATCGGTTTATGGCCGGGTCGCCCGAGAGATGAAGGGTAGCACCTCACATTGGTGGCTGAAAAGGTGTAAAAGCTACTAATCTGCTGGTGGTTGGTGTTCTTTACAAAACCTAGTAGGACTCTTCCCGGGTTGGTCTTCTCTGGTATATTTTTACTTTGTTGTTAGTGAAGTGGGGAGTCAGATTTATTTAGGGGTGAGTTAATTGCGGTCTGATTTAACTCTGTTTAATTGCTGGTTGAATTCTGATTTGATTCTATAGTTTGGTTCGATTTGTTGATCTGGTTCAGATCAGTTTAATTCTGACACAGTTTATGTTTGTTGTTTCATCTCCTTTAGTGGTTCACACTGATTTGGGTCTGATTGGACCTTATTCAGAGCCGACTTAATAATTGTTTAGTGTTGGGTTGGACATATACGGGTTGTGTGTTATAGTTTGGTTCATTATTACATGGAAATCAATTCAGTAACTACCTTTGCTAAGTCAGGCAAAGTATGCTTTTTATCATCTATAACTAAATGGGTAATTGACTTTGGTTCCACGAATCGTATGACAGATAATCCTATTAGTTTTTTTGTCCTTTGACCTCACCGAACAGTATTTTCGGAGACTATAGCAGATGGTTCAACCTATGAAATTTTAAGATTAGGCACTGCTAAGCTAACGTCATCGCTTGCCTTGTCTTCTGTACTTCATTTACCCAAACTTGCATTTAATATGATTTATGTGAGCAAACTTACTAGAGATCTCAATTGTTGTGTTACATTATTTCTCGATCACTGTATAGTTCAAGATCTAGTGACGAAACACACTATTGGGAAAGGTACTATTTGCGAAAGGCACTATTGGGAAAGGCACTATTGGAATCTATATCTTTGATATGGAGCTTCCCAAACCCATTACTTGCGCTAGTGTTGTCTAGCCTTTTAATGATTGTCCAATGAGACATCCATCTTTGAACGTGTTGAAGACACCCAACTACATGATGTTTCTACATTGAGTTTGAATCTTGCAAGCTCGCAAAATTTAGCATACTCATTTAAGTCCGAGAATCAATAAACGGGTCGAGTAAACTTTTAAGTTAGTTCACTTTGATGGTTGAGGACCCTCCTTAGTTGTGGCTAAATTGGGTTTTAAGTACTTTGTTAATTTCGTGGATAAGTTTTCTCAAATGACTTGGATATATTTTATGAGAAGTCAGATTGAGGTATTCTCTCATTTTTGTGGCTTTTGTGCCGAAGTGAAAACTCAATTTAACGTCTCTGTGCGTATACTGAGGAGTGACAATTCTCAAGAGTACTTTTCAGGCGCATTCCAAAATTACATAACTCAAACTGGAATTCTTCACCCGTCTTCTTGTGTTGACACCCCATCTTAACGTGGTGTTGCTGAAAGAATGAATAGACATCTACTCGAGACGACTTATGCTATTGTATTTCAAATGAAGGTTCCTAAGCAATGTTTGGTGGATGCTGATGTTTAGTTGTGATGCCCCTTATAGTGTGCAATTTCCACAAAATTCATTATTTCTAGTACCACCACATATATTTGGAAGTACATGCTATGTTAGAGATGTGTGGCCTTCCCTAACCAAGTTAGACCCTAAAAACTTGAAATGTGGATTCTTGGGAAATTCTCGTCGTCCGAAAAGGTATCTATGCTATTTTCCGAATCTTAATCGGTATTTGGTGCCTACTGATGTGACATTTTCAGAAACTATTCCATTCTAGTACCAACGTGTCAACCTAACTAAAGTGGAAGAAGATAAATGGTTGGTGTATAAGATCGTAACTGCACCAATTGAGCAACAAACTAATGTCCTAACAAGGAAAGAAACCAGTATGTGTCAACCTCCACCAAGACCAACAATTTTTTGTCTATATTGTAGACGAGAAAAATCTACCTGTGTACCACATGTACTAGTTGTGTTGCCTGATCCTCACTCAAATGATACAACTCCTTCACATTTTGATCAACACGTCAATGCATCCTTCCTAAAGTTGCCTCTTGCAAGACTATTTAACAAGTAATACCTCTTGCATGCATCCCATTTAACAATTCGTCTTGAATACGAATCTGTCTCCTGCATACAAACAGTTTATCACTGCGATGTCTTCACAATACGAACCACAATCGTATCACCAAGCTTCCAAGTATCCATACTGGTGCAAATAAATGACAAAGGAATCATCATCGCTTGAATCACAAAAGACTTAGTCTCTTGTACCTTTACCCTACGGAAATAAACCCATTGAATGCAGATGGCTGTATCGCATTAAGTATCATTCCAATGGAAGTATATAACATTTTAATGCATGTTTGGTCGCCAAAAGATTTACTCAAGTCAAAGGAGTGGATTTCACAAACACGATCTCACTGGTAGCTTAAATGACATCCTTTCGAGTCTTATTAGCACTCATGGCAAAGCATAACTAGCATATTTTCAGTTGGATGTGAACAATGCCTTCTTGAATGGCTCATTGCAGGAGAAAGTTTATATGCATCCACAGTATGGGTACCCTTTTGCTAATCGAGAATGGTTTTCAAACTTCATAAATTCATATATGGTATTCGCCAAGATTCTTGAGAGTGGTACAATGCCTTAACCAAGGTCGTCTGACGCCTTGACTTCAAACAATCAGTAGTCGATCACTCGTTCTTTACGATGGGAGTGGATAGTTCTTTTGTTGTCATACTCATGTACGTTGATGACATCATCTTAGCGGGCAAGAAGCTTACAACCATTCACTCGATCAAATCCAAGTTACAAAAGTCCTTTAGACTCAAAGACTTAAGCCGTCTACATTTTTTTTGAATTTGAGATTGCTCGGAACTCTAAATATATTTTTGTTAATCAATGCCAGTATACACTCCAACTTCTAAACGATGTTGGTTGCCTTAGCATCACATCATCACAACTTCCCATGACCTCCAACAAACTCTCAGCTACCAAAGGACTCTTGCTTGATGATCGTTAACAATATCGTCACATTGTGGGTCGACTCTTATACTTGACTCATACACGACCATACATCGAGTTTGTTGTACATACTCTGAGCCAATTCGTCTATTCTCCATGCAATTCACATCTCAAGGTTGCTCAACATTTGCTCGGGTACCTGAAGCAACAACTTTGCCTTGGTCCCTTCTTAGATGCCGAGCCCTCCATGAAATGCAGTGGTTTTGTTGACTCTGATTACCCCGCGTGTGTCGACTCTCGATGTTCTGTTTCAGGATTCTCCATTTTTCTTGAAAATTCCCTTATCTTTTGGAAGTCTAAGAAACAAGCCACAGTCAGCCGTTCCACCGCTGAAACCGAATACGTATCAATGGCGTTAGGAACAAGTGAACTTGTATGGTTGTTCTCTCTACTTAGCAACTTTGTCAATTCTACTGCCTCTATTTTTTTATATTGCGACAATCAAGCCACCATGCACATCGACAACAACTCAGTTTTCCACGAGCGTACTAAACACATCAAGTTTGACTGCCACTTTGTTTGTGACAAAGTTCATAGTGGATTCCTCCATCTCTCACATGTTTTCTTATGCAATCAACTCACCAATCTCATCACTAACCGTAGTTTCAATATTTAGTTCTCAAGCTGGGTCTTCTCAACGTTCACTGTGCGTGATTCTAGCTTGAGGAGGGGTATTATAGATTGGTTAGTTATCATTTTAGATAGGTTAGTTGTTAATCTTTATCTTCCATTTAACTATTATCTTCTATTGTATATATACTACTACACTATGAAGAGAATAACACAATTCAAGTTTTGGGTTTTCAATCCATCTCGTCTCCGTTGTTCTTATGTATCAGTCATGCATGCTTAACACGGAAGGATGAACGAAGTTGCTATCTAGTGTTGGAAGTTCTTGTTGTCTCTCCTGCACTTCCACAACATAATATAATAATTGTCATCACCTTATATTTCATCTCTACTGTATTGTAATGCTGACCATGGAAGTTGAATGACTAGCATAGCCATACAAGGTCTGCAACTAAAGCACTTGTGGAAGCACGCAAAATTGAAATCAATACTATTGGATCACGGGTTTCGGATTGTCCTCAATCCCGAATGTTTAAGACGCTCCGCTATATGCCTCGATCTCCTACAGAGAAGGAAAACCTAGGGTGTTTTCGCTGTTTCCCCTCCAATGATTAACTCAGTTGGAAGTTCGTTTGTACGGAGAGTAAATGTAGTAGAAAGTATTGCATACTTAGAATTTAATGCTGATATAAGGTAGGTACTTTGGTGAGAGTTCCCCCTTCTTGTCAGATATGTCATTTATCAAGCCATAAATGGGTGTATTATAGGAATGGGTACTCATTTATCCTCTGACATCCTTTGTACCCATTACTTATTTAAGCCTTGTATGGTATGAAGGCGAAATGCGTTGGGCGAGCCACCAAAAGAGGGCAAGAAGAAGGCGCAGGAAATAACAGAGAGGAGACACAAGCCTAAGGCGTCTGATTTGCTTGACCGAGCCTCGCACCTAAGAAACCTTCCCCAAGGTGGTGTTCATGATGTTACTCCGGGTCCGGTCAACCTGTCCGAGTCAGTATCAAGATACCTGGGCCCCGAGGACAAACAACCAACATCTGCCCTCGAAGCCTAGGGTGAGCGGCGCTAAGCTTAGTTTTTCCCCAAAATGGGTATTGCGAGGTGTTTCGGTTTTAGCGACGCTTAACCCTTCTAGGTTGCTATGGCGATCGTGTCACCTCCCTAACTGATGTTTCATGATTAGGCGATGCCCTAATAGAGTGTTAGTCGAATTTTTATTCCATTAGTCTCCTCCTATGATGGGAGGTTTGACATTGGCAATGATTTCCTTTTTGAATTTGAATCCTGGAATTCGAGGAGTTGGTGGGACCTTCCAGAAGCTTCACAAATTTCTAGGAAACCCTTTAGCTTCCCTAGGGATATTTTGGAAATTTCCACCCCCTACGGCCTAGTCTAGGTGACCATTCGGGTTCTCTATGGGACCCTCTATAAATGGGGTCCCCCTTTCATTTCTCAATTTTTTCTCATTTGGTTGGGCTCCCTCTAAAAAGTTCTTTGTCTTCTATCTGTGGTATCTAGCGATGCTCCGTCCATAAACTCTCTCCTATCGCCTTCACCCTTTCTCTAAAAAGTTTTCCTTTTATCCCTTGCCATCACCACTGATACGTCATAAGTCAATCTCAAGCAATGGTCGGAAGTAACTCGAAATAGGTGAGGTTAATGTCTTATTCCCTCTAGGTTTTACTGACCCAAAGCCAAACATTTTAACCCGCCTTTCTTTTGACAAAGTTGTGTCGGAGGCCAACTTAAGCGACGCTCAATAACCCCTATATCCCATCCCGAACGATGCGGATCCAGAAACCCCTCGCTTCGTGTGACTTCCTCGGGAGGGCGAGGAGACCATATTCTCACTTTAAATATATGCGGGACTATGGTTTCCTTACTGTCCTGACCTGGTGGAGATGTGCTGCCTGTTACGTTTCTTGGTGAGGATAAAAAGATGAGTATAAAGCTTTGTATAAGGAAAACATTGTATTCCTTGGTTATTCAATACAAAGGAGACAAGGCTCTTATATAGAGCAAGCTACGTAAAACCCTAGACTAACTTAGGTAGCATGTTAAGTAAACACTTAGACTAATATTGATCAAACTAGAAAACATTATACTAATCTATATAGTATTCTCACATACACCCAAGTTCTTTGTTTTTCTTGATGTTGTATGCTCTGACATTCATCCACGGTGTTTGCTTTTCTTGATTTGTTAAATTTTGTCCCCAAAAATTCCAATGCTCCTTTGCTCGTGACGAATCCCAAGTTTAATCTCGATCAAATCTCCAACCTAATTGAGCTTGCACACCTTCATCTTCGGTGAGATACTCCACATTCAAACACAAGATTTTCAAGTTGATATCTAGACGAGAAGAAGGAAGATTCAGTCATGCCATCGCGGTGCCATCTCGGTCATCTCGTCGTGGTCATGCCGTTGAAGAAGAAACTAATACTAAAATCTGAATTCAACAATTCAAACTTGTATCACATCCATTGTAAATCATCAAAAGTTGGTTGCCCAAACTTAACGTGATCACATATAGTCACGTCACCAAACTAGCAATTCGGCACAAAAAATCAGCATTGGTTGCAGGGGTATTGACTCAACAAATTTCAGCATTGAACCAGCAAATAACTGAGCAAGTAATCCAGTAAATTCAGTAGAGAACTAGGGTGCTGGAGACAAAACGGGACAGCACAAACCTCAATCAGTGGCAGGACACAAATGATTCAATCAGTGGATTCACAAGCAGAAGGACTTCATTATGAGGACAGTGTCCGACATTTGGGTGACAACTTCTGTATTGTTTAATACAGCACAGCACCAGCACCATGCTTTGTTTAAAAACGCAGCTCACGTTAACAACATACATTGTTTAATCAAAGAACCCAACATTGTTTAATACATTTCGGCACATACTCCACATTTCAGCATTGTTTAATCAGATTCTGTTGTCCACCAGCATTGTTTAATGAAAATCCTTGACATCATAAAACATTGTTTAATGCATCATTTGATCCATCATAAACCTCATCGCATTAACAACATCATAAACCTCATCGCATTAACAACATCATAAACCTCTAACAGCATTGTTTAATCATCACACCAGCATTATCACCGCACCAAATATTCTGAATCAGCATATCAACATTTTTTAATCAGCATTATCACCGCACCAACATTGGTTAAGCAGCCACACCAGCATTGTTTAATCAGATTTTGACATTTTTAATCAGCAAATCCACACCTTTAAGCAGCATTATCAACATATCAGCATTGGAGGTGCTCTGCACATTATTTTAATCAGCATATATCCACACTCACCGCACAACATTTCAGCATAACAGAATGTCAGAACCAGCAAACAGAGGCATTGAAGGTGCTCTGCATAAAACATCACCTTTGAAGATGTTGTCGAGAGAGTGAAGGTGAAGCTGCAGTCGGCTTTGGTAAGATTGAAGTCACGAAGAAGGTTGACCCTGACGAGATGAAGCTGCTGTCGAGGCGATTGAAGGTGAATATGCAGTCGGTTTCTTGATGAAGCTGGACTAATTGAAGGTGAAGCTACTTCTGTCGAAGCGATTGAAAGTGAAGTCGCTGGAATCTGTGAGTCGCTTGGTTGAAGCTTCGCTTGGTCGCTGGAATCAGGTGCTGTCGTGAAGCTGAAGGTGAAGTTGCAGTCGGTTTGTTGAAGCTGTCCAAGATTATTGAAGACAAAAAGAACAGATTTGTAGTGGAAATGATGAGGAGATTAAGAACCGAGTGTCTCTGATACCATTTTACGTTTCTTGGTGAGGAGAGAAAGATGAGGATAACGCTTTGTATAAGGAAAACATTGTATTGCTTGGTTATCCAATACAAAGGAGACAAGGCTCTTATATAGAGCAAGCTAGGTAACACCCTAGACTAACCTAGGTAACATGATAAGTAAACACTTAGACTAATATTTATCAAACTAGAAAACATTATACTAATCTATATAGTATTCTCACACTGCCATTCCGGTATATCTCCTACCCAACTCTCACCCAATGCTATTCGCACTTTGGGTGGATTTTCGTGTGACATCACACATCCGGGATTGACACTATTCTTTAGTCCTTTTTAGCATATTTTACCATCTAGATTCCAAATCTTTCGGTGTTTTTCTATTTTCTAGTAGAAATACGGGTTTTAAAAACTGGTCTAAGGATTGTTCTCATCTCTTGGTAAGTTGGTTTCAAACCCAGAATTTGAATTAAAAAAATGCTAATTGTTTTCTTCAAAGGCAGGGTGTTTTGCTTAAGCGTTAGCTCACATTACCGGATGACACCCAAAAAAAATAATAAAAAGAGAGACGCCCCTGAGGGCGCAAAGAAGTGAAAGACGCACCACTCCTCTTCCAAGAGAGAAAAAAAGGTCGCTCGGGTGGAGGATACTATCGATGGTCTTGAGCCCCGACACCCAAGAGACGCCACCCGAGGACTTGAGCCCCGACACCCAAGACTCTGTGGTCGCCTTCAAAGGTGTGGTCCCCTTCTCTAGATACACTTATGATAGACTTCTTTCGTAGAGGTTAAGCATTCATTATACCAAGAAGTAGGGAACTCATGTGGTGACTCCTAATGCTATTACTTGGTCATACACTGAGTTTTCCACTGGTACAACAACTTAAAGGGTGACTTGCTCCACTCATGCCCACCCCGGGGGTGACGCCATCGACCTCTTCCAGGCATAAGCCCAAAACCCTGTCCGGGCATCCACTCCTTCCACGAAGGTGCCTCCTTCCGAGGAAGTCATCTTTATCGCAGAGCCTATGATGCCATTCTCTCTCTATTTGGTGGCGCGTGAACCAGAGGGACGTTATGTCCCGTATGTTGGGCCACACTTTGACATCCAAAGGAGTACCTATATGTGGTCGGGGGCAACATGGAGATTTATTACATTGGGAACCGTGCCCACGGTTGAAGGGGTTACTTTGGTGAAAGGGAGCTCCGTCATGGACCCCAACCTGGAGCTCCAATGTTTGGTCGGCGTCTACCCTCCTACCGATAAGATTCCTCTGATCCTGGAGAAGAGCACCCTTCAGGGCCTGGTTAAACAGGGACTGTCCATGTTCGTTGAGGTACTGATCCTTTTCTCCCTCATTTATTTTTTGAAATATTTATAACACTTTGTTTTTCAGTTGATCCTTCTTCAACGGGGGTCTGGCCGGGGAGAAGGCGACATCGGGAGTACAACTCCAGAAGTGACAAGCTCTGGAGCATGAGTTGGATTGTAAGGCAAGCCGCCTCACGATGTAGGTGGGCAAGAAAGATTAGCGTAGATGAAAGAGAGCACCCTCTCCATTGTGGTGGACAAGCTTCAAAGGGGTAGACTTCCAAGCAGGAGCCCGACAAAGCGAGGGAGAAAGCGCATCAGTCCTTCGAGTCGAGCTCCCTATGAGGCTGGAGGAAAGTGTCGACGAGGCGATGGAAAACCTTCGGCGAAGCGAGGAGTTCAATTTTGCGGCCACGCTTTGGAGTCGGTCGACCTTAGTCAGAGTATTCAAGAGGTTTTCCCAGGATTTCTTTAAGGTCGACGCCCAATTCCCCTGGATCATCTCCCTTCCATGAAGGACTTCCGGACCATCTAGGCCAGGGAGATAGAGGCGGCGAAGACGGCTGAAGAGGTGGGGTCAGAGAGCAGAAGCAACTTCTCCGAGGAAGCCACTCCTCCTTATCGCCTAAAGGCACACACCCGACTTCTCCTCCTAAGGATGCACCTCCGGCCTTAGAATAGTTTTATCCTTGTAGTGTTTTAATCTTTTTTGCATCCCTTTTGGGGGGTTTGTTATGTAAATACGGCGCTTTCGATAATATGAAGATATATTTTTTTTTTTGGGGGGGGGGGGTTCCATTTTACTTAGCATTGTTTTCTTTTAACTGTTTGATGATCATCAAGGGTGATGCTTAGAGACCCAGTGGTTATTTTGTGATACTTGTTCCTTAGTTGAATTTGTGAATAGAGTGTTTACTTTAGGTGTTGATCACTTCAAGTTTTGATCGTATTTTCACAAATTCAATCTTAAAATTTATCTCCATGAAGTCATAAGGGATCATAACACCTTTGGTATGTATTGAGTAATCCTTGATAAATTTCAAAGTTTGGTAGAAAATAATAAATTGTGAGATGCCTTTAGGCGTGGAATTTTTTCAAT
The DNA here is from genome assembly GCA_946814005.1 of Chamaenerion angustifolium. NCBI lineage: Eukaryota > Viridiplantae > Streptophyta > Magnoliopsida > Myrtales > Onagraceae > Chamaenerion > Chamaenerion angustifolium. The sequence continues at coordinate 10,364,870 of OX328273.1, forward strand.
TGTTTAGCATTGAACATATTTTTCAACTTCTTCACCTTTCAGAACATAAGCGTTGGTATGGGGAATAGCGACACCCTTATAAAGTCCTTCCCATTTCGAAGATAACTTGTTCATCTTTTTTTTACGCGCAAATTCGTTTTTCCTCCATACTCTCTCTCCCTCACGAAAAACTGGTGAGAAGATACTCGCCTGTTATAATATCGATCCATGGTGAGGCGCATTTTTCCTTGCGTTTGTACAGATGCTCATCTCTTCTCATCTATTAGGTCTAGTTTGAGATGCCTTTGATTGTCGTTAGTCGCCGCCTCGAAGTGTGGGATGCCACTGCTATTTTGTTGGGGTGACCGCCTTTGAGACGTAAACTAGACCAAAGGGCGTGTCTCCAGTCTCTTTTTTGAGTGTTGTACAGAGCACCCAAAGAACGTTTCCCTTGCAAGGCATCCAACCTCTTTTTAAGATGGTTAAGGATTGTTTTGTTGACCGCCTCTACCTGTCCGTTCACTTGTGTGTGTTTCACTGAGGCGTGCCTATGCTCAATTTTTAGTTTTTCGCAAAACCATTTTAACTCCTTGCCCGTAAACTGATGTCCATTGTTACTTATCAGAATGGTCGCAATTCCATATCTAGAAATGATTCTAGATTTGAGGAATTTTATAACTTGAAATTCTGTGGTGGATGCCAACGCCTTAGCGTTAATCCATTTCAAGAAGTAATCAACCTCCACTATGATATAGTTGCGTTGCTTGGATCGTGGCAATGGACCCACAATATCAATTTTCCATTGTTCAAAAGGTCAGGCGGTGCCTGTGTTGGTCAACTCTTCTAGCAAGTACCCTATCCTCGGACTGTACTTTTGATATGACTCGTACTCTATCACCTCTTGGCTCATTGTGGGCCAGTTGTATCTTTTGTTAAGCATTTTTCGAATAATGGACCTCACTCCTTCATGAAAAGCGGCGTATCCTTCATGAACTTCTCTTAGGATAGTGGTCGTTACCGTTTGGCATAATGCTTGGGTCGATATTGACCTCATGGGAAATAAATTCCTTGCTTATTCCTGGTATATCACTTGGGGGTGCGTCGTTTCTATCTACGCCACCTTCTCAGGCCCGTCTACCTCGACCTTCTTCAGTCCCTCTACTGGTTGAGGGTGGTCTTTTCCTTCCTAGAATTTTCCTCCATTTGAATCAAGAGGTATTCTTTCTCATTCAATATGTGACGATGCACTGAACGCACATAGTAGTTGCGCGCCACGGGCTGATCGCCCCTTACCACCCCTAACCTGTGAGTAGTCGGGAATTTCATCAGTTGGTGGTAAGGATAATGGACCATCCTATGGGGATTCAAAATAGAATGCCCTAGTATTATATTGTAGGAGGCGGGGGCATCGACCACGATGAAGGTGACATTAATAGTCAGGGTGTTCCACCCTTCGGCCAAATATACCGACAGAGTGATAACCCCCACCGGGGAAAATCCCATCCACAGGAAGTTCACATTCTTCAAGTCCTTTTTGGTCTTTACCATCTTATTCAGGGTATCCAAGAAGATAATAGTCTTGGAGCTACCAGAGTGTATCAGTACTCGCTTGAGGTCTTACCCGTCGATCTCGGTAGTGATCACAAGGGCGTGCTAATGTGGGTAGGTTGCATGCACCATCTCTACCTATGAGAATAAGATGATTATCGCCTTCTTCTCTGGGACGTTTCCTAGCTAAGGCGTTTCTCGAGATCTGGGAGGCATAGACCTCTCGCGCGCCATTGGTTTCTCCTTTGGATGCGAAGCCTCTGCTTATGACATTGAGGGACCTTGTTATTTCCCTCATTCCTTCTTGCCCTCATCGGGGCAGATCATTCCTATCCCCATGGTGGGGGATTCTGCTCCGTTCTCTACGCGTCACAAATTCCTTAAGAACCCCTTCTGGATCAGGATCTCAATGCCCCTCTTGAGGATCTTTCAGTTGTCAATGTTATGGCCTTTCCAGCGGTGGTAACTACAATACTGGGTTAGGTCGGTCCGTATGAGCGCTTCTTTGTTACGCGGTGCTGGGCGTCGACAAATTCTTTCTCTCTATCTCAGCCAGGATGATCGAGATTTCTTTACTTAGAAGGGTGAAAGTCTCGTAGACTTGTCCATTTAGGTGTGGTTGTAAGATCCATTTAGGATTGAGGCATTAGGTAGCCCGAAGAATCAGTGGAAGGCGACGCCTCCTAAAGTGGAAGAGCAGGGAAAATAAAAAAAATTATTGTCAACACTAGTTCACCACAGGAGGAAGGCTTCGTGCCTCTGAATGTGTTCAACCGGATCGTCTTCGCCTATGTACTAGTCCATCTGGGGAGTTTGAACATGCGGCGGTATCGTGACTGCCAATATATTTTGGGTGAAGGTATGCGATGCCCTGTCACATACGCGATGCATAACCTTGCTCTTTTGTTCCTTCACAGTCTGAGCGACAAGCACCTCGATTTCCTCTCGAGTCATCACGCCAGGAGGAAGTAGCTTCCTTCATCCTTAAAGTGTCTACTAGGTGGGCTGCTCGAGCACGCGCTCTTCGCTCCCTTCACTTGAGGAGTGTTAGGGATTATGGTTTAGATTAGTGTTGGTTCAGTCCAAATGTTTAGGACAATTACAAACCAAGCCCACATATTTAGGACTTTTGCAATCATATCCCTAGCTTCACCTATATATAGACCATTACCTTTATTGTAATCTTCTAGTTTAAGGTATTACAAGATGAACTTCTCTCTAATGGCTGCCTTAAGCTTTTCTTTTACTCCTCACTCGGTTCTGTTTTCCTAAGATGGTATCAGAGCTTCAACTTCTTTCCAAGGGTTGAATCTGTTCTTTAGCTTGTTAATCTGTTCTTCACCTTGTTTCTCAACATCTCTTCAGTCCGAGAGTTCAGTTCTAGCTTGACGAATTCAATTCTCAGCTCCAGAAGTCATCCATCATGATCAACAATCATCCACCGTCAGATCATTGCCACCTCCAGTCGTATTCAGTGCATTCCTTATCACCTCCTGCTTCTACTGAATCACTTCATTCCATTCAATTAACTGCTGCTAATCAGGTGACCAGCTTGACACTGATCTGATTCATTTCAGCATCAATTCACTCTGAAGACATCGATTCAACAACATTGAATTCTTCAATCTCCACAAATCGTACTTCAACTAATTCTCTAGATCATCGCACCGATTCTGCAGCATCAATCCAGATATAATTTGCGTGCTGCATATCAATTTCAACCCTATTCTTCCTCACATACTGCTCATATTCACCTGTGCGATTCTGTGCATATGAAATTCTCTATTGCGATTCTCATGCGAATCTATTGGATCACCTATTCTCCAAGGTTTAATTAGTATGATCAGACATGTGATCATACTGCTATAAGTTTTCTACGGTTCTGATTTTCTGCATCTCTGTTTTCTGCTGTAAGTTCACTGCTGTTTGTTTCTGCAAGTTTCATTCTGAGGTGCTTGCTTCAATTTCTGCTGCATAATTCCGACTTTTTTCTCATATGATGCTGATTACTCGTTATTGGTGTTGATTTCTCACATATGATGCTGATTCATATGTTTCGTATGATGATGATTCCTCTGTTTGAGGCTAACTTTGAGTTGTTGATTACCTCCATTTGTTGTTTCTCTGCCAGTACAAAATTGTTATGGTTGTGTTTGTTTTCACCTGGAAGATATTATGTTTTGTTGCATGCTTACAAGCACGTTTACTACGTGTCTATGTTTCACTACGTGTTTTCAAACTCGTTTTCAGCAACCTCGAGGCTTTTCCTTCCCTCTTTGGTATTCCAGCTTTGGTTTGACAGTAGCAGCTGCATTAAAGGCTCTCAGTATCCTCATCGCCATGAATCATTTCCCAATCTCAACCTTACTGCACTAAGCAGACCTGTTCTCATTATTAGGGCAGGCCTGTGCCATGAAAATCAGCTCTTGCGCCAACACAATTCTTTCATGCAAAGGCATCAAAGAAGCAAGTTTACATGTTGAGAATGGCAGCAAGATCATGGTAGTTCATGATTGCAAGCAAAATAAGCAAGTAAAATGGGTGAATGTTAGATGTTAATGATGTTGATGAACTTCATTTTCCATTTTGATGGTTTAGGGACTTGATTTACATTAGGAGGTAGATCTACAAAGGGGAATGTTAGGGATTATAGTTTAGATTAGTTTTGGTTCAGTCCAAATGTTTAGGACAATTACAAATGAAGTCCAAATGTTTAGGACTTTTGCAATCATATACCTTAGCTACACCTATGTATAGACCATCACCTCTCTTGTAATCATCAAATTGAAGGTAATACAAGATGAAGCTCTCTCTAATGGTTGCGTTAAGCTCTTCTTTTACTCATCATTAGGTTGAGTTTTCCTAAGAAGGAGCTTGTCGAGCATCGCCATGAGGGCGGGCATCAAGAATATCTCAGGGGTTATCTCCACTCGAGATGGCGCTTGCTCTAACGACGCTATGTGAGAATGTGTTGGTCGGTGGACCTTACGCTCGGGCCTAGGTACTCGCTCAACGAGTATGGTAGGATGGGACCTAAGAGGTGCGCCTTAGGGGGGATATGCACGAAGCCTGTCTGTTCAGTTGCATTAGTTGGGGCATCATGAAGTCCGAGAGCTCTAGCCATTGTTGTAGGTTGTGGAGTGAGTTCTCATCGGTAGCCTCATGATGGTTTGTCTTCTCTCTAGTGTTAGGGGGAGCCATTGATAATATTTTCTCAAGGTTCCCCAAAACGGTGCCAAATGTTGTGGATCAGGGGTTCTCGATAATCCTCAGTCTGGAATGGATGTACCGCTATGATGATTGCTCCGATGACCTCTAACGATCAAATTGAAGGTAATCTTCAAATTTAAGGTAACACAAGATGAAGTTCGCTCTAATGTTTACCTTAAGCTCTTCTTTTACTCATTATTAAGTTCAGTTATCCTAAGAAGGAACTCGTCTAGCATCGCCATGAGGGCGGGCATCAAGACTATCTCAGGGGGTATCTCCACTCGAGGTGGCGCTTGATCTGACAACTCTATGTGAGAATGTGTTGGTCGGTGGACCTCAGGCTCAGGCCCAGGTACTCGCTCAGCGAGTATGGTAGGATGGGGCCTAATAGGCGTGCCTTACTTAGCGGGCGCATATGCACGGAGCAGTCTGTTCAGGTGCATTAGCTGGGGCATCATGAAGTCCGAGATCTTAGCAATTGTTGGACGCTGTGGAGTGAATCATCCTCGATAGCCTCATGATGTTTTGCCTTCGCTCTAGTGTTGTGGGGATCCATGGATAGTTTTTGCTTAAGGTTCCCACATACGGTGCCAAATGTTGTGGATCATGGGTTCCCGATAATCCTCAGTCTGGAATGGATTTGCCGCCCCGCTAAATGCTTCGATGACCTCCAACGATCAAGCCTGGGGTGTTCCCGTTGTTTCCCCTCCAACGATCAAGTCAGGTGGAGGTTCGTTTGTAAGGAGAGTAAATGTGGGAAAGAGTATTGAATACTTAGAATTGAATGTTGGTATAAGGTAGGTGAGGGGTATTTACAGACTCGTTACCTTCGACCTGAATCAGATCAGGTTCTTACCCTGGTCAGGTAGAGTTGTCTCAAGCGAGGCAACCGAGGTTGAGTTTGCATTAATGGGCTCAAATGGCAGGATAATTTTAGTCCGACCATAAATAAATGACCGTAATAGACTGCAGGGAGCGCCGTATTGTAGGCTACGGTACTTATTTGTCATCTCACATCCTTTGCACCCAGTACTTTATTGTCCCTTGTACGGTACAATGGCGAAAGGAGTTGGGCGAGCCACCAAAGGCGGGCCAGACGAAGGCGCAGGAAGAAACGACAAGGAGACACAGGCCTAAGACGTCTGATATGCATGACCGAGCGTCACTCCTAAGAAACCTTCCCCAGGGTGGCACTAATGATGTTACTCTGGGTCGGATCAATTTTGCCCCAGGTCGGTATCAAGATACCTGGGTCCCGAGGACCAATACCCAACAAATAATATTCTAACTAATTGCTTGGGATACAAAATTGTTTTGGTAAAAGTAATGGACTAACTTTTAGAAGGACACTATTATTCATCTTCATTGGTTGCAGAATGCATTGTGGAAGTCGCTTCCCCAGTTATTAGCTTCACATATCCAATTCTAGCCATACAACCCTTCCTTTCCTAAACCTCCACAAGAAAATCCACCATTTTCCAGTTGAAAACTTAAAAAAAATGAAAGGTCATAAAATTGAGATTTCTTCTTGTTTAAAAACGTTGTTTAGCAGATGAAACGATTCTAAGAATCAAGCAGACCAAAAAATATAATTATTCAATTACTGTTTGCAGTGAGATAAAAAATCTCATTCTGTCGCAGATACATCTCTTTTGAAAACATACAGAGGTTTTGAGATAAGTTTCGATATGCAATCATCCCTTTTGATATCATATTGCATTGTTTCGATATGAGATAACAAGTACAAATCACAATGGACTTACATAAACTGGAATGGGATGACGAGAAGGTTTGTTCATCCCGAGAAGGCTTTCATAAGTTGTGTTCCAACTTCAAGACATTATTCATCCAAATCATCAAACAACTTAGCTAGAGGAACCCTGATTTCCTTACACTTTATATTTAGGATCCGTTGAGTGTCTATAAAATGGTTTGATCAACCAGGCCTAGTCTAGTACGAGTCAGATTGACTATCTTTAGTGCAATATTTTTAAACATTCTATCTCAACGTTAAAAAATAATTATTTTCTCATAAAATACTCTACCCACCACTGATATAAGTCTCGCCGATTGTAAGACGAAAACCCTAGCAAGATGATGCATAACGTTTCTGCTTGAGGAAAGGATGGATCAAATGAAGACGCCATAACCAAGGATGGAAAATTTGATTGATAAGTTGGAGTTGAGTGCCACAGATAAATCTGATAAGTTCAATAGTTCTCAAAAAACCAAGAGAATACAAATTCTCACAAAGTAATTTTGCAAATCTAATGTCTAAAATTCAGCCATCCAAAGTAACCATAATGACACCTATAATTAATTAAAAGAAACCCTAATGTACTTATATAATTATATAGGTACTTTTCAGCCCAAGTAAATTCTTAAAAGGTTTAAGAAGCTAATTCAAATAAGAGGTCTAATACCTAAACATCCAAAGATATTTTAGCTGATTAATTATTCAAAACACACTTAAACAAGCTTAAAACAATGACTCAAAATATATTAGACTCAAAGACTTCATCTCCTTATCAAGATTTGTTGAACATACTTGCAGACCTTCATCTTCGTGGCTCGAGTCTCTTGACATATAAGGATGCTCAAATCATTCCCCTTTTCTTCAAAATCTTTTCGGCCCGAATCTTTGCTTCGAGAATCAAATTTTGCTTTTTGGTGACTAGAAAAATTAGTAATCCTTAAATATGTTGGTATTGAATCTCCTGGGTCAAAAATAAAGTAGATTAGTTGTTTAACTCCTCTCAGTAATAGTAACCCCTTGTCTACGTTAGCAAGGAATGGATCTCCCATATGCGGTGATACTGGTGACATAAAAAATTGTCTGTTAGCTGTAATCTCTCCGCATTCATCTTCCCATTACCATTTATAGTAAGTGACGTGTTCCTTGCAATTCAACCCTATTTTTTGTTGTGACATCATATAAGCTTCTCTCTTCAATTGTACAACACAATTTGATCTATAGCATTGATCATGAGAAGGAACAATATCATCACTATCTTCTTCCCTTTACCATTATATTCAATCAACGCACTTTGCATATTTGAGCATTTGGGTGGCGGAACACTATTTTCACCTTCTAAGCATATAATTATCTCACTAAGAATGTTACCAGGCATACGAAGACACACAACTTCGTAACTCTTCATTACTAATTTCTCTATCCCTTCTACCAATATGATCTCGCTAGAAAGGGTTAAAGGAGTGTTTGACCTGCCTTCTGATGCCTCGGTGTTGGCGGTTGCATTAGTGATCGTTTTTGCCTTAGTAGCATCGAATGTATGCTCTTCTTTCCATGAAGTAAATTGTTTTCTCAACACCGCCTTCATCTCCTCCCACGTCTCAATGAGACATTCCTTGTTCTTTCATCTGTTCATAACTAAATGATCCCACCAAGTAATAACATAATCATAGAATTCAATGGTGGCTAATGCTACCTTCTTCTTATCAAAGATATTTTGGAAATCAAACACTAGGTCCATATTCTTCTCCCATTCAAGGTATGCTTCCAGATCATTTTTCCCATGGAAATATATAAGTTTTATCTTCCAGATTCCATTCCAACTGTACGTCATATAGTTCCGAGCCAACTGAAATTGCACATGTTGTTTGCTCTCTTTTGCACAATCAAACTTCTCAATAAATAATTCCATATCAATACTTGATATGCATATCAACTTCTCTATAAGTGCAGGCACAAGTGATTAAAACTCTATAAACAGATTGTACTTCAAAATCTTAGCCAAGACAATTAAATTCGTTTTTTTTTTTGCTAAATAGAATCACCTACCGAAATCTAAACTTAATAAAGAATATAGATTGGATACGCTTGAAGGTAGAAGCTTGTGATACCAACTAATAAGATTCTCGTCTATTGTGACACGAAAACCCTAGCAAGATGATGCAGAAGTTTCTGCTTCATGAAAGGATAGATGAAATGAAGACGCCAAAACCAAGGATAGAAAACTTGATTGATAAGTCATAGTTAAATGCCACAGATAAATATGATAAGTTCGATAGTTCTCAAAGAACCAAGAGAAGAAATTCCCTCGCAAAGTAATTTTGTCCATCTAATCTCTCAAAATCGGCAACCCCCTTGGGTGGTTATTAAAATTCTCTAAACTAACCCTAATGACACCTATAATTAATTAAAAGAAATCCTAATCGACCTATCTACCTATATGATTATTTTTCACCCCATCTAATCCCTTAAAAGCCCAAACATAACTCAGTTTATTAATTATTTAAAACACACTTAAACAAGCTAAGAACTATTACTCAAAATAAATAAGACTCAAAGACTTCATCTCCTTAACAATATTTGTTGAACATGCTTGCAAACCTTCATGTTCGTATCTCGAGTCTCTTGACATATAAGCATGCTCAGATCAACCAATGTAAAAGATGTACTGCTAGATGCATATGAAGAAGTAAAGGAAAGAAGAGAAGTTAAAGAACGTAGGAGTGCAAGTGATGCAGGTTTAAAAAATAAGAAGGTAGGCGTATTTTGGGTAATATCTAATTAATATCCGGCTACAGGAGAAAAGAAGAACAAATCAGCCGGAAATGCAAACAAATGGGCGGAAAAGTGCAAATACCAATAATTCAAAACATTAGGGGTGCATAAACAATTAATATGAGTGTATTCACTACCCCTAACAAACATCTGGGTGCATTTTCAGTATTTTCTCTTATTTAAATTATGTGTCAGTTAATATCAACAAGTTTTAATGGATTCAATTATAATACTCTTGAGTTAAAATTGAATAAAATATTATCTAGGAAGACCAAGTTTGATGTGTAAACTTGACATCGCGCCCTGTCCTTACTAGACTGCGAACCTACGAGTTTTGTCCAAGAATTGAGAGATTTTGCAATGTATAGTGAAGCTTACGATCCACCTACTTTTTTATTTAAATGTAACATTTCTAAATATTACATTCTAAATCCCTATAGTCTTCAAAAATGAGAATTTGGTGTGAGTCTTATTCAATTCACAGAGGAGCACCCTGCTCTCTGTTGTGTAACAAGCATGTGGCATGTTGATATGGATTATTTCCATGCATGGTTATACATTACAATCATGTTCAATATATTTATATTTTGTTTAGCACACGTTATACAAGTTAATTTATTTTAGTATTCATGTATAGGAATGTGTGCTAAGCGCGCAATGATGATAAGAAATGTTCGATTTATTATCCATGTTAAAATAATTTTATTATAGGTGCATGTCAAAATCACTCACCTTCATATGCTTGATTTTTATTGAATGTCTAATGTGATACATGATAACTTTAATTTAATATACTTGTATGTGGTGACTAGAAAACATTTTCTTGACTGATGTGATTGCTAGATTTAGCTTAATATGGAATACATTATCATCATGTATCATATACTTGAGGAGGATATTGGAAACATAATGACTTTTGACTATGGGCCATGCTTTTGTTGTTTGATTTAGTCGATAAATAAATTGAGTGAAAGAATGTGTGAATTGAACTGTCTAACTTGTGTGCTATTATGATGATCCTGATATGAATATTTTGCTTTTGTAAGAATGGAAACTTCAAACAAGAACATTACAGGTGATCTCAACAAAGGGTGTAAGTTGAATAACGATTAGTAGAACGTATGCAGTCTATAAATCTAGTACGTTTGATGCTAGGAAGACGTCCGAGAATCTGTGTAAGCTTGCTGCCACAATAGTTTGAAAAGGAAAGATAGTTTGTCTTGTTTGACTTTGATGAGTGATGTGGAGGATGATATTTTTACGGAATTAAAGAACTATCAGATGACTAAGGACCTATAGAATGTACTACGGGAATACTTTGGTACCTATTCCATTGTTCGGGTATTGTCTTTGACAGTTAAGTTGGATTCCTACACACAGAGAAAAAACAAAACACTAAGCACTATGCATCTATGGCAAATGACTGATTTGATTGTAGAGTTAAGTGTTGTCGGTCATGTCTTGACCAACGAGCAAAAAGTACAGGTTGTAATTTATTCACTTACAAGCTCTTGGAATGTAAGGAAGACCACCCTGACCCACAATACTTTTATTTACACTGAGTGGCATCTTGAGTTATAGGAGGATAGGTTTCAAGCAACTAAATCTTTGTTTTAGTTGCACATTACCTCCTCTTCAAATACTTAATATGGCTTCAAGAGGAAACGACAAGATCGAGTCCAAGAGAAAGTTGTAACAAGGATGAAACCCAAGTCTTACCAATAGCCCAAGCAAAAAAAATTATCATGTGTGCGAATGACAACGGTAAATACTTGGACTTTGGCAACAAAAGCCACTTTGTCAAATCATACACTCAACACCTTGGCACCAACACTAGTGAACTTAGTCTCTAGTTCGGTCTTTTATCATAATTCAATTCTTTGTGGATGATTGAATTAGGAAGGACATACCACATTTCACGGGATCCATATGCGTATGTAGAATTTTGTCAAACTATTCATGGAGCACAATGGATGTTTGTTGAAAACAACTCATGAGTTTCAATCAAAGGCATGGCTACATGCAAGTTAGTCATGTGTGATTCTTGATCTCTTCTATTACACACGACCACCTTTACGCTCCACAAATAGGATGGAATGTTGTTCCTAAATCTGGTTTGATGTACTTAAGCTTTCATGATAAGGTTTTTGAGTTGACAAAGGGTCCGACTCTGTATGGAAAAAGTTTCATTTCTGGTAGCTTTACAATTTTAGAGTTGGATGCTAAGTAGAATTTCAGTTTTCGATGTTTATTTTTGCTAGCGGTCTTGGTTTCAGGCATTCAACATGACAACATCTAGTGGTAATCACCCAGTTTTGGTTTGAATCTGATTTTGTTTTTTAATGTAATGCAGGAACTGAATCAATCTGCCACAAAGGAGACTAGTGCAATTCAACCTTGTAATTAAGCTTCCCAAGTTACTGTAAAGATAAACACCACTACGATGGTCAAGTACAAGTCGCTTCCAAGGAAGTTCCCAGAAAATAAACAATATGATGAAAGATTTTGTTTTTTGGTATAATATGTTGTAGACATTAGAACTCAAAGATGTTTTTATGTTTATATTAGGTTGTTGTGGAAGGGAGGACAAATCCCCATTTTGAATTGTCCTGGAACAGGTTTTAGGTTTTACGTTTGCAATAGTGTTACTGTGGAATATGTAATGGAGAATAAATACCCTCCGTTGGAAGTTCTCCCTCGTGTTCATAGCCTTCATCATGAAAATCCCTCCACATTACCATCTTTGGGTTATTTGCGAGCTCAATTCATTATAAAAGACATTGAAGATTGAAAGGATAATGGAGGAACTGCAAAATTCAGAAGGGAGATAACAGTTGAAACAGTAATTATTGATGAAATAGTGAGGAAAGAAGTGAAATAATGAATGAAAAAATACAGAGAAGTGTTATGAATTCTGGTAGACAGTCTGAAGGGTATTTTAATCATCACAGTAAATTTGTTTTTTGAATCTTGGTCTAAATCGTGCACGTGAGTAGCACATGTGACGTTTTACATCCAAAGTGGTTGTTAAAATAAAGTAGATACATTTACGCTTTATGAGGCACCTGAAAGTATAAAAACAAATTAAGGTACCTATGATTTCTGAGGCACCCAAAACATGAATTTTACGGCACCTAAGTGGCTTTTGTGCTTATACCAAAAGGTCTAAAAATAAACTTTTGTGCATGACATTACATGTCGATGACGTATCAATATCTGGAAATGATAAGGAGAACGTGAACCAGGTTAAGATTTGGTTATCATCTCAATTTGAGATGATATATACTTGTGAGTCTGCTTACATTTTTGAGATAAAGATCTCGAGAGTTCGTTCAAGGAAGTTCTGTATTTTTAGAATAGAATTACATGAATAGGTTCTTGAGTGGTTTAGTATGCAAACAAGTAAACCTATTGAGACTCGTATCAGTAAAAGACAAGTCTTGTCCAAAGACTCCAGGTATTTGCCAAGCTGTGGGATTGGTTAGTCAATATCAATCTTATTAGGTCCTTCAAATTGGTAAGGGTTAAAGAGAATCATGAAATATCTGAAATGAATTGTTGATTATTCACTTTGTTATCGACGTGGTCAAAGTATTCGTATAGAAGGATATAGTGATGTTGACAATCGAGGAGGCCTCGATTAATGAAAAGTCATCTCTGCTCTGATATGCGTTCAAGGTGTGCAAATTTTGCTATCTCTTGGAGTAGCAAGAATATGTCTTATGCATCGTTGTACACCATGGAAGCTGAATATGTTGACCTCACATAATCAACTCTAAAGGATGTGTTTGTTGAAAATGTTCCTTGAAAATCTTATGGATATTGCAGAAACGGTTTAGTCAGTTGACCTATTGTGATAAGGCAACAATTTCTTCCACAAAGTATCCTAAGTTCTACAACAAAAATAACACATTGAATATCACAATATGCAAGGGATGTGGTTTCCCTCAAGATGATAAAAGTGATGTTTATGCCCATAAAACAAATGATAATTCATCCATTGACAAAAATTTTGAATACAGATGCCTTTGTTAGACATGTGAAATCTTTAGGGCTACAAAGAATTTGAAATACTTCATGCGAAGTTATTTTCCCTTCTAATGAACAATGTTATATTCAATCAATGAGTTTGATTAGTACACATGTGTTTTATACAAATTGCTTAGTGCATTCATGACTTATGTTTTAATGTATGTTGAGAAAACTAAATGTTAGCTCTGTTACACGATTACGAGCGGAAAATGGAGGTGAGACACGATTACGAGCGGAAAATCACCAAGTGGATGATTTGAGAGGAATTTTCTCAAATTCATAAGTTATTAGTTGACATGAGGTCATCGATAATTTGATAAAATTATTTTATATAGTTTACTTTTGAGTAAGATGAGTGGACAAAAAAAACTTTTGAGTAAGACGAGAGTCAGTGAACTCTAGTTTAGATGCATGTGGTATCAGAACAAACATACGCACAACACATATTTGTGATAAATGACATACACTCCATGGGAAAAGGAGAAGATTATTGAAATACGATTTCATATAATGTATTCTATTGGATGACCACAGGTTTGCACAAGCATGACCTCAACTTGTTGTAGTATGAGAATTATGGATCCATAAAAGTTTCCAAATTGTGTTCACTCATGACCCCAATCATACTTGAGATCTAATAGACAATTTGTTCCATTCTCTCCACCAGACACTGAATCCGACAGGCAAGGAAGTGGTTCATCATCTGTAGTTTATCTCTCTCACTTGAATGAACAAGTGTCGGCTCAACCTGATCTCACACCAAGAGTGGAAATGTGTCTGACACCTTTGGTCATGTAATTTTTCTTTAGGTTTCACTGCATAAGGATCTTTCACACGTATATATACATTGTGTCCATAACCACAAACGACATCGCGGTTTGTGGCCACCTAGAGGACCCAATAACGAGAAGACTCTATATTGATAATACTTTTACTATGTAACTATCAACACAATCCAACTCACTTTTCAAGAATCGGGACCTAGGTACTTCTCGACGCACCCACCTAGCATGGACTAAGATAGCAAACATTAAACCGAACCTCAAGTAACTATTCAAAGTAATTAGGTTACACACGTAACTCTTACACAAAGAGCTCTAGGTCTGACACTACTCCATGTTAAGATCATATCTTGGGTCATACTCATGGTTGTTTTCGGTGCACTGTAGTATAAAACACGCGCTATAGCATATCTTCTTTCCCATAGAGCATAGGTCCAAATATTGTACATATGTCCAAATGTTGACATATATCAGTTAGGCACGGAAAATACCTGAACCAAATGTTACAAAGACTCCCGACCGACTCATAAGTAGATCATCGAACCATTATCTTTTGAAGTGGAAAATTTAACAGTTTCAGACATATAGTCCTTTCGGTTTTCCCAACGAACTTTCAGGTAAAACAAAATCACTTAGCTCACGTAGACATAAAGGCATAGATCACCCGTGTGAGAGGGTGATGAGATACACTTTGACATATTTCAATATATAATCACAACAAGAACACACAAATCACTCAAGTGAAAACATGCATACTCAAACATAATTCAAGTTAAAGTACATTATATGGGAAATAAAACTAATGAAGTACATCAACTAAGTCTATGCAGTCCTAGAGACTGCATATGCCTCACTAAAGGCTACCTTTTTAAGGTTGAATAGACGAACCACGACCATCTCATCCGTAGACAAGTAGTTCAAACTCATCACGTTGTGTCTAACCACTCTGTAACATAGTTTTTCTTGATATCTATATGTTATGACTTATAATGATACTTACGGTTCTTTGTTGCGGAGATTGAGGCTCCAACAACTTAGAAATCAATTTGAGAGTCTCTTAAGCAAAATAACTTATTTAGTCTCTCCAGCAAAACGACTTAGCCCATACAAGAGACACCAATTCGACATCTATCTGGACCAACACAAAGCATGATTGTTTCTTTCTCATCCACAATATGTTGCACTGGAGAGCAGATCATAAAATCCGAAGTGAATTTTCTCTCATCAAAGTCACCACCATAGTCTCCATCGTTGTACCTACTCATTCGAAGATTCTCGAACATTCAACAAGCCTCTTCGGTAGCAGAGGGCATAACAACGCCCTTAATATATCGCAAGAACCTATTTATTGTGTGCTAGTTCTTCAATCCAGGTTCAATATGGCACCGACATACCATTGCATGAAAGAATTTGGTTGAGTACATACCTTTTTGTACATCAAGCTCCTGACTGTGATCAGATACAAAATTTATTACAACTGGTACATTTATTTTGTAGCCTTCAGACACATATCCATGTTGAGAGGTTGGTCAATGTAAGTTGGAGTTTCAATTAGTTTGCAGTTACTCATGTTGAACATTTCCAACACTTTGTGTATGTATCTCTCAAGTGAAATTCACAATTGCATCCTAAATTGATCTCTCGAGATTTAAATCCCAAGGATGTGTGCCGCCTCACCCATGACCTTCATCCTGAACAGAGAGGACAACCAGATCTTTGCTTGTGTAAGTAACTCTGAGCTATTTCTGGTTATGAGTATGCCATCTACATATATATTCATAAACCTAAACTCTGGTCCCGACGTTTTTGTGTACAGACAATGGTCCTCATCGATCTATCATAAGAAATACATGTTTTGTCTTGATTTCGCTAATTCTAAGACCTCTCAGCCTATATTTCGTAGTCGATGGGTACACCCACAAGTACACTGGTTGCGGTTCTAGAAAAACGAGTTGGATCGTGATGATGGTTTCATTGGAAGAGGATAATTATTATAGGATCTTCCCGACGTAGGTTGTAGTTGTGGACACAATTAATATATAGGCCTGAAAGATCCTTGTGTGCCCAGACCTGACTATCGGTCGCATGACTGCCACCTTGTATGCGACTTTACTGTATAATCAAAATTCTTTCTCGTAGCGTTTACATAATGAATGAGCGCACCACACTTTGTACGATTGAGAGATTTTGATCTTTGGGATTGGGTCGTCCATTAGTGGAAACCCATTTTAATAAGCTCGGTATTGGACACTGAGCCAAATCATCACCTCTATGTATGACTATATGTAAGGGGTGCTTAGGGTTAGAAAACATGAACTTATTCTCTTTCTCGTCAAGAGAATAGTAACTTTACCGTCCTACAATTCAGTTGTGTTAGAGGATTATATTTCATTAGTTTACAAGTTGATGTACTTACTTTCAATTTCATGTTAGTCCCTATGTTTAGGACATTTGCTTATTAATACCTAGTACTTCCTATATAAGGAGTACTATCCCTTTGTATTTGATCATCTAATCATTCCACCATGTTTTCAATACACAAAGCCTTAATCTCAGGTTTCTCTCCTCATTCAATCTTCAAATCCTTTCATGGTATCAGAGGTGGTTGATTAGGGACGAAATGCAGATTCTGTTGGAAAATTCAGTTGCAAAATCAGTCAAGAATTGGAAATTGATAGTGTCCAGCTTCCCTCGCGCAAGTTCTTCCTTCAATTGTCATTTTAGCACCTTCCTTTGGACGAATCAAGCTGGTTTCCTCCTCATCACATTCAGACGAGTCGGAATCGATCAATTCCAAGCAACATGAGACCAGATTTCAACAATCGGATCGCACAAATCAGACCGTTGTTCTTTAGCTTCTCACGCAGGTCTTCATGTCTTCAATTGCCATTACAACATGCTTCTTTGTTCGAATTAAGCTTGTCACATCACCAACAAGTTCATACGAGCAGCAATTAGTCGAATCCAAGCAGAAAGAGTTTCGATTTCAAAATCCAAAGGAGATCCGAACCAAAATGCTGCAGAATAGAACAACATCAACCTTCCAGCGATCGTCTTCAACAACCAGAGCAGCCTTTTTGACGAATCTTCTTGCATCGATTCGTGTCAAGAATGCACCAAGATAGTGATTATTTCGAAGACTACAACGATTGTTTGGTAGTTCAACTTCGCACGCAGTCGCTGGAAGTGTTCTGTTATCACGTAAGTGTTCTGTTATCACTCTGTTCTTGCTGGTGCTGCTGCGTTTGATTGCTGGTGCTGCTGCATTCGATTGCTGGTGCTGCTGCGAGATAAAACTCCACTTCTTCGTTGGTTTAGGCGTGATTTTGCTCAGAATATGAGAAATAATGCTGCTATTATGCTGGTACTGTGCTGCAATTCTGTTCTGTTATGGTTTGCTGCTCTATGATGTGATTCTGTTCGGTTCTTTTATACTACTGCAAGTACTGTTCGAGATCGAAGCTGTTATGTTCATGATTTACTTTTCCTGATACTGGAAGACCTGATTTAGTTGGTTCTGGTTCAGTTCATGTTAGTATTGTATGAAGGTTCATCAAATGCTCTGGTTCTGGTTCTGATTCGTTTGAATCAGTGAAGCTGGTTTGAATTATTGAGTTGTTGTGCTGCAAGCTGCTGGTAATTGCTGTGCCTATTGTTTGAGCTGCTTAATACTGAGCTAAATCATGCCTTGATCGAGATTACTGATCTGATTCATGCGACATTGCTCCTGAAAATGCTGAAATGCTGATCTATGGTGCTGAAATGTTGATCCATGGTGCTGAAATGCTGATCTATGGTACTTTCCATTGATGTTGATCCAAGTGTTTGATGGTGATACTGTGATACATGCTGAATTGTGCCTCAAATGCTGAAATACTTGCTCGAGATTGCTAAGTTGACTCATTACTTGAAATGTTGAAATGCTTGATGCTGAAGTTGCTGGTTCAAGATCAGAATGGTGTATGATTGAGTTGCTTGCACAAGCAAGTCTTTGGTGCGATTGCTTCGAGCTTTGGCTGCAAGTTCAAGTGTCGATCAGACTTTTACTTAGTTGTTTCGTTTAGCCTAAAATGGTGTGATCACGATGGATGACCAAGAAGGCACCACGGACATGACCATGGCGGCATTGCTTTCGTTTAGTTTTACTCTCGTGTTCGTCCGTATGCGGTTACCCACGTACTTGTGTTGGGCTCGAAGAATCAAATTGAAGATGGAAGGTGTGTGATCTCAAGTCGATTACGGACTAGATCGGGATTGGATTTGGGATTTCTTACAAGTAAAGAAGCATTTGCAAGTTTTGGGACCAATTCAGCAAATTTCAAAAGATTGAGGATCAAAAGTCAAGAAAATGAAGAACTTGGGTGAATGTTAGAGGATTATATTTCATTAGTTTACAAGTTTATGTACTTACTTTCAATTTCATGTTAGTCCCTATGTTTAAGACATTTGCTTATTACTACCTAGTACTTCCTATATAAGGAGTACTATCCCTTTGTATTTGATCATCTAATCATTCCACCATGTTTTCAATACACAAAGCCTTAATCTCAAGTTTCTCTCCTCATTCAATCTTCAAATCCTTTCAAGTTGTGGTAAGTACCTGTGGAGACCTAGGTCACTGCCCGTTAACCCGTGACATTTTCTCACGTCCGACATACTGTGATCCCAACCTCGGAAAAATCCACTTTCGCTAATACAATCATTAACGGTGGTAACTTAAATATGTGTTTATGTTTGTAGCCTAAACGATTGTATGTTTAATATATTTCAAAAGTCCATATAATCATTATATTTGTGAACGAGTTCATGAATTGAATTACTTTTGCAATTAAAAAAAATACTTGCTAGTTAATTATTATAGTAGTACTAAATTAACAAAAAAACCATTTTTTCAAATTTATTCCATATTTAATAATTAAGTAGCAAAATAACCCTTCGATTTTCAAATTTTCAAAAATAACTCGATCCGCAGACCCCGTTCGTGTTTAGTGGGGTATATACATACCTTAATTTTCTTCTTCCCCGTATCGGTTTGTTATTCTCTAGCCAGCAACCAACATTCTCTCACTACCTGCCTGCCTCGCCTACCGCTGCCAACCAGCAGCCCACTTTCGGAAATGCCCAACCGCGAGACATCCGACCCGACGTTCGATTGGAGTATAATTGCATTTTTCCTCCCCTACCCCAGACGCCGCCACCGTCAACAACTTCGTCACCACCACACCCCGTTGTGGTCGCACCGCAGCCGGTCCATTGGAGCCCCACACCTAGGTGTACGAAAACCCTAAGAGAAGCAAGCGAAATCATAAACCAAAGGTTCGTCTACCAAGATCAGCTACTTTCCCTGGGAGAGTTTCAGGTATTCAATCATGTAGTAGTGTAATTTGCACGTCTAATTATAGTATTAATTTCTTATCCGTGTTTAAGGTAAACTGGAACCCATACACCCATGATTGACTGCAAATTAAATGTGCCACTGGTCTATATGGAGGATGCACATTTATGCCTATCAAATGTGCCGCTACTGCACTTTCACAATGTGGATTGGCACATGGTGGATCAGATAATGTAACAATTCGGTCTCTGTCAACCAATCTTAGAAGCATTTTAGGATCAGCAAGATGGTGATAGATTGCATAAAATACTATAGGATAAGAAGATATGCGAGCCATGGGTCATCCGACATCATGCGTACATACAATTGTTGAACAATCGTGGTCTGCATCTAGTTCATGAACCAGACATACACGTAGCTCGTTCCGAGTACTTGACATGGTACTCAAGGATGACAATTACTTTGATAAAAAATGTAAGACCACCGGTAGAAGTTGGCGTGGATGAGAGTTGCCACTCCAACAATGCACTTCGAACCATATGGGAACCAAACTATATTGGTGGTAAGATTTTTTTATAAATAAATTCATTTGTAATTGTTATTCTTTGGTGTACTTCTCAATATTACATTTTTTATGACATAGATGCGAGGATGGAAACATGTTACTCGCTATTGCAAGAAATTGATGAAGACAACAACGGGGAGATCTAAGAACTATGTGGACAAGATTATGAATGCTAATCCGTTCTCTCATGACATAATTGGTGAATTATCAGATGATGGAAGAAGTGGTGTCATCAAGTGAAGATGAAGAAGTAGAAAATACAAATCAAGCAGAAGATATTGAAGAACAGATGTTTCACCATCTTGCATATCCACCACCTCCAATCACTCAACAATCTCAAACTCAGGAGGTTCAACGTGAAGTCTCCTAATGAACGAAGATGAAAAATGTGAGGGGTCGGACTAGGGGGACATCGACTCGTAGTAGTAAGGATGACCAATCATAGAGGATGAATACCTTAGAGAATAAAAAACTCACATATGTTTTTATTTTTAATTTTAGGCAAAATATATAAAAATTATTGTAGTACTTTATTTAAACAAAATATTTGTTATGTTAAGAGTGTTGTGGATCAATTTGTAATAAATAGTCCTAAATGATAGTTGTTCGTGTTTATCTTTCAATATTTGAAAATCGAAAGATTATTTTGATAATTAGTTATTAAATTAGGGTTAATTTTATATATATATATATATATATATATATATATTACCTTTACAGGGTGATTAAATTATTGAAGTCGAGAACTTTCTGGAAGCCGGTGGATGATGTACAGTGGAAATTAATTTCGACGAAGTTACAGATGACAAAGGCACAGAGAGATTTTGTCGTGTTCTTTTGATGTCTTGAAGGGACACGTCTCCTTTCTCAATTTGTGTGGCCAGTTTCAGTTGCAGCCTTTTCGTCCCCACACTAATGACTTTCCCCTACGTGGAATCTATTTGTCCATCACTTTACAGAGTCTCCTTCTCATCCCGACATTCATAATAATTTATAAGTAGTGTCTTCTCTTCTTCAACTTACAGTTTTCTAAGCTGAGGGTCTTTGAATTCAGTTTCTCTTTACTTTTAATTAATATTAATGGCTTCAATGTCTATAACCCGATCGGTTATATCGAGTACTGGGACACTCCCATGTAACGTGTCCAGCAAGAACCAGCTACTTCATTGTATGGGTTGTTCTCCAATCCGTTTTCAGAGCAGAAGAAGCTTCACCACCCTCAGGTGCATGGCAGAGGTGAGTAATCATGTTTACTTTTAATCTACAAATAGCTGGATATTGTTATTCTCATAATTTTTCTATCTTTTTTAATGGTAGTGAATATCTATTGATGTATGTAGGATTCGGATTCCCAAAAGGCAACATCAGCAGCTTCAAGATCGGGTATCCCTCCTCCGATTACGGAGCTGAAACCAGAGCCACCAGCTACCCCGTCTAAACCCAAGGTAACATAAAACCGTATAATAATGTCTTCATAAAGTTCTCTTCTCATAGACGTACTACTACTCTTATGTTCGTATAATGCCAGACAAGGACATTTATTATTATAGCTAAACATTAACTACTGATACAATTTACAGGTGAGCACGAAATTTACAGATATCCTTGCCTTCAGTGGCCCAGCACCCGAGAGAATCAATGGGCGACTGGCGATGGTTGGTTTCGTTGCTGCAATGGCTGTAGAGCTATTCAAGGGTCAGGATTTGATGTCTCAGATATCTGAAGGTGGTGTCTCATGGTTTGTTGCCATTAGCATTTTGCTGTCTGCTGCATCACTAATTCCATTCTTCAAGGGGGTACGTGTAGAGTCACAAACAAAAGGTTTCATGAACGCTAATGCGGAACTTTGGAATGGGAGGTTTGCCATGTTGGGTCTCGTTGCTTTAGCCTTCACCGAGTATGTCAAGGGAAGCATCTTAATATAACCATGCAGCTCTATCCTAGCCAAGCCTACCTAAACAGAATATGTAGATGTTGTAGACTAGTATGATTGGATATATTCAGTTTTATAAAATGTAAACTCTTTTTTATAGACCCCTCTACTCTTTTTATTATTGGTTCGAGTACTAATCCTAATTAATAATCTTGAATAATTACATTTAGTTTGTATGTCCACACTAATAAGAAATAGTTGAACACTGCATCTCATCTGCGACATACTATTTGTTAGCGATCATAGCTTTAGTTCTTCACATTTGTTGGAATTTGAGACTATACCTTTTTTTTTTTTTTATCAAATTAGTCACTTTACTTTAGGAAATAAAACGTCGTGACTAGGTCTCGTATGTTCGTACATCATATCATTAGCTATTAAACATACAAATGATAGTGGTGGTCCTTCGATCCAATCACTTAGATGGACTCCCATACATTTATCCAATTTGCGCATTCATTGCTCGTTCTTGATATATCTCGCCATTGCACTTGCTCGACTTGTCTTGCGAGTGCTCGGATGTTTGGTATTATTGTTGATGGTCTCAATGTTTCGGCCCCTTCATTAGTTGTTAATGGACCACTTGTAAGTCCGTTTATATGATGACGCTCTTCCATCCCGCTTCAATTGCTAAACGTACTCCTTCTTGTATCGCCAAAGCCTCCATCGTTTCTATGTTATCGCACCTTTGCCTCCGGTTCATCCCGCCAACTAACTTGCCGGTGTTGTCTCGTGCTATGACTCCTATGCCCGCTCTTTGCGTAACCTTACACCACGATGCGTCACAGTTTATCTTGATCGGGTTACCCGTCGGGGGTTGCCATTGTTGGTTCAGCCTCTCCTCGTGTGTGTCTACGTTCGGTTTGAAATGCTCATAGTTGCTCCTCATAGGTTTGCTTGATCTCCATTATGACGACCCTCGGTTTTGGTTGTTTAGCTTCAAAAGTCGCCACGCATCTCGCCTTCCATATGTGTCAACACGTTATTAGGATGAGAACCCACTTCTTGTCGGTTGTTGTGCATGTACCATGCAGCTCCTCCTTCTTCATCTTTAGCCATTCTACCACATCTAGTCGGTTTGGCCGATCCACTAGAGCTCCAAAGATCCCACTCCAAATCTGCTCCGTCCACCTACATTCCAATATCATGTGCTCCTATGTCCCGGCTTCACCACAAATTGGGCAACTCGGAGATACATTCATCCCCTTTCGGACCATATTCATTTTAACGAGTATAGAGTTTGTTGCAAGCCGCCATATGAAGTTTTTTACCTTTGCTTTCCACAACTCTCTTCCAAAACGTAACTCGGTAGTATGGGTTCGGTGATGGGCGTGTCTCGGTCCGTTCTCGGATTTTGTGGTAGACCGATCGGACATGGGGTTGTCTGTCCTTCGTGTGTGGTCAAATGTATCGGTCGCTTCCCCCGTTTTGTGGTAGGGGCATATTAAGGATATAAGCTGTATATTCTTGATCGAACAAGCTCCTTACTAGATGTGTATTCCATGTAGCATTTGGCCATATGAGGTCGCTAACTCTTAAGTTACCTCCACGTTGCACCGTGCCATCAACGTTTACCCTTCTACTCTCCTTTGTATAGATCCATGGGTCCTCAAAGACTCGAATGTTTTCTCCCGAGCAATTCATCCACATCCCATCTTCTTTGATTACATCTCGGCCACCAAGTATACTACTGCATCCCCATGAGGCTCAGCTCCCCTTTTTCGCCTCTAGTAACGTGCACCATGGGAAGTAGAGTCCTTTGAGAACTCGTGCGCAAATAGTGTCTGGTCCGGTCATGATTCGGCTTGCCATCTTTGTTAGTAGTGCAATGTTGAAGCTTTAAAGTTCCCGGAAGCCTAAACCTTTGTTAAGACATCCCACCTTCTCCAATGCGTTCTTTTCCCCTCCGATGTTTGCCCCCACCAAAAGTCCGCAATGAGAGTATTTATCTATGCACACCATGTTTTCGGTAAACGGAATACACTCATTACGTATGTGGGGATCGCCGTGATGATCGTCTTTATGAGCACTTCCTTAGCCGCTTGGTTAAAAGTTTTCGGCCTCCACCCTCCTAGTTTGTCCCTAATTTTAGTTTTCAAAGATCCCAAAGTCTCCTTCTTTGAACGGCCCCAAACCGAGGGCAAGCCTAGGTATTTTACGGGTCACCTGTGCTCTTAATATGTAGCGCATCCTCCACCTCTTTCTTATCATTCGGATCCTCCCATTTGTTAAAGAAAATAGTCGATTTGTCTCCGTTTATCCGTTGGCCTGATACTTGACAATAAGATTTGAGGATATTCCAGAGTCCTTTAGAATTGTCTGGCGATTCTCTAATGAAGAACAATGAGCCATCTGCAAAAACAAATGGTGCAATTCTAGGCATGTTCTCCTTAATGTGATCCCCTCTATGACCCCTTCCCTAGCGGCTCCTTCCATTCTTCGTGAAAGCACGTCCGCAATTAGTATGAATAGATAGGAGATAAAGGGTCACCTTGTCGTATTCCCCGGGTTGGGTGAATGGATTTTGTTCTCTCCCCATTGATCACCACTTGGTATGTGGTCGATGATATGCATTCCTTTATCCATCCCAACCACTGCTCTGCAAAGCCCCGTTCCCTTAGTGTGCTAATTAAGAAATCCTACTCCATCATATATAGGCTTTCTGCATGTCGATCTTTAGTGCACATTTCACCTTATCTCCCCTTCGACTCATATTCAAATGATGGATGTGGTACCATTATGTTATCCTGAATGTGGCGACCTCACACAAATGCACTCTGTAAAGGAGTGATAAGCTCTGATAGATAACATTTCAATCTATTCACCAACACTTTTGAAATGATTTTGTACAAGAAATTGCAACAGCTTATCGGCCTAAAATCAGTAGGTCTCATCGGGTATGGTACTTTTGGAATCAACACTATATCCATATTATTTAGGGGGTTTAGAAGAATACCTGTTCTGAAGAAAGCCTTGACCGAGGTGATTATGTCTGCTCCCACGATAATCCAGTTCTTTTGATAAAACGGACCCGGGAAACTGTCCGGACTCGGAGCTCGTGATCCGCCCATTTGGTATGTGTCTGCCTTAATTTTAGTATGTATCACCTCCCTCGTCAAATCGACATTTATCTCGGGTGTGATCTGATTCGGTGTATATCTTAGGAACTCATCCCCCGGTTCGGTTTGTTCCGCGGTGAACATTTCTCCAAAATACCTATGAAGTTCATTGGCTACTTTCCCTTCCTCGTCTATCCACTCCTCGTTCTCACCCTTTAGCCTACATATTTGGTTTCGTCTCCTCCTTGCTATAGTGGTATGGTGGAAAAACGTTGTATTATGGTCCTCATCCGTAAGCCATTTCACCCTCGACCGTTGTCTCGAATATTTATCCTCCCTCGTTCAAATACTTTGGAGCTTGCGTTTCAAATTTTTCTCTTCTTGAACCTCATCCGCGGTCATCCCCCCATGCGTGCCTCGTCGAATTGCATCCTTCGTTTTTGTGATCTCGTGTACATTATGGTCGAACCTTTTCTTACTCAACTCCCTCAATTTGGTTCGGCACCTATTCAGTTTTTTGTACGCCATTTGAATTTCTCTACCCGTTGTTTGCCCTTCCCATGCTTGTTTGATTATCTCGTTGCATTCCGGGTTTCCTAGAAGCATAGAAAGGTCCAGTCGTGTCAGCAAAGGGAAAGGTTGTTTCATGAAAAACAACATTGCAAGAAACATAGACACGACCAGTTGAGGAGAGACAACGATAACTATGATGATCATAATAGAAGCCAAGGAAGACACAAGGTTCTGATCTGAAGGAGAGTTTGTGAGATTGATAGGGACAAAGGTGAGGTAAACAGAGGCATCGAAAGACACGTAGAAAGGAGTAATCTGGGTTAGACCGAAAGAGAAGCTCATGAGGAGAGCCGTTGTTCAAGGCTAGAGAAAGAAGTTTGTTTATGAGAAACACCGCAGTGAAAAAGGCATCTGTCCAATAATGCAGAGGAACAGAGGATTGTGCGAGAAGCGTGAGGCCAAGCTCAACAATATGTCGGTGCTTGCGCTCCACCATACCGTTTTGCTGACTGGAGTATGGACATGTGACTCTATGAACTATACCAAATTGAGCAAGATAGTTAGTGAGAAAGTAGAACTCACCTCCTCCATCTGATTGAACCGCCTTCAGTTTCGTGTCAAGCTGCTTCTTAGCTAATACATGAAAATCACAGAAAGCTTTA
This sequence comes from Chamaenerion angustifolium, assembly GCA_946814005.1. Taxonomy (NCBI): domain Eukaryota; kingdom Viridiplantae; phylum Streptophyta; class Magnoliopsida; order Myrtales; family Onagraceae; genus Chamaenerion; species Chamaenerion angustifolium. The sequence continues at coordinate 10,391,016 of OX328273.1, forward strand.
GCAGCATCAGATTTACGAGGTAAGAAATATATCCAAGTGTAACGACTGAAAGCATCAACAATCACTAAAAGAAATTTGTCTTTTTGGGTGGTGCATTTGGCTCTTGTTGTTTATACTCTCTTCAGATAACACCAGCTTCTCCTGCTCCAGGATTGCTGAAAATGATTGCTTCTGCAATTCCAGCTCTTACAAGAGAGACACATTAGAGCCTTGTAGCAAACACTTTCTAGGAAATGTACATATGATTCTTCCAAAACTACTAAATAGACAATATTGGCATATTGAGTCCAGGAAGATAATCAGCAAAGTTTGTGAACACAAATAGTGAAAAAGACGCCGAAGTCCACACTGGAAAAGAGCCATTAGTGGGCCCAAAGGTCTAAATGTCCAGGAGAGCATGCATTTTCATCCTGACCCAATTCTCCACTACACTGGAAATATGAAAATCTAACAGTCTAGTTCAACTCCGAATAACCATGTTGGCCTGGGTCTCAATTTCCTCCCTCAAAGGCCATTATCAAATTTCCAGATGCAATATGCTTCGCAGTTGGCATTTAACTCAGAACATGACGATATAATAAACTGATCTGATTTACATCGGAGGCAAGATTTAATATCAATCTTTTGTATGTCCCAGGTGATATGATATTCCCCCCATTCCAGGTGATAGCAAATGCAAATGCAAGAAACGATACTCTTTACTAATATTTGCAATACAGAAATAGTAGTTTTCATTAAAGGGACGACTTGGAAGGTGGAAAGCTTACTTTTTCTCTAGATTTCATCTGTTCTTCTAAAACACGTAACTCGTTCTCTTTCGTTTCCAATTTCTTCTGAAGAGGTTCATATTCCTACATTCAAACGAGAAGTATAAGAAACAACTACTAGAAAAAAGTAAGCCACTAATTGAAGAAACCCCGAAAGTTGTGAACCATCACGAAAAAAACATGCCTTCTCCTTCAATGCAAGTTATGATAGCCTATTGCTGATATCATTTTCTTTCCTACTCAGTGTTGCACTAGTTTCATCCATCGTCTTTTGTAACTCATCAAGTTCCTTCTGCTTTTGCCTAAACATCTTGTCCTTCTCATTTGCCTTCTCTTCTCTTTGGTTCAAAATCCTTTGCCGGTCACCGACCCTTTCTTCTGCCTCTCGCAATTTACTTTCCCACTGTTGCAAGTGCTCTCACTTCTTAGAGAAAGTGGTATCATGTGACTCTTTCCTAACAAACACAGAACTCTATCTTAAGATCTTTTTTAAAAAGTAACCTTGTCAGAAAAAATATTTTAAAAAGTATATATATATAAAAAATATTTAGCAAAATGTGAATTTGCGCAGGTAGGTCAGTAGCGTTTTTCAGAAAATCGCTACTGGTAGTAGCGTTTTTCAAAAACGCTACTACCACATACGTTTTTCTAAAAAATGCAGGTACCAGTAGCGTTTTTCAGAAAAACGCAGGTACCAGGAGGTTTTTTTTTTTTTTTTGAAAAAAAATAAAAAAAAATCTTAAAACTTTTTTTAAAAATTACAGTACGTAGACATTTGAATTTCGATTCAAATGATGCAAAACATATTAAATTTGGACTTACGGATTGAGTGTAGGCTCTGCCGTAAGTTGAGATATGAATATTTGACTTAAATAAATATAACTCATACCCTGTAAGTCCAAAATGAATATTTGAATATTTGTCGTAATTCAATTATCTACCTAGAGTAATTTTTTTGATTAGAAATACAATGATTTTGTAACCTAACATCGCTTGTCTTAAAATTTGACCGAAATAATCAAATGCATTAGGTGAGAAATTTAATTATGTACTTACTCAAAAAAATCAAAAACATTACTCTAGGTAGATAATTGAATTACAACATAAATGACGTTCACCGTGGTCAGTTTGGACATACACGGTATGAGTTATATTTTTTTTAAGTCAAATTTTCATATCTCAACTTACGGCAGAGCCTACAGTCAATCCGTAAGTCCAAATTTAATATTTTTTGCATCATTTGAATCGAAATTCAAATATATACTTACTATAATTTTTTTAAATGTTTTTAATATTTTTTTCCAAAAAAAAAAAACGTAAAAAAACAACCAAAAACGCTACTACCAGTAGCGTTTTTCTGAAAAACGCAGGTTGTAGTAGCGTTTTTGAAAAACGCTACTACCACCTGCGCAAATACACATTTTGCTAAATATTTTTACATATATACTTTTTCAATTTTTTTTTCTGACATACATACTTTTTAAAAAAGTTCCTATCTTAGCTTAACGGAATAAAATAAAATCGTTGTGCAGATAGAAACTGTGTAAATAAGATCAGAGATCGGCATACACTGAGATAAAAGATAACCGTTCCCTTCGTAAAGCAGCTTCTTTAGCCTCAACATCTTGCAGCTTTCTCTCTATTTCTGAACTCTTTCTACTTATGTCAGCAAGTTTGGCATCAGCACTGTGAGACTTCATCTCCAGCTCTAGAGATTTCTCTTGAATACGAGCAACCAATGCATTTGCTTCATCCAATTTCAAATCAGACGTAAACTTAACTTCAGCATACTCTGAGCGCATCGCAGACAAAGCCTTCTCTAGCTGCACCTCCAAAAAACATAGAACACCAATTATGAGACCGAGCATTTAAACAGATAGAAACCAACTCTAACACAATTAGCAGACTACACTCTATAAAATGTCAAGGATGGAACAAACAACAGAATGAAGCATTAGCAAACCAGGCAAGTTGAAGCAATTGACAAGAGAAGCGAAGAGATCAAACTCCTTCCTGAGCTGCATATTCAACGAACTAACACCACTGCCCACCAGAGTCTTCAACCCTCCCTTGAGGCACACCTTGTTCTTGCGTATCGAATCCATCACCTACTCTGGCATGCCCTTCATGTCTCCATGGACATCTTACTTCTCAAAGTAAATAGGCGCGTGCATCGCCGACATGACCTGCTCCACGGTGTCAGTCACGAGAGGGCCGATTCCGTCTCCAGGAATCAGAGTCACGGGACGTGGAGTGTCATCGCCTGACCATCGCGTGAGCTGTCGCCTACCAGACGCTTCCGGACGGATTGTGTTAGAGCTCGTCGAGCTCGTAGAGCCGTAGTATCAGTTTTGGAGTCGCAGACCGCAGAGTTTATGATTGTGTTAACGGCATAACAGAGTGAGGGTTGTGTTCTCTTGTTGTTAATATATCATATAATATTTTTTTAGGGTTTTCCCTTACAAAATATATGTTTTTTTAAGGAGATATAAATCTCTAGCAAATGAATATATTTTATGAGGAGCTATAAATCCCTTACAAAATTTACGATTTAAAAAGGTAATTAGTGAGGGATTATCCTTAAAACTATTTATAAGGAAAATCCGTCACAAAATATCTTCATTATTCCTCCAAAATATTTTCCTTACAAATCTGTTAGTAAGGTAGTGAGAAAAATATATTATGTAAGGAATTTCCCTAATTATTATTCTCCTCACTTAACCCTAACAAATGCCTTACAAATAGTTCTAAATTTAAAGGGATTATTTCCCTTGCTAAATTTCCTTAAGAAAATACTTATTTTCATGTAGTGAATACTTAAGCAATAATTGTTGTTACTTGAAGAGAATGGGGCAGGACCCCATAGGTCGACGTGAACCAGCTCCAATGGGTGAGAGTAGACTGTGGTCGAAGGGGGGTACGGTTGAGTCTTACTCTTCCCAATTGCACATGCAACACATTCAGTCGATATATGGTTAGTGGGAAGATTTTGAAGTCTGAGTAAATTAACAAGAATGTTCTTTGAGGGATGGCCTAAACGCATGTGCCACAACTTGGAAGAATCATTAGACTTAGGAAACGGAAAGCTTGACAAATCAAGACGATATAAACCCCCAGATTCAAACCCCTTGAGGAGCACACAGTTGGAGAGTGAGTCCTTGACCAAGCAGTGTGTTGCATGAAATTCAAAGTATACATGGTTATCCTTTGAAAACTGAGACACAAAGAGTAAATTTTTAGTGACAGCTGGTATACATAGCATGTTATTCAGTACAAGTTGTTTGTTAGAAGAAGGAATGAAAGATGAAGCAACTGCAGAGATATGAAGAGAATATCCATTACCAACAAGGACTTTACCTAGGCCAGAATAAGGTGCTGTCATGTGAGGAGTTGGTTTGGCATTGGTTAGATGGTTTGTTGCTTCAGAGTCGGGAAACCAACCACCCTCAGTCGGAACTGTAGAAGAAACACAAGCCACATTTGCTTGAAACGGTGATGGCGAGGAAGGATGAGTTGATGCAGATGTAGGTGGTGGTTGAGTACTGGGAAATGCAGCATATGGTGGAGCAGGGTTGGCCAAACAAGAAGGAGAATACATATACAGATAAATGGGTGGTGCAGGTTGGGGATAAGGTGAAATAGCGTATGGTGAGTATTGGACCACTTGGTGAGTCTCAGCAGCAGGGAATGAGACAGTGCTGGTCTGAGGTGAGTAAGGATGAACCTGGGACTTGTTAACATGTGATTGAGGTGGATATTGAGCTTGAGGCAAAGAGGTCTGCTGCTGTGGCTGGGGAAAGGAGTCAGTTTCATAAGACTCAGACCAAGAAGTAAGATTAGATGTGGGTGTGGTTGAGTTTGAGGCTCGATTTGTGACTCCCGTGAAGTGCACATTGAACTTGTGAAAGCAGTGATGCACAAGATGCCCAAACTTGTCACATAACTGGCTATGAGGCCTATTATTGCCAAAGCCACGACCACGCCCCCTGCCTCTTCCAGGTTGCTGATTACCAAAGTTAATAGGATGCTGTTGTGCTGTGGGTAACAGACCATTTGTGGCAGGCAACACAGAAATACCATCCTTCACCCCTGAACTACCTTTCTCATATGCTTGGACAGATTTATTAGATACATGCAACTTATCAGTAGCAACATTTGCAGACACACTTGAATCAAACAATAAATCGAACTGTCTTGCCTCATCATCAAGGAGAACAGAACTCACAGAAGCAATGGTGTAAGGATTTTGACTAGAATGCATAACAGCTATAACATTATTAAACTGACCCTTTACACTATTTAAAACAATCAAGATTTGCTGCATTTCGTCTATAAGGTGTCCACATCTAGCGAAACTATCGCAAGTAGTTTGTATCTCAGTTAGATAGTCACGCATAGTTGATTAACATTTTTTTCGTGCTCTAAGTTGGTCATACAGATGCATAATCCTAGTGGTTGATGATGATGAAAAATCTTGATGCAACTTTTGCCAGATAGAAGTAGCATACATACATCCAATTAAACCTCTACTAACCTGAGACGAAACCGAAGCAAGTAGCAAGGATGCAAGTGAGCTGTCCTGCTGCAGAAACTTTGCGTATGCTGGGTTCAGTATTTCCGCTCCTGTCTCATCCTCCAGGTCTTGAGCTACATTCATCCCATGTAGATGGCTTTCCAGGTTGTAGCCACGGACAGACAGCAAAACTTGTTGCTTCTATGACTCGAAATTTTCTTATCTAACAAGCTACGCAACATTCTTGTTGGCGAAGGCGGGTGAAGAATCATCCATTGATTCAAGCAAGAAACAGAACTTGAATAATAAATCAGGCTCGATTTAGCTCTGATACCATGATAACATTATCAGATTGAAGGTCGATTGAGAAGGAACAATCGAATAACAATGAAAAACAGAGAAGACAAAGATGAATACGGACAATGATTCTTACTGTAATTGTTGAGATGTTCCAAACACTGTTTCCTTACTTATAGAAACTAGCCGTGATAACAAAGAAAAGAGAAATTACAAGATGACCCCTAAACTTAAGTGTGTGATACACTTACATCCTCTCAGGGGTATCAGGTGGGTTCTCCATAATGTAATTTTGGATTAGTATGGATAGCTCGGTCGGGTAAGGTTGTGTGGGGTCGGTTGTGTGGGGTTGGGTGGTCGGGAGGTATGTGTTCACACGCTGGTTTGGTTGTGTGGGTTTGGTGGTGGTTTTGGTTGGTTCGGTCGGTGCGGATTGGTATGTCGGGGTAAATGGGTATATGAGCAATGGTATGTTCGGTTTGTTACTGTGTGGGGGTATGTCTAGTTTCATTCGGTTTGGCTTGTTTGGGGGCCATGGAGTCCTTTGTCCGTGGACATGGGCGGGTATGGGTGGAAGAGGTTAGGAACTTAAACATAAGTAGAGAAATCAAAAGAGAGAAGAAGAAGAAAGCCTACTTGCGGCCTAAGGTAAGTGTTTCATGCGGACATGGTAAGTGTTTCATTCATCTAGGGTTAAGTTATATCTGTTACACCCTAAGGCTACTTATAGCCTTTAAGTCTTAAGATATTACAATATGGTCCTCACTTACTAATTATAGAATATTGCAGAATAATCCCTAAACATTCATATGTAGCTATACATATGTCCTAACATTCTCCCATGAAGATCAACATCAATGAACTTCTTGAATTCTCGAAAATCAGCCAACCATTGTTCTTCAACACCTTTGTCAGTCCTGACAATCGAAACTCAGCTGATAGCCAACACCTAATTGATAATCACCACAAAATACCTCTGTGCTGAAAAACATTTACTTGAAAACCATGTGATTGTTATTAAACTATGCACAGCAATCAAGATCAATAAATGATTAACACTTTCTAACATGACTGAATCATAATAAATGATTAACACTTGTCCCATCAATCTAACACACATATATCATATGCACACCCTTTGTCCTGTTTGATAAACAAACAACTATTTGCAACAGATGCACAAAGCTGAAGTTTATGAATAAGACAAGCCTTTCATTTTTCAAACCAGGCATGAGGTGATTGTTTAAGGCCATACAACGCCTTTTGCAGTTTGCAAAACAAATGAGAATCACTTTTAGAAGAAGACCTTTGCTCAAATCTTGGAGGTTGAATCATATATACCTCTTCTGTCAAATCCCCATGTAAGAAAGCATTATTAATATCGTGGCTGACTTCACAAGAGACAGTATAATTCTAACCGTGTCTGACTTCACAACTGGACTGAAGGTATCTTCGAAATCAAAACCTGCTTTCTAAGAGAATCCTTTATCAACCAGTCTGGCTTTGTATCTCGCAACAGACTCATCAACATTCTTTTTTATTTTAAAAATCCACTTGCAACCTATAGGAATCATGCCAAAAGGAAGAGGAACAACATTCCAGGTATTGTTAGCATAAAGACCAGACAGTTCTTCATTTACACCATTTTTCCAATGTGGGTTGAGTAAAGCTTGATGAATCGATTTCGGTTCAGAATCACTGAGATCTGCAAAAGTTTCATTAGTAGTCAGATGAGCCTGAAGAACTGTCTATTAACCGAAGATCTGCAAAAGTGTCATTAGACATTGTTTGCATAGAATATCTATTAACCGAAACTTCATTATTACGAGAATCAACAGTACTAGTGGCTTCAGGAACTAACATTGATCCTTGTAATCTATAAGATATAGGGGAAGGAATTACCTAGCATCAACACCGGAAGTGACATTAGGTAAAGATGATTCAAAAACAGAAGTTGGACAAACAGAAGTAACAGGATTAGTAACAGAAGTAACAGGAACATAAATCAACCTAGTATTTGGAATAGCAGCATTATTAGGCAATATAGTAGAAGTAACTAAGGAAGGAGAAGAAAATTTTAATGGAGAAGCAGAATCATTACCCAAGGAAGAAGATGGAAGATAAGACATAGAAACAGTATCAAAAGAAGGAAGTAGCTCATTATCATAATCAGAAGAAGCTATAAACTGAGAGTCAAATGGCAAGAAAAATGGCATGGAAGTATAATTCTGAGTAGGAGAGGAAGAAGTAAACAAATTACCTTTAGAATGAGAAAAAGGAAATGTGGATTCATTAAAAACCACATTCCTCGTAGTTTACACATGCCCTGATGATACAAGACATTTATATCCATGATATTTGGAGCAATTGCCTAGAAAAACATATGTCTCAAACCTGAACGACAATTTGAGTTTATGAAAAGGACGCAGATGAGGAAAGCACAATCATCCAAAAACACGAAGAAAGGAATAGTCAGGTGACAATTCAAAGAGTTTTTCATGTGGAGAAACCTTGAACAGAGCAGATGAAGGTAACCTGTTGATCAAAAATACCGAAGTAAAAAAGGCATCACACCAGTAATGTAATGGTACCGAGGATTGAGTAAGAAGAGTTAATCCTAATTCAACAATATGTCTATGCTTCCTCTTAGCTATGCCATTCTGTTCAGAAGAGTAAGGACAAGTAACACGATGATTTATACCAAACTGAGGTAGATATGCGGATAGAAACGGAAACTCACCTCCCCCATCAGACTGGACTGCCTTAAGTTTGTATCCCAGTTGTTTCTCAGCATTACTTTTTTTCTGCATAAAATATATTCAAGTGTACCTACTATATGCATCTACTATACTAATATAATAACTATGAGCATTAGAAGAACATGTAGCAGGACCCCACACATCAATTTGAACTAATTCAAGGGGATGAGAATCGACAGTAAGAGAAGAATTATACAGTTGTTTTTTGCTTTTGCCAACTGCACAAGCTATACACTGATCGGTGTTAAGAAGTATTGGAAGATTATGAATTCGCAAAAAGTTTTGAAGAAGCTTATTAGACGGATGACCAAGTCCTATGTGCCAAATGGATGATGAGTCCTTAGAATTCCGTTTAGAAACGAAACACAAAAACTCACCATCATTAATAGCTGCAGGTGGAGCAATATATATATTACCTGGTACCTCTTTAGATATCATAGTAGCTGAATCATGCATATCTAAACAATCAATGTCTCCTGATTCTAAAGAACGAGAAAGAGTTGTTTTATCATGAAAATCTTCATTATTACTAGTCATTGATGAATTAAAACACTCAATACAACTGTTGGGACCCATATTCCTAGACTCATACCTGTAAGCATTACGATAGTGAATTACAGGCTTATTACTACTTAATTTTGTCATATCAAGGTTATACAACCCAGAGCATTCATATCCTCACAGTGATTTGCATGAAATTCAAAGTAGACATGATTATCCTTTGCGAACTGAGACACATAAAGCAGATTTTTAGTCACATTTGGAGTATAGAGCATATTCTGTAATCTCAACATATATTCTAGAATCTGTTGGAATTAACGCAGAGCCTATTGTAGAAATATTCAAAGAAGATCCATTACCAACCATTACTTTACCTTGCCCAGTATAGGGTACGCATGTATGCTATCCGACTGGAGATGCATTAGTCAGATGATTTGTGGCACCTGAATCTGGAAACCAGTTTGTATCTGCTTGAACTATCGGAGAAACAGAGGCAATGTTTGCTTGAGGGGATGAGAAGGGATTGAATTGAATCAGACCAAAAGGAGAGTACATATATGAATGAAACTGATTCGGTGCTTGAAATGGTTGATTTGGTGCTTGAAACTGATTCGGTGCTTGAGAGGGCTGATTCAGTGCTTGAAACTGATTTGGTGCTTGAAATGGGTAATTTGGTGCTTGAAACTGCTGAAACTGATTTGGTGTTTGAAACTGCTGTTGTTGTTGTGGTAGATTAGATCCTGCTGAGGTATCTTCCCATTGATCATAACACAGATTGGAACTTGCAAAGTTTACATTGAACCTATGGTAACACTTGTGAACCAAATGACCAAACTGACCAGACAATTGGCATTGTGGTTTGTTGTGTCCATAACCTCTGCCACGACCTCTACCATGACCATATTGGGAAGATTGTTGATGTTGAACAGCAGTGGAATTGACAAAGGATTCGGTTTATCATCTCCATCTGTTCCAGGAATTCGAGCTGGAATTGTGACATTGCCGTAGATATGACTTTCCAGATTGTATCCTCTTACACATAGTAGCACTTGTTGTCGCCATGATTATAAATTATCCTCGCCAATCAGTTGTGAGACTTTATTATTGAAGAATGCAACATAAATTTCTTCCATGGAGTCGAAGAGATTGATCACTTCAATCGATCAGTAGACACCGTAATTGCGTTTGAACCGACTTGAGCAGAAGCGTTCTTGCTCTGATACCATGTTAGGAACTTAAACATAAGTAGAGAAATCAAAAGAGAAAATAAGAAAGCATACTTGCGGCCTAAGGTAAGTGTTTCATTAATCTAGGTTTAAGTTATATCTGTTACACCGAAAGGCTACTTATAGCCTTTAAGTCTTAAGATATTACAATATGGTCCTCACTAACTAATTCTAGAATATTGCAGAATAATCCCTAAACATTCATATGTAACTATACATATATCCTAACAGAAGGTGTTCTCGGTTTTGACTAGTATGGAGGATTAGGGCTATCGAGTTGGGAGGTTCTTCTTGCATTGGTTCGGTTTCCCCTTATGCTTTGCTTGCCTCTGTTTCCATTGGTTCAGTGTCCATGTTTTCATTTGTTTGGGTTTCGGGTTGCTCATTCGCATCCTTTGTCTCTGCATATTGATTTTGATTCCCATACTGCCCACGTGTGTGAGCCTTCTCTCGTTTCCTTTCCCTCACCTCACCATTATATCAAACCATGATCTCCTCTCACCCTACTTTTGTGGCGATCCCTGTTTCTCATTCCCGCCCACAGTTTGTCACCCCTTAGTTTGTTTGGGTCTCACCCCCACAAGCTACGGTCCATACATTGGTACACCTTGTTCATGTTCCGCGAACTACACATCTGTTTTGCAAGCTTAGGTGGTGTGGCCTGGCATACCACACCCGTAACAGAAATCAAATAATCTTTTATATGTAACTGGCGTCCACTTATCTCCCCCCTTGGGAGATTTTCCACCCAAATCCTGCCATCAATGGTTTATCCCCATCCACTTCTACTCTCATCCTCATATAGCTTGGGCTTATTCTCCCTACATGCTTATAAATTTCTAGGAAACATTCTATCATATTCCCTAGCTTCCATGTATTGGCATAACCGAATTTCTCAAGACCTAGATCATGTATTTGAATCCAAAAAATTACCTTTTGGAAATCCACCCCTTCACGCCCACACTCAGGGCCCATTTCGTGATATTCAAGATATGCCGATCGACTGACCACGGTGATCTATCTAAGATCTGAATTGCATATTCTTATATGCCCATCGACTGACCATGAAATCAAACAACAATATATCCTCCTTCAATTCTGAGAAGGTAACCTTCCCATATCGTGCCCAACCTGATCGGAGTACCCCACTTATGGTATTCGGTTTGATCACCTTTTGCGAGAGTACCTTCCCCACATACCACTCCTCATTTTGAAATTGTTGGTTGGAATCAAGGTCGACGACTTGTATCCACGGTCTGATTGTCCCGTAAGAAATGGAACCGATATACGTCATTCCTGTGGTTTCAGAGACTTCACCTCTGGTGGCAACTTCCTGCAAGAACAAGCGAAAGACGGGTAAATAAATGGAAATCAGATATAATGCAAGATTCTGTTCCGGTCTCGTTTGCCCGATGGCCTTGATGAAGTGATCGGTTATGTTTCAGGCATAGGTTCGTCAGCCTCGTCACTGGTTCCTTCGCCCTGGCTTGGCCGAGCTTGATGCTGGTTGATCGATGGGCGAGATTGGTCGCTTCTTTGTTGGTGTTGCTGGCTATGTGTGTTTCGTCAGCCGACTTGCAGACCACCTCGGTGACACTTCTAGAAGACCCAGCATGGCAATGGGGAAAAAGTAGGTGCGTCCTCCTCCGATGGTTTGTGTGTCGAGGTGCTGGGTTGAAGAGTGGTTCAGTTGGGGCCCCATTGCTCCGGTGTTATGTGGCCCTCGCTGGACTGAGCTTGACCGATTTCTTCGCCGGCGTGGCGAAAAAATGCAGCTCAACTCGAGTTGTTTTGCTGCGAAATGGTGTATTACGTTCTTCGGTTTACATGCATGGAAATGTCAAATCAATGCACAGTAGGAAAGAAGTTGCGTTTCCTGTGATTGGCTGGAAGGAATGGTAATAAATGCCAATCAACAAGCATCCAAATCGGAGCTGCATGATTGTAGCCAGCACGAGGCTAACCCTAGAAACACTGGGGCTTCCTTGGCTGAAGGGAGACGCGCGTGGATTGCAGACGCGGAGCTTTTAAGTGTTCATGTATAATACTTAGTAATTCAAACAATTATACTTACTGCAGAAGCAAACAATGTAAGACACGACGAGGATGTAATACTGAAATTAGCATGTTAGTAAGACAAACAATGTAATACCGAAATTATACTTACATCGGTCAGAATATCGACGTGCGGTAGCGGAAGCGTGTGAGATTGCTGGCGGTTAGGAGTCACGACGACGATATCGTTCGAGAGGGATGTCAAATGAACGGAGCGTTCCTCGAATTTCCATAATGGGTTTCCTTAGACAAATTAGGGAGCATCTCTAGAATGGTTGTGTTAGTGTATAGATGTATATTGGAGAATGTTCTAGGCCGCACCCCTAGGGGTTTATTTATAGATCCGGGGGCCAGTTACGACTTTTCGTAACTGTCCACTTTGGTCCCCGAAGTTTTCGTAATTTACATTAGCACTCCTTGTGGGTGAATTTTCCTACATCTCCTAGTCACACATTTGTGGGTGTTCAGTGAGTAAAGACACACACTCTCAACATCTCGTTTGTCCTTCATACAGGGATCCACCCTACGACCAACATATTTAGTGATAGTTAGTTGTTGTATATATGTTAGGAGTATACAACCTCTCACTGAGAATAACCTGCAATAAGAAAGTATGCTTGTACCCTATATCGTCGAACTTCATTTAAGTATCTTTAACGACCTCATTAATCATACCTTGTATTCACAATCACGATACTAAATCATGATTGCTGCGTACCGTGAACACAATTCTTAAAAACGATTCTGGTGACAATCTTCTTCTTCTCACGATCCTTCAAACACTAATCAGATGAATACATCCCTACATAAGGGTCTTCACGGGGCTTATTTGTTTCTCTATCTTTTGTTGATTACCAATTAACATTCACTTTCTTGAATGTCACCATGCCTTATGCATAGTCATGTTAGTCTTTTAAATGTTCTATCATAAATAGGATCCTTTTCGGAAGATATTAAAAATACAATCACCAATAGACAAACACTGGATAAATAATGTATATCATCAATAATACTAGTAGGAACCTGTTAGACCAAACTAAATTTGAGTTATTAGTGTGACAGCTACTTGCTTAGCTTCAATCACCTACAGTGAAGTTCTCACTTAACTAATCAAATGGTCATCTGTAGAAAGAACATTTATCCTGGAATGTCTTTAACTCCCACTAGGAACAACTTCACAACATCCCATCACATGCGTACACACAATGCTTCAACAACAATTACTATGTGATCCTTGAGCATCAAATTAAGTCGAGTCATATACATGATTTAGTAGTTGGACTAGTACACGTCATAACATGCACACCATTTCAAACTTAGCTCATCTTAAAGAAATTTGGCGCATTAAGTCATGAATTTTTATATACAAGAGTTTTAAACGGGTAATACTAAAATTATCTCTTAAGAACTCAATTTCTCAAGCGACCTCTCTGGGAATCTTAATTACACAAATATATTACTCTTTACCATTTAAACATCAATTAGGTATTATCATTCATTGATGAACTTTGCACCTACCCAACCCATACTATGTAACAAACACTTTGTTACAAGGTGTTGCGGATATTTCACTAACAAACTCAATCCATATTGATTATACTAATTAACATGAACTAATCAAGTTTATCATTTATAAGTCTCAAGAGAAAACATAGAGTTCTAAGGGAGCACTAAGTCCTAAAGAGTTGCATTCTCATACTCAATAGAGAAGCACCTCGATTCATACTCCAATACTTCTTGAGCAACCTTTTTTTTCAAGATATACCTTTATGGGTATATACAAAACTGTTATTCGTAATCAATCAAGACACAATTCTCAACATAAGTCTTGACTTCTAGGACCCATTTACGCTTGACAAATTTTTATCTTATCCTCCATTTTACCTAAAAAGGGCAAAGTATAAGGAGTAACAATAGGCTCCCACTGGGATTAAGAATATTGCATACGCTCCCATTGGAACAATAAATTTTCAATTATCAACTTCTTGAACTAAGGTTTTAACCAAGATCATTTATATTCGCAATTGATGAAGAAGAATGTGAACCGTGATGAGAAACTAATTTAACATCTGCTATACTGTTCCCACTCGAATGAAGTTATCTAGGTGGATGGATCAAGACGAGAAAAGACTTCATCAACCCCTAAAATTGTCCCATTCGAATTAAGTTTTCTTAGTTCACCTTAGTGCAAGAACTCGAAAATGGATCGTAATCCCATTGATTTACCTTTCAAAAAAGATCTCAATTTGACATATTTCTTTTGAGGAACAATTACACACCCACTTTTGGACTTTTCCGGTTTATAACTCATATGAATTGCTAGGTAGTTGATTAACAAACTCTTGGATAAGTCGATAGACATTCATCCTGAACATAGTGGGTGCTGTTAATGGAACGACCCACACATGACCATGAACAATATGCAATTGGACAATATTGCCACTTCACCTTCTTCAGAATTGTTCTTCTTACAACTTCTAACAACAACATGAAGTTGCAAAGTGCAAAACATAGCCAACGTATGAGTTATCCTCTTTATCACGTATCTCACTAAATTGAGTCGATAACCTAATCAACATTTCAATATATTTTTAAACTGTATTTTACTTATTTATTAAATTTATCCACAAAACTCGCATAGCCGTTGTAGAATGTTAAATAAATATAACGGATACGAATCATAAATATACGTTTGCACAACAAATATGGATTTATAGATGTCTAAGTGAAATAATTCTGGTTGCTGGCGTGAAGGCTTTCGGTCACATCAGTTACAAAATAGCGCAAAGGAAATGTATGAATATATTGGTATCATGGCAAGAACTAATCATGCATGTACGATATTCAATAAATTCACTGGAACTGACCATATATTATAAGCTCAATGTCATGAATATTGTAAATGAAATACACTTGGGCCAAATAGAAACATAAATTGAAAATCAGCTCTTTGACTAATCAACTAGGCATTTGATGACTCGGTTGTCACATATACATAGCTTGCCGACACCAACTCCTTCCGTAGAAGCTCTCGAGTTTTCAAATTCGTCATGCTTAGGCTCAATTTTAAAGTTCAATGATAAATCTTGGTGTCTGTGGCTTAATCCCGACACTTTGGAACAGTGTAATCTGGTGAGTTGTCACCCTTCCAGTTACAACTATAACACTTTCTTTTTTAACAATTTGGACACGATGTGAACATATCCATTCGCCAATTTTATTGTTCCTTTGTTTCTAACTGGAATCAACAAGCTCATTTTTTTTTTGTCATTATCCGTCCTTTAAGGTCTCTATTGGGTATTGGAGAAAGTTGACACGTGCAAATCAGAAAGAGTTCATATACTTTTATGATTTTCTTCTCCAAATTTTAGGATCCCCGATGCTTCTTCCAAAGCAGTATCCCAAATAGAGAAGGATATAAGTACTTTAAAATACATCCACAAAACGTGTAATGAACGAATCACTACTTGGAGTTGTTGTTTTGAGTGAGAACATAATCACACACATGAGTTCACTTATTATATTAACCATGTGCCAAATATAGAACTTCAATGAGTGTTTAGGATGTCTGTCGTGGAGGTTGATCTCATAGTTCAGAACTATAGCCCTTTTATGAAATAGAAAACAAATTTCGTTCTCAGAACCTCACAAAGCGCCTTTGCGTTTTGATAATCTTGAAACTTCCTAAACATATCATCATTGATTTCACTTAGAAAAATGATACACGTTAGTTTGGTCTAATAGGTTCTACAAGTATAGTGGATGATGCACATTAATTATCTAGTTTTTGTCTACTAATAATTGTGTTTTCAGATATTCGAAAAGGAACCTATTGATGGTAGAACATTTAAAAGGCCAATATTAATGTAAGGCATGGTGACATACAGGAAAAAGGAAGTGAATTGGTAGTCAACAAAAGATGGATAAAACGGATAAACCCGTTAAAACCCTTTTGTAGGGATGCATTCGTCTAAGATTTGTTCTCTAAATAAAGCAAATGGTAACAACTATTGCATACGGTATTTAAACAAACATTTTCACAACACCGTATTTATGACAAATAACATACACTCCATGAGAAAAGGAGAAAAGTATTGTGACGCGTATTTCATACCATGCATGCTATTAAACGACCACAAGTTTACACAAGCATGATCTCAACTTGTTGTAGTGTTCAATTAATTTTGGAAAGTGTTCAATTAGGTTCTCAAAATAATTTTATTTTATATTTCAATTTAATTTCAATGCAATGAGTAATTATTTATTTTTATTAGTATCATGCTTAGGAGACTATAATCTATAATAATTTATTTTTGATAAATTGCAAGATGTCCCTTACAGTTTAATTTGTTTGAACTATATGCGAATTTTGTCTGTTAAAGTCTTAAGGGACTCAATTGTAATATTCTTGAGTTTCAATTGAGTAAAATATTTGTCTAGAAATACCGAGCTAGAAGTGGAAACTTGACCCTGTGACCCTGTAAAATATTCTTCTTCTATTCACATTGATCTCAGATTAATCTTGAGTCATCCATGGATGATGTATATGACAACTCATGGGGTTTGATTTCAAAAATAACGAAGAAGAAGAAAATGTTAAAGATACTTCTTCCTTGGTTTGAGAAAGAAAAGATGAAAACTCAAAGATTCCAATCCCAATGAAAAGATGAAGGCTCAAACCTTTCTGTCATTAAAATAAAATAGTATAAGAAGTAGTTGAAAAGAAGATTCGTCGATGAAATTGAAAAGAAAAACAAAAGAAAATAAATTGAACCATATCAAGGATGACTGTATATCAAGTTCGGATATGTGCATCATGGGACTTTAGAAGTTGGTTTCATATTTATATCTCACAAGGTTGAAACTAGCAATTGTAATGATTGTTGATTAGTTGAGAAGTTGTGTGCAAACCTAAGTAATAATCAATGCTATCTGTTTGTGATTGGCTTATGATTTGTATACCTTTGGTGTTGAATTGTGATGGAGTTATATGATTTTTTTTTATTGTGATGATACGATGAAGAACAGGACAGTTGAAATCAAGATTAGCTTATGTCCAAGTCAGTGTTCAAATTGAAACTGAACAAGTATGAAGATGTGGAGGAGGATACAAACAAATTGGATCAAACAAGCTTTTTTAAGGAAGATCTTGGATAGAGAATGTTAGGGGTTATGAAAAGTATTTGATTATAGGACTTGTGTTTAGTATATTGAAGGCTCAAGTATTGTAATTTTCTGGTGTTTGTTTGTGTGTTCTAGTGGTTGTCTTGAGTCTTCTCGTATTCTTCAGGACTCTTCTAGAGTCTCTTGTAATCTTTCTCTCTTGTAATATTTGTCTTAGTTAGTAGCTTAGACTATATAAGTAGGTGCAGATCATCTTGTAAGCTTCATCCTCTCGAAATACTGAAAATACTTTCCTCTGTTTTTTCTGTTATAACATAATTATGATATCTTCATCAAGCATCTAATTCTTCAAGTTATTCCTACCATTCTGAGCTGCATTCAACTAATAATGGAGAAGTGATAATCCATCGAGCCTTTTAGACTGATTCCGGCACTACAAGAAATTTGCTCTACAGCGAGGGTAAATTATCGTTGCCGGAACCACTGTTGGCGATGCTAAAACCCATTGCCGATGCTAAGAGTCGTGCCAATAGACCCCGTGGCTAAAGGTATCGAAGACGACATTATGCCGCCACTAAAGGTTTGTCGTTGCTGGAATGAATAGTGAATGAATAGTCTGTTTGATCATTAGCATCGCAAATATGCCAACTCTGTTTACGCATAATTATCGTCGACAGTTATTTGAGGGTAATACTGATTTACAGTGCCTACATATGTGAGATGTAGATTGTAGGCATTAGTATCCGCGTATTTTTGTCCCTATTTGTATAATATTGTATCCAATTTATGTGAGGCAATATAGCTTATTCAACCACAACATTTCGTTGAAAGTAATTACGCATACTTAGCGACGGATGCATCCAACCTGTCGATGCTCGTCCAACAGTATTAAATATTACCCTGTTAATAATAGTTGATGCTAAAATCGAGTTTCAACTACTGTGAAAGTTGTTGCTATAGACAATGTTTTGTGTCTGCATGTTGTCATGGTTAAATGTTATATTAAGCATCAATTACAGATACAATTACAGTCCGTCGGCAATGGTTTGTTTTGATGCAAATGCTAATGTTTCTCTTTTCGAATTGTTGTCTATGCTAATGATCGTAGCCAATCATACCCAAAAAGAATACATAAACAGACAATACACAAACAGGTAATACACAAACAGCTACTTATGTAGAACCATTTCGAATACATCCAAATTTATATATAGCCAAGCATTTCAAACAAATGTATGACAACCAAAACACAAACATAGATGACATGTTCACATTTACATCATGTCTAAAATATCCATTTACAATCAGTCAACACCTAGTGTACCACCAGTCACTATAACTACTAAGCAGGAGTACTTACAGCACGTTTCCACGGTTCATGCATTTGGATCTGCAAACATAGATATAACAGCAATCATGGTAGCATCATACTATAGAATATACCTTACAATGACTAAATGGGTGTACACAATGCAATTAAATCAATACTATACGCACCGTTGCCAAACATTGTACTTTTCATGACAGCAATATCACGTTGAAATTGTTCCATGCTGACCTGGAACTCCTTGAGTTAATCACGGAGTGACTCACATTCGGCTGCATTTCTAGCTACCTCCTCCCTTGCCTGCTTTAACTGCTCACTTTCCATCATCCGTGCTGCCTTTGACACCCTACTTCGACGACGCTCAGGTTGGCGAACTTCCTCATACAAGACATCATTGTCAACAGCAGACTCCTCCTCCCCAGTTGCAACTGGGCAGCCCTTTCCTCCACTTGTTCCTATTTTGCAAACGGTGTGCCAAGAACATAAACAAGCAATCAGATACAAATGTACATCACATGTGACTATATGGGTCGGCAGTACTACTTACCAGTATTGATCTTGTTTTATCATCCAGCGGCTGTTCTTTCTTGTCCGCATGGTTCTTCTTGAACATATGATACTCCCCCGGATGTTTCCCGTTGTTCTTCTCAATCTGCAAGAGTACCATATACTTGTTCAAGGGTAGCTAACTATTTCTTAAACATAACAATTCAATGTTAGGATTACCTCTTCCTGTTCTCTCCTCGCAAATGACGAAGTGCCAGCGGTGTGCCTCATGACTTGGTGAGATTTGTTGGCTTTGTTACAATCGCTCTTTAACTTCAAACAATTTGAAGTTACAACCAGTTTACGTTAAAAAAGTGCAGCAGTCATTAACGGTACAAAATAATACAGTTGCAATAGGGAGGAAGGCACAAACCTTGAAATTGTCTGAGCTGAACCAGTTATCAAGCCACACCCAATCCTCTTTCACCACGTCAGGAGGAATGTTTTGTAACCTTTCTTCATTCGTAAGGTACTTGTCAAAGTACATTCTCTTTAGATTCGCCCTGTAGTTTCTGTACTTCTCTTTAAGAGTACATATGATCAGCTGCTTCAAGTTGTCATCATCCGGTATCACAAACTTCTCCTGCGAGTTTGAACATTACGGAAATGTTAGAACCAGTTCTTACAGCATTTACAAATAGACAGGTACAATATGTATGTCCTAGTTTCATTTACAACTGAGACTTACCGCCACCAGCAAGAGCATCTTCGCCTCATAGTCTATTGGAGACTTTGGAATCTTCTTCCAGTCTTTAACCATTAGAGGTGCATTCGTTCGTTTCCTAACAATGCAGCCACACCAGCTTGCAAACATCGAAGCATTGTTACTGCAGACTTTACCTCGAGAGTTGAACTTTAGAACCTCTTTTTCGTTGACGCCAATTCTAGACAACCTTATGCATCGAGTTCTCCCTCTACGTATTCTTTCCAATTGAATAATTACTTCTTCCTCTTCCGCAGCTGACACGTAAATCAGGTATCGATTAGATAACCAAGTTGTACAAATGCATGCTTAATAGAATGGGACAAAGTAGAAGTTATTACCTATTTGTATACCTGGTGGTTCCTCCACATAGGGTTCCTCCGGCTAAATTTCCTCTTCAGTAGACACCTCCAAATGAGGTTCGACAGGCGGAGGGACTGCAGGGATGTTCTCCACAGGCCGAGGGACTGGAGGGATGTTCTCCATAGGCGGAGGGACTGCATGGCTGTTTTCCACAGGCGTAACCCCTATAGCAATGTGTAGTGTGTTAGTTACCGAGCACATAAAACAGAGGAAATACCTAAGTACAAGACGTAGTAGTAAAAAAAACAACTTACTTGGGGCAGCCCTGTTTATCTTCCCTGGGGATCTACGGATGGGTAGCTTTGAAGCTACTGTTTTTCCGGCGACCATTCTCCAAGTACCCACCATACTGAGAATATATTGTTAAACACAGTAGCATAACTTGAAATTTGCACAAGTTTCTGGTGTAAAGTTTCCATCTTTAACAGCACAAGTTTTATTCTCAGCATAACCACCCTTATTGAGCATTCCGTGACATGGTGCACATAAAAGAATAACAACGACATGCATGAAACTACGACTGCTTAGGGACTTGTTAATCGGCCATGGATCATCGACAGAGGTGAATCTTCGCTTCCAAGTAATGTTTTTTAAAACAGAAAAACATGTATAAAATGGTCGCAAATAGACGAGATCCAGGGGAAAGGACAGTAAACATGTAAGAGTCGTGCGACATAGACGAACAAAGGGTTTGCTGAACCATACCTTGCTCAACCATACCTTGCGCGCCACACAACAGAATCATCCAACAGGAAATTAGAACCATACCTTGCTGAGAGAAAGTTAGAAGATCGTCCTGCACAGATGGAAGCGAAGCCTGGAGCAGTGGAAGGAGGGAAACTCGGAAAGTGTTCTAGCAGACCCAAATGCAGTGAAAATTAGGCGCGGGAAGAAGAAGAGAAGTCCACTGAAACATGAAAGGACTGAGGCGTCAAATCGACCTGTAAGTGATGATGAAACCTACTCCCTCGTGTAGGAACCGAGGCATCGTAGCTGTTTGAACCGAGGAGACGCTTCAGCTTCGTCCTCATCCGTAGCAGCTGTTCATCTGAGGCCAGACTCTGCACAATTGGGCCGTTAAATTGTATTGGCCCAGTCGAAAATGTGATGGACAGTGGCCGTGTTTGACATGGATTGACCCGTGTATGCAAGGCCCGTTCCAATGTGCATCTTATGTATACATCTAACATAACTTGTTTGAATTTTAGATTAATTTTTATAAATTTCTATATACTTATATTATAGCACAATATGTCTAAATCATGTTTAAAATGAAGACCTAATTATCCTTATGTATGCAATTTAAATCATACACATGTTATGTTTGAAATACAACTTTCTTATGTGTTATATCCATTGATGTGTCAAAGTGTCTTAGTGTATAACATTATAATACTATACTTTATACAAATGTGTACAAATTTATACAAATTTTACGTATTTTATGAAAAATATACTTATTATTTATATTTCCTAATGACATCATATGTATAATAACATCATTTGTATAACAACTCCTCTTAATTATTATAAATTATTATATACTTATCTTATAGCACAATATTTCTACATCATTTTATAAAATCAAGACATATGTATCCTTATGTATTAGTTGATGTATCCTTATGTATTAGTTGATGTATCCTTATTCATTTTATGTTTCAAATACAACTTTGTTATGTGATAGTCTAGTTGATGTGTCAAAGTGTACTATTGTTTTACTTTATACAAATGTATAGAATTGTATAGAAATGTATACAAATTTATACAAGTGGCCACAAATTTAATATCAACTTATACAAATTTTCCTTACTTTGTTGAAAAATATAACTTTCAAAAGTGTATGGTGTTATTAATTGATGAAATAAACTTCTACCATGTGTCATGGTGTTATAACTATGTGTCAAGGTGTTACCACTATGTGTCAAAGTGTTAATCACTATGTGTCAAAGTGTTAACATGTGTCTACATGTTACATCTCATGTATATGACAGATAAACAATGTGGACACACAATTCGGTCCATAGTAGACTCGACACATTGGTCCCTGTCATCTTTCAACCCAACATCTACATACAAATCCACCTCCGTCTACTGCAGTTCTTAAGCAGGCCGAGTGGAGCTTCAAGGAGACCCCAAGTAGTGCAACTTCCATTTGCAGCAGGAGTTCCAACTTCTGCAGGACAGCCATTCAGCTTCATACGGTAGAGTTCTGTCAGTGGCCTGCAGAAGTGATCATGAAAAGTACAGCAAAGGAGTGTGTTGTGTGTTCTTGTTCAGAAGGAATACATTTTAATGGCAAAACGTGCAGATCGTGAGCTTTGGGTTGCATCCCTTCACTGTTTGACAATGTATTCTGTCCAGATCGTGAGTTTCAATGTATTATGTTTGCATCCCTTCATTTTGTCAGCACATGCTATCTATTTGCTGAGGATGAATTGGGTTACATTTTGACAGCACATGGATTGAATTGGTATCTACTTTGACAGCACGTGGATTGGATTGGATTAGAATGACATAGATGAGGATGAATTCGATTAGAATGACATAGATAGGATTAGAATGACATAGATTGGATTGGAAACGGTTTTCACAGAGTGTAACACCACCTACAGTCGACAGCATGTTGTGTATGGCAGTGTTGGTCCAAAACAGAATGTATGACAGTATTTTGAAAGTATTAATATATGTCTGTGTGTGAAAAACAACTGAATGTATGTTTTGTGAAAAACACCAGGGCACATGACAGTTATTTTCGTTTGACAGCATTTGAGCTGCGATTTCGAGCTGCAGCAGGCACACCTTTTGGCAGCATTTGGACAGAACGAGAACCAGTTTACAGGCCACAAGTGATGAGCTGCAATTGACTGCATATTCACCTGCTGTTTTGCCATCTTCCAAGTACAGATTCCAGCTTCCAAATGCAGTTTTGACTTACAATAACAACATGACCAACACTTACAGCACACACATACAGCACAACCAACTACACAGCACAACCAGCTACACAGCTACACAACACTTATAGGAAGTACTGATATTTCAACACAACAACTAGTGAACCAAACAATCTCAATACTGAACAATCTCAGTATGCAACACTCAATTCGGACAGAACATACAAATCTGTAAGAAATATAGCTCAGTATTGAACAATCTCAGTCGAACCATCTCATTTCGGACAGATCATACAAATCTGGACAGAATAACAACTCATTATTGAACAATCTTAGTAAAACCATCTCATTTCGGACAGAACATACACATCTGGACAGAATAACAGCTCAATATTGAACAATCTCAGTAAAACCATCTCAATTCAGACAGAACATACAAATCTGGACAGAACATACAAATCAGTAAAACCATCTCAAATCTGGACAGAACATACACATTTGAACAAATTACACAATTCTCACATTGACAGAATCTACGATCCTCACTATTGAACAATGACAGAATTAAATTCCTAACTATTGAACAATTACCTTAAGAAACATACAAACACTCTTCTATTGCACACGAAGTTACGATGCAGCATCATCGTCATCGTCATCCTCATCCATTTCACCCTCAAGGCCGTCCTCATCATCGAACAAATCGTCCTCATATTCCGTATCTGTCTCACTGTCTGTTCCATCATCAGTAATGTCCTCCTCATCTGGCTCAAGAACATCTATGTCGTCAAGGCCTTCAGTTGCTTCTGTCAAGGCTTCTGTGGTCATCTCCGGGGTGGCATCCTCAACAGATATTTCGAGAGCATCAATGTCATTTCTACACCAATCAACCACATCATCGACAGGAACTACATTCGGTACATCAACAACCAGGGCTGATGTTTCCTGATATGGCTC
Source organism: Chamaenerion angustifolium (assembly GCA_946814005.1). Classification (NCBI taxonomy): domain Eukaryota; kingdom Viridiplantae; phylum Streptophyta; class Magnoliopsida; order Myrtales; family Onagraceae; genus Chamaenerion; species Chamaenerion angustifolium. The sequence goes on from OX328273.1 coordinate 10,415,051, forward strand.
CACTGACTCCCCACTCATTTGACCTCCAATCACAAATCGTTTTTTGGACTATGCCCTCAGCGCAGTGCTCCAATCAGGGTTAATGTTCTCCTGTAAGTAGAAAACTTGGGACGCTTGAGCTGCAAGTACGAATGGCTCATCGGTTGATAAAAATATTTTGGTATTGACACACACAAATCCATACTCATCAATTTTCATCCCATTGAAGGATGAAAGTACGTTGTACCAATCGCATTTGAACAACACAACCGATAGGTGACCAAGCTACTGCAGCTCAATCACCTCCCTCAACACTCCGTAATAATCAATTGCACATTCAATGGGGTTGTTATCGGATGTACTCGCATAGCACGTTGTGTTAGCTTTGCACAACACACCGCTGTTGTCAAAACTCCTCATTACAGACCGCTCTTTGGTGTGGAAAATGAACCCATTTGCTTTATAACCAGTATATGTCTTAGCTCCATATAACGGTCCTCGTGCCAAAGCCTTTAGTTGGTGACCTCTCTCATCCTCAGCCGATCCAACTATTCGACCAACCTGAGAATGCAAATACTTCAACCGTCATTAACGTTGACATTAAAAGGAATACCCATTCCTATCCGTGTCATAGTGTGATACCCTGCCCTCCAACCATGGTATGAATGTTCTATTGTGCATGACATCGATGTTCAGCCTACTCACCCGTGCGCCTAGTAGTTGTCTCTTGTGTTCACTACGTATATGGACAAGACAACCAATCCGATTGTTAGATGTAATGCTGTTAAAAGTTTGAGAATAAACATAACAGTAACGGTGAATGCAATACTCGATGAATGGCTTCACTTATTCAGACTGATTAAGGATGTACAAGTGGCACTGCTCCCATTCCGTGTTTGACAGTTCACGGACAATTGCACGACCTATTGGAGATCCTACCGGCTGGAAGATCGATAACCCATCTGCCACCCTTGGAGTTACCTCAGTTACTATAACTTACTCATGTTTTGTAAATTTGGTCTCAATGTCATGGAGATATCTAGAACAAAATGCCAAACACTCCAGAGCAATATAACCCTCCGCTATTGACCCTTCCAGACGACTACGATTACGCACAAAACGACTTCATTATCCCCATTATCCTACAATAAGAACATGTTATTAGTGAGACACCTCTTCTGTCAAAGGCATACTTCATAAAAGAGTGAAAAAACTTACATTTCGATTGAATACATCCAACGATATTGCACTGGCCCAGCTATTTTTGCTTCCTCTACTAGATGGATGATAAGATGGAATGTAATATTGAAGAAACTTGGTGGGAAGATTCTCTCTAGATTGAACATTGTCATGGGTAATTGCGACTCCACCTTCAACAGATCTGTCGGGTGCAACTCCTTAGAGCATAGAATCCTGAATGTGTTAGTCATGTCTATCACAGCTTTGCATACATGTTTAGGGAGTAATCCTTTAATAGTCACTGATAGGATACGTTGCATGAGAACATGGTAGTCATGACTTTTCAACCCAATCAATTTTCTGTCTTTCACTTTAACGCAACGTGAAATGTTTGATGAATAACCACTAGGAAGTCTCAAGTTCTTAAGAAACTCACACAGTTTAATCTTCTGTTCCTTTGATAGGGAAAAGCAAGCTGGTGGTAAGACCAATTTTGTTCCTCTACGGACTGGATGCAAGCTCGTTCTTATGCCTAAGGCCTGTAAGTCGAGCCGATCATTAAGGTTGTCATTCATTTTACCGGCAACACCCAATACCATCCCAATGAGGTTATCACACACGTTTTTCTCATTGTGCATCACATCCAAAATGTGAGGGATTAAGAGGTGCTGCCAATAAGGTAATTGGTAGAATATGCTCTCTTTTTTCCAAATTCCATTAGTTGAGTCTATTCCAACCTGAATGGGCGGTTGAGTCTTATCGAACATGACTGGATCAAGATTCTCTAGCACATGTAACACTTTCTCCCCCGATAGTCTTTGTGGGGCCATCTGTAACTCTTGTTTCCCATCGAATGAACTTTTGTTTCTTCTCCATGGGTGATCGGTGGGGAGGAATCGTTTGTATCCCATAAAAGAACATTTTCTCCCATTTTTCAATCGACAATAATGGGTGTCCATTTGACAGATAGGACATGCCAAATTACCGTAAGTAGCCCAACCGGACAAGTTCGCATAGGCAGGAAGATCATTAATGGTCCGAAGTACAGCTGCGCGCATCTGGAAGTTTTCTTTCTTGTCTGCATCATATGTGAGCACACCATTCGACCATAACTCATTCAGCTCTTCGATCAACGGTTGCAGATACACGTCTATGTCATTTACTGGAGCCTTTGGTCCGGGAATCAACATTGATAGCACGTAGTTTGTATCTTTCAAACACACCTTGGGAAGCACGTTGTATGGAATAAGAACAACTGGCCACATGCTATATGGGTGACTTTTATCACTGTACGGATCAAACCCATCCATATCTAATCCAAGCCTCACATTCTGTGGGTCTTCCCCAAATGCAGGTAGTACGCTGTCAAGTTTCTTCCAAGCGTCTGTATCAGCAGGATGACGTAGAATACCGTCCTTTAATCGTCGTGTATGGTGCCAGGTCATAGAGGAAGCATTTTTTGGGGACATGAATAATCTTTGTAACCTTGAAGTTAGTGGAAAATATCGAAGTACTTTGACTGGTAGCTTCCCTCTTTGTCGCTTCGATTGCTCTGGTATATCCAGTCCTCCATGTTAGGATATAAGTTTGTCTAACACTTATGTTTAGGATCAATATGTAAATATTGTTGCTTGAGGCCCAAGCATCAATTAGTTTAGTATTAGGGACTTAGTTGCAATTCTCGGTCAGTACTGTTTTGTCTTGCTCTCGCCTACTTTACCTTATATCTGTTGCACTGTTGAACGATTCTTCTTAATCAAGTTATCATCTTTGATTCAGAGAGCATTCTCCTTCTTCTTCTTCGCTTTACCTTTCTTCTTCTCAAACCCTAAATCCTAACATGGTATCAGAGCTCGATCGAGCCTGAAATCTTCTCCTTTCAACCTTTCTTCTTGATTCATGGAAGAATATAGCCCTGCCTTCGCCAACAAGAAAGTAGCTCAGCTACTTGGTGAGGAGAATTTCCAGCAATGGAAATAGCAGGTTCTACTCTCTGTAAGAGGGTATAACCTGGAAAGCCATCTCCATGGAGCTAACATACCTCAGTTTCTGGAAGATGAAACTGGGTCTGCTGTTCCAAATCCTGCATACACGAAGTTCCTCCAGCTGGACAGCTCCCTCGCGTCTTGGCTTCTTGCCTCTGTCTCCTCTCAGGTCAGTAGGGGTCTTATAGGGTGTATGTCAGCTGCTGCCATTTGGCAAAAGCTTCATAGAGATTTTTCATCATCGTCCACCACCAGAATCATGCATTTATATGATAGACTTAAGGTTAGGAAGCATGTGCATCAGCCTATGAGAGACTACCTCACTAAAATACAAACCACATGTGATTGTTTAGCTAGCTGTGGTCACCCTATAGAAGAGATGCAACAAATCTCGATTATTTTGAATGGGGTAAAGGGTCAATATGATAATGTCATTGTTGTCATCCATGCTAGCCAAAATCCCTACACTATCGCTTCTGTGAGTTCTGTGTTATTAGATGCTGAGTCTAGGCAGTCTGACCTCTTATTTGATGATAGTGCTAGTGTCAACATAGCTTTTGCTAAGGTTCCCAAACCCAGTAAGCCCCTTGTGTCGTATGCTGAAAACAACTCTGGTAGTATGCCTGGAAATCCTGCCCAGACACCCATGTCTGGTCTCCTCCCCACACCCCAACCCACAAACCAAAATGCTCAGTCATTTTCCTATGGTCCCCCACCATTTGGTAATCAACAATCTAGGAGGGGTAGGGGGCGTGGTAGGGGCATTGGAAATAGCAGACTCCAATGCCAGCTGTGTGGAAAATTTGGGCATTTGGTGCACAGATGTTTCCACAGGTTTAATGTACAATTTACTGGTGTGACTGATCCTCAGTCCAATTCTCCTGCACCTTCAACAAACCTGGCTGCTTATGACACTGAGCCCGACCCTTACCAACAACAACAACTGAACCAACTCTACCAACCACCTCAGCTGCACAAAGTTCAGAATCAACCTCAACCACAACCATCCATCCTCCTAACACCCATACACCTTTTTACCATGGCTACTGGGACGTATTAAAATGCCGTCACTTATACACCTTTTTACCAACCCACTCCTTGTGTCAACAAATTAATTTCGTGGCTGTTGATACAGATTCTTGTAGTGTCCCTTAGTATATTATTGCTTATATTAGAGGATGGTGACATGGTAGTCGACTAATCTTTCCATACCCTTGGCCTAAGTCTTTTCGTGCTTAGATAGAAGAATGCTGACATGGTCAAACAATCATTTGTGACCCTAGTCCTAAGTATTTCGGTGCTTAGAGTATAGAATGTTAACTTAGTAGTTGAACAATCGTTTTAGACTATTGGCCTTAGTCGCTTTATGCTTTGATGGAAGGATGGGGAAGTGATGGTCGATCGTTCCTTTTAGACTGATTCCCTTACTCTATTAAAACTAAAATTGGAGGATGGTGACACGGTAGTCTACTTGTCCTTTCACACCCTTGGCCTAAGTCTTTTCGTGCTTAGATATAAGGATATTGACATGCTAGTCGATAAACAGTTTGAGGCGCTAGCTCTGAGTATTTTGGAGCTTAGATTAGAGAATTATGAAGTGGTAATCAAACAATCCTTCTAGACCCATGTCCTAAGTGTCTCATGGTACTTTGATTGGAGGATGGGGAAGTGAAAGTCAATTGATCCTTTTAGAATTGTTTCGTTAGTCTAATATTGTTTAGATTGGAGGATGGTGCCATGGTAATAAACTGATCCTTTCAGACCCTTGCCCTAAGGTGTTTCGTGGTTATATAAAAGGATGTTGATGTGGTACTCGATCAATCATTTTAGACATTAGGATTAAGCATTTCGTTTTTTTTACCAAGGCAAACTCTACTAATTTATTCAGTATGGGAAAAAGCTAACGGTTCATTACATAAATCTGCATCAAGAAGGGAAAAATCTATTGAATCAAAACAAAACTCTGCATGAAGTAAAACTAGTAATGGGGTTAGGGGTCGTGAGAACCAACTCTCCATGTAGCACTATAAAGTTCCTTGTTGCACTTCTTATTTGTCTCACCATCTGTAATTTTCTTCGTCTTATCTCCTCACCATTAATTTTTCGAGTAACACTCTTGGCGTTCATTTCTATCTCCAGGTACCTCAATTGATTCTCACTAGCTAAGGTAATGCCCTTTTTAATCACCTGAATCTCCAGTTCGTCCGCACTCTCACGTTGAATTTTTTTATTTAGGCCCTCGTTGATCCTACCTCGGTTATCTGTTGCAATGACAATGATGCCTCCCTGTTATTTTTATAATCACCATGAAGCATCACAATTTAGCATTATCATACCTGGATTTGGGGGTATCCACCGTTGGTCATTTTGGTATCCTCCTTGTGTGATTGATTGGTTCGTCTCCTCTTGGGTTTTGGCTTCCTCCATACAGATTCTTCTAACCACTTCAACTGGTTTCGGTGTGGCCCCCTCAAAGATGAGTTGACACTTGGACTTCCACAATTGCTAACATGTTATTGTTGTGGTAACCCATATCCTTTCCATGATCCTCTTTTTCTTGGATTGTTCATCCTTTCTCTCTAAGAGCCACTTCTCTATCGTCTGGGCAAAGGAGTTTTTAAGTTCAAACACCAAGACACCCGAACCATATAGGTATTGTCCAGGTATATAATAAAATAGGATGTTCTCTAGTTTTTGGTTCACCGCAAAGTGGGCATCCATGGTGAATATCAATTGCTCTCCAGACCAGATTATGTCGAACACCTATGGAAATTGAAATGAGCTTGCTCATAAACATCTTAACTTTCGGCCGAATACCTGCATTGCAGATCGCTGACCACAGTTTCTCCTTCATATCATTTGTCGCGGTTAAGGGTCTCTCTATCACTGTAATCATTTATCGGTAGTAGTGGTATATTGATTTCACCGTCAGCTTCCCTTCCTTGTTGTGTGGCCATATGATTAGGTGTTTATACAGATCTAGTGGTATATGAAATTTGATGATATCATTTGTCGTATCGGCATTCACCACCCGCCGAATGTATGGCTCGTCCCATTGACCCTTTTCCTGAATCAGAGTTGCCACTAGTGCCTCTGAGATTACCAGAACTAAGGGTTGCCGATGAATTGCCTTATTATCCCCTTTGTAAACCCAAGCATATTTTGTTATGGTGATCTTTGTTCCATTTCCCACAATCCAGGACCCTTCAACTCGAAGTGTTAGGACATATGTATAATTATATATGATTTGAGAACTTGTTGGTAATAGAAGATGAGGACTGATTTGCAAATAGTCATAGTTATGTCCTATAAATAGGATTGCTTGTAACTACTTCAGCTACGTTGAAATGGAAGTCTGATTTGTTTCTTTATCTCAAAGTAAGTCTTTAACCTTCTCTTTTCTCTCTAATATGAAGGCTCTTGCGATTCTTGCATTGCGTCTACAGTTATGTTTGTTGCCTCTAATTGCTGCGATTCTGTGATTCTCTGGTCGTCGTGAGTTTGCAATCCCGTTCAATGGAAGATATCTCATCAATATTCTTCAACAAAAAGGTATCTCAGCTTGAACGTGAAGGAAAGTTCCAGTCATGGAGATAGCAGGTTCTTCTTTCTGTGCGAGGCTAGAACATTGAAGCTAACATGTATGGAAATGTCACGATTCTTCATATGAATCTTTGACCTAATGGAAATGAAGATCAAAATCTAGAGTATCTGATGTTCATACAAAACGACAGCTCCCTTTCATCTTGGATGCTCGCCTCAGTATCGTTTCAAGTAAGTCGTGGACTGATTGGATGCATGACAACATCATCCATATTGAAAAAGACCCACATATATTTTTCACCGTTCTCTACAAAACAGATAATGCATATGTATGATCGACTCAAGGTGAGAAAGTTTCCTCACCAGTCCATGAGAGATTACTTAACTACAATTCATTCTACGTGTGATAGCCTTGCCAGTTGCAGACATTCGATTAAGGAGTTAAAGGCCAGTACGACAATACAATATCTATTATTAATGCCAACATGAATCCCTATGATATGGCATCTGTCAGCTCAGTTCTTTTAGATGCGGAAGCCAAGCAGAGTGATCTTTTTTATGCGAATGTTACGCCAATGTAGCTGTTAATCAAACCTCTTATGTGAAGAATAATGTGTTTGGTTCTAGTGATTCATCTGGATCTAATCTTACAACTTCGTCAAATCACACCAGCACTGACGGCATGCTGCCAACTCCTTCAAATCCTGTGTCTCAGCCTGGGAATTTCAATTCAGGCAAAAGCAGAGGTTGGGGTTGAGGATATGTATCCAATATACCTCAATGCGAACTATGTGGCAATTTTGGACACCTTGTCCATAGATGATATCATCGATTCAATGTAAACTTTACAGGTGCTTCGTCGTCACCAAATGTGGACTTGCGTTATTCACAATGGGAGGACTCTGTTGAATATGCATCATCAGCGCAGTTAACCTCTTAATCACCTAATCCTGTTATCTATGCTCGTTATGTACCTCAGTCTGTTCCTCAATCAGTTCGAACTCAGTCATATCCTCAGAGTTATCTTTCAGTATATGCTGCTACTCAAGTTCCTCCAAGTTGTACCTCACTCATACCTGGTACTCATTGTGCATATTCCATAGATAGTTTATTTCTATTGCAAATGGTCACAACATGGACACACAATCACTTGTCAACAATCCTCAAGCAAACATTGCTTTAACTGTTCCAGTTGAGTAACATGTTACGAATTGGTTCCCTATTTCAGGTGCCACGAATCATAGCACAAATGCCTCCCAGTCCTTCTATCCTGCTTGTGGTCCATATACATGTCAAGGTAAGGTTGTTGTTTGTAATGGATCAACCCTCAATAGCTCTGTAATTGATTACACTGCTATTTGTACAAATTATCCCCAATTGCCCCTTCATAATATGTTGTATACTCGTTGCCTGACTAAGAATTTTCTTTCTGTGTCTCAGTTGGCCAAGGATAACAAAGTGTATTTATAATTTCATGCCTCATACTGTGTCATAAGAGACTCTAAAACTCACAATATGTTGCTCCATTACTATGACAGTTCTCGATTGATAAACTTGATTTGTGGAAGTTCAGTCAGTATTAATCTATTAGTTCGAGTTTGTCTGTTGGTAATGCTGTTAGAAATATTCACGTTGCTGCAAACTCTGCTAATATAGGTTGTGTTGGTCATCTTTGTAGTTTTGCTTACTGTTCTACAAATTGTTCAAATGATAATAATAATAGTGAGGTTTGCAGTCCTGTTTCTGCTTCCTGCAATTCTGTGTCTATTCATATTGATTCGATTAATGACTCACATATTATCTCTCCTGAATCTCATGAGCAAGCTGAATTTGAATGCTTTGTGTTTACTTTACACACTCGAGATTCATCCCATATGTGGCACATGCACCTTGGACATCCTTCGACTAACATCCTTGTTAGTGTTCTTACTATTGCATAAGCACCCTGTTCATCACTCACCTACATAGTCTTCAACATGTATTGTTGGAAAAAGTAAAAAAGGAGCGTTATCACTCCTCCACATCTGTTTACACTCCCCCTTTAGAACTTGTTCAAATTGACCTATGGGGACTAGCAACATGTGCATTCAATGGTCATAGATACGACTTAAGCATTGTAGATGGATATAGGAGATATACATGGATTTATTTTCTTCACAAAAAGAATGTCGCTGGTTAGTGTTTTAGACCCATGCCTAAGTCTTTCTTGGTTCTCTGATAGGAGTATGGGAAAATGATAGTCAATCTATCCTTAGTATATCTAGACTCGTTCCTTAGTATATTAGTTCTTAGATGGGAGGATAGTGACACGGTAGTCGACTGGTCCTTTCATACCGTTGTCCTAAGACCTTTTGTGCATAGCTAGAAGGAAATTGACGTTGTAGTCGATCAATCAATTGAGACCTTGGGCTTAATTATTTTGGCGCTTATATTAGAGAATGATGACTTGGTAGTCAAACAATGTTAGAATTAAAAGAACATGAAGGTATGAAGGAGATGAATAAGAAAAATATCTATCTATAGAGAACGAGATATATATATAGTATAGAGATAATTATCTATCTATATTTATTCTATCTATAAAGATACTGATACTATCTATCTAACTATATATATAATAAACTAAATCTAAAAGGATAAACTAATTAATATAGATAAACTAAAGATAAAGACAAATCTTGATTAATCTAGACTAGACTGTATACTACTCAATTCACCCATGTTTTTTGTTTTTCTTAAAATTTGATGAATTGGTCCCCAAATTTCCAATGCTTCTTTGCTTGTGCTGAATCCAAAATCCAATCTCGATCAATTCCCCAATCGAATTGAGCTTGCACATCTTCATCATTGGTGAGATACTCCACATTCGAATATAAGTTTTTCAAGCTAAAATCCAGATGAAAAGGAAAACAAAGTTGTTCATGCCATCGCGGTGCCATCTTGGTCATCTCGTCGTGGTCATGCTGTAAAATAAAGAAGGGACATCCCGGTCATGCCATCACGGTGCCATCTCGGTCATCTCGTCATGGTCATGCCGTAGTAGCTAACAAACTAATCTAAAATCTGAATTCCAGTATTTCAATCTTCTATTGAATCCATTGTAAATTATCAAAAAACTTGGTTGTGCAAACTCAATTTGATCACACATCTTCACGATACCAAATCGGGATTTTAAAACAATTAATTTAGCATTGTTAAATAGGCATTGGATCAGTAAATCACAAATCGACAGCAGGAATGATTCCATTCGTGGAAAGAAGGCTCTGATACCGTGCTAGATTTAAAAGAACATGAAGGCGTGAAGGAGATGAATAAGAAAAACATTTGACTCCATTATTGAGAAAACTTATTATTTTGTACATAGAGACTATATATATATACAGTGTAGAGATACCTATCTATATATATTTATTCTATCTATAAAGATACTCATACTATCTATCTAACTATATATATAATAAACTAAATCTAAAAGGATAAACTAATTAATATAGATAAACTAAAGATAAAGACTAATCTTGATTAATCTAGACTAGACTATATATTACTCTAACAAACAATACTTTTCGACAGTTGGCCTATGTCTCTTGGTTATCTAATTGGAGGTTGGGGAAGTAATAGTCGATCCATCCTTTTAGATAGATTCTGCAAACACCTGATTTTGGCTCGGGGTTAAATTATCATACGCGAGGATCCGAGCCGAGAAAAATTGAGACAAATAAAAAAAAAAAAAACTAAACCCAAACCCCAAACCTTAAACCCCAAACCCTAAACCTTAAACCCCAAACCCTAAACCTACACATTAAACCCCAAACCCCAAACCTACTCCTTAAACCCAAAACCTTAAAAACCCTAAACCCTAAACCCTAAACCTTCAACCCAAACCCATAAAACCCATCAACCCTCAACCCTAAATATTAAAAGTTAAACCCTAAACCCTAAGCCCTCTAAACCTGTAAACCACGACTACAAACCTGCCATACCATCCATTTATGACCAAGCCCCACCAATGACACCAATTGCCATCACCTTTTCCTATTTTATCAGTTTTGCTCACCACCATCATCGTTTGACCAAATCTTCCCCAATGACACCAATAGTCCTCCCAAATTGCCAACCACCTTAGCCATCCACTATGGTTTTTCCACGCTTTATCATCTACTTGCACAAAAAAAACAACTTGATGAAAACTCTTATAAATTCGGAGAAACTTCGGTTGATGAATAAACGAAAAGATAGAGAGAAAGGTCGAAAGAATTAAGTGAGATTGCGTGAACTGTTTTTTTAGAGAAATTGAAAGAAGTATCGGTGATTATCGGTTTCGGTTCTTCGTATGGTATCCAAACTCCAAATAACTTAGGTATATCTCTTTCATATTCAAGATTGTATTTGTATTTCCTAATGTGAACGAAGTTTGATTTATCAATACTATGTGTTACTAGTTAAATTTCATATAAAAAGAGTACTCGGCTTTAAGTTCGGTATAACTTTCGGGTCATTTTAAGCATTTGTGAAAGTTATGGGGTTTTGTTTCAATCAAAAATAATATTTTCAAAAAGGACTTGGATCATTCCTAAACTTTTATGAAGGTTATAACTCGGTCCTTGGACTCTCGGGTCATTCTGGGACTTTACCCAGTGCTATAAACCAAACAAAACACGTTTTAGGCCATTTTTGCAATTTCCGAAATATTTTCCAATTTAGCTCGAATTTTAACAATTGCATTTTTGTCCCTAAACCTTTCTGGACATCCCATGACTTCTCAAAGCGTTACAAATTGGTCCAACCTGCTAAATGTTTTCAAAAGCATTCATGTATGTTTGACACGTTTAAACTGACCCCAAAGTTAAACCACCTTTTTTGAGCTCGATTAAATTCATTCTCCTATTGTGTATTAATTTTAAACTAACTCGTACATAAAAAATGCTTGTATATGGTTTACCCTATCTATTTTGACCGTTTGTTCGTGCTTGCAGTTTGAAATTTTTCCCGAAAGGAGATGTACATGTAATAATTAAAAAATAATTTAAATTCTCGTTTTGCACACACCACATTGATTACCATTACTCGTTCGGACCTGCAGCACATTAAGAGGGTAGGGAGTTTAGTATAGGAATGCGCCCCGAGTGGTTTGAACCGCCAGCACACACCCAAACAACTTAACTCGATGATCAGAATGGGCCCGCGATCCTCTATATGGGGTTCGGTTTCGTCAGCTCAGAGGACCTGGAAATTCCATCACTTTAGAACAAAACTTCCACACCGCGTTTAACCTTCTATCAGTTTCGTGTTTGTTTTATTTCTCATGTTTTATTTTGGCCCTAGATCATGACATGTATAGGATTGGACCTTCGTGTATTCCACACATGAAATGTAATAGGAACCTTAGTAGTGGCATCTACTTTCTCGCACTTGCATTGCATTTTTCTTTAGAAAAAAATGTGTATGTTCCGTTCATTATGTCTTGCATCCTTAGGACGTTTCACGCATCATCTTTGGTAATGACGAAGTAGGCAAACTACTGTCCTTGCACCAAGGCCATCCAGCCATCCACGGTCAAAATTGTCCGAATATGGAAAACCATGACTAAAGAGGATCAGAAGTACGTAAACGATAATATTGGTGAGGTTCACGAGCTCGCAAACTACAAAGCCAACTGGGCTCTCGTCGATGCCTTGTTTGACTTCTGGGACGTGGAAAACGAAATCTTCGTGATAAATGACACTGAACTCACACCTTTGCTCAAACAATACCGTCAACTCGTTCAAGGGGTGGACTGGGACAGGGAGTGTGGTATTGTTCAACACAACCTCCAACAAAAAGGCGAAGATAGTGCCTTGTCCAAACTACTCAAAGTCACAACGAACAAAATTTCCACCGAACTTAGGTTGAATGAGGGTCATGGCTTATCCATTGAACTTTTGGGATATTGGATCGAGCGCCAAATTGTCGATAAAAAATTGCCATGGGGAGAGGCCATGCTTTTATTTTAGTTGTTTTGGGAACAGTCGTATTCCCCTTTTCTAATGGTGTCATCGAATCAGATGTGGCCAAAGTCATCATCCAAGTAATAGAAGCCAAGGGTTTCGTGACGGTGTTGGTTGCCAAAACCATTGCATCTTTAACAATTTCCAAAACCAAAAGGAAAGGAAAACTAAAAGCAAGCCTGACCTTATTTCTGAGCATTTTCTATTGCTCAATGGTAATCCCATTGTCTAGAGCTCTAAGAAACAATCTGTCATCTCACGGTCTTGATATGAGGCTGAATATTGAGCTATAGCAAATACTATTTGTGAGGTACTTTGGGTTAAGTCTCTTGTTCAAGAACTTGATGTTCCTCTATCATCTATTCCTGTGGTATGGTGTGATAATACTATTGTTGTAGGATTAACTGGAAATCCTATCCATCATAAAAAATGAAACATGTTGAGATATATTTAAGCTTTGTACATGAAAAAGTTTCTAGTGGTCATGTATTAGTTAATTTTGTGCCTTCTAATGATCAGTTTACTGATATTCTTACAAAGCCGTTGACTGAAATATTTTTTGTTCCTCTTCGTAAAAAACTTGGGGTATATTCTCTTGAGGAAGTTGATGTTCTTTCTAAGTGTTTAAATGAAGGTGTTTTATATGTGTTGTCTTGTTTTAGTTGTCTCTTTTTCTTCATTTCAATGTTTTGTCTATTTGTGATTTTGATTACCTTGGTTAGAATGTTATGTTTTTTGAAGACTGCTGTTGGTTTGATCTGTTCAAATTTCGTTGTCACTTATGTGTTCTTGATCTATTATCTTTGTTCAAAACTTGTGATTTCTATATGTCATTCTTTCTCTCCTTTGGTTCAGATTATAACACATTCTTCAAACAATGTTTATTGTTTGCTTATTCTGAGCTTTCATTCTTCTATTATGTTCTTTAGCTTGCAAGGTTCAGTTCTCTTTCTGATTGTGTGTAGGTGAAATTGGTATTCTTCTGATCGCATTGATCTCAATCTAATATTGAATCATCTGTTGTTAGCTAAATCGTTTGATAGCTCTTGGGGTTTGATTTCAAAAATAATCAATGAAGAAGAAAACGTCAAAGCTACTTCTTCATTGATTTGAGAAAGAAAATATGAAGGCTCAACCCTTCCAATCCAATTGAAAAAGTGACGGCTCAAACCTTTCTGTCATTAAAATTTGAATGACTCGAATGATAAAAAAAATAATAGAGGAAATGAAGATCGATATTGAGAAAATATGTTGTTGAATAGTTTCATGGATGATTCTTGATATCAGAATTGATGTGTAATATGGGTCTTTAGAAGTTAGTTTTACCTATACATATCTTCAAGTTGAACTTAGACATTGTAATGCATACTGAATAGTTGTGAGGCTGTATGATAGCTTGTATATCATTTAATACATCTTGTTGTATGAGTCTGGTTTATGATCTGTTTACCTTTGGAAATGAAATGTGATGATTTTATATGATATCTCTTGTTTGGACTGTGGTAATGTGATGAAGAGTAGTATAGGTGATATTAAGAGTTGGTCATGGTTAAGCAAGCTATGTTTAAAAGAACAAGAACAGTTCTAGCTTTGGTTTCAGAATTGTTAGATGAACAAGAATACATACATAATGGAGATGATGAAGGAGAGTCAATCAAAACAAGGTCAATCAAGGAGAATCAAGGGAATGTTAGGAGTTATGAAAACGTATTAGTTTAATCTGTATGTCCTTATTTATCTTTATGTATTTGTTAGTCTAAGCTTCTTGAATATTCTTGAGTTTTCCAGATTGTCTTCAACTTGTATCTAGTTTAGACTATAAATAGATAGTGATAGCGTTGTAAAATTATACCTTCCTCTATCAATGTGAAATGCTTTCTCTATTTCTATTATAACAGAATTATGTGGTACCATCATACGAAATAAATTATTATGCGTAGTAAATAAAATACGAAGGCTCAAGTATCAAGCAAGAATGAGGTACCGTTAAAATTGTATACTAAAGTTCATATGTTAGTATGTTTATCTTAAACTTCTAAACGAGTTTTACTACAAGATAAACAGAGTTCAGTTAAAAACTTACGAACGAGATATACGAAATTGTATTAAACTCTTATGGGGGTGGTACCATCATACAAAATAAATTATTATTCATAGTAAACGACTTACAAAGGCTCACGTAGGATGCAAGAATGGAGTACCGTTAAAAGTATATAATAAACTTTATACGTTTGTATGTTTATCTTAAACTTCTAAACGACTTTTACTACAAGATAAACAGAGTTCAGTTAAAAACTTACGAACGAGATATACGAAATTGTATGACACTCTTATGGGTGTGGTACCATCACACAAAATATATTATTATTCATAGTAAACGACATACGAAAGCTCAAGTAGCATGCAAGAAGGAGTTACGTTAAAAGTATACAATAAACTTTATACGTTAGTGTGTTTATGTTATACTTTTAAACGAGTTTTATTACAAGATAAACGGAGTTTGGTTAGAGAAACTTACGTACGAGATATACGAACTTGTATGAAACTCTTATGCGTGTGGTACCATCATACGAAATAAATTATTATTCATAGTAAACGATATACGAAGGCTCAAGTATCAAGCAATAATGGAGTACCGTTAAAAGTGTATAATATACTTCATGCGTTAATATGATTATCTTAAACTCCTAAACTAGTTTTACTACAAGATAAACAGAGATCAGTTAAAAATGTTACGAACGAGATATAAGAAATTGTATGAAACTCTTATGGGTATGGTACTATCATATAAAAGATATTATTATCCATAGTAAACTACAAACGAAGGCTCAAGTAGCATGCAAAAAAGGAGTACCGTTAAAAGTATATAATAAACTTTATACGTTCGTATATTGATCTTAAACTTTTAAACGGGTTTTATTACAAGATAAACGGAGTTCGGTTATAGAAACTAACGTATGACATATAAGAAATTGTATGAAACTCTTATGGGTGTGGTACCATTATATAAAATAAATTATTATTCATAGTAAACGACATACGAAGGCTCAAGTATCAAGCAATAATGGAGTACCGTTAAAAGAGTTTAATAAATTTCATACGTTAGTATGATTATCTTAAACTTATAAATGAGTTTTCGTACAAGATAAACAGAGTTCAGTTAAAAACTTACGAACGAGATATACGAAATTGTATGAAACTCTTATGGGTGTGGTACCATCTTACAAAATAAATTATTATTCATAGTAAACGACATACGAAGGCTCAAGTAGCATGCAAGAATGGAGTTACGTTAAAAGTATACAATAAACTTTATACGTTAGTGTGTTTATGTTATACTTTTAAACGAGTTTTATTACAAGATAAATGGAGTTTGTTTAGAGAAACTTACGTACGAGATATACGAAATTGTATGAAACTCTTATGCGTGTGGTACCATCATACGAAATAAATTATTATTCATAGTAAACGACATACGAAGGCTCAAGTATCAAGCAATAATGGAGTACCGTTAAAAGTGTATAATAAACTTCATGCGTTAATATGATTATCTTAAACTCCTAAACTAGTTTTACTACAAGATAAACAGAGTTCAGTTAAAAATGTTACGAACGAGATATAAGAAATTGTATGAAACTCTTATGGGTATGGTACTATCATACAAAAGATATTATTATTCATAGTAAACTACAAACGAAGGCTCAAGTAGCATGCAAAAATGGAGTACCGTTAAAAGTATATAATAAAGTTTATACGTTCGTATATTGATCTTAAACTTTTAAACTAGTTTTATTAAAAGATAAACGGAATTCGGTTAGAGAAACTAACGTATGACATATAAGAAATTGTATGAAACTCTTATGGGTGTGGTACCATTATATAAAATAAATTATTATTCATAGTAAACGACATACGAAAGCTCAAGTAGCATGCAAGAAGGAGTTACGTTAAAAGTATACAATAAACTTTATACGTTAGTGTGTTTATGTTATACTTTTAAACGAGTTTTATTACAAGATAAACGGAGTTTGGTTAGAGAAACTTACGTACGAGATATACGAAATTGTATGAAACTCTTATGAGTGTGGTACCATCATACGAAATAAATTATTATTCATAGTAAACGATATACGAAGGCTCAAGTATCAAGCAATAATGGAGTACCGTTAAAAGTGTATAATAAACTTCATGCGTTAATATGATTATCTTAAACTCCTAAACTAGTTTTACTACAAGATAAACAGAGTTCAGTTAAAAATGTTACGAACGAGATATAAGAAATTGTATGAAACTCTTATGGGTATGGTACTATCATATAAAAGATATTATTATTCATAGTAAACTACAAACGAAGGCTCAAGTAGCATGCAAAAATGGAGTACCGTTAAAAGTATATAATAAACTTTATACGTTCGTATATTGATCTTAAACTTTTAAACTAGTTTTATTAAAAGATAAACGGAATTCGGTTAGAGAAACTAACGTATGACATATAAGAAATTGTATGAAACTCTTATGGGTGTGGTACCATTATATAAAATAAATTATTATTCATAGTAAACGACATACGAAGGCTCAAGTATCAAGCAATAATGGAGTACCGTTAAAAGAGTTTAATAAATTTCATACGTTAGTATGATTATCTTAAACTTATAAATGAGTTTTCCTACAAGATAAACAGAGTTCAGTTAAAAATGTTACGAACGAGATATATGAAATTGTATGAAACTCTTATGGGTATGGTACCATCATACAAAAGATATTATTATTCATACTAAACGACATACGAAGGCTCAAGTAGCATGCAAGAAAGGAGTACTGTTAAAAGTATATAATAAAGTTCATATGTTAGTATGTTTATATTAAACTTTTAAACGTGTTTTATCACAAGATAAACGGAGTTCGGTTAAAGAAACTTACGTATGATATATAAGAAATTGTATGAGACTCTTATGTGTGTAGTACCATCACACGAAATAAATTATTATGCGTAGTAAACAAAATACGAAGGGTCAAGTATCAAGAAAGAATGAGGTACCGTTAAAAGTGTATAATAAAGTTCATATGTTAGTATGTTTATCTTAAACTTCTAAACGAGTTTTACTACAAGATAAACAGAGTTCAGTTAAAAACTTACGAACGAGATATACGAAATTGTATTAAACTCTTATGGGGGTGGTACCATCAAACAAAATAAATTATTATACATAGTAAACGACATACAAAGGCTCACGTAGGATGCAAGAATGGAGTACCGTTAAAAGTATATAATAAACTTTATACGTTTGTATGTTTATCTTAAACTTCTAAACGACTTTTACTACAAGATAAACAGAGTTCAGTTAAAAACTTACGAACGAGATATACGAAATTGTATGAAACTCTTATGGGTGTGGTACCATCATAAAAAATAAATTATTATTCATAGTAAACGACATACGAAGGCTCAAGTAGCATGCAAGAATGGAGTTACGTTAAAAGTATACAATAAACTTTATACGTTAGTGTGTTTATGTTATACTTTTAAACGAGTTTTATTACAAGATAAATGGAGTTTGGTTAGAGAAACTTACGTACGAGATATACGAAATTGTATGAAACTCTTATGCGTGTGGTACCATCATACGAAATAAATTATTATTCATAGTAAACGACATACGAAGGCTCAAGTATCAAGCAATAATGGAGTACCGTTAAAAGTGTATAATAAACTTCATGCGTTAATATGATTATCTTAAACTCCTAAACTAGTTTTACTACAAGATAAACAGAGTTCAGTTAAAAATGTTACGAACGAGATATAAGAAATTGTATGAAACTCTTATGGGGGTGGTACCATCAAACAAAATAAATTATTATTCATAGTAAACGACATACAAAGGCTCACGTAGGATGCAAGAATGGAGTACCGTTAAAAGTATATAATAAACTTTATACGTTTGTATGTTTATCTTAAACTTTTAAACTAGTTTTATTAAAAGATAAACGGAATTCGGTTAGAGAAACTAGCGTATGACATATAAGAAATTGTATGAAACTCTTATGGGTGTGGTACCATTATATAAAATAAATTATTATTCATAGTAAACGACATACGAAAGCTCAAGTAGCATGCAAGAAGGAGTTACGTTAAAAGTATACAATAAACTTTATACGTTAGTGTGTTTATGTTATACTTTTAAACGAGTTTTATTACAAGATAAACGGAGTTTGGTTAGAGAAACTTACGTACGAGATATACGAAATTGTATGAAACTCTTATGAGTGTGGTACCATCATACGAAATAAATTATTATTCATAGTAAACGATATACGAAGGCTCAAGTATCAAGCAATAATGGAGTACCGTTAAAAGTGTATAATAAACTTCATGCGTTAATATGATTATCTTAAACTCCTAAACTAGTTTTACTACAAGATAAACAGAGTTCAGTTAAAAATGTTACGAACGAGATATAAGAAATTGTATGAAACTCTTATGGGTATGGTACTATCATATAAAAGATATTATTATTCATAGTAAACTACAAACGAAGGCTCAAGTAGCATGCAAAAATGGAGTACCGTTAAAAGTATATAATAAACTTTATACGTTCGTATATTGATCTTAAACTTTTAAACTAGTTTTATTAAAAGATAAACGGAATTCGGTTAGAGAAACTAACGTATGACATATAAGAAATTGTATGAAACTCTTATGGGTGTGGTACCATTATATAAAATAAATTATTATTCATAGTAAACGACATACGAAGGCTCAAGTATCAAGCAATAATGGAGTACCGTTAAAAGAGTTTAATAAATTTCATACGTTAGTATGATTATCTTAAACTTATAAATGAGTTTTCCTACAAGATAAACAGAGTTCAGTTAAAAATGTTACGAACGAGATATATGAAATTGTATGAAACTCTTATGGGTATGGTACCATCATACAAAAGATATTATTATTCATACTAAACGACATACGAAGGCTCAAGTAGCATGCAAGAAAGGAGTACTGTTAAAAGTATATAATAAAGTTCATATGTTAGTATGTTTATATTAAACTTTTAAACGTGTTTTATCACAAGATAAACGGAGTTCGGTTAAAGAAACTTACGTATGATATATAAGAAATTGTATGAGACTCTTATGTGTGTAGTACCATCACACGAAATAAATTATTATGCGTAGTAAACAAAATACGAAGGGTCAAGTATCAAGAAAGAATGAGGTACCGTTAAAAGTGTATAATAAAGTTCATATGTTAGTATGTTTATCTTAAACTTCTAAACGAGTTTTACTACAAGATAAACAGAGTTCAGTTAAAAACTTACGAACGAGATATACGAAATTGTATTAAACTCTTATGGGGGTGGTACCATCAAACAAAATAAATTATTATACATAGTAAACGACATACAAAGGCTCACGTAGGATGCAAGAATGGAGTACCGTTAAAAGTATATAATAAACTTTATACGTTTGTATGTTTATCTTAAACTTCTAAACGACTTTTACTACAAGATAAACAGAGTTCAGTTAAAAACTTACGAACGAGATATACGAAATTGTATGAAACTCTTATGGGTGTGGTACCATCATAAAAAATAAATTATTATTAATAGTAAACGACATACGAAGGCTCAAGTAGCATGCAAGAATGGAGTTACGTTAAAAGTATACAATAAACTTTATACGTTAGTGTGTTTATGTTATACTTTTAAACGAGTTTTATTACAAGATAAATGGAGTTTGGTTAGAGAAACTTACGTACGAGATATACGAAATTGTATGAAACTCTTATGCGTGTGGTACCATCATACGAAATAAATTATTATTCATAGTAAACGACATACGAAGGCTCAAGTATCAAGCAATAATGGAGTACCGTTAAAAGTGTATAATAAACTTCATGCGTTAATATGATTATCTTAAACTCCTAAACTAGTTTTACTACAAGATAAACAGAGTTCAGTTAAAAATGTTACGAACGAGATATAAGAAATTGTATGAAACTCTTATGGGGGTGGTACCATCAAACAAAATAAATTATTATTCATAGTAAACGACATACAAAGGCTCACGTAGGATGCAAGAATGGAGTACCGTTAAAAGTATATAATAAACTTTATACGTTTGTATGTTTATCTTAAACTTTTAAACTAGTTTTATTAAAAGATAAACGGAATTCGGTTAGAGAAACTAGCGTATGACATATAAGAAATTGTATGAAACTCTTATGGGTGTGGTACCATTATATAAAATAAATTATTATTCATAGTAAACGACATACGAAAGCTCAAGTAGCATGCAAGAAGGAGTTACGTTAAAAGTATACAATAAACTTTATACGTTAGTGTGTTTATGTTATACTTTTAAACGAGTTTTATTACAAGATAAACGGAGTTTGGTTAGAGAAACTTACGTACGAGATATACGAAATTGTATGAAACTCTTATGAGTGTGGTACCATCATACGAAATAAATTATTATTCATAGTAAACGATATACGAAGGCTCAAGTATCAAGCAATAATGGAGTACCGTTAAAAGTGTATAATAAACTTCATGCGTTAATATGATTATCTTAAACTCCTAAACTAGTTTTACTACAAGATAAACAGAGTTCAGTTAAAAATGTTACGAACGAGATATAAGAAATTGTATGAAACTCTTATGGGTATGGTACTATCATATAAAAGATATTATTATTCATAGTAAACTACAAACGAAGGCTCAAGTAGCATGCAAAAATGGAGTACCGTTAAAAGTATATAATAAACTTTATACGTTCGTATATTGATCTTAAACTTTTAAACTAGTTTTATTAAAAGATAAACGGAATTCGGTTAGAGAAACTAACGTATGACATATAAGAAATTGTATGAAACTCTTATGGGTGTGGTACCATTATATAAAATAAATTATTATTCATAGTAAACGACATACGAAGGCTCAAGTATCAAGCAATAATGGAGTACCGTTAAAAGAGTTTAATAAATTTCATACGTTAGTATGATTATCTTAAACTTATAAATGAGTTTTCCTACAAGATAAACAGAGTTCAGTTAAAAATGTTACGAACGAGATATATGAAATTGTATGAAACTCTTATGGGTATGGTACCATCATACAAAAGATATTATTATTCATACTAAACGACATACGAAGGCTCAAGTAGCATGCAAGAATGAGGTACCGTTAAAAGTGTATAATAAAGTTCATATGTTAGTATGTTTATATTAAACTTTTAAACGTGTTTTATCACAAGATAAACGGAGTTCGGTTAAAGAAACTTACGTATGATATATAAGAAATTGTATGAGACTCTTATGTGTGTAGTACCATCACACGAAATAAATTATTATGCGTAGTAAACAAAATACGAAGGGTCAAGTATCAAGAAAGAATGAGGTACCGTTAAAAGTGTATAATAAAGTTCATATGTTAGTATGTTTATCTTAAACTTCTAAACGAGTTTTACTACAAGATAAACAGAGTTCAGTTAAAAACTTACGAACGAGATATACGAAATTGTATTAAACTCTTATGGGGGTGGTACCATCAAACAAAATAAATTATTATACATAGTAAACGACATACAAAGGCTCACGTAGGATGCAAGAATGGAGTACCGTTAAAAGTATATAATAAACTTTATACGTTTGTATGTTTATCTTAAACTTCTAAACGACTTTTACTACAAGATAAACAGAGTTCAGTTAAAAACTTACGAACGAGATATACGAAATTGTATGAAACTCTTATGGGTGTGGTACCATCATAAAAAATAAATTATTATTCATAGTAAACGACATACGAAGGCTCAAGTAGCATGCAAGAATGGAGTTACGTTAAAAGTATACAATAAACTTTATACGTTAGTGTGTTTATGTTATACTTTTAAACGAGTTTTATTACAAGATAAATGGAGTTTGGTTAGAGAAACTTACGTACGAGATATACGAAATTGTATGAAACTCTTATGCGTGTGGTACCATCATACGAAATAAATTATTATTCATAGTAAACGACATACGAAGGCTCAAGTATCAAGCAATAATGGAGTACCGTTAAAAGTGTATAATAAACTTCATGCGTTAATATGATTATCTTAAACTCCTAAACTAGTTTTACTACAAGATAAACAGAGTTCAGTTAAAAATGTTACGAACGAGATATAAGAAATTGTATGAAACTCTTATGGGGGTGGTACCATCAAACAAAATAAATTATTATTCATAGTAAACGACATACAAAGGCTCACGTAGGATGCAAGAATGGAGTACCGTTAAAAGTATATAATAAACTTTATACGTTTGTATGTTTATCTTAAACTTTTAAACTAGTTTTATTAAAAGATAAACGGAATTCGGTTAGAGAAACTAGCGTATGACATATAAGAAATTGTATGAAACTCTTATGGGTGTGGTACCATTATATAAAATAAATTATTATTCATAGTAAACGACATACGAAAGCTCAAGTAGCATGCAAGAAGGAGTTACGTTAAAAGTATACAATAAACTTTATACGTTAGTGTGTTTATGTTATACTTTTAAACGAGTTTTATTACAAGATAAATGGAGTTTGGTTAGAGAAACTTACGTACGAGATATACGAAATTGTATGAAACTCTTATGCGTGTGGTACCATCATACGAAATAAATTATTATTCATAGTAAACGACATACGAAGGCTCAAGTATCAAGCAATAATGGAGTACCGTTAAAAGTGTATAATAAACTTCATGCGTTAATATGATTATCTTAAACTCCTAAACTAGTTTTACTACAAGATAAACAGAGTTCAGTTAAAAATGTTACGAACGAGATATAAGAAATTGTATGAAACTCTTATGGGTATGGTACTATCATACAAAAGATATTATTATTCATAGTAAACTACAAACGAAGGCTCAAGTAGCATGCAAAAATGGAGTACCGTTAAAAGTATATAATAAAGTTTATACGTTCGTATATTGATCTTAAACTTTTAAACTAGTTTTATTAAAAGATAAACGGAATTCGGTTAGAGAAACTAGCGTATGACATATAAGAAATTGTATGAAACTCTTATGGGTGTGGTACCATTATATAAAATAAATTATTATTCATAGTAAACGACATACGAAAGCTCAAGTAGCATGCAAGAAGGAGTTACGTTAAAAGTATACAATAAACTTTATACGTTAGTGTGTTTATGTTATACTTTTAAACGAGTTTTATTACAAGATAAATGGAGTTTGGTTAGAGAAACTTACGTACGAGATATACGAAATTGTATGAAACTCTTATGCGTGTGGTACCATCATACGAAATAAATTATTATTCATAGTAAACGACATACGAAGGCTCAAGTATCAAGCAATAATGGAGTACCGTTAAAAGTGTATAATAAACTTCATGCGTTAATATGATTATCTTAAACTCCTAAACTAGTTTTACTACAAGATAAACAGAGTTCAGTTAAAAATGTTACGAACGAGATATAAGAAATTGTATGAAACTCTTATGGGTATGGTACTATCATACAAAAGATATTATTATTCATAGTAAACTACAAACGAAGGCTCAAGTAGCATGCAAAAATGGAGTACCGTTAAAAGTATATAATAAAGTTTATACGTTCGTATATTGATCTTAAACTTTTAAACTAGTTTTATTAAAAGATAAACGGAATTCGGTTAGAGAAACTAACGTATGACATATAAGAAATTGTATGAAACTCTTATGGGTGTGGTACCATTATATAAAATAAATTATTATTCATAGTAAACGACATACGAAAGCTCAAGTAGCATGCAAGAAGGAGTTACGTTAAAAGTATACAATAAACTTTATACGTTAGTGTGTTTATGTTATACTTTTAAACGAGTTTTATTACAAGATAAACGGAGTTTGGTTAGAGAAACTTACGTACGAGATATACGAAATTGTATGAAACTCTTATGAGTGTGGTACCATCATACGAAATAAATTATTATTCATAGTAAACGATATACGAAGGCTCAAGTATCAAGCAATAATGGAGTACCGTTAAAAGTGTATAATAAACTTCATGCGTTAATATGATTATCTTAAACTCCTAAACTAGTTTTACTACAAGATAAACAGAGTTCAGTTAAAAATGTTACGAACGAGATATAAGAAATTGTATGAAACTCTTATGGGTATGGTACTATCATATAAAAGATATTATTATTCATAGTAAACTACAAACGAAGGCTCAAGTAGCATGCAAAAATGGAGTACCGTTAAAAGTATATAATAAACTTTATACGTTCGTATATTGATCTTAAACTTTTAAACTAGTTTTATTAAAAGATAAACGGAATTCGGTTAGAGAAACTAACGTATGACATATAAGAAATTGTATGAAACTCTTATGGGTGTGGTACCATTATATAAAATAAATTATTATTCATAGTAAACGACATACGAAGGCTCAAGTATCAAGCAATAATGGAGTACCGTTAAAAGAGTTTAATAAATTTCATACGTTAGTATGATTATCTTAAACTTATAAATGAGTTTTCCTACAAGATAAACAGAGTTCAGTTAAAAATGTTACGAACGAGATATATGAAATTGTATGAAACTCTTATGGGTATGGTACCATCATACAAAAGATATTATTATTCATACTAAACGACATACGAAGGCTCAAGTAGCATGCAAGAAAGGAGTACTGTTAAAAGTATATAATAAAGTTCATATGTTAGTATGTTTATATTAAACTTTTAAACGTGTTTTATCACAAGATAAACGGAGTTCGGTTAAAGAAACTTACGTATGATATATAAGAAATTGTATGAGACTCTTATGTGTGTAGTACCATCACACGAAATAAATTATTATGCGTAGTAAACAAAATACGAAGGGTCAAGTATCAAGAAAGAATGAGGTACCGTTAAAAGTGTATAATAAAGTTCATATGTTAGTATGTTTATCTTAAACTTCTAAACGAGTTTTACTACAAGATAAACAGAGTTCAGTTAAAAACTTACGAACGAGATATACGAAATTGTATTAAACTCTTATGGGGGTGGTACCATCAAACAAAATAAATTATTATACATAGTAAACGACATACAAAGGCTCACGTAGGATGCAAGAATGGAGTACCGTTAAAAGTATATAATAAACTTTATACGTTTGTATGTTTATCTTAAACTTCTAAACGACTTTTACTACAAGATAAACAGAGTTCAGTTAAAAACTTACGAACGAGATATACGAAATTGTATGAAACTCTTATGGGTGTGGTACCATCATAAAAAATAAATTATTATTCATAGTAAACGACATACGAAGGCTCAAGTAGCATGCAAGAATGGAGTTACGTTAAAAGTATACAATAAACTTTATACGTTAGTGTGTTTATGTTATACTTTTAAACGAGTTTTATTACAAGATAAATGGAGTTTGGTTAGAGAAACTTACGTACGAGATATACGAAATTGTATGAAACTCTTATGCGTGTGGTACCATCATACGAAATAAATTATTATTCATAGTAAACGACATACGAAGGCTCAAGTATCAAGCAATAATGGAGTACCGTTAAAAGTGTATAATAAACTTCATGCGTTAATATGATTATCTTAAACTCCTAAACTAGTTTTACTACAAGATAAACAGAGTTCAGTTAAAAATGTTACGAACGAGATATACGAAATTGTATGAAACTCTTATGGGTGTGGTACCATCAAACAAAATAAATTATTATTCATAGTAAACGACATACAAAGGCTCACGTAGGATGCAAGAATGGAGTACCGTTAAAAGTATATAATAAACTTTATACGTTTGTATGTTTATCTTAAACTTTTAAACTAGTTTTATTAAAAGATAAACGGAATTCGGTTAGAGAAACTAGCGTATGACATATAAGAAATTGTATGAAACTCTTATGGGTGTGGTACCATTATATAAAATAAATTATTATTCATAGTAAACGACATACGAAAGCTCAAGTAGCATGCAAGAAGGAGTTACGTTAAAAGTATACAATAAACTTTATACGTTAGTGTGTTTATGTTATACTTTTAAACGAGTTTTATTACAAGATAAATGGAGTTTGGTTAGAGAAACTTACGTACGAGATATACGAAATTGTATGAAACTCTTATGCGTGTGGTACCATCATACGAAATAAATTATTATTCATAGTAAACGACATACGAAGGCTCAAGTATCAAGCAATAATGGAGTACCGTTAAAAGTGTATAATAAACTTCATGCGTTAATATGATTATCCTAAACTCCTAAACTAGTTTTACTACAAGATAAACAGAGTTCAGTTAAAAATGTTACGAACGAGATATAAGAAATTGTATGAAACTTTTATGGGTATGGTACTATCATATAAAAGATACTATTATTCATAGTAAACTACAAACGAAGGCTCAAGTAGCATGCAAAAATGGAGTACCGTTAAAAGTATATAATAAAGTTTATACGTTCGTATATTGATCTTAAACTTTTAAACTAGTTTTATTAAAAGATAAACGGAATTCGGTTAGAGAAACTAACGTATGACATATATGAACTTGTATGAAACTCTTATGGGTGTGGTACCATTATATAAAATAAATTATTATTCATAGTAAACGACATACGAAAGCTCAAGTAGCATGCAAGAAGGAGTTACGTTAAAAGTATACAATAAACTTTATACGTTAGTGTGTTTATGTTATACTTTTAAACGAGTTTTATTACAAGATAAACGGAGTTTGGTTAGAGATACTTACGTACGAGATATACGAAATTGTATGAAACTCTTATGAGTGTGGTACTATCATACGAAATAAATTATTATTCATAGTAAACGATATACGAAGGCTCAAGTATCAAACAATAATAGAGTACCGTTAAAAGTGTATAATAAACTTCATGCGTTAATATGATTATCTTAAACTCCTAAACTAGTTTTACTACAAACAGAGTTCAGTTAAAAATGTTACGAACGAGATATAAGAAATTGTATGAAACTCTTATGGGTATGGCACTATCATATAAAAGATATTATTATTCATAGTAAACTACAAACGAAGGCTCAAGTAGCATGCAAAAATGGAGTACCGTTAAAAGTATATAATAAACTTTATACGTTCGTATATTGATCTTAAACTTTTAAACTAGTTTTGTTAAAAGATAAACGGAATTCGGTTAGAGAAACTAACGTATGACATATAAGAAATTGTATGAAATTCTTATGGGTGTGGTACCATTATATAAAATAAATTATTATTCATAGTAAACGACATACGAAGGCTCAAGTATCAAGCAATAATGGAGTACCGTTAAAAGAGTTTAATAAATTTCATACGTTAGTATGACTATCTTAAACTTATAAATGAGTTTTCGTACAAGATAAACAGAGTTCAGTTAAAAACTTACGAACGAGATATACGAAATTGTATGAAACTCTTATGGGTGTGGTACCATCTTACAAAATAAATTATTATTCATAGTAAACGACATACGAAGGCTCAAGTAGCATGCAAGAATGGAGTTACGTTAAAAGTATACAATAAACTTTATACGTTAGTGTGTTTATGTTATACTTTTAAACGAGTTTTATTACAAGATAAATGGAGTTTGGTTAGAGAAACTTACGTACGAGATATACGAAATTGTTTGAAACTCTTATGCGTGTGGTACCATCATACGAAATAAATTATTATTCATAGTAAACGACATACGAAGGCTCAAGTATCAAGCAATAATGGAGTACCGTTAAAAGTGTATAATAAACTTCATGCGTTAATATGATTATCTTAAACTCCTAAACTAGTTTTACTACAAGATAAACAGAGTTCAGTTATAAATGTTACGAACGAGATATAAGAAATTGTATGAAACTCTTATGGGTATGGTACTATCATACAAAAGATATTATTATTCATAGTAAACTACAAACGAAGGCTCAAGTAGCATGCAAAAATGGAGTACCGTTAAAAGTATATAATAAAGTTTATACGTTCGTATATTGATCTTAAACTTTTAAACTAGTTTTATTAAAAGATAAACGGAATTCGGTTAGAGAAACTAACGTATGACATATAAGAAATTGTATGAAACTCTTATGGGTGTGGTACCATTATATAAAATAAATTATTATTCATAGTAAACGACATACGAAAGCTCAAGTAGCATGCAAGAAGGAGTTACGTTAAAAGTATACAATAAACTTTATACGTTAGTGTGTTTATGTTATACTTTTAAACGAGTTTTATTACAAGATAAACGGAGTTTGGTTAGAGAAACTTACGTACGAGATATACGAAATTGTATGAAACTCTTATGAGTGTGGTACCATCATACGAAATAAATTATTATTCATAGTAAACGATATACGAAGGCTCAAGTATCAAGCAATAATGGAGTACCGTTAAAAGTGTATAATAAACTTCATGCGTTAATATGATTATCTTAAACTCCTAAACTAGTTTTACTACAAGATAAACAGAGTTCAGTTAAAAATGTTACGAACGAGATATAAGAAATTGTATGAAACTCTTATGGGTATGGCACTATCATATAAAAGATATTATTATTCATAGTAAACTACAAACGAAGGCTCAAGTAGCATGCAAAAATGGAGTACCGTTAAAAGTATATAATAAACTTTATACGTTCGTATATTGATCTTAAACTTTTAAACTAGTTTTGTTAAAAGATAAACGGAATTCGGTTAGAGAAACTAACGTATGACATATAAGAAATTGTATGAAATTCTTATGGGTGTGGTACCATTATATAAAATAAATTATTATTCATAGTAAACGACATACGAAGGCTCAAGTATCAAGCAATAATGGAGTACCGTTAAAAGAGTTTAATAAATTTCATACGTTAGTATGACTATCTTAAACTTATAAATGAGTTTTCGTACAAGATAAACAGAGTTCAGTTAAAAACTTACGAACGAGATATACGAAATTGTATGAAACTCTTATGGGTGTGGTACCATCTTACAAAATAAATTATTATTCATAGTAAACGACATACGAAGGCTCAAGTAGCATGCAAGAATGGAGTTACGTTAAAAGTATACAATAAACTTTATACGTTAGTGTGTTTATGTTATACTTTTAAACGAGTTTTATTACAAGATAAATGGAGTTTGGTTAGAGAAACTTACGTACGAGATATACGAAATTGTTTGAAACTCTTATGCGTGTGGTACCATCATACGAAATAAATTATTATTCATAGTAAACGACATACGAAGGCTCAAGTATCAAGCAATAATGGAGTACCGTTAAAAGTGTATAATAAACTTCATGCGTTAATATGATTATCTTAAACTCCTAAACTAGTTTTACTACAAGATAAACAGAGTTCAGTTATAAATGTTACGAACGAGATATAAGAAATTGTATGAAACTCTTATGGGTATGGTACTATCATACAAAAGATATTATTATTCATAGTAAACTACAAACGAAGGCTCAAGTAGCATGCAAAAATGGAGTACCGTTAAAAGTATATAATAAAGTTTATACGTTCGTATATTGATCTTAAACTTTTAAACTAGTTTTATTAAAAGATAAACGGAATTCGGTTAGAGAAACTAACGTATGACATATAAGAAATTGTATGAAACTCTTATGGGTGTGGTACCATTATATAAAATAAATTATTATTCATAGTAAACGACATACGAAAGCTCAAGTAGCATGCAAGAAGGAGTTACGTTAAAAGTATACAATAAACTTTATACGTTAGTGTGTTTATGTTATACTTTTAAACGAGTTTTATTACAAGATAAACGGAGTTTGGTTAGAGAAACTTACGTACGAGATATACGAAATTGTATGAAACTCTTATGAGTGTGGTACCATCATACGAAATAAATTATTATTCATAGTAAACGATATACGAAGGCTCAAGTATCAAGCAATAATGGAGTACCGTTAAAAGTGTATAATAAACTTCATGCGTTAATATGATTATCTTAAACTCCTAAACTAGTTTTACTACAAGATAAACAGAGTTCAGTTAAAAATGTTACGAACGAGATATAAGAAATTGTATGAAACTCTTATGGGTATGGTACTATCATATAAAAGATATTATTATTCATAGTAAACTACAAACGAAGGCTCAAGTAGCATGCAAAAATGGAGTACCGTTAAAAGTATATAATAAACTTTATACGTTCGTATATTGATCTTAAACTTTTAAACTAGTTTTATTAAAAGATAAACGGAATTCGGTTAGAGAAACTAACGTATGACATATAAGAAATTGTATGAAACTCTTATGGGTGTGGTACCATTATATAAAATAAATTATTATTCATAGTAAACGACATACGAAGGCTCAAGTATCAAGCAATAATGGAGTACCGTTAAAAGAGTTTAATAAATTTCATACGTTAGTATGATTATCTTAAACTTATAAATGAGTTTTCCTACAAGATAAACAGAGTTCAGTTAAAAATGTTACGAACGAGATATATGAAATTGTATGAAACTCTTATGGGTATGGTACCATCATACAAAAGATATTATTATTCATACTAAACGACATACGAAGGCTCAAGTAGCATGCAAGAAAGGAGTACTGTTAAAAGTATATAATAAAGTTCATATGTTAGTATGTTTATATTAAACTTTTAAACGTGTTTTATCACAAGATAAACGGAGTTCGGTTAAAGAAACTTACGTATGATATATAAGAAATTGTATGAGACTGTTATGTGTGTAGTACCATCACACGAAATAAATTATTATGCGTAGTAAACAAAATACGAAGGGTCAAGTATCAAGCAAGAATGAGGTACCGTTAAAAGTGTATAATAAAGTTCATATGTTAGTATGTTTATCTTAAACTTCTAAACGAGTTTTACTACAAGATAAATAGTGTTCAGTTAAAAACTTACGAACGAGATATACGAAATTGTATTAAACTCTTATGGGGGTGGTACCATCAAACAAAATAAATTATTATTCATAGTAAACGACATACAAAGGCTCACGTAGGATGCAAGAATGGAGTACCGTTAAAAGTATATAATAAACTTTATACGTTTGTATGTTTATCTTAAACTTCTAAACGACTTTTACTACAAGATAAACAGAGTTCAGTTAAAAACTTACGAACGAGATATACGAAATTGTATGAAACTCTTATGGGTGTGGTACCATCATAAAAAATAAATTATTATTCATAGTAAACGACATACGAAGGCTCAAGTAGCATGCAAGAATGGAGTTACGTTAAAAGTATACAATAAACTTTATACGTTAGTGTGTTTATGTTATACTTTTAAACGAGTTTTATTACAAGATAAATGGAGTTTGGTTAGAGAAACTTACGTACGAGATATACGAAATTGTATGAAACTCTTATGCGTGTGGTACCATCATACGAAATAAATTATTATTCATAGTAAACGACATAGAAGGCTCAAGTATCAAGCAATAATGGAGTACCGTTAAAAGTGTATAATAAACTTCATGCGTTAATATGATTATCTTAAACTCCTAAACTAGTTTTACTACAAGATAAACAGAGTTCAGTTAAAAATGTTAAGAACGAGATATAAGAAATTGTATGAAACTCTTATGGGGGTGGTACCATCAAACAAAATAAATTATTATTCATAGTAAACGACATACAAAGGCTCACGTAGGATGCAAGAATGGAGTACCGTTAAAAGTATATAATAAACTTTATACGTTTGTATGTTTATCTTAAACTTTTAAACTAGTTTTATTAAAAGATAAACGGAATTCGGTTAGAGAAACTAGCGTATGACATATAAGAAATTGTATGAAACTCTTATGGGTGTGGTACCATTATATAAAATAAATTATTATTCATAGTAAACGACATACGAAAGCTCAAGTAGCTTGCAAGAAGGAGTTACGTTAAAAGTATACAATAAACTTTATACGTTAGTGTGTTTATGTTATACTTTTAAACGAGTTTTATTACAAGATAAATGGAGTTTGGTTAGAGAAACTTACGTACGAGATATACGAAATTGTATGAAACTCTTATGCGTGTGGTACCATCATACGAAATAAATTATTATTCATAGTAAACGACATACGAAGGCTCAAGTATCAAGCAATAATGGAGTACCGTTAAAAGTGTATAATAAACTTCATGCGTTAATATGATTATCTTAAACTCCTAAACTAGTTTTACTACAAGATAAACAGAGTTCAGTTAAAAATGTTACGAACGAGATATAAGAAATTGTATGAAACTCTTATGGGGGTGGTACCATCAAACAAAATAAATTATTATTCATAGTAAACGACATACAAAGGCTCACGTAGGATGCAAGAATGGAGTACCGTTAAAAGTATATAATAAACTTTATACGTTTGTATGTTTATCTTAAACTTTTAAACTAGTTTTATTAAAAGATAAACGGAATTCGGTTAGAGAAACTAGCGTATGACATATAAGAAATTGTATGAAACTCTTATGGGTGTGGTACCATTATATAAAATAAATTATTATTCATAGTAAACGACATACGAAAGCTCAAGTAGCTTGCAAGAAGGAGTTACGTTAAAAGTATACAATAAACTTTATACGTTAGTGTGTTTATGTTATACTTTTAAACGAGTTTTATTACAAGATAAATGGAGTTTGGTTAGAGAAACTTACGTACGAGATATACGAAATTGTATGAAACTCTTATGCGTGTGGTACCATCATACGAAATAAATTATTATTCATAGTAAACGACATACGAAGGCTCAAGTATCAAGCAATAATGGAGTACCGTTAAAAGTGTATAATAAACTTCATGCGTTAATATGATTATCCTAAACTCCTAAACTAGTTTTACTACAAGATAAACAGAGTTCAGTTAAAAATGTTACGAACGAGATATAAGAAATTGTATGAAACTTTTATGGGTATGGTACTATCATATAAAAGATATTATTATTCATAGTAAACTACAAACGAAGGCTCAAGTAGCATGCAAAAATGGAGTACCGTTAAAAGTATATAATAAAGTTTATACGTTCGTATATTGATCTTAAACTTTTAAACTAGTTTTATTAAAAGATAAACGGAATTCGGTTAGAGAAACTAACGTATGACATATAAGAACTTGTATGAAACTCTTATGGGTGTGGTACCATTATATAAAATAAATTATTATTCATAGTAAACGACGTACGAAAGCTCAAGTAGCATGCAAGAAGGAGTTACGTTAAAAGTATACAATAAACTTTATACGTTAGTGTGTTTATGTTATACTTTTAAACGAGTTTTATTACAAGATAAACGGAGTTTGGTTAGAGAAACTTACGTACGAGATATACGAAATTGTATGAAACTCTTATGAGTGTGGTACCATCATACGAAATAAATTATTATTCATAGTAAACGATATACGAAGGTTCAAGTATCAAGCAATAATAGAGTACCGTTAAAAGTGTATAATAAACTTCATGCGTTAATATGATTATCTTAAACTCCTAAACTAGTTTTACTACAAACAGAGTTCAGTTAAAAATGTTACGAACGAGATATAAGAAATTGTATGAAACTCTTATGGGTATGGTACTATCATATAAAAGATATTATTATTCATAGTAAACTACAAACGAAGGCTCAAGTAGCATGCAAAAATGGAGTACCGTTAAAAGTATATAATAAACTTTATACGTTCGTATATTGATCTTAAACTTTTAAACTAGTTTTGTTAAAAGATAAACGGAATTCGGTTAGAGAAACTAACGTATGACATATAAGAAATTGTATGAAACTCTTATGGGTGTGGTACCATTATATAAAATAAATTATTATTCATAGTAGACGACATACGAAGGCTCAAGTATCAAGCAATAATGGAGTACCGTTAAAAGAGTTTAATAAATTTCATACGTTAGTATGATTATCTTAAACTTATAAATGAGTTTTCCTACAAGATAAACATAGTTCAGTTAAAAATATTACGAACGAGATATAAGAAATTGTATGCAACTCTTATGGGTATGGTACCATCATACAAAAGAAATTATTGTTCATACTAAACGACATACGAAGGCTCAAGTAGCATGCAAGAAAGGAGTACTGTTAAAAGTATATAATAAACTTTATACCTTCGTATGTTTATCTTAAACTTTTAAATGTGTTTTATCACAAGATAAACGGAGTTCGGTTAAAGAAACTTACGTATAAGATATAAGAAATTGTATGAGACTCTTATGGGTGTAGTACCATCACACGAAACAAATTATTATGCGTAGTAAACAAAATACGAAGGCTCAAGTATCAAGCAAGAATGAGGTACCGTTAAAAGTGTATAATAAAGTTCATATGTTAGTATGTTTATCTTAAACTTCTAAACGAGTTTTACTACAAGATAAACAGAGTTCAGTTAAAAACTTACGAACGAGATATACGAAATTGTATTAAACTCTTATGGGGGTGGTACCATCAAACAAAATAAATTATTATTCATAGTAAACGACATACAAAGGCTCACGTAGGATGCAAGAATGGAGTACCGTTAAAAGTATATAATAAACTTTATGCGTTTGTATGTTTATATTAAACTTCTAAACGACTTTTACTACAAGATAAACAGAGTTCAGTTAAAAACTTACGAACGAGATATACGAAATTGTATTAAACTCTTATGGGGGTGGTACCATCAAACAAAATAAATTATTATTCATAGTAAACGACATACAAAGGCTCACGTAGGATGCAAGAATGGAGTACCGTTAAAAGTACATAATAAACTTTATACGTTTGTATGTTTATCTTAAACTTCTAAACGACTTTTACTACAAGATAAACAGAGTTCAATTAAAAACTTACGAACGAGATATACGAAATTGTATGAAACTCTTATGCGTGTGGTACCATCATACGAAATAAATTATTATTCATAGTAAACGACATACGAAGGCTCAAGTATCAAGCAATAATGGAGTACCGTTAAAAGTGTATAATAAACTTCATGCGTTAATATGATTATCTTAAACTCCTAAACTAGTTTTACTACAAGATAAACAGAGTTCAGTTAAAAATGTTACGAACGAGATATAAGAAATTGTATGAAACTCTTATGGGTATGGTACTATCATACAAAAGATATTGTTATTCATAGTAAACTACAAACGAAGGCTCAAGTAGCATGCAAGAATGGAGTACCGTTAAAAGTATATAATAAACTTTATACGTTCATATATTGATCTTAAACTTTTAAACTAGTTTTATTAAAAGATAAACGGAATTCGGTTAGAGAAACTAACGTATGACATATAAGAAATTGTATGAAACTCTTATGGGTGTTGTACCATTATATAAAATAAATTATTATTCATAGTAAACGACATACGAAAGCTCAAGTAGCATGCAAGAAGGAGTTACGTTAAAAGTATACAATAAACTTTATACGTTAGTGTGTTTATGTTATACTTTTAAACGAGTTTTATTACAAGATAAACGGAGTTTGGTTAGAGAAACTTACGTACGAGATATACGAAATTGTATGAAAGTCTTATGGGTGTGGTACCATTATATAAAATAAATTATTATTCATAGTAAACGACATACGAAGGCTCAAGTATCAAGCAATAATGGAGTACCGTTAAAAGAGTTAAAATAAATTTCATACGTTAGTATGATTATCTTAAACTTATAAATGAGTTTTCCTACAACATAAACATAGATCAGTTAAAAATGTTACGAACGAGATATAAGAAATTGTATGCAACTCTTATGGGTATGGTACAATCATACAAAAGAAATTATTGTTCATACTAAACGACATACGAAGGCTCAAGTAGCATGCAAGAAAGGAGTACTGTTAAAAGTATATAATAAACTTTATACCTTCGTATGTTTATCTTAAACTTTTAAACGTGTTTTATCACAAGATAAACGGAGTTCGGTTAAAGAAACTTACGTATGAGATATAAGAAATTGTATGAGACTCTTATGGGTGTAGTACCATCACACGAAATAAATTATTATGCGTAGTAAACAAAATACGAAGGCTCAAGTATCAACAAGAATGAGGTACCGTTAAAAGTGTATAATAAAGTTCATATGTTAGTATGTTTATCTTAAACTTCTAAACGAGTTTTACTACAAGATAAACAGAGTTCAGTTAAAAACTTACGAACGAGATATACGAAATTGTATTAAACTCTTATGGGGGTGGTACCATCAAACAAAATAAATTATTATTCATAGTAAACGACATACAAAGGCTCACGTAGGATGCAAGAATGGAGTACCGTTAAAAGTATATAATAAACTTTATACGTTTGTATGTTTATATTAAACTTCTAAACGACTTTTACTACAAGATAAACAGAGTTCAGTTAAAAACTTACGAACGAGATATACGAAATTGTATTAAACTCTTATGGGGGTGGTACCATCAAACAAAATAAATTATTATTCACAGTAAACGACATACAAAGGCTCACGTAGGATGCAAGAATGGAGTACCGTTAAAAGTACATAATAAACTTTATACGTTTGTATGTTTATCTTAAACTTCTAAACGACTTTTACTACAAGATAAACAGAGTTCAATTAAAAACTTACGAACGAGATATACGAAATTGTATGAAACTCTTATGCGTGTGGTACCATCATACGAAATAAATTATTATTCATAGTAAACGACATACGAAGGCTCAAGTATCAAGAAATAATGGAGTACCGTTAAAAGTGTATAATAAACTTCATGCGTTAATATGATTATCTTAAACTCCTAAACTAGTTTTACTACAAGATAAACAGAGTTCAGTTAAAAATGTTACGAACGATATATAAGAAATTGTATGGAACTCTTATGGGTATGGTACTATCATATAAAAGATATTATTATTCATAGTAAACTACAAACGAAGGCTCAAGTAGCATGCAAAAATGGAGTACCGTTAAAAGTATATAATAAACTTTATACGTTCGTATATTGATCTTAAACTTTTAAACTAGTTTTATTAAAAGATAAACGGAATTCGGTTAGAGAAACTAACGTATGACATATAAGAAATTGTATGAAACTCTTATGGGTGTGGTACCATTATATAAAATAAATTATTATTCATAGTAAACGACATACGAAGGCTCAAGTATCAAGCAATAACGGAGTACCGTTAAAAGAGTTTAATAAATTTCATACGTTAGTATGATTATCTTAAACTTATAAATGAGTTTTCCTACAAGATAAACAGAGTTCAGTTAAAAATGTTACGAACGAGATATATGAAATTGTATGAAACTCTTATGGGTATGGTACCATCATACAAAAGATAATATTATTCATACTAAACGACATACGAAGGCTCATGTAGCATGCAAGAAAGGAGTACTGTTAAAAGTATATAATAAAGTTCATATGTTAGTATGTTTATATTAAACGTTTAAACGTGTTTTATCACAAGATAAACGGAGTTCGGTTAAAGAAACTTACGTATGATATATAAGAAATTGTATGAGACTCTTATGTGTGTAGTACCATCACACGAAATAAATTATTATGCGTAGTAAACAAAATACGAAGGGTCAAGTATCAAGCAAGAATGAGGTACCGTTAAAAGTGTATAATAAAGTTCATATATTAGTATGTTTATCTTAAAATTCTAAACGAGTTTTACTACAAGATAAACAGAGTTCAGTTAAAAACTTACGAACGAGATATACGAAATTGTATTAAACTCTTATGGGGGTGGTACCATCAAACAAAATAAATTATTATTCATAGTAAACGACATACAAAGGCTCACGTAGGATGCAAGAATGGAGTACCGTTAAAAGTATATAATAAACTTTATACGTTTGTATGTTTATCTTAAACTTCTAAACGACTTTTACTACAAGATAAACAGAGTTCAGTTAAAAACTTACGAACGAGATATACGAAATTGTATGAAACTCTTATGGGTATGGTACCATCATACAACATAAATTATTATTCATAGTAAACGACATACGAAGGCTCAAGTAGCATGCAAGAATGGAGTTACGTTAAAATTATACAATAAACTTTACACGTTAGTGTGTTTATGTTATACTTTTAAACGAGTTTGATTACAAGATAAACAGAGTTTCGTTAGAGAAACTTACGTACGAGATATACGAAATTGTATGAAACTCTTATGCGTATGGTACCATCATACGAAATAAATTATTATTCATAGTAAACGACATACGAAGGCTCAAGTATCAAGCAATAATGGAGTACCGTTAAAAGTGTATAATAAACTTCATGCGTTAATATGATTATCTTAAACTCCGAAACTAGTTTTACTACAAGATAAACAGAGTTCAGTTAAAAATGTTACGAACGATATATAAGAAATTGTATGGAACTCTTATGGGTATGGTACTATCATATAAAAGATATTATTATTCATAGTAAACTACAAACGAAGGCTCAAGTAGCATGCAAAAATGGAGTACCGTTAAAAGTATATAATAAACTTTATACGTTCGTATATTGATCTTAAACTTTTAAACGAGTTTTATTACAAGATAAACGGAGTTTGGTTAGAGAAACTTACGTACGAGATATACGAAATTGTATGAAAGTCTTATGGGTGTGGTACCATTATATAAAATAAATTATTATTCATAGTAAACGACATACGAAGGCTCAAGTATCAAGCAATAATGGAGTACCGTTAAAAGAGTTTAATAAATTTCATACGTTAGTATGATTATCTTAAACTTATAAATGAGTTTTCCTACAACATAAACATAGATCATTTAAAAATGTTACGAACGAGATATAAGAAATTGTATGAAACTCTTATGGGTATGGTACCATCATACAAAAGAAATAATTATTCATACTAAACGACATACGAAGGCTCAAGTAGCATGCAAGAAAGGAGTACTGTTAAAAGTATATAATAAACTTTATACCTTCGTATGTTTATCTTAAACTTTTATACTAGTTTTATTAAAAGATAAACGGAGTTCGGTTAGAGAAACTACCGTATGACATATAAGAAATTGTATGAAACTCTTATGGGTGTGGTACCATTATATAAAATAAATTATTATTCATAGTAAACGACATACGAAGGCTCAAGTATCAAGCAATAACGGAGTACCGTTAAAAGAGTTTAATAAATTTCATACGTTAGTATGATTATCTTAAACTTATAAATGAGTTTTCCTACAAGATAAACAGAGTTCAGTTAAAAATGTTACGAACGAGATATAAGAAATTGTATGAAACTCTTATGGGTATGGTACCATCATACAAAAGAAATTATTATTCATACTAAACGACATACGAAGGCTCAAGTAGCATGCAAGAAAGGAGTACTGTTAAAAGTATATAATAAACTTTATACCTTCGTATGTTTATCTTAAACTTTTAAACGTGTTTTATCACAAGATAAACGGAGTTCGGTTAAAGAAACTTACGTATGAGATATAAGAAATTGTATGAGACACTTATGGGTGTAGTACCATCACACGAAATAAATTATTATGCTTAGTAAACAAAATACGAAGGCTCAAGTATCAAGCAAGAATGAGGTACCGTTAAAAGTGTATAATAAAGTTCATATGTTAGTATGTTTATCTTAAAATTCTAAACGAGTTTTACTACAAGATAAACAGAGTTCAGTTAAAAACTTACGAACGAGATATACGAAATTGTATTAAACTCTTATGGGGGTAGTACCATCAAACAAAATAAATTATTATTCATAGTAAACGACATACAAAGGCTCACGTAGGATGCAAGAATGGAGTACCGTTAAAAGTATATAATAAACTTTATACGTTTGTATGTTTATCTTAAACTTCTAAACGACTTTTACTACAAGATAAACAGAGTTCAGTTAAAAACTTACGAACGAGATATACGAAATTGTATGAAACTCTTATGGGTATGGTACCATCATACAACATAAATTATTATTCATAGTAAACGACATACGAAGGCTCAAGTAGCATGCAAGAATGGAGTTACGTTAAAATTATACAATAAACTTTACACGTTAGTGTGTTTATGTTATACTTTTAAACGAGTTTGATTACAAGATAAACAGAGTTTCGTTAGAGAAACTTACGTACGAGATATACGAAATTGTATGAAACTCTTATGCGTATGGTACCATCATACGAAATAAATTATTATTCATAGTAAACGACATACGAAGGCTCAAGTATCAAGCAATAATGGAGTACCCTTAAAAGTGTATAATAAACTTCATGCGTTAATATGATTATCTTAAACTCCTAAACTAGTTTTACTACAAGATAAACAGAGTTCAGTTAAAAATGTTACGAACGATATATAAGAAATTGTATGGAACTCTTATGGGTATGGTACTATCATATAAAAGATATTATTATTCATAGTAAACTACAAACGAAGGCTCAAGTAGCATGCAAAAATGGAGTACCGTTAAAAGTATATAATAAACTTTATACGTTCGTATATTGATCTTAAACTTTTAAACGAGTTTTATTACAAGATAAACGGAGTTTGGTTAGAGAAACTTACGTACGAGATATACGAAATTGTATGAAAGTCTTATGGGTGTGGTACCATTATATAAAATATATTATTATTCATAGTAAACGACATACGAAGGCTCAAGTATCAAGCAATAATGGAGTACCGTTAAAAGAGTTTAATAAATTTCATACGTTAGTATGATTATCTTAAACTTATAAATGAGTTTTCCTACAACATAAACATAGATCATTTAAAAATGTTACGAACGAGATATAAGAAATTGTATGAAACTCTTATGGGTATGGTACCATCATACAAAAGAAATAATTATTCATACTAAACGACATACGAAGGCTCAAGTAGCATGCAAGAAAGGAGTACTGTTAAAAGTATATAATAAACTTTATACCTTCGTATGTTTATCTTAAACTTTTATACTAGTTTTATTAAAAGATAAACGGAGTTCGGTTAGAGAAACTACCGTATGACATATAAGAAATTGTATGAAACTCTTATGGGTGTGGTACCATTATATAAAATAAATTATTATTCATAGTAAACGACATACGAAGGCTCAAGTATCAAGCAATAACGGAGTACCGTTAAAAGAGTTTAATAAATTTCATACGTTAGTATGATTATCTTAAACTTATAAATGAGTTTTCCTACAAGATAAACAGAGTTCAGTTAAAAATGTTACGAACGAGATATAAGAAATTGTATGAAACTCTTATGGGTATGGTACCATCATACAAAAGAAATTATTATTCATACTAAACGACATACGAAGGCTCAAGTAGCATGCAAGAAAGGAGTACTGTTAAAAGTATATAATAAACTTTATACCTTCGTATGTTTATCTTAAACTTTTAAACGTGTTTTATCACAAGATAAACGGAGTTCGGTTAAAGAAACTTACGTATGAGATATAAGAAATTGTATGAGACACTTATGGGTGTAGTACCATCACACGAAATAAATTATTATGCTTAGTAAACAAAATACG
Organism: Chamaenerion angustifolium; assembly: GCA_946814005.1. Taxonomy (NCBI): domain Eukaryota; kingdom Viridiplantae; phylum Streptophyta; class Magnoliopsida; order Myrtales; family Onagraceae; genus Chamaenerion; species Chamaenerion angustifolium. The sequence continues at coordinate 10,457,157 of OX328273.1, forward strand.
AAGGCTCAAGTATCAAGCAAGAATGAGGTACCGTTAAAAGTGTATAATAAAGTTCATATGTTAGTATGTTTATCTTAAAATTCTAAACGAGTTTTACTACAAGATAAACAGAGTTCAGTTAAAAACTTACGAACGAGATATACGAAATTGTATTAAACTCTTATGGGGGTAGTACCATCAAACAAAATAAATTATTATTCATAGTAAACGACATACAAAGGCTCACGTAGGATGCAAGAATGGAGTACCGTTAAATGTATATAATAAACTTTATACGTTTGTATGTTTATCTTAAACTTCTAAACGACTTTTACTACAAGATAAACAGAGTTCAGTTAAAAACTTACGAACGAGATATACGAAATTGTATGAAACTCTTATGGGTATGGTACCATCATACAACATAAATTATTATTCATAGTAAACGACATACGAAGGCTCAAGTAGCATGCAAGAATGGAGTAACGTTAAAATTATACAATAAACTTTACACGTTAGTGTGTTTATGTTATACTTTTAAACGAGTTTGATTACAAGATAAACAGAGTTTCGTTAGAGAAACTTACGTACGAGATATACGAAATTGTATGAAACTCTTATGCGTATGGTACCATCATACGAAATAAATTATTATTCATAGTAAACGACATACGAAGGCTAAAGTATCAAGCAATAATGGAGTACCGTTAAAAGTGTATAATAAACTTCATGCGTTAATATGATTATCTTAAACTCCTAAACTAGTTTTACTACAAGATAAACAGAGTTCAGTTAAAAATGTTACGAACGATATATAAGAAATTGTATGGAACTCTTATGGGTATGGTACTATCATATAAAAGATATTATTATTCATAGTAAACTACAAACGAAGGCTCAAGTAGCATGCAAAAATGGAGTACCGTTAAAAGTATATAATAAACTTTATACGTTCGTATATTGATCTTAAACTTTTAAACTAGTTTTATTAAAAGATAAACGGAATTCGGTTAGAGAAACTAACGTATGACATATAAGAAATTGTATGAAAATCTTATGGGTGTGGTACCATTATATAAAATAAATTATTATTCATAGTAAACGACATACGAAGGCTCAAGTATCAAGCAATAATGGAGTACCGTTAAAAGAGTTTAATAAATTTCATACGTTAGTATGATTATCTTAAACTTATAAATGAGTTTTCCTACAAGATAAACAGAGTTCAGTTAAAAATATTACGAACGAGATATATGAAATTGTATGAAACTCTTATGGGTATGGTACCATCATACAAAAGATAATATTATTCATACTAAACGACATACGAAGGCTCATGTAGCATGCAAGAAAGGAGTACTGTTAAAAGTATATAATAAAGTTCATATGTTAGTATGTTTATATTAAACGTTTAAACGTGTTTTATCACAAAATAAACGGAGTTCGGTTAAAGAAACTTACGTATGATATATAAGAAATTGTATGAGACTCTTATGTGTGTAGTACCATAACACGAAATAAATTATTATGCGTAGTAAACAAAGTACGAAGGGTCAAGTATCAAGCAAGAATGAGGTACCGTTAAAATTGTATAATAAAGTTCATATATTAGTATGTTTATCTTAAAATTCTAAACGAGTTTTACTACAAGATAAACAGAGTTCAGTTAAAAACTTACGAACGAGATATACGAAATTGTATTAAACTCTTATGGGGGTGGTACCATCAAACAAAATAAATTATTATTCATAGTAAACGACATACAAAGGCTCACGTAGGATGCAAGAATGGAGTACCGTTAAAAGTATATAATAAACTTTATACGTTTGTATGTTTATCTTAAACTTCTAAACGACTTTTACTACAAGATAAACAGAGTTCAGATAAAAACTTACGAACGAGATATACGAAATTGTATGAAACTCTTATGGGTGTGGTACCATCATACAAAATAAATTATTATTCATAGTAAACGACATACGAAGGCTCAAGTAGCATGCAAGAATGGAGTTACGTTAAAATTATACAATAAACTTTACACGTTAGTGTGTTTATGTTATACTTTTAAACGAGTTTGATTACAAGATAAACGGAGTTTCGTTAGAGAAACTTACGTACGAGATATACGAAATTGTATGAAACTCTTATGCGTATGGTACCATCACACAAAATAAATTATTATTCATAGTAAACGACATACGAAGGCTCAAGTATCAAGCAATAATGGAGTACCGTTAAAAGTGTATAATAAACTTCATACGTTAATATGATTATCTTAAACTCCTAAACTAGTTTTACTACAAGATAAACAGAGTTCAGTTAAAAATGTTACGAACGACATATAAGAAATTGTATGAAACTCTTATGGGTATGGTACTATCATATAAAAGATATTATTATTCATAGTAAACTACAAACGAAGGCTCAAGTAGCATGCAAAAATGGAGTACCGTTAAAAGTATATAATAAACTTTATACGTTCGTATATTGATCTTAAACTTTTAAACTAGTTTTATTAAAAGATAAACGGAATTCGGTTAGAGAAACTAACGTATGACATATAAGAAATTGTATGAAACTCTTATGGGTGTGGTACCATTATCTAAAATAAATTATTATTCATAGTAAACGACATACGAAGGCTCAAGTATCAAGCAATAATGGAGTACCGTTAAAAGAGTTTAATAAATTTCATACGTTAGTATGATTATCTTAAACTTATAAATGAGTTTTCCTACAAGATAAACAGAGTTCAGTTAAAAATGTTACGAACGAGATATATGAAATTGTATGAAACTCTTATGGGTATGGTACCATCATACAAAAGATAATATTATTCATACTAAACGACATACGAAGGCTCATGTAGCATGCAAGAAAGGAGTACTGTTAAAAGTATATAATAAAGTTCATATGTTAGTATGTTTATATTAAACGTTTAAACGTGTTTTATCACAAGATAAACGGAGTTCGGTTAAAGAAACTTACGTATGATATATAAGAAATTGTATGAGACTCTTATGTGTGTAGTACCATCACACGAAATAAATTATTATGCGTAGTAAACAAAATACGAAGGGTCAAGTATCAAGCAAGAATGAGGTACCGTTAAAAGTGTATAATAAAGTTCATATATTAGTATGTTTATCTTAAAATTCTAAACGAGTTTTACTACAAGATAAACAGAGTTCAGTTAAAAACTTACGAACGAGATATACGAAATTGTATTAAACTCTTATGGGGGTGGTACCATCAAACAAAATAAATTATTATTCATAGTAAACGACATACAAAGGCTCACGTAGGATGCAAGAATGGAGTACCGTTAAAAGTATATAATAAACTTTATACGTTTGTATGTTTATCTTAAACTTCTAAACGACTTTTACTACAAGATAAACAGAGTTCAGATAAAAACTTACGAACGAGATATACGAAATTGTATGAAACTCTTATGGGTGTGGTACCATCATACAAAATAAATTATTATTCATAGTAAACGACATACGAAGGCTCAAGTAGCATGCAAGAATGGAGTTACGTTAAAATTATACAATAAACTTTACACGTTAGTGTGTTTATGTTATACTTTTAAACGAGTTTGATTACAAGATAAACGGAGTTTCGTTAGAGAAACTTACGTACGAGATATACGAAATTGTATGAAACTCTTATGCGTATGGTACCATCACACAAAATAAATTATTATTCATAGTAAACGACATACGAAGGCTCAAGTATCAAGCAATAATGGAGTACCGTTAAAAGTGTATAATAAACTTCATGCGTTAATATGATTATCTTAAACTCCTAAACTAGTTTTACTACAAGATAAACAGAGTTCAGTTAAAAATGTTACGAACGAGATATAAGAAATTGTATGAAACTCTTATGGGTATGGTACTATCATATAAAAGATATTATTATTCATAGTAAACTACAAACGAAGGCTCAAGTAGCATGCAAAAATGGAGTACCGTTAAAAGTATATAATAAACTTTATACGTTCGTATATTGATCTTAAACTTTTAAACTAGTTTTATTAAAAGATAAACGGAATTCGGTTAGAGAAACTAACGTATGACATATAAGAAATTGTATGAAACTCTTATGGGTGTGGTACCATTATATAAAATAAATTATTATTCATAGTAAACGACATACGAAGGCTCAAGTATCAAGCAATAATGGAGTACCGTTAAAAGAGTTTAATAAATTTCATACGTTAGTATGATTATCTTAAACTTATAAATGAGTTTTCCTACAAGATAAACAGAGTTCAGTTAAAAATGTTACGAACGAGATATATGAAATTGTATGAAACTCTTATGGGTATGGTACCATCATACAAAAGATAATATTATTCATACTAAACGACATACGAAGGCTCATGTAGCATGCAAGAAAGGAGTACTGTTAAAAGTATATAATAAAGTTCATATGTTAGTATGTTTATATTAAACGTTTAAACGTGTTTTATCACAAGATAAACGGAGTTCGGTTAAAGAAACTTACGTATGATATATAAGAAATTGTATGAGACTCTTATGTGTGTAGTACCATCACACGAAATAAATTATTATGCGTAGTAAACAAAATACGAAGGGTCAAGTATCAAGCAAGAATGAGGTACCGTTAAAAGTGTATAATAAAGTTCATATATTAGTATGTTTATCTTAAAATTCTAAACGAGTTTTACTACAAGATAAACAGAGTTCAGTTAAAAACTTACGAACGAGATATACGAAATTGTATTAAACTCTTATGGGGGTGGTACCATCAAACAAAATAAATTATTATTCATAGTAAACGACATACAAAGGCTCACGTAGGATGCAAGAATGGAGTACCGTTAAAAGTATATAATAAACTTTATACGTTTGTATGTTTATCTTAAACTTCTAAACGACTTTTACTACAAGATAAACAGAGTTCAGATAAAAACTTACGAACGAGATATACGAAATTGTATGAAACTCTTATGGGTGTGGTACCATCATACAAAATAAATTATTATTCATAGTAAACGACATACGAAGGCTCAAGTAGCATGCAAGAATGGAGTTACGTTAAAATTATACAATAAACTTTACACGTTAGTGTGTTTATGTTATACTTTTAAACGAGTTTGATTACAAGATAAACGGAGTTTCGTTAGAGAAACTTACGTACGAGATATACGAAATTGTATGAAACTCTTATGCGTATGGTACCATCACACAAAATAAATTATTATTCATAGTAAACGACATACGAAGGCTCAAGTATCAAGCAATAATGGAGTACCGTTAAAAGTGTATAATAAACTTCATGCGTTAATATGATTATCTTAAACTCCTAAACTAGTTTTACTACAAGATAAACAGAGTTCAGTTAAAAATGTTACGAACGAGATATAAGAAATTGTATGAAACTCTTATGGGTATGGTACTATCATATAAAAGATATTATTATTCATAGTAAACTACAAACGAAGGCTCAAGTAGCATGCAAAAATGGAGTACCGTTAAAAGTATATAATAAACTTTATACGTTCGTATATTGATCTTAAACTTTTAAACTAGTTTTATTAAAAGATAAACGGAATTCGGTTAGAGAAACTAACGTATGACATATAAGAAATTGTATGAAACTCTTATGGGTGTGGTACCATTATATAAAATAAATTATTATTCATAGTAAACGACATACGAAGGCTCAAGTATCAAGCAATAATGGAGTACCGTTAAAAGAGTTTAATAAATTTCATACGTTAGTATGATTATCTTAAACTTATAAATGAGTTTTCCTACAAGATAAACAGAGTTCAGTTAAAAATGTTACGAACGAGATATATGAAATTGTATGAAACTCTTATGGGTATGGTACCATCATACAAAAGATAATATTATTCATACTAAACGACATACGAAGGCTCATGTAGCATGCAAGAAAGGAGTACTGTTAAAAGTATATAATAAAGTTCATATGTTAGTATGTTTATATTAAACGTTTAAACGTGTTTTATCACAAGATAAACGGAGTTCGGTTAAAGAAACTTACGTATGATATATAAGAAATTGTATGAGACTCTTATGTGTGTAGTACCATCACACGAAATAAATTATTATGCGTAGTAAACAAAATACGAAGGGTCAAGTATCAAGCAAGAATGAGGTACCGTTAAAAGTGTATAATAAAGTTCATATATTAGTATGTTTATCTTAAAATTCTAAACGAGTTTTACTACAAGATAAACAGAGTTCAGTTAAAAACTTACGAACGAGATATACGAAATTGTATTAAACTCTTATGGGGGTGGTACCATCAAACAAAATAAATTATTATTCATAGTAAACGACATACAAAGGCTCACGTAGGATGCAAGAATGGAGTACCGTTAAAAGTATATAATAAACTTTATACGTTTGTATGTTTATCTTAAACTTCTAAACGACTTTTACTACAAGATAAACAGAGTTCAGATAAAAACTTACGAACGAGATATACGAAATTGTATGAAACTCTTATGGGTGTGGTACCATCATACAAAATAAATTATTATTCATAGTAAACGACATACGAAGGCTCAAGTAGCATGCAAGAATGGAGTTACGTTAAAATTATACAATAAACTTTACACGTTAGTGTGTTTATGTTATACTTTTAAACGAGTTTGATTACAAGATAAACGGAGTTTCGTTAGAGAAACTTACGTACGAGATATACGAAATTGTATGAAACTCTTATGCGTATGGTACCATCACACAAAATAAATTATTATTCATAGTAAACGACATACGAAGGCTCAAGTATCAAGCAATAATGGAGTACCGTTAAAAGTGTATAATAAACTTCATGCGTTAATATGATTATCTTAAACTCCTAAACTAGTTTTACTACAAGATAAACAGAGTTCAGTTAAAAATGTTACGAACGAGATATAAGAAATTGTATGAAACTCTTATGGGTATGGTACTATCATATAAAAGATATTATTATTCATAGTAAACTACAAACGAAGGCTCAAGTAGCATGCAAAAATGGAGTACCGTTAAAAGTATATAATAAACTTTATACGTTCGTATATTGATCTTAAACTTTTAAACTAGTTTTATTAAAAGATAAACGGAATTCGGTTAGAGAAACTAACGTATGACATATAAGAAATTGTATGAAACTCTTATGGGTGTGGTACCATTATATAAAATAAATTATTATTCATAGTAAACGACATACGAAGGCTCAAGTATCAAGCAATAATGGAGTACCGTTAAAAGAGTTTAATAAATTTCATACGTTAGTATGATTATCTTAAACTTATAAATGAGTTTTCCTACAAGATAAACAGAGTTCAGTTAAAAATGTTACGAACGAGATATATGAAATTGTATGAAACTCTTATGGGTATGGTACCATCATACAAAAGATAATATTATTCATACTAAACGACATACGAAGGCTCATGTAGCATGCAAGAAAGGAGTACTGTTAAAAGTATATAATAAAGTTCATATGTTAGTATGTTTATATTAAACGTTTAAACGTGTTTTATCACAAGATAAACGGAGTTCGGTTAAAGAAACTTACGTATGATATATAAGAAATTGTATGAGACTCTTATGTGTGTAGTACCATCACACGAAATAAATTATTATGCGTAGTAAACAAAATACGAAGGGTCAAGTATCAAGCAAGAATGAGGTACCGTTAAAAGTGTATAATAAAGTTCATATATTAGTATGTTTATCTTAAAATTCTAAACGAGTTTTACTACAAGATAAACAGAGTTCAGTTAAAAACTTACGAACGAGATATACGAAATTGTATTAAACTCTTATGGGGGTGGTACCATCAAACAAAATAAATTATTATTCATAGTAAACGACATACAAAGGCTCACGTAGGATGCAAGAATGGAGTACCGTTAAAAGTATATAATAAACTTTATACGTTTGTATGTTTATCTTAAACTTCTAAACGACTTTTACTACAAGATAAACAGAGTTCAGATAAAAACTTACGAACGAGATATACGAAATTGTATGAAACTCTTATGGGTGTGGTACCATCATACAAAATAAATTATTATTCATAGTAAACGACATACGAAGGCTCAAGTAGCATGCAAGAATGGAGTTACGTTAAAATTATACAATAAACTTTACACGTTAGTGTGTTTATGTTATACTTTTAAACGAGTTTGATTACAAGATAAACGGAGTTTCGTTAGAGAAACTTACGTACGAGATATACGAAATTGTATGAAACTCTTATGCGTATGGTACCATCACACAAAATAAATTATTATTCATAGTAAACGACATACGAAGGCTCAAGTATCAAGCAATAATGGAGTACCGTTAAAAGTGTATAATAAACTTCATGCGTTAATATGATTATCTTAAACTCCTAAACTAGTTTTACTACAAGATAAACAGAGTTCAGTTAAAAATGTTACGAACGAGATATAAGAAATTGTATGAAACTCTTATGGGTATGGTACTATCATATAAAAGATATTATTATTCATAGTAAACTACAAACGAAGGCTCAAGTAGCATGCAAAAATGGAGTACCGTTAAAAGTATATAATAAACTTTATACGTTCGTATATTGATCTTAAACTTTTAAACTAGTTTTATTAAAAGATAAACGGAATTCGGTTAGAGAAACTAACGTATGACATATAAGAAATTGTATGAAACTCTTATGGGTGTGGTACCATTATATAAAATAAATTATTATTCATAGTAAACGACATACGAAGGCTCAAGTATCAAGCAATAATGGAGTACCGTTAAAAGAGTTTAATAAATTTCATACGTTAGTATGATTATCTTAAACTTATAAATGAGTTTTCCTACAAGATAAACAGAGTTCAGTTAAAAATGTTACGAACGAGATATATGAAATTGTATGAAACTCTTATGGGTATGGTACCATCATACAAAAGATAATATTATTCATACTAAACGACATACGAAGGCTCATGTAGCATGCAAGAAAGGAGTACTGTTAAAAGTATATAATAAAGTTCATATGTTAGTATGTTTATATTAAACGTTTAAACGTGTTTTATCACAAGATAAACGGAGTTCGGTTAAAGAAACTTACGTATGATATATAAGAAATTGTATGAGACTCTTATGTGTGTAGTACCATCACACGAAATAAATTATTATGCGTAGTAAACAAAATACGAAGGGTCAAGTATCAAGCAAGAATGAGGTACCGTTAAAAGTGTATAATAAAGTTCATATATTAGTATGTTTATCTTAAAATTCTAAACGAGTTTTACTACAAGATAAACAGAGTTCAGTTAAAAACTTACGAACGAGATATACGAAATTGTATTAAACTCTTATGGGGGTGGTACCATCAAACAAAATAAATTATTATTCATAGTAAACGACATACAAAGGCTCACGTAGGATGCAAGAATGGAGTACCGTTAAAAGTATATAATAAACTTTATACGTTTGTATGTTTATCTTAAACTTCTAAACGACTTTTACTACAAGATAAACAGAGTTCAGATAAAAACTTACGAACGAGATATACGAAATTGTATGAAACTCTTATGGGTGTGGTACCATCATACAAAATAAATTATTATTCATAGTAAACGACATACGAAGGCTCAAGTAGCATGCAAGAATGGAGTTACGTTAAAATTATACAATAAACTTTACACGTTAGTGTGTTTATGTTATACTTTTAAACGAGTTTGATTACAAGATAAACGGAGTTTCGTTAGAGAAACTTACGTACGAGATATACGAAATTGTATGAAACTCTTATGCGTATGGTACCATCACACAAAATAAATTATTATTCATAGTAAACGACATACGAAGGCTCAAGTATCAAGCAATAATGGAGTACCGTTAAAAGTGTATAATAAACTTCATGCGTTAATATGATTATCTTAAACTCCTAAACTAGTTTTACTACAAGATAAACAGAGTTCAGTTAAAAATGTTACGAACGAGATATAAGAAATTGTATGAAACTCTTATGGGTATGGTACTATCATATAAAAGATATTATTATTCATAGTAAACTACAAACGAAGGCTCAAGTAGCATGCAAAAATGGAGTACCGTTAAAAGTATATAATAAACTTTATACGTTCGTATATTGATCTTAAACTTTTAAACTAGTTTTATTAAAAGATAAACGGAATTCGGTTAGAGAAACTAACGTATGACATATAAGAAATTGTATGAAACTCTTATGGGTGTGGTACCATTATATAAAATAAATTATTATTCATAGTAAACGACATACGAAGGCTCAAGTATCAAGCAATAATGGAGTACCGTTAAAAGAGTTTAATAAATTTCATACGTTAGTATGATTATCTTAAACTTATAAATGAGTTTTCCTACAAGATAAACAGAGTTCAGTTAAAAATGTTACGAACGAGATATATGAAATTGTATGAAACTCTTATGGGTATGGTACCATCATACAAAAGATAATATTATTCATACTAAACGACATACGAAGGCTCATGTAGCATGCAAGAAAGGAGTACTGTTAAAAGTATATAATAAAGTTCATATGTTAGTATGTTTATATTAAACGTTTAAACGTGTTTTATCACAAGATAAACGGAGTTCGGTTAAAGAAACTTACGTATGATATATAAGAAATTGTATGAGACTCTTATGTGTGTAGTACCATCACACGAAATAAATTATTATGCGTAGTAAACAAAATACGAAGGGTCAAGTATCAAGCAAGAATGAGGTACCGTTAAAAGTGTATAATAAAGTTCATATATTAGTATGTTTATCTTAAAATTCTAAACGAGTTTTACTACAAGATAAACAGAGTTCAGTTAAAAACTTACGAACGAGATATACGAAATTGTATTAAACTCTTATGGGGGTGGTACCATCAAACAAAATAAATTATTATTCATAGTAAACGACATACAAAGGCTCACGTAGGATGCAAGAATGGAGTACCGTTAAAAGTATATAATAAACTTTATACGTTTGTATGTTTATCTTAAACTTCTAAACGACTTTTACTACAAGATAAACAGAGTTCAGATAAAAACTTACGAACGAGATATACGAAATTGTATGAAACTCTTATGGGTGTGGTACCATCATACAAAATAAATTATTATTCATAGTAAACGACATACGAAGGCTCAAGTAGCATGCAAGAATGGAGTTACGTTAAAATTATACAATAAACTTTACACGTTAGTGTGTTTATGTTATACTTTTAAACGAGTTTGATTACAAGATAAACGGAGTTTCGTTAGAGAAACTTACGTACGAGATATACGAAATTGTATGAAACTCTTATGCGTATGGTACCATCACACAAAATAAATTATTATTCATAGTAAACGACATACGAAGGCTCAAGTATCAAGCAATAATGGAGTACCGTTAAAAGTGTATAATAAACTTCATGCGTTAATATGATTATCTTAAACTCCTAAACTAGTTTTACTACAAGATAAACAGAGTTCAGTTAAAAATGTTACGAACGAGATATAAGAAATTGTATGAAACTCTTATGGGTATGGTACTATCATATAAAAGATATTATTATTCATAGTAAACTACAAACGAAGGCTCAAGTAGCATGCAAAAATGGAGTACCGTTAAAAGTATATAATAAACTTTATACGTTCGTATATTGATCTTAAACTTTTAAACTAGTTTTATTAAAAGATAAACGGAATTCGGTTAGAGAAACTAACGTATGACATATAAGAAATTGTATGAAACTCTTATGGGTGTGGTACCATTATATAAAATAAATTATTATTCATAGTAAACGACATACGAAGGCTCAAGTATCAAGCAATAATGGAGTACCGTTAAAAGAGTTTAATAAATTTCATACGTTAGTATGATTATCTTAAACTTATAAATGAGTTTTCCTACAAGATAAACAGAGTTCAGTTAAAAATGTTACGAACGAGATATATGAAATTGTATGAAACTCTTATGGGTATGGTACCATCATACAAAAGATAATATTATTCATACTAAACGACATACGAAGGCTCATGTAGCATGCAAGAAAGGAGTACTGTTAAAAGTATATAATAAAGTTCATATGTTAGTATGTTTATATTAAACGTTTAAACGTGTTTTATCACAAGATAAACGGAGTTCGGTTAAAGAAACTTACGTATGATATATAAGAAATTGTATGAGACTCTTATGTGTGTAGTACCATCACACGAAATAAATTATTATGCGTAGTAAACAAAATACGAAGGGTCAAGTATCAAGCAAGAATGAGGTACCGTTAAAAGTGTATAATAAAGTTCATATATTAGTATGTTTATCTTAAAATTCTAAACGAGTTTTACTACAAGATAAACAGAGTTCAGTTAAAAACTTACGAACGAGATATACGAAATTGTATTAAACTCTTATGGGGGTGGTACCATCAAACAAAATAAATTATTATTCATAGTAAACTACAAACGAAGGCTCAAGTAGGATGCAAGAATGGAGTACCGTTAAAAGTATATAATAAACTTTATACGTTTGTATGTTTATCTTAAACTTCTAAACGACTTTTACTACAAGATAAACAGAGTTCAGTTAAAAACTTACGAACGAGATATACGAAATTGTATGAAACTCTTATGGGTGTGGTACCATCATACAAAATAAATTATTATTCATAGTAAACGACATACGAAGGCTCAAGTAGCATGCAAGAATGGAGTTACGTTAAAATTATACAATAAACTTTACACGTTAGTGTGTTTATGTTATACTTTTAAACGAGTTTGATTACAAGATAAACGGAGTTTCGTTAGAGAAACTTACGTACGAGATATACGAAATTGTATGAAACTCTTATGCGTATGGTACCATCACACAAAATAAATTATTATTCATAGTAAACGACATGCGAAGGCTCAAGTATCAAGCAATAATGGAGTACCGTTAAAAGTGTATAATAAACTTCATGCGTTAATATGATTATCTTAAACTCCTAAACTAGTTTTACTACAAGATAAACAGAGTTCAGTTAAAAATGTTACGAACGAGATATAAGAAATTGTATGAAACTCTTATGGGTATGGTACTATCATACAAAAGATATTGTTATTCATAGTAAACTACAAACGAAGACTCAAGTAGCATGCAAGAATGGAGTACCGTTAAAAGTATATAATAAACTTTATACGTTCGTATATTGATCTTAAACTTTTAAACGAGTTTTATTACAAGATAAACGGAGTTTGGTTAGAGAAACTTACGTACGAGATATACGAAATTGTATGAAAGTCTTATGGGTGTGGTACCATTATATAAAATAAATTATTATTCATAGTAAACGACATACGAAGGCTCAAGTATCAAGCAATAATGGAGTACCGTTAAAAGAGTTTAATAAATTTCATACGTTAGTATGATTATCTTAAACTTATAAATGAGTTTTCCTACAACATAAACATAGATCATTTAAAAATGTTACGAACGAGATATAAGAAATTGTATGAAACTCTTATGGGTATGGTACTATCATACAAAAGAAATAATTATTCATACTAAACGACATACGAAGGCTCAAGTAGCATGCAAGAAAGGAGTACTGTTAAAAGTATATAATAAACTTTATACCTTCGTATGTTTATCTTAAACTTTTATACTAGTTTTATTAAAAGATAAACGGAGTTCGGTTAGAGAAACTAACGTATGACATATAAGAAATTGTATGAAACTCTTATGGGTGTGGTACCATTATATAAAATAAATTATTATTCATAGTAAACGACATACGAAGGCTCAAGTATCAAGCAATAACGGAGTACCGTTAAAAGAGTTTAATAAATTTCATACGTTAGTATGATTATCTTAAACTTATAAATGAGTTTTCCTACAAGATAAACAGAGTTCAGTTAAAAATGTTACGAACGAGATATAAGAAATTGTATGAAACTCTTATGGGTATGGTACCATCATACAAAAGAAATTATTATTCATACTAAACGACATACGAAGGCTCAAGTAGCATGCAAGAAAGGAGTACTGTTAAAAGTATATAATAAACTTTATACCTTCGTATGTTTATCTTAAACTTTTAAACGTGTTTTATCACAAGATAAACGGAGTTCGGTTAAAGAAACTTACGTATGAGATATAAGAAATTGTATGAGACACTTATGGGTGTAGTACCATCACACGAAATAAATTATTATGCTTAGTAAACAAAATACGAAGGCTCAAGTATCAAGCAAGAATGAGGTACCATTAAAAGTGTATAATAAAGTTCATATGTTAGTATGTTTATCTTAAAATTCTAAACGAGTTTTACTACAAGATAAACAGAGTTCAGTTAAAAACTTACGAACGAGATATACGAAATTGTATTAAACTCTTATGGGGGTAGTACCATCAAACAAAATAAATTATTATTCATAGTAAACGACATACAAAGGCTCACGTAGGATGCAAGAATGGAGTACCGTTAAATGTATATAATAAACTTTATACGTTTGTATGTTTATCTTAAACTTCTAAACGACTTTTACTACAAGATAAACAGAGTTCAGTTAAAAACTTACGAACGAGATATACGAAATTGTATGAAACTCTTATGGGTATGGTACCATCATACAACATAAATTATTATTCATAGTAAACGACATACGAAGGCTCAAGTAGCATGCAAGAATGGAGTTACGTTAAAATTATACAATAAACTTTACACGTTAGTGTGTTTATGTTATACTTTTAAACGAGTTTGATTACAAGATAAACAGAGTTTCGTTAGAGAAACTTACGTACGAGATATACGAAATTGTATGAAACTCTTATGCGTATGGTACCATCATACGAAATAAATTATTATTCATAGTAAACGACATACGAAGGCTCAAGTATCAAGCAATAATGGAGTACCGTTAAAAGTGTATAATAAACTTCATGCGTTAATATGATTATCTTAAACTCCTAAACTAGTTTTACTACAAGATAAACAGAGTTCAGTTAAAAATGTTACGAACGAGATATAAGAAATTGTATGAAACTCTTATGGGTATGGTACTATCATACAAAAGATATTGTTATTCATAGTAAACTACAAACGAAGGCTCAAGTAGCATGCAAGATTGGAGTACCGTTAAAAGTATATAATAAACTTTATACGTTCGTATATTGATCTTAAACTTTTAAACTAGTTTTATTAAAAGATAAACGGAGTTCGGTTAGAGAAACTAACGTATGACATATAAGAAATTGTATGAAAGTCTTATGGGTGTGGTACCATTATATAAAATAAATTATTATTCATAGTAAACGACATACGAAGGCTCAAGTAGCATGCAAGAATGGAGTTACGTTAAAATTATACAATAAACTTTACACGTTAGTGTGTTTATGTTATACTTTTAAACGAGTTTGATTACAAGATAAACGGAGTTTCGTTAGAGAAACTTACGTACGAGATATACGAAATTGTAATTAAAGTCTTATGGGTGTGGTACCATTATATAAAATAAATTATTATTCATAGTAAACGACATACGAAGGCTCAAGTATCAAGCAATAATGGAGTACCGTTAAAAGAGTTAGATAAATTTCATACGTTAGTATGATTATCTTAAACTTATAAATGAGTTTTCCTACAACATAAACATAGATCATTTAAAAATGTTACGAACGAGATATAAGAAATTGTATGAAACTCTTATGGGTATGGTACCATCATACAAAAGAAATTATTATTCATACTAAACGACATACGAAGGCTCAAGTAGCATGCAAGAAAGGAGTACTGTTAAAAGTATATAATAAACTTTATACCTTCGTATGTTTATCTTAAACTTTTATACTAGTTTTATTAAAAGATAAACGGAGTTCGGTTAGAGAAACTAACGTATGACATATAAGAAATTGTATGAAACTCTTATGGGTGTGGTACCATTATATAAAATAAATTATTATTCATAGTAAACGACATACGAAGGCTCAAGTATCAAGCAATAACGGAGTACCGTTAAAAGAGTTTAATAAATTTCATACGTTAGTATGATTATCTTAAACTTATAAATGAGTTTTCCTACAAGATAAACAGAGTTCAGTTAAAAATGTTACGAACGAGATATAAGAAATTGTATGAAACTCTTATGGGTATGGTACCATCATACAAAAGAAATTATTATTCATACTAAACGACATACGAAGGCTCAAGTAGCATGCAAGAAAGGAGTACTGTTAAAATTATATAATAAACTTTATACCTTCGTATGTTTATCTTAAACTTTTAAACGTCTTTTATCACAAGATAAACGGAGTTCGGTTAAAGAAACTTACGTATGAGATATAAGAAATTGTATGAGACACTTATGGGTGTAGTACCATTACACGAAATAAATTATTATGCGTAGTACACAAAATACGAAGGCTCAAGTATCAAGCAAGAATGAGGTACCGTTAAAAGTGTATAATAAAGTTCATATGTTAGTATGTTTATCTTAAAATTCTAAACGAGTTTTACTACAAGATAAACAGAGTTCAGTTAAAAACTTAAGAACGAGATATACAAAATTGTATTAAACTCTTATGGGGGTGGTACCATCAAACAAAATAAATTATTATTCATAGTAAACGACATACAAAGGCTCACGTAGGATGCAAGAATGGAGTACCGTTAAATGTATATAATAAACTTTATACGTTTGTATGTTTATCTTAAACTTCTAAACGACTTTTACTACAAGATAAACAGAGTTCAGTTAAAAACTTACGAACGAGATATACGAAATTGTATGAAACTCTTATGGGTGTGGTACCATCATACAAAATAAATTATTATTCATAGTAAACGACATACGAAGGCTCAAGTAGCATGCAAGAATGGAGTTACGTTAAAATTATACAATAAACTTTACACGTTAGTTTGTTTATGTTATACTTTTAAACGAGTTTGATTACAAGATAAACGGAGTTTCGTTAGAGAAACTTACGTACGAGATATACGAAATTGTATGAAACTCTTATGCGTATGGTACCATCATACGAAATAAATTATTATTCATAGTAAACGACATACGAAGGCTCAAGTATCAAGCAATAATGGAGTACCGTTAAAAGTGTATAATAAACTTCATGCGTTAATATGATTATCTTAAACTCCTAAACTAGTTTTACTACAAGATAAACAGAGTTCAGTTAAAAATGTTACGAACGAGATATAAGAAATTGTATGAAACTCTTATGGGTATGGTACTATCATACAAAAGATATTGTTATTCATAGTAAACTACAAACGAAGGCTCAAGTAGCATGCAAGAATGGAGTACCGTTAAAAGTATATAATAAACTTTATACGTTCGTATATTGATCTTAAACTTTTAAACTAGTTTTATTAAAAGATAAACGGAATTCGGTTAGAGAAACTAACGTATGACATATACGAAATTGTATGAAACTCTTATGGGTGTGGTACCATTATATAAAATAAATTATTATTCATAGTAAACGACATACGAAAGTTCAAGTAGCATGCAAGAAGGAGTTACGTTAAAAGTATACAATAAACTTTATACGTTAGTGTGTTTATGTTATACTTTTAAACGAGTTTTATTACAAGATAAACGGAGTTTGGTTAGAGAAACTTACGTACTTGATATACAAAATTGTATGAAAGTCTTATGGGTGTTGTACCATTATATAAAATAAATTATTATTCATAGTAAACGACATACGAAGGCTCAAGTATCAAGCAATAATGGAGTACCGTTAAAAGAGTTAAATAAATTTCATACGTTAGTATGATTATCTTAAACTTATAAATGAGTTTTCCTACAACATAAACATAGATCAGTTAAAAATGTTACGAACGAGATATAAGAAATTGTATGAAACTCTTATGGGTATGGTACCATCATACAAAAGAAATTATTATTCATACTAAACGACATACGAAGGCTCAAGTAGCATGCAAGAAAGGAGTACTGTTAAAAGTATATAATAAACTTTATACCTTCGTATGTTTAACTTAAACTTTTAAACTAGTTTTATTAAAGGATAAACGGAGTTCGGTTAGAGAAACTAACGTATGACATATAAGAAATTGTATGAAACTCTTATGGGTGTGGTACCATTATATAAAATAAATTATTATTCATAGTAAACGACATACGAAGGCTCAAGTATCAAGCAATAACGGAGTACCGTTAAAAGAGTTTAATAAATTTCATACGTTAGTATGATTATCTTAAACTTATAAATGAGTTTTCCTACAAGATAAACAGAGTTCAGTTAAAAATGTTACGAACGAGATATAAGAAAATGTATGAAACTCTTATGGGTATGGTACCATCATACAAAAGAAATTATTATTCATACTAAACGACATACGAAGGCTCAAGTAGCATGCAAGAAAGGAGTACTGTTAAAATTATATAATAAACTTTATACCTTCGTATGTTTATCTTAAACTTTTAAACGTGTTTTATCACAAGATAAACGGAGTTCGGTTAAAGAAACTTACGTATGAGATATAAGAAATTGTATGAGACACTTATGGGTGTAGTACCATTACACGAAATAAATTATTATGCGTAGTACACAAAATACGAAGGCTCAAGTATCAAGCAAGAATGAGGTACCGTTAAAAGTGTATAATAAAGTTCATATGTTAGTATGTTTATCTTAAAATTCTAAACGAGTTTTACTACAAGATAAACAGAGTTCAGTTAAAAACTTAAGAACGAGATATACAAAATTGTATTAAACTCTTATGGGGGTGGTACCATCAAACAAAATAAATTATTATTCATAGTAAACGACATACAAAGGCTCACGTAGGATGCAAGAATGGAGTACCGTTAAATGTATATAATAAACTTTATACGTTTGTATGTTTATCTTAAACTTCTAAACGACTTTTACTACAAGATAAACAGAGTTCAGTTAAAAACTTACGAACGAGATATACGAAATTGTATGAAACTCTTATGGGTGTGGTACCATCATACAAAATAAATTATTATTCATAGTAAACGACATACGAAGGCTCAAGTAGCATGCAAGAATGGAGTTACGTTAAAATTATACAATAAACTTTACACGTTAGTTTGTTTATGTTATACTTTTAAACGAGTTTGATTACAAGATAAACGGAGTTTCGTTAGAGAAACTTACGTACGAGATATACGAAATTGTATGAAACTCTTATGCGTATGGTACCATCATACGAAATAAATTATTATTCATAGTAAACGACATACGAAGGCTCAAGTATCAAGCAATAATGGAGTACCGTTAAAAGTGTATAATAAACTTCATGCGTTAATATGATTATCTTAAACTCCTAAACTAGTTTTACTACAAGATAAACAGAGTTCAGTTAAAAATGTTACGAACGAGATATAAGAAATTGTATGAAACTCTTATGGGTATGGTACTATCATACAAAAGATATTGTTATTCATAGTAAACTACAAACGAAGGCTCAAGTAGCATGCAAGAATGGAGTACCGTTAAAAGTATATAATAAACTTTATACGTTCGTATATTGATCTTAAACTTTTAAACTAGTTTTATTAAAAGATAAACGGAATTCGGTTAGAGAAACTAACGTATGACATATACGAAATTGTATGAAACTCTTATGGGTGTGGTACCATTATATAAAATAAATTATTATTCATAGTAAACGACATACGAAAGTTCAAGTAGCATGCAAGAAGGAGTTACGTTAAAAGTATACAATAAACTTTATACGTTAGTGTGTTTATGTTATACTTTTAAACGAGTTTTATTACAAGATAAACGGAGTTTGGTTAGAGAAACTTACGTACGAGATATACAAAATTGTATGAAAGTCTTATGGGTGTGGTACCATTATATAAAATAAATTATTATTCATAGTAAACGACATACGAAGGCTCAAGTATCAAGCAATAATGGAGTACCGTTAAAAGAGTTAAATAAATTTCATACGTTAGTATGATTATCTTAAACTTATAAATGAGTTTTCCTACAACATAAACATAGATCAGTTAAAAATGTTACGAACGAGATATAAGAAATTGTATGAAACTCTTATGGGTATGGTACCATCATACAAAAGAAATTATTATTCATACTAAACGACATACGAAGGCTCAAGTAGCATGCAAGAAAGGAGTACTGATAAAAGTATATAATAAACTTTATACCTTCGTATGTTTATCTTAAACTTTTAAACTAGTTTTATTAAAGGATAAACGGAGTTCGGTTAGAGAAACTAACGTATGACATATAAGAAATTGTATGAAACTCTTATGGGTGTGGTACCATTATATAAAATAAATTATTATTCATAGTAAACGACATACGAAGGCTCAAGTATCAAGCAATAACGGAGTACCGTTAAAAGAGTTTAATAAATTTCATACGTTAGTATGATTATCTTAAACTTATAAATGAGTTTTCCTACAAGATAAACAGAGTTCAGTTAAAAATGTTACGAACGAGATATAAGAAATTGTATGAAACTCTTATGGGTATGGTACCATCATACAAAAGAAATTATTATTCATACTAAACGACATACGAAGGCTCAAGTAGCATGCAAGAAAGGAGTACTGTTAAAATTATATAATAAACTTTATACCTTCGTATGTTTATCTTAAACTTTTAAACGTGTTTTATCACAAGATAAACGGAGTTCGGTTAAAGAAACTTACGTATGAGATATAAGAAATTGTATGAGACACTTATGGGTGTAGTACCATTACACGAAATAAATTATTATGCGTAGTACACAAAATACGAAGGCTCAAGTATCAAGCAAGAATGAGGTACCGTTAAAAGTGTATAATAAAGTTCATATGTTAGTATGTTTATCTTAAAATTCTAAACGAGTTTTACTACAAGATAAACAGAGTTCAGTTAAAAACTTAAGAACGAGATATACAAAATTGTATTAAACTCTTATGGGGGTGGTACCATCAAACAAAATAAATTATTATTCATAGTAAACGACATACAAAGGCTCACGTAGGATGCAAGAATGGAGTACCGTTAAATGTATATAATAAACTTTATACGTTTGTATGTTTATCTTAAACTTCTAAACGACTTTTACTACAAGATAAACAGAGTTCAGTTAAAAACTTACGAACGAGATATACGAAATTGTATGAAACTCTTATGGGTGTGGTACCATCATACAAAATAAATTATTATTCATAGTAAACGACATACGAAGGCTCAAGTAGCATGCAAGAATGGAGTTACGTTAAAATTATACAATAAACTTTACACGTTAGTGTGTTTATGTTATACTTTTAAACGAGTTTGATTACAAGATAAACGGAGTTTCGTTAGAGAAACTTACGTACGAGATATACGAAATTGTATGAAACTCTTATGCGTATGGTACCATCATACGAAATAAATTATTATTCATAGTAAACGACATACGAAGGCTCAAGTATCAAGCAATAATGGAGTACCGTTAAAAGTGTATCATAAACTTCATGCGTTAATATGATTATCTTAAACTCCTAAACTAGTTTTACTACAAGATAAACAGAGTTCAGTTAAAAATGTTACGAACGAGATATAAGAAATTATATGAAACTCTTATGGGTATGGTACTATCATACAAAAGATATTGTTATTCATAGTAAACTACAAACGAAGGCTCAAGTAGCATGCAAGAATGGAGTACCGTTAAAAGTATATAATAAACTTTATACGTTCGTATATTGATCTTAAACTTTTAAACTAGTTTTATTAAAAGATAAACGGAATTCGGTTAGAGAAACTAACGTATGACATATACGAAATTGTATGAAACTCTTATGGGTGTGGTACCATTATATAAAATAAATTATTATTCATAGTAAACGACATACGAAAGCTCAAGTAGCATGCAAGAAGGAGTTACGTTAAAAGTATACAATAAACTTTATACGTTAGTGTGTTTATGGTATACTTTTAAACGAGTTTTATTACAAGATAAACGGAGTTTGGTTAGAGAAATTTACGTACGAGATATACGAAATTGTATGAAAGTCTTATGGGTGTGGTACCATTATATAAAATAAATTATTATTCATAGTAAACGACATACGAAGGCTCAAGTATCAAGCAATAATGGAGTACCGTTAAAAGTGTATAATAAACTTCATGCGTTAATATGATTATCTTAAACTCCTAAACTAGTTTTACTACAAGATAAACAGAGTTCAGTTAAAAATGTTACGAACGAGATATAAGAAATTGTATGAAACTCTTATGGGTATGGTACTATCATACAAAAGATATTGTTATTCATAGTAAACTACAAACGAAGGCTCAAGTATCAAGCAATAATGGAGTACCGATAAAAGAGTTAAATAAATTTCATACGTTAGTATGATTATCTTAAACTTATAAATGAGTTTTCCTACAAGATAAACATAGTTCAGTTAAAAATGTTACGAACGAGATATAAGAAATTGTATGAAACTCTTATGGGTATGGTACCATCATACAAAAGAAATTATTTTTCATACTAAACGACATACGAAGGCTCAAGTAGCATGCAAGAAAGGAGTACTGTTAAAAGTATATAATAAACTTTATACCTTCGTATGTTTATCTTAAACTTTTAAACTAGTTTTATTAAAGGATAAACGGAGTTCGGTTAGAGAAACTAACGTATGACATATAAGAAATTGTATGAAACTCTTATGGGTGTGGTACCATTATATAAAATAAATTATTATTCATAGTAAACGACATACGAAGGCTCAAGTATCAAGCAATAACGGAGTACCGTTAAAAGAGTTTAATAAATTTCATACGTTAGTATGATTATCTTAAACTTATAAATGAGTTTTCCTACAAGATAAACAGAGTTCAGTTAAAAATGTTACGAACGAGATATAAGAAATTGTATGAAACTCTTATGGGTATGGTACCATCATACAAAAGAAATTATTATTCATACTAAACGACATACGAAGGCTCAAGTAGCATGCAAGAAAGGAGTACTGTTAAAATTATATAATAAACTTTATACCTTCGTATGTTTATCTTAAACTTTTAAACGTGTTTTATCACAAGATAAACGGAGTTCGGTTAAAGAAACTTACGTATGAGATATAAGAAATTGTATGAGACACTTATGGGTGTAGTACCATTACACGAAATAAATTATTATGCGTAGTACACAAAATACGAAGGCTCAAGTATCAAGCAAGAATGAGGTACCGTTAAAAGTGTATAATAAAGTTCATATGTTAGTATGTTTATCTTAAAATTCTAAACGAGTTTTACTACAAGATAAACAGAGTCCAGTTAAAAACTTAAGAACGAGATATACAAAATTGTATTTAACTCTAATGGGGGTGGTACCATCAAACAAAATAAATTATTATTCATAGTAAACGACATACAAAGGCTCACGTAGGATGCAAGAATGGAGTACCGTTAAATGTATATAATAAACTTTATACGTTTGTATGTTTATCTTAAACTTCTAAACGACTTTTACTACAAGATAAACAGAGTTCAGTTAAAAACTTACGAACGAGATATACGAAATTGTATGAAACTCTTATGGGTGTGGTACCATCATACAAAATAAATTATTATTCATAGTAAACGACATACGAAGGCTCAAGTAGCATGCAAGAATGGAGTTACGTTAAAATTATACAATAAACTTTACACGTTAGTGTGTTTATGTTATACTTTTAAACGAGTTTGATTACAAGATAAACGGAGTTTCGTTAGAGAAACTTACGTACGAGATATACGAAATTGTATGAAACTCTTATGCGTATGGTACCATCATACGAAATAAATTATTATTCATAGTAAACGACATACGAAGGCTCAAGTATCAAGCAATAATGGAGTACCGTTAAAAGTGTATCATAAACTTCATGCGTTAATATGATTATCTTAAGCTCCTAAACTAGTTTTACTACAAGATAAACAGAGTTCAGTTAAAAATGTTACGAACGAGATATAAGAAATTGTATGAAACTCTTATGGGTATGGTACTATCATACAAAAGATATTGTTATTCATAGTAAACTACAAACGAAGGCTCAAGTAGCATGCAAGAATGGAGTACCGTTAAAAGTATATAATAAACTTTATACGTTCGTATATTGATCTTAAACTTTTAAACTAGTTTTATTAAAAGATAAATGGAATTCGGTTAGAGAAACTAACGTATGACATATACGAAATTGTATGAAACTCTTATGGGTGTGGTACCATTATATAAAATAAATTATTATTCATAGTAAACGACATACGAAAGCTCAAGTAGCATGCAAGAAGGAGTTACGTTAAAAGTATACAATAAACTTTATACGTTAGTGTGTTTATGGTATACTTTTAAACGAGTTTTATTACAAGATAAACGGAGTTTGGTTAGAGAAACTTACGTACGAGATATACGAAATTGTATGAAAGTCTTATGGGTGTGGTACCATTATATAAAATAAATTATTATTCATAGTAAACGACATACGAAGGCTCAAGTATCAAGCAATAATGGAGTACCGTTAAAAGTGTATAATAAACTTCATGCGTTAATATGATTATCTTAAACTCCTAAACTAGTTTTACTACAAGATAAACAGAGTTCAGTTAAAAATGTTACGAACGAGATATAAGAAATTGTATGAAACTCTTATGGGTATGGTACTATCATACAAAAGATATTGTTATTCATAGTAAACTACAAACGAAGGCTCAAGTATCAAGCAATAATGGAGTACCGATAAAAGAGTTAAATAAATTTCATACGTTAGTATGATTATCTTAAACTTATAAATGAGTTTTCCTACAAGATAAACATAGTTCAGTTAAAAATGTTACGAACGAGATATAAGAAATTGTATGAAACTCTTATGGGTATGGTACCATCATACAAAAGAAATTATTTTTCATACTAAACGACATACGAAGGCTCAAGTAGCATGCAAGAAAGGAGTACTGTTAAAAGTATATAATAAACTTTATACCTTCGTATGTTTATCTTAAACTTTTAAACTAGTTTTATTAAAGGATAAACGGAGTTCGGTTAGAGAAACTAACGTATGACATATAAGAAATTGTATGAAACTCTTATGGGTGTGGTACCATTATATAAAATAAATTATTATTCATAGTAAACGACATACGAAGGCTCAAGTATCAAGCAATAACGGAGTACCGTTAAAAGAGTTTAATAAATTTCATACGTTAGTATGATTATCTTAAACTTATAAATGAGTTTTCCTACAAGATAAACAGAGTTCAGTTAAAAATGTTACGAACGAGATATAAGAAATTGTATGAAACTCTTATGGGTATGGTACCATCATACAAAAGAAATTATTATTCATACTAAACGACATACGAAGGCTCAAGTAGCATGCAAGAAAGGAGTACTGTTAAAATTATATAATAAACTTTATACCTTCGTATGTTTATCTTAAACTTTTAAACGTGTTTTATCACAAGATAAACGGAGTTCGGTTAAAGAAACTTACGTATGAGATATAAGAAATTGTATGAGACACTTATGGGTGTAGTACCATTACACGAAATAAATTATTATGCGTAGTACACAAAATACGAAGGCTCAAGTATCAAGCAAGAATGAGGTACCGTTAAAAGTGTATAATAAAGTTCATATGTTAGTATGTTTATCTTAAAATTCTAAACGAGTTTTACTACAAGATAAACAGAGTTCAGTTAAAAACTTAAGAACGAGATATACAAAATTGTATTTAACTCTAATGGGGGTGGTACCATCAAACAAAATAAATTATTATTCATAGTAAACGACATACAAAGGCTCACGTAGGATGCAAGAATGGAGTACCGTTAAATGTATATAATAAACTTTATACGTTTGTATGTTTATCTTAAACTTCTAAACGACTTTTACTACAAGATAAACAGAGTTCAGTTAAAAACTTACGAACGAGATATACGAAATTGTATGAAACTCTTATGGGTGTGGTACCATCATACAAAATAAATTATTATTCATAGTAAACGACATACGAAGGCTCAAGTAGCATGCAAGAATGGAGTTACGTTAAAATTATACAATAAACTTTACACGTTAGTGTGTTTATGTTATACTTTTAAACGAGTTTGATTACAAGATAAACGGAGTTTCGTTAGAGAAACTTACGTACGAGATATACGAAATTGTATGAAACTCTTATGCGTATGGTACCATCATACGAAATAAATTATTATTCATAGTAAACGACATACGAAGGCTCAAGTATCAAGCAATAATGGAGTACCGTTAAAAGTGTATCATAAACTTCATGCGTTAATATGATTATCTTAAGCTCCTAAACTAGTTTTACTACAAGATAAACAGAGTTCAGTTAAAAATGTTACGAACGAGATATAAGAAATTGTATGAAACTCTTATGGGTATGGTACTATCATACAAAAGATATTGTTATTCATAGTAAACTACAAACGAAGGCTCAAGTAGCATGCAAGAATGGAGTACCGTTAAAAGTATATAATAAACTTTATACGTTCGTATATTGATCTTAAACTTTTAAACTAGTTTTATTAAAAGATAAATGGAATTCGGTTAGAGAAACTAACGTATGACATATACGAAATTGTATGAAACTCTTATGGGTGTGGTACCATTATATAAAATAAATTATTATTCATAGTAAACGACATACGAAAGCTCAAGTAGCATGCAAGAAGGAGTTACGTTAAAAGTATACAATAAACTTTATACGTTAGTGTGTTTATGGTATACTTTTAAACGAGTTTTATTACAAGATAAACGGAGTTTGGTTAGAGAAACTTACGTACGAGATATACGAAATTGTATGAAAGTCTTATGGGTGTGGTACCATTATATAAAATAAATTATTATTCATAGTAAACGACATACGAAGGCTCAAGTATCAAGCAATAATGGAGTACCGTTAAAAGTGTATAATAAACTTCATGCGTTAATATGATTATCTTAAACTCCTAAACTAGTTTTACTACAAGATAAACAGAGTTCAGTTAAAAATGTTACGAACGAGATATAAGAAATTGTATGAAACTCTTATGGGTATGGTACTATCATACAAAAGATATTGTTATTCATAGTAAACTACAAACGAAGGCTCAAGTATCAAGCAATAATGGAGTACCGATAAAAGAGTTAAATAAATTTCATACGTTAGTATGATTATCTTAAACTTATAAATGAGTTTTCCTACAAGATAAACATAGTTCAGTTAAAAATGTTACGAACGAGATATAAGAAATTGTATGAAACTCTTATGGGTATGGTACCATCATACAAAAGAAATTATTTTTCATACTAAACGACATACGAAGGCTCAAGTAGCATGCAAGAAAGGAGTACTGTTAAAAGTATATAATAAACTTTATACCTTCGTATGTTTATCTTAAACTTTTAAACTAGTTTTATTAAAGGATAAACGGAGTTCGGTTAGAGAAACTAACGTATGACATATAAGAAATTGTATGAAACTCTTATGGGTGTGGTACCATTATATAAAATAAATTATTATTCATAGTAAACGACATACGAAGGCTCAAGTATCAAGCAATAACGGAGTACCGTTAAAAGAGTTTAATAAATTTCATACGTTAGTATGATTATCTTAAACTTATAAATGAGTTTTCCTACAAGATAAACAGAGTTCAGTTAAAAATGTTACGAACGAGATATAAGAAATTGTATGAAACTCTTATGGGTATGGTACCATCATACAAAAGAAATTATTATTCATACTAAACGACATACGAAGGCTCAAGTAGCATGCAAGAAAGGAGTACTGTTAAAATTATATAATAAACTTTATACCTTCGTATGTTTATCTTAAACTTTTAAACGTGTTTTATCACAAGATAAACGGAGTTCGGTTAAAGAAACTTACGTATGAGATATAAGAAATTGTATGAGACACTTATGGGTGTAGTACCATTACACGAAATAAATTATTATGCGTAGTACACAAAATACGAAGGCTCAAGTATCAAGCAAGAATGAGGTACCGTTAAAAGTGTATAATAAAGTTCATATGTTAGTATGTTTAAAATTCTAAACGAGTTTTACTACAAGATAAACAGAGTTCAGTTAAAAACTTAAGAACGAGATATACAAAATTGTATTTAACTCTTATGGGGGTGGTACCATCAAACAAAATAAATTATTATTCATAGTAAACGACATACAAAGGCTCACGTAGGATGCAAGAATGGAGTACCGTTAAATGTATATAATAAACTTTATACGTTTGTATGTTTATCTTAAACTTCTAAACGACTTTTACTACAAGATAAACAGAGTTCAGTTAAAAACTTACGAACGAGATATACAAAATTGTATGAAACTCTTATGGGTGTGGTACCATCATACAAATAAATTATTATTCATAGTAAACGACATACGAAGGCTCAAGTAGCATGCAAGAATGGAGTTACGTTAAAAGTATACAATAAACTTTATACGTTAGTGTGTTTATGTTATACTTTTAAACGAGTTTTATTACAAGATAAACGGAGTTCGGTTAGAGAAACTTACGTACGAGATATACGAAATTGTATGAAACTCTTATGCGTGTGGTACCATCATACGAAATAAATTATTATTCATAGTAAACGACATACGAAGGCTCAAGTATCAAGCAATAATGGAGTACCGTTAAAAGTGTATAATAAACTTCATGCGTTAATATGATTATCTTAAACTCCTAAACTAGTTTTACTACAAGATAAACAGAGTTCAGTTAAAAATGTTACGAACGAGATATAAGAAATTGTATGAAACTCTTATGGGTATGGTACTATCATACAAAAGATATTATTATTCATAGTAAACTACAAACGAAGGCTCAAGTAGCATGCAAGAATGGAGTACCGTTAAAAGTATATAATAAACTTTATACGTTCGTATATTGATCTTAAACTTTTAAACTAGTTTTATTAAAAGATAAACGGAATTCGGTTAGAGAAACTAACGTATGACATATAAGAAATTGTATGAAACTCTTATGGGTGTGGTACCATTATATAAAATAAATTATTATTCATGGTAAACGACATACGAAAGCTCAAGTAGCATGCAAGAAGGAGTTACGTTAAAAGTATACAATAAACTTTATACGTTAGTGTGTTTATGTTATACTTTTAAACGAGTTTTATTACAAGATAAACGGAGTTTGGTTAGAGAAACTTACGTACGAGATATACGAAATTGTATGAAAGTCTTATGGGTGTGGTACCATTATATAAAATAAATGATTATTCATAGTAAACGACATACGAAGGCTCAAGTATCAAGCAATAATGGAGTACCGTTAAAAGAGTTAAATAAATTTCATACGTTAGTATGATTATCTTAAACTTATAAATGAGTTTTCCTACAACATAAACATAGATCAGTTAAAAAAGTTACGAACGAGATATAAGAAATTGTATGCAACTCTTATGGGTATGGTACCATCATACAAAAGAAATTATTGTTCATACTAAACGACATACGAAGGCTCAAGTAGCATGCAAGAAAGGAGTTCTGTTAAAAGTATATAATAAACTTTATACCTTCGTATGTTTATCTTAAACTTTTAAACGTGTTTTATCACAAGATAAACGGAGTTCGGTTAAAGAAACTTACGTATGAGATATAAGAAATTGTATGAGACTCTTATGGGTGTAGTACCATCACACGAAATAAATTATTATGCGTAGTAAGAAAAATACGAAGGCTCAAGTATCAAGCAAGAATGAGGTACCGTTAAAAGTGTATAATAAAGTTCATATGTTAGTATGTTTATCTTAAACTTCTAAACGTGTTTTACTACAAGATAAACAGAGTTCAGTTAAAAACTTACGAACGAGATATACGAAATTGTATTAAACTCTTATGGGGGTGGTACCATCAAACAAAATAAATTATTATTCATAAACGACATACAAAGGCTCACGTAGGATGCAAGAATGGAGTACCGTTAATAGTATATAATAAACTTTATACGTTTGTATGTTTATCTTAAACTTCTAAACGACTTTTACTACAAGATAAACAGAGTTCAGTTAAAAACTTACGAACGAGATATACGAAATTGTATGAAACTCTTATGGGTGTGGTACCATCATACAAAATAAATTATTATTCATAGTAAACGACATACGAAGGCTCAAGTAGCATGCAAGAATGGAGTTACGTTAAAATTATACAATAAACTTTACACGTTAGTGTGTTTATGTTATACTTTTAAACGAGTTTGATTACAAAATAAACGGAGTTTCGTTAGAGAAACTTACGTACGCGATATACGAAATTGTATGAAACTCTTATGCGTATGGTACCATCATACGAAATAAATTATTATTCATAGTAAACGACATACGAAGGCTCAAGTATCAAGCAATAATGGAGTACCGTTAAAAGTGTATAATAAACTTCATGCGTTAATATGATTATCTTAAACTCCTAAACTAGTTTTACTACAAGATAAACAGAGTTCAGTTAAAAATGTTACGAACGAGATATAAGAAATTGTATGAAACTCTTATGGGTATGGTACTATCATACAAAAGATATTGTTATTCATAGTAAACTACAAACGAAGGCTCAAGTAGCATGCAAGAATGGAGTACCGTTAAAAGTATATAATAAACTTTATACGTTCGTATATTGATCTTAAACTTTTAAACTAGTTTTATTAAAAGATAAACGGAATTCGGTTAGAGAAACTAACGTATGACATATAAGAAATTGTATGAAACTCTTATGGGTGTGGTACCATTATATAAAATAAATTATTATTCATGGTAAACGACATACGAAAGCTCAAGTAGCATGCAAGAAGGAGTTACGTTAAAAGTATACAATAAACTTTATACGTTAGTGTGTTTATGTTATACTTTTAAACGAGTTTTATTACAAGATAAACGGAGTTTGGTTAGAGAAACTTACGTACGAGATATACGAAATTGTATGAAAGTCTTATGGGTGTGGTACCATTATATAAAATAAATGATTATTCATAGTAAACGACATACGAAGGCTCAAGTATCAAGCAATAATGGAGTACCGTTAAAAGAGTTAAATAAATTTCATACGTTAGTATGATTATCTTAAACTTATAAATGAGTTTTCCTACAACATAAACATAGATCAGTTAAAAAAGTTACGAACGAGATATAAGAAATTGTATGCAACTCTTATGGGTATGGTACCATCATACAAAAGAAATTATTGTTCATACTAAACGACATACGAAGGCTCAAGTAGCATGCAAGAAAGGAGTTCTGTTAAAAGTATATAATAAACTTTATACCTTCGTATGTTTATCTTAAACTTTTAAACGTGTTTTATCACAAGATAAACGGAGTTCGGTTAAAGAAACTTACGTATGAGATATAAGAAATTGTATGAGACTCTTATGGGTGTAGTACCATCACACGAAATAAATTATTATGCGTAGTAAGAAAAATACGAAGGCTCAAGTATCAAGCAAGAATGAGGTACCGTTAAAAGTGTATAATAAAGTTCATATGTTAGTATGTTTATCTTAAACTTCTAAACGTGTTTTACTACAAGATAAACAGAGTTCAGTTAAAAACTTACGAACGAGATATACGAAATTGTATTAAACTCTTATGGGGGTGGTACCATCAAACAAAATAAATTATTATTCATAAACGACATACAAAGGCTCACGTAGGATGCAAGAATGGAGTACCGTTAATAGTATATAATAAACTTTATACGTTTGTATGTTTATCTTAAACTTCTAAACGACTTTTACTACAAGATAAACAGAGTTCAGTTAAAAACTTACGAACGAGATATACGAAATTGTATGAAACTCTTATGGGTGTGGTACCATCATACAAAATAAATTATTATTCATAGTAAACGACATACGAAGGCTCAAGTAGCATGCAAGAATGGAGTTACGTTAAAATTATACAATAAACTTTACACGTTAGTGTGTTTATGTTATACTTTTAAACGAGTTTGATTACAAAATAAACGGAGTTTCGTTAGAGAAACTTACGTACGCGATATACGAAATTGTATGAAACTCTTATGCGTATGGTACCATCATACGAAATAAATTATTATTCATAGTAAACGACATACGAAGGCTCAAGTATCAAGCAATAATGGAGTACCGTTAAAAGTGTATAATAAACTTCATGCGTTAATATGATTATCTTAAACTCCTAAACTAGTTTTACTACAAGATAAACAGAGTTCAGTTAAAAATGTTACGAACGAGATATAAGAAATTGTATGAAACTCTTATGGGTATAGTACTATCATACAAAAGATATTGTTATTCATAGTAAACTACAAACGAAGGCTCAAGTAGCATGCAAGAATGGAGTACCGTTAAAAGTATATAATAAACTTTATACGTTCGTATATTGATCTTAAACTTTTAAACTAGTTTTATTAAAAGATAAACGGAGTTCGGTTAGAGAAACTAACGTATGACATATAAGAAATTGTATGAAACTCTTATGGGTGTGGTACCATTATATAAAATAAATTATTATTCATGGTAAACGACATACGAAAGCTCAAGTAGCATGCAAGAAGGAGTTACGTTAAAAGTATACAATAAACTTTATACGTTAGTGTGTTTATGTTATACTTTTAAACGAGTTTTATTACAAGATAAACGGAGTTTGGTTAGAGAAACTTACGTACGAGATATACGAAATTGTATGAAAGTCTTATGGGTGTGGTACCATTATATAAAATAAATGATTATTCATAGTAAACGACATACGAAGGCTCAAGTATCAAGCAATAATGGAGTACCGTTAAAAGAGTTAAATAAATTTCATACGTTAGTATGATTATCTTAAACTTATAAATGAGTTTTCCTACAACATAAACATAGATCAGTTAAAAATGTTACGAACGAGATATAAGAAATTGTATGCAACTCTTATGGGTATGGTACCATCATACAAAAGAAATTATTGTTCATACTAAACGACATACGAAGGCTCAAGTAGCATGCAAGAAAGGAGTACTGTTAAAAGTATATAATAAACTTTATACCTTCGTATGTTTATCTTAAACTTTTAAACGTGTTTTATCACAAGATAAACGGAGTTCGGTTAAAGAAACTTACGTATGAGATATAAGAAATTGTATGAGACTCTTATGGGTGTAGTACCATCACACGAAATAAATTATTATGCGTAGTAAGAAAAATACGAAGGCTCAAGTATCAAGCAAGAATGAGGTACCGTTAAAAGTGTATAATAAAGTTCATATGTTAGTATGTTTATCTTAAACTTCTAAACGTGTTTTACTACAAGATAAACAGAGTTCAGTTAAAAACTTACGAACGAGATATACGAAATTGTATTAAACTCTTATGGGGGTGGTACCATCAAACAAAATAAATTATTATTCATAAACGACATACAAAGGCTCACGTAGGATGCAAGAATGGAGTACCGTTAATAGTATATAATAAACTTTATACGTTTGTATGTTTATCTTAAACTTCTAAACGACTTTTACTACAAGATAAACAGAGTTCAGTTAAAAACTTACGAACGAGATATACGAAATTGTATGAAACTCTTATGGGTGTGGTACCATCATACAAAATAAATTATTATTCATAGTAAACGACATACGAAGGCTCAAGTAGCATGCAAGAATGGAGTTACGTTAAAATTATACAATAAACTTTACACGTTAGTGTGTTTATGTTATACTTTTAAACGAGTTTGATTACAAAATAAACGGAGTTTCGTTAGAGAAACTTACGTACGCGATATACGAAATTGTATGAAACTCTTATGCGTATGGTACCATCATACGAAATAAATTATTATTCATAGTAAACGACATACGAAGGCTCAAGTATCAAGCAATAATGGAGTACCGTTAAAAGTGTATAATAAACTTCATGCGTTAATATGATTATCTTAAACTCCTAAACTAGTTTTACTACAAGATAAACAGAGTTCAGTTAAAAATGTTACGAACGAGATATAAGAAATTGTATGAAACTCTTATGGGTATAGTACTATCATACAAAAGATATTGTTATTCATAGTAAACTACAAACGAAGGCTCAAGTAGCATGCAAGAATGGAGTACCGTTAAAAGTATATAATAAACTTTATACGTTCGTATATTGATCTTAAACTTTTAAACTAGTTTTATTAAAAGATAAACGGAGTTCGGTTAGAGAAACTAACGTATGACATATAAGAAATTGTATGAAACTCTTATGGGTGTGGTACCATTATATAAAATAAATTATTATTCATGGTAAACGACATACGAAAGCTCAAGTAGCATGCAAGAAGGAGTTACGTTAAAAGTATACAATAAACTTTATACGTTAGTGTGTTTATGTTATACTTTTAAACGAGTTTTATTACAAGATAAACGGAGTTTGGTTAGAGAAACTTACGTACGAGATATACGAAATTGTATGAAAGTCTTATGGGTGTGGTACCATTATATAAAATAAATGATTATTCATAGTAAACGACATACGAAGGCTCAAGTATCAAGCAATAATGGAGTACCGTTAAAAGAGTTAAATAAATTTCATACGTTAGTATGATTATCTTAAACTTATAAATGAGTTTTCCTACAACATAAACATAGATCAGTTAAAAATGTTACGAACGAGATATAAGAAATTGTATGCAACTCTTATGGGTATGGTACCATCATACAAAAGAAATTATTGTTCATACTAAACGACATACGAAGGCTCAAGTAGCATGCAAGAAAGGAGTACTGTTAAAAGTATATAATAAACTTTATACCTTCGTATGTTTATCTTAAACTTTTAAACGTGTTTTATCACAAGATAAACGGAGTTCGGTTAAAGAAACTTACGTATGAGATATAAGAAATTGTATGAGACTCTTATGGGTGTAGTACCATCACACGAAATAAATTATTATGCGTAGTAAACAAAATACGAAGGCTAAAGTATCAAGCAAGAACGAGGTACCGTTAAAAGTGTATAATAAAGTTCATATGTTAGTATGTTTATCTTAAACTTCTAAACGTGTTTTACTACAAGATAAACAGAGTTCAGTTAAAAACTTACGAACGAGATATACGAAATTGTATTAAACTCTTATGGGGGTGGTACCATCAAACAAAATAAATTATTATTCATAAACGACATACAAAGGCTCACGTAGGATGCAAGAATGGAGTACCGTTAAAAGTATATAATAAACTTTATACGTTTGTATGTTTATCTTAAACTTCTAAACGACTTTTACTACAAGATAAACAGAGTTCAGTTAAAAACTTACGAACGAGATATACGAAATTGTATGAAACTCTTATGGGTGTGGTACCATCATACAAAATAAATTATTATTCATAGTAAACGACATACGAAGGCTCAAGTAGCATGCAAGAATGGAGTTACGTTAAAATTATACAATAAACTTTACACGTTAGTGTGTTTATGTTATACTTTTAAACGAGTTTGATTACAAAATAAACGGAGTTTCGTTTGAGAAACTTACGTACGAGATATACGAAATTGTATGAAACTCTTATGCGTATGGTACCATCATACGAAATAAATTATTATTCATAGTAAACGACATACGAAGGCTCAAGTATCAAGCAATAATGGAGTACCGTTAAAAGTGTATAATAAACTTCATGCGTTAATATGATTATCTTAAACTCCTAAACTAGTTTTACTACAAGATAAACAGAGTTCAGTTAAAAATGTTACGAACGAGATATAAGAAATTGTATGAAACTCTTATGGGTATGGTACTATCATACAAAATATATTGTTATTCATAGTAAACTACAAACGAAGGCTCAAGTAGCACGCAAGAATGGAGTACCGTTAAAAGTATATAATAAACTTTATACGTTCGTATATTGATCTTAAACTTTTAAACTAGTTTTATTAAAAGATAAACGGAGTTCGGTTAGAGAAACTAACGTATGACGTATAAGAAATTGTATGAAAGTCTTATGGGTGTGGTACCATTATATAAAATAAATGATTATTCATAGTAAACGACATACGAAGGCTCAAGTATCAAGCAATAATGGAGTACCGTTAAAAGAGTTAAATAAATTTCATACGTTAGTATGATTATCTTAAACTTATAAATGAGTTTTCCTACAACATAAACATAGATCAGTTAAAAATGTTACGAACGAGATATAAGAAATTGTATGCAACTCTTATGGGTATGGTACCATCATACAAAAGAAATTATTGTTCATACTAAACGACATACGAAGGCTCAAGTAGCATGCAAGAAAGGAGTACTGTTAAAAGTATATAATAAACTTTATACCTTCGTATGTTTATCTTAAACTTTTAAACGTGTTTTATCACAAGATAAACGGAGTTCGGTTAAAGAAACTTACGTATGAGATATAAGAAATTGTATGAGACTCTTATGGGTGTAGTACCATCACACGAAATAAATTATTATGCGTAGTAAGAAAAATACGAAGGCTCAAGTATCAAGCAAGAATGAGGTACCGTTAAAAGTGTATAATAAAGTTCATATGTTAGTATGTTTATCTTAAACTTCTAAACGTGTTTTACTACAAGATAAACAGAGTTCAGTTAAAAACTTACGAACGAGATATACGAAATTGTATTAAACTCTTATGGGGGTGGTACCATCAAACAAAATAAATTATTATTCATAAACGACATACAAAGGCTCACGTAGGATGCAAGAATGGAGTACCGTTAATAGTATATAATAAACTTTATACGTTTGTATGTTTATCTTAAACTTCTAAACGACTTTTACTACAAGATAAACAGAGTTCAGTTAAAAACTTACGAACGAGATATACGAAATTGTATGAAACTCTTATGGGTGTGGTACCATCATACAAAATAAATTATTATTCATAGTAAACGACATACGAAGGCTCAAGTAGCATGCAAGAATGGAGTTACGTTAAAATTATACAATAAACTTTACACGTTAGTGTGTTTATGTTATACTTTTAAACGAGTTTGATTACAAAATAAACGGAGTTTCGTTAGAGAAACTTACGTACGCGATATACGAAATTGTATGAAACTCTTATGCGTATGGTACCATCATACGAAATAAATTATTATTCATAGTAAACGACATACGAAGGCTCAAGTATCAAGCAATAATGGAGTACCGTTAAAAGTGTATAATAAACTTCATGCGTTAATATGATTATCTTAAACTCCTAAACTAGTTTTACTACAAGATAAACAGAGTTCAGTTAAAAATGTTACGAACGAGATATAAGAAATTGTATGAAACTCTTATGGGTATAGTACTATCATACAAAAGATATTGTTATTCATAGTAAACTACAAACGAAGGCTCAAGTAGCATGCAAGAATGGAGTACCGTTAAAAGTATATAATAAACTTTATACGTTCGTATATTGATCTTAAACTTTTAAACTAGTTTTATTAAAAGATAAACGGAGTTCGGTTAGAAAAACTAACGTATGACATATAAGAAATTGTATGAAACTCTTATGGGTGTGGTACCATTATATAAAATAAATTATTATTCATGGTAAACGACATACGAAAGCTCAAGTAGCATGCAAGAAGGAGTTACGTTAAAAGTATACAATAAACTTTATACGTTAGTGTGTTTATGTTATACTTTTAAACGAGTTTTATTACAAGATAAACGGAGTTTGGTTAGAGAAACTTACGTACGAGATATACGAAATTGTATGAAAGTCTTATGGGTGTGGTACCATTATATAAAATAAATGATTATTCATAGTAAATGACATACGAAGGCTCAAGTATCAAGCAATAATGGAGTACCGTTAAAAGAGTTAAATAAATTTCATACGTTAGTATGATTATCTTAAACTTATAAATGAGTTTTCCTACAACATAAACATAGATCAGTTAAAAATGTTACGAACGAGATATAAGAAATTGTATGCAACTCTTATGGGTATGGTATCATCATACAAAAGAAATTATTGTTCATACTAAACGACATACGAAGGCTCAAGTAGCATGCAAGAAAGGAGTACTGTTAAAAGTATATAATAAACTTTATACCTTCGTATGTTTATCTTAAACTTTTAAACGTGTTTTATCACAAGATAAACGGAGTTCGGTTAAAGAAACTTACGTATGAGATATAAGAAATTGTATGAGACTCTTATGGGTGTAGTACCATCACACGAAATAAATTATTATGCGTAGTAAACAAAATACGAAGGCTAAAGTATCAAGCAAGAACGAGGTACCGTTAAAAGTGTATAATAAAGTTCATATGTTAGTATGTTTATCTTAAACTTCTAAACGACTTTTACTACAAGATAAACAGAGTTCAGTTAAAAACTTACGAACGAGATATACAAAATTGTATAAAACTCTTATGGGGGTGGTACCATCAAACAAAATAAATTATTATTCATAGTAAACGACATACAAAGGCTCACGTAGGATGCAAGAATGGAGTACCGTTAAAAGTATATAATAAACTTTATACGTTTGTATGTTTATCCTAGACTTCTAAACGACTTTTACTACAAGATAAACAGAGTTCAGTTAAAAACTTACGAACGAGATCTACAAAATTGTATGAAACTCTTATGGGTGTGGTACCATCATACAAAATAAATTATTATTCATAGTAAACGACATACGAAGGCTCAAGTAGCATGCAAGAATGGAGTTACGTTAAAAGTATACAATAAACTTTATACGTTAGTGTGTTTATGTTATACTTTTAAACGAGTTTTATTACAAGATAAACGGAGTTCGGTTAGAGAAACTTACGTACGAGATATACGAAATTGTATGAAACTCTTATGCGTGTGGTACCATCATACGAAATAAATTATTATTCATAGTAAACGACATACGAAGGCTCAAGTATCAAGCAATAATGGAGTACCGTTAAAAGTGTATAATAAACTTCATGCGTTAATATGATTATCTTAAACTCCTAAACTAGTTTTACTACAAGATAAACAGAGTTCAGTTAAAAATGTTACGAACGAGATATAAGAAATTGTATGAAACTCTTATGGGTATGGTACTATCATACAAAAGATATTATTATTCATAGTAAACTACAAACGAAGGCTCAAGTAGCATGCAAGAATGGAGTACCGTTAAAAGTATATAATAAACTTTATACGTTCGTATATTGATCTTAAACTTTTAAACTAGTTTTATTAAAAGATAAACGGAATTCGGTTAGAGAAACTAACGTATGACATATAAGAAATTGTATGAAACTCTTATGGGTGTGGTACCATTATATAAAATAAATTATTATTCATGGTAAACGACATACGAAAGCTCAAGTAGCATGCAAGAAGGAGTTACGTTAAAAGTATACAATAAACTTTATACGTTAGTGTGTTTATGTTATACTTTTAAACGAGTTTTATTACAAGATAAACGGAGTTTGGTTAGAGAAACTTACGTACGAGATATACGAAATTGTATGAAAGTCTTATGGGTGTGGTACCATTATATAAAATAAATTATTATTCATAGTAAACGACATACGAAGGCTCAAGTATCAAGCAATAATGGAGTACCGTTAAAAGAGTTAAATAAATTTCATACGTTAGTATGATTATCTTAAACTTATAAATGAGTTTTCCTACAACATAAACATAGATCAGTTAAAAATGTTACGAACGAGATATAAGAAATTGTATGCAACTCTTATGGGTATGGTACCATCATACAAAAGAAATTATTGTTCATACTAAACGACATACGAAGGCTCAAGTAGCATGCAAGAAAGGAGTACTGTTAAAAGTATATAATAAACTTTATACCTTCGTATGTTTATCTTAAACTTTTAAACGTGTTTTATCACAAGATAAACGGAGTTCGGTTAAAGAAACTTACGTATGAGATATAAGAAATTGTATGAGACTCTTATGGGTGTAGTACCATCACACGAAATAAATTATTATGCGTAGTAAGAAAAATACGAAGGCTCAAGTATCAAGCAAGAATGAGGTACCGTTAAAAGTGTATAATAAAGTTCATATGTTAGTATGTTTATCTTAAACTTCTAAACGTGTTTTACTACAAGATAAACAGAGTTCAGTTAAAAACTTACGAACGAGATATACGAAATTGTATTAAACTCTTATGGGGGTGGTACCATCAAACAAAATAAATTATTATTCATAAACGACATACAAAGGCTCACGTAGGATGCAAGAATGGAGTACCGTTAATAGTATATAATAAACTTTATACGTTTGTATGTTTATCTTAAACTTCTAAACGACTTTTACTACAAGATAAACAGAGTTCAGTTAAAAACTTACGAACGAGATATACGAAATTGTATGAAACTCTTATGGGTGTGGTACCATCATACAAAATAAATTATTATTCATAGTAAACGACATACGAAGGCTCAAGTAGCATGCAAGAATGGAGTTACGTTAAAATTATACAATAAACTTTACACGTTAGTGTGTTTATGTTATAATTTTAAACGAGTTTGATTACAAAATAAACGGAGTTTCGTTAGAGAAACTTACGTACGAGATATACGAAATTGTATGAAACTCTTATGCGTATGGTACCATCATACGAAATAAATTATTATTCATAGTAAACGACATACGAAGGCTCAAGTATCAAGCAATAATGGAGTACCGTTAAAAGTGTATAATAAACTTCATGCGTTAATATGATTATCTTAAACTCCTAAACTAGTTTTACTACAAGATAAACAGAGTTCAGTTAAAAATGTTACGAACGAGATATAAGAAATTGTATGAAACTCTTATGGGTATGGTACTATCATACAAAATATATTGTTATTCATAGTAAACTACAAACGAAGGCTCAAGTAGCACGCAAGAATGGAGTACCGTTAAAAGTATATAATAAACTTTATACGTTCGTATATTGATCTTAAACTTTTAAACTAGTTTTATTAAAAGATAAACGGAGTTCGGTTAGAGAAACTAACGTATGACGTATAAGAAATTGTATGAAAGTCTTATGGGTGTGGTACCATTATATAAAATAAATTATTATTCATAGTAAACGACATACGAAGGCTCAAGTAGCATGCAAGAAGGAGTTACGTTAAAAGTATACAATAAACTTTATACGTTAGTGTGTTTATGTTATACTTTTAAACGAGTTTTATTACAAGATAAACGGAGTTTGGTTAGAGAAACTTACGTACGAGATATACGAAATTGTATGAAAGTCTTATGGGTGTGGTACCATTATATAAAATAAATGATTATTCATAGTAAACGACATACGAAGGCTCAAGTATCAAGCAATAATGGAGTACCGTTAAAAGAGTTAAATAAATTTCATACGTTAGTATGATTATCTTAAACTTATAAATGAGTTTTCCTACAACATAAACATAGATCAGTTAAAAATGTTACGAACGAGATATAAGAAATTGTATGCAACTCTTATGGGTATGGTACCATCATACAAAAGAAATTATTGTTCATACTAAACGACATACGAAGGCTCAAGTAGCATGCAAGAAAGGAGTACTGTTAAAAGTATATAATAAACTTTATACCTTCGTATGTTTATCTTAAACTTTTAAACGTGTTTTATCACAAGATAAACGGAGTTCGGTTAAAGAAACTTACGTATGAGATATAAGAAATTGTATGAGACTCTTATGGGTGTAGTACCATCACACGAAATAAATTATTATGCGTAGTAAGAAAAATACGAAGGCTCAAGTATCAAGCAAGAATGAGGTACCGTTAAAAGTGTATAATAAAGTTCATATGTTAGTATGTTTATCTTAAACTTCTAAACGTGTTTTACTACAAGATAAACAGAGTTCAGTTAAAAACTTACGAACGAGATATACGAAATTGTATTAAACTCTTATGGGGGTGGTACCATCAAACAAAATAAATTATTATTCATAAACGACATACAAAGGCTCACGTAGGATGCAAGAATGGAGTACCGTTAATAGTATATAATAAACTTTATACGTTTGTATGTTTATCTTAAACTTCTAAACGACTTTTACTACAAGATAAACAGAGTTCAGTTAAAAACTTACGAACGAGATATACGAAATTGTATGAAACTCTTATGGGTGTGGTACCATCATACAAAATAAATTATTATTCATAGTAAACGACATACGAAGGCTCAAGTAGCATGCAAGAATGGAGTTACGTTAAAATTATACAATAAACTTTACACGTTAGTGTGTTTATGTTATAATTTTAAACGAGTTTGATTACAAAATAAACGGAGTTTCGTTAGAGAAACTTACGTACGAGATATACGAAATTGTATGAAACTCTTATGCGTATGGTACCATCATACGAAATAAATTATTATTCATAGTAAACGACATACGAAGGCTCAAGTATCAAGCAATAATGGAGTACCGTTAAAAGTGTATAATAAACTTCATGCGTTAATATGATTATCTTAAACTCCTAAACTAGTTTTACTACAAGATAAACAGAGTTCAGTTAAAAATGTTACGAACGAGATATAAGAAATTGTATGAAACTCTTATGGGTATGGTACTATCATACAAAATATATTGTTATTCATAGTAAACTACAAACGAAGGCTCAAGTAGCACGCAAGAATGGAGTACCGTTAAAAGTATATAATAAACTTTATACGTTCGTATATTGATCTTAAACTTTTAAACTAGTTTTATTAAAAGATAAACGGAGTTCGGTTAGAGAAACTAACGTATGACGTATAAGAAATTGTATGAAAGTCTTATGGGTGTGGTACCATTATATAAAATAAATTATTATTCATAGTAAACGACATACGAAGGCTCAAGTATCAAGCAATAATGGAGTACCGTTAAAAGAGTTAAATATATTTCATACGTTAGTATGATTATCTTAAACTTATAAATGAGTTTTCCTACAACATAAACATAGATCAGTTAAAAATGTTACGAACGAGATATAAGAAATTGTATGCAACTCTTATGGGTATGGTACCATCATACAAAAGAAATTATTGTTCATACTAAACGACATACGAAGGCTCAAGTAGCATGCAAGAAAGGAGTACTGTTAAAAGTATATAATAAACTTTATACCTTCGTATGTTTATCTTAAACTTTTAAACGTGTTTTATCACAAGATAAACGGAGTTCGGTTAAAGAAACTTACGTATGAGATATAAGAAATTGTATGAGACTCTTATGGGTGGAGTACCATCACACGAAATAAATTATTATGCGTAGTAAGAAAAATACGAAGGCTCAAGTATCAAGCAAGAATGAGGTACCGTTAAAAGTGTATAATAAAGTTCATATGTTAGTATGTTTATCTTAAACTTCTAAACGTGTTTTACTACAAGATAAACAGAGTTCAGTTAAAAACTTACGAACGAGATATACGAAATTGTATTAAACTCTTATGGGGGTGGTACCATCAAACAAAATAAATTATTATTCATAAACGACATACAAAGGCTCACGTAGGATGCAAGAATGGAGTACCGTTAAAAGTATATAATAAACTTTATACGTTTGTATGTTTATCTTAAACTTCTAAACGACTTTTACTACAAGATAAACAGAGTTCAGTTAAAAACTTACGAACGAGATATACGAAATTGTATGAAACTCTTATGGGTGTGGTACCATCATACAAAATAAATTATTATTCATAGTAAACGACATACGAAGGCTCAAGTAGCATGCAAGAATGGAGTTACGTTAAAATTATACAATAAACTTTACACGTTAGTGTGTTTATGTTATACTTTTAAACGGGTTTGATTACAAAATAAACGGAGTTTCGTTTGAGAAACTTACGTACGAGATATACGAAATTGTATGAAACTCTTATGCGTATGGTACCATCATACGAAATAAATTATTATTCATAGTAAACGACATACGAAGGCTCAAGTATCAAGCAATAATGGAGTACCGTTAAAAGTGTATAATAAACTTCATGCGTTAATATGATTATCTTAAACTCCTAAACTAGTTTTACTACAAGATAAACAGAGTTCAGTTAAAAATGTTACGAACGAGATATAAG
Source organism: Chamaenerion angustifolium (assembly GCA_946814005.1). Lineage (NCBI taxonomy): Eukaryota > Viridiplantae > Streptophyta > Magnoliopsida > Myrtales > Onagraceae > Chamaenerion > Chamaenerion angustifolium. The sequence goes on from OX328273.1 coordinate 10,501,122, forward strand.
AAATTGTATGAAACTCTTATGGGTATGGTACTATCATACAAAATATATTGTTATTCATAGTAAACTACAAACGAAGGCTCAAGTAGCACGCAAGAATGGAGTACCGTTAAAAGTATATAATAAACTTTATACGTTCGTATATTGATCTTAAACTTTTAAACTAGTTTTATTAAAAGATAAACGGAGTTCGGTTAGAGAAACTAACGTATGACGTATAAGAAATTGTATGAAAGTCTTATGGGTGTGGTACCATTATATAAAATAAATTATTATTCATAGTAAACGACATACGAAGGCTCAAGTATCAAGCAATAATGGAGTACCGTTAAAAGAGTTAAATATATTTCATACGTTAGTATGATTATCTTAAACTTATAAATGAGTTTTCCTACAACATAAACATAGATCAGTTAAAAATGTTACGAACGAGATATAAGAAATTGTATGCAACTCTTATGGGTATGGTACCATCATACAAAAGAAATTATTGTTCATACTAAACGACATACGAAGGCTCAAGTAGCATGCAAGAAAGGAGTACTGTTAAAAGTATATAATAAACTTTATACCTTCGTATGTTTATCTTAAACTTTTAAACGTGTTTTATCACAAGATAAACGGAGTTCGGTTAAAGAAACTTACGTATGAGATATAAGAAATTGTATGAGACTCTTATGGGTGGAGTACCATCACACGAAATAAATTATTATGCGTAGTAAGAAAAATACGAAGGCTCAAGTATCAAGCAAGAATGAGGTACCGTTAAAAGTGTATAATAAAGTTCATATGTTAGTATGTTTATCTTAAACTTCTAAACGTGTTTTACTACAAGATAAACAGAGTTCAGTTAAAAACTTACGAACGAGATATACGAAATTGTATTAAACTCTTATGGGGGTGGTACCATCAAACAAAATAAATTATTATTCATAAACGACATACAAAGGCTCACGTAGGATGCAAGAATGGAGTACCGTTAAAAGTATATAATAAACTTTATACGTTTGTATGTTTATCTTAAACTTCTAAACGACTTTTACTACAAGATAAACAGAGTTCAGTTAAAAACTTACGAACGAGATATACGAAATTGTATGAAACTCTTATGGGTGTGGTACCATCATACAAAATAAATTATTATTCATAGTAAACGACATACGAAGGCTCAAGTAGCATGCAAGAATGGAGTTACGTTAAAATTATACAATAAACTTTACACGTTAGTGTGTTTATGTTATACTTTTAAACGAGTTTGATTACAAAATAAACGGAGTTTCGTTTGAGAAACTTACGTACGAGATATACGAAATTGTATGAAACTCTTATGCGTATGGTACCATCATACGAAATAAATTATTATTCATAGTAAACGACATACGAAGGCTCAAGTATCAAGCAATAATGGAGTACCGTTAAAAGTGTATAATAAACTTCATGCGTTAATATGATTATCTTAAACTCCTAAACTAGTTTTACTACAAGATAAACAGAGTTCAGTTAAAAATGTTACGAACGAGATATAAGAAATTGTATGAAACTCTTATGGGTATGGTACTATCATACAAAAGATATTGTTATTCATAGTAAACTACAAACGAAGGCTCAAGTAGCATGCAAGAATGGAGTACCGTTAAAAGTATATAATAAACTTTATACGTTCGTATATTGATCTTAAACTTTTAAACTAGTTTTATTAAAAGATAAACGGAGTTCGGTTAGAGAAACTAACGTATGACGTATAAGAAATTGTATGAAAGTCTTATGGGTGTGGTACCATTATATAAAATAAATTATTATTCATAGTAAACGACATACGAAGGCTCAAGTATCAAGCAATAATGGAGTACCGTTAAAAGAGTTAAATAAATTTCATACGTTAGTATGATTATCTTAAACTTATAAATGAGTTTTCCTACAACATAAACATAGATCAGTTAAAAATGTTACGAACGAGATATAAGAAATTGTATGCAACTCTTATGGGTATGGTACCATCATACAAAAGAAATTATTGTTCATACTAAACGACATACGAAGGCTCAAGTAGCATGCAAGAAAGGAGTACTGTTAAAAGTATATAATAAACTTTATACCTTCGTATGTTTATCTTAAACTTTTAAACGTGTTTTATCACAAGATAAACGGAGTTCGGTTAAAGAAACTTACGTATGAGATATAAGAAATTGTATGAGACTCTTATGGGTGTAGTACCATCACACGAAATAAATTATTATGCGTAGTAAACAAAATACGAAGGCTCAAGTAGCATGCAAGAATGGAGTTACGTTAAAATTATACAATAAACTTTACAGGTTAGTGTGTTTATGTTATTCTTTTAAACGAGTTTGATTACAAGATTAACGGATTTTCGTTAGAGAAACTTACGTACGAGATATACGAAATTGTATGAAACTCTTATGCGTATGGTACCATCATACGAAATAAATTATTATTCATAGTAAACGACATACGAAGGCTCAAGTATCAAGCAATAATGGAGTACCGTTAAAAGTGTATAATAAACTTCATGCGTTAATATGATTATCTTAAACTCCTAAACTAGTTTTACTACAAGATAAACAGAGTTCAGTTAAAAATGTTACGAACGAGATATAAGAAATTGTATGAAACTCTTATGGGTATGGTACTATCATACAAAAGATATTGTTATTCATAGTAAACTACAAACGAAGGCTCAAGTAGCATGCAAGAATGGAGTACCGTTAAAAGTATATAATAAACTTTATACGTTCGTATATTGATCTTAAACTTTTAAACTAGTTTTATTAAAAGATAAACGGAGTTCGGTTAGAGAAACTAACGTATGACGTATAAGAAATTGTATGAAAGTCTTATGGGTGTGGTACCATTATATAAAATAAATTATTATTCATAGTAAACGACATACGAAGGCTCAAGTATCAAGCAATAATGGAGTACCGTTAAAAGAGTTAAATAAATTTCATACGTTAGTATGATTATCTTAAACTTATAAATGAGTTTTCCTACAACATAAACATAGATCAGTTAAAAATGTTACGAACGAGATATAAGAAATTGTATGAAACTCTTATGGGTATGGTACCATCATACAAAAGAAATTATTATTCATACTAAACGATATACGAAGGCTCAGGTAGCATGCAAGAAAGGAGTACCGTTAAAAGTATATAATAAACTTTATACCTTCGTATGTTTATCTTAAACTTTTAAACTAGTTTTATTAAAAGATAAACGGAGTTCGGTTAGAGAAACTAACGTATGACATATAAGAAATTGTATGAAACTCTTATGGGTGTGGTACCATTATATAAAATAAATTATTATTCATAGTAAACGACATACGAAGGCTCAAGTATCAAGCAATAACGGAGTACTGTTAAAAGAGTTTAATAAATTTCATACGTTAGTATGATTATCTTAAACTAATAAATGAGTTTTCCTACAGATAAACACAGTTCAGTTAAAAATGTTACGAACGAGATATAAGAAATTGTATGAAACTCTTATGGGTATGGTACCATAATACAAAAGAAATTATTATTCATACTAAACGACATACGAAGGCTCAAGTAGCATGCAAGAAAGGAGTACTGTTAAAAGTATATAATAAACTTTATACCTTCGTATGTTTATCTTAAACTTTTAAACGTGTTTTATCACAAGATAAACGGAGTTCGGTTAAAGAAACTTACGTATGAGATATAAGAAATTGTATGAGACTCTTATGGGTGTAGTACCATCACACGAAATAAATTATTATGCGTAGTAACCAAAATACGAAGGCTCAAGTATCAAGCAAGAATGAGGTACCGTTAAAAGTGTATAATAAAGTTCATATGTTAGTATGTTTATCTTAAAATTCTAAACGAGTTTTACTACAAGATAAACAGAGTTCAGTTAAAAACTTACGAACGAGATATACGAAATTGTATTAAACTCTTATGGGGGTGGTACCATCAAACAAAATAAATTATTATTCGTAGTAAACGACATACAAAGGCTCACGTAGGATGCAAGAATGGAGTACCGTTAAATGTATATAATAAACTTTATACGTTTGTATGTTTATCTTAAACTTCTAAACGACTTTTACTACAAGATAAACAGAGTTCAGTTAAAAACTTACGAACGAGATATACGAAATTGTATGAAACTCTTATGGGTGTGGTACCATCATACAAAATAAATTATTATTCATAGTAAACGACATACGAAGGCTCAAGTAGCATGCAAGAATGGAGTTACGTTAAAATTATACAATAAACTTTACATGTTAGTGTGTTTATGTTATACTTTTAAACGAGTTTGATTACAAGATAAACGGAGTTTCGTTAGAGAAACTTACGTACGAGATATACGAAATTGTATGAAACTCTTATGCGTATGGTACCATCATACGAAATAAATTATTATTCATAGTAAACGACATACGAAGGCTCAAGTATCAAGCAATAATGGAGTACCGTTAAAAGTGTATAATAAACTTCATGCGTTAATATGATTATCTTAAACTCCTAAACTAGTTTTACTACAAGATAAACAGAGTTCAGTTAAAAATGTTACGAACGAGATATAAGAAATTGTATGAAACTCTTATGGGTATGGTACTATCATACAAAAGATATTGTTATTCATAGTAAACTACAAACGAAGGCTCAAGTAGCATGCAAGAATGGAGTACCGTTAAAAGTATATAATAAACTTTATACGTTCGTATATTGATCTTAAACTTTTAAACTAGTTTTATTAAAAGATAAACGGAATTCGGTTAGAGAAACTAACGTATGACATATAAGAAATTGTATGAAACTCTTATGGGTGTGGTACCATTATATAAAATAAATTATTATTCATAGTAAACGACATACGAAAGCTCAAGTAGCATGCAAGAAGGAGTTACGTTAAAAGTATACAATAAACTTTATACGTTAGTGTGTTTATGTTATACTTTTAAACGAGTTTTATTACAAGATAAACGGAGTTTCGTTAGAGAAACTTACGTACGAGATATACGAAATTGTATGAAAGTCTTATGGGTGTGGTACCATTATATAAAATAAATTATTATTCATAGTAAACGACATACGAAGGCTCAAGTATCAAGCAATAATGGAGTACCGTTAAAAGAGTTAAATATATTTCATACGTTAGTATGATTATCTTAAACTTATAAATGAGTTTTCCTACAACATAAACATAGATCAGTTAAAAATGTTACGAACGAGATATAAGAAATTGTATGCAACTCTTATGGGTATGGTACCATCATACAAAAGAAATTATTTTTCATACTAAACGACATACGAAGGCTCAAGTAGCATGCAAGAAAGGAGTACTGTTAAAAGTATATAATAAACTTTATACCTTCGTATGTTTATCTTAAACTTTAAAACGTGTTTTATCACAAGATAAACGGAGTTCGGTTAAAGAAACTTACGTATGAGATATAAGAAATTGTATGAGACTCTTATGGGTGTAGTACCATCACACGAAATAAATTATTATGCGTAGTAAACAAAATACGAAGGCTCAAGTAGCATGCAAGAATGGAGTAACGTTAAAAGTATACAATAAACTTTATACGTTAGTGTGTTTATGTTATACTTTTAATCGAGTTTTATTACAAGATAAACGGAGTTCGGTTAGAGAAACTTACGTACGAGATATACGAAATTGTATGAAACTCTTATGCGTGTGGTACCATCATACGAAATAAATTATTATTCATAGTAAACGACATACAAAGGCTCACGTAGGATGCAAGAATGGAGTACCGTTAAAAGTATATAATAAACTTTATACGTTTGTATGTTTATCCTAAACTTCTAAACGACTTTTACTACAAGATAAACAGAGTTCAGTTAAAAACTTACGAACGAGATATACAAAATTGTATGAAACTCTTATGGGTGTGGTACCATCATACAAAATAAATTATTATTCATAGTAAACGACATACGAAGGCTCAAGTAGCATGCAAGAATGGAGTTACGTTAAAAGTATACAATAAACTTTATACGTTAGTGTGTTTATGTTATACTTTTAAACGAGTTTTATTACAAGATAAACGGAGTTCGGTTAGAGAAACTTACGTACGAGATATACGAAATTGTATGCAACTCTTATGGGTATGGTACCATCATACAAAAGAAATTATTTTTCATACTAAACGACATACGAAGGCTCAAGTAGCATGCAAGAAAGGAGTACTGTTAAAAGTATATAATAAACTTTATACCTTCGTATGTTTATCTTAAACTTTAAAACGTGTTTTATCACAAGATAAACGGAGTTCGGTTAAAGAAACTTACGTATGAGATATAAGAAATTGTATGAGACTCTTATGGGTGTAGTACCATCACACGAAATAAATTATTATGCGTAGTAAACAAAATACGAAGGCTCAAGTAGCATGCAAGAATGGAGTAACGTTAAAAGTATACAATAAACTTTATACGTTAGTGTGTTTATGTTATACTTTTAATCGAGTTTTATTACAAGATAAACGGAGTTCGGTTAGAGAAACTTACGTACGAGATATACGAAATTGTATGAAACTCTTATGCGTGTGGTACCATCATACGAAATAAATTATTATTCATAGTAAACGACATACAAAGGCTCACGTAGGATGCAAGAATGGAGTACCGTTAAAAGTATATAATAAACTTTATACGTTTGTATGTTTATCCTAAACTTCTAAACGACTTTTACTACAAGATAAACAGAGTTCAGTTAAAAACTTACGAACGAGATATACAAAATTGTATGAAACTCTTATGGGTGTGGTACCATCATACAAAATAAATTATTATTCATAGTAAACGACATACGAAGGCTCAAGTAGCATGCAAGAATGGAGTTACGTTAAAAGTATACAATAAACTTTATACGTTAGTGTGTTTATGTTATACTTTTAAACGAGTTTTATTACAAGATAAACGGAGTTCGGTTAGAGAAACTTACGTACGAGATATACGAAATTGTATGAAACTCTTATGGGTATGGTACCATCATACAAAAGAAATTATTATTCATACTAAACGACATACGAAGGCTCAAGTAGCATGCAAGAAAGGAGTATTGTTAAAAGTATATAATAAACTTTATACCTTCGTATGTTTATCTTAAACTTTTAAACGTGTTTTATAACAAGATAAACGGAGTTCGGTTAAAGAAACTTACGTATGAGATATAAGAAATTGTATGAGACTCTTATGGGTGTAGTACCATCACACGAAATAAATTATTATGCGTAGTAAACAAAATACGAAGGCTCAAGTATCAAGCAAGAATGAGGTACCGTAAAAAGTGTATAATAAAGTTCATATGTTAGTATGTTTATCTTAAAATTCTAAACGAGTTTTACTACAAGATAAACAGAGTTCAGTTAAAAACTTACGAACGAGATATACGAAATTGTATTAAACTCTTATGGGGGTGGTACCATCAAACAAAATAAATTATTATTCGTAGTAAACGACATACAAAGGCTCACGTAGGATGCAAGAATGGAGTACCGTTAAATGTATATAATAAACTTTATACGTTTGTATGTTTATCTTAAACTTCTAAACGACTTTTACTACAAGATAAACAGAGTTCAGTTAAAAACTTACGAACGAGATATACGAAATTGTATGAAACTCTTATGGGTGTGGTACCATCATACAAAATAAATTATTATTAATAGTAAACGACATACGAAGGCTCAAGTAGCATGCAAGAATGGAGTTACGTTAAAATTATACAATAAACTTTACACGTTAGTGTGTTTATGTTATACTTTTAAACGAGTTTGATTACAAGATAAACAGAGTTTCGTTAGAGAAACTTACGTACGAGATATACGAAATTGTATGAAACTCTTATGCGTATGGTACCATCATACGAAATAAATTATTATTCATAGTAAACGACATACGAAGGCTGAAGTATCAAGCAATAATGGATTACCGTTAAAAGTGTATAATAAACTTCATGCGTTAATATGATTATCTTAAACTCCTAAACTAGTTTTACTACAAGATAAACAGAGTTCAGTTAAAAATGTTACGAACGAGATATAAGAAATTGTATGAAACTCTTATGGGTATGGTACTATCATACAAAAGATATTGTTATTCATAGTAAACTACAAACGAAGGCTCAAGTAGCATGCAAGAATGGAGTACCGTTAAAAGTATATAATAAACTTTATACGTTCGTATATTGATCTTAAACTTTTAAACTAGTTTTATTAAAAGATAAACGGAATTCGGTTAGAGAAACTAACGTATGACATATAAGAAATTGTATGAAACTCTTATGGGTGTGGTACCATTATATAAAATAAATTATTATTCATAGTAAACGACATACGAAAGCTCAAGTAGCATGCAAGAAGGAGTTACGTTAAAAGTATACAATAAACTTTATACGTTAGTGTGTTTATGTTATACTTTTAAACGAGTTTTATTACAAGATAAACGGAGTTTGGTTAGAGAAACTTACGTACGAGATATACGAAATTGTATGAAAGTCTTATGGGTGTGGTGCCATTATATAAAATAAATTATTATTCATAGTAAACGACATACGAAGGCTCAAGTATCAAGCAATAATGGAGTACCGTTAAAAGAGTTAAATAAATTTCATACGTTAGTATGATTATCTTAAACTTATAAATGAGTTTTCCTACAACATAAACATAGATCAGTTAAAAATGTTACGAACGAGATATAAGAAATTGTATGCAACTCTTATGGGTATGGTACCATCATACAAAAGAAATTATTGTTCATACTAAACGACATACGAAGGCTCAAGTAGCATGCAAGAAAGGAGTACTGTTAAAAGTATATAATAAACTTTATACCTTCGTATGTTTATCTTAAACTTTTAAACGTGTTTTATCACAAGATAAACGGAGTTCGGTTAAAGAAACTTACGTATGAGATATAAGAAATTGTATGAGACTCTTATGGGTGTAGTACCATCACAAGAAATAAATTATTATGCGTAGTAAACAAAATACGAAGGCTCAAGTAGCATGCAAGAATGGAGTAACGTTAAAAGTATACAATAAACTTTATACGTTAGTGTGTTTATGTTATACTTTTAATCGAGTTTTATTACAAGATAAACGGAGTTCGGTTAGAGAAACTTACGTACGAGATATACGAAATTGTATGAAACTCTTATGCGTGTGGTACCATCATACGAAATAAATTATTATTCATAGTAAACGACATACAAAGGCTCACGTAGGATGCAAGAATGGAGTACCGTTAAAAGTATATAATAAACTTTATACGTTTGTATGTTTATCCTAAACTTCTAAACGACTTTTACTACAAGATAAACAGAGTTCAGTTAAAAACTTACGAACGAGATATACAAAATTGTATGAAACTCTTATGGGTGTGGTACCATCATACAAAATAAATTATTATTCATAGTAAACGACATACGAATGCTCAAGTAGTATGCAAGAATGGAGTTACGTTAAAAGTATACAATAAACTTTATACGTTAGTGTGTTTATGTTATACTTTTAAACGAGTTTTATTACAAGATAAACGGAGTTCGGTTAGAGAAACTTACGTACGAGATATACGAAATTGTATGAAACTCTTATGGGTATGGTACCATCATACAAAAGAAATTATTATTCATACTAAACGACATACGAAGGCTCAAGTAGCATGCAAGAAAGGAGTATTGTTAAAAGTATATAATAAACTTTATACCTTCGTATGTTTATCTTAAACTTTTAAACGTGTTTTATCACAAGATAAACGGAGTTCGGTTAAAGAAACTTACGTATGAGATATAAGAAATTGTATGAGACTCTTATGGGTGTAGTACCATCACACGAAATAAATTATTATGCGTAGTAAACAAAATACGAAGGCTCAAGTATCAAGCAAGAATGAGGTACCGTTAAAAGTGTATAATAAAGTTCATATGTTAGTATGTTTATCTTAAAATTCTAAATGAGTTTTACTACAAGATAAACAGAGTTCAGTTAAAAACTTACGAACGACATATACGAAATTGTATTAAACTCTTATGGGGGTGGTACCATCAAACAAAATAAATTATTATTCGTAGTAAACGACATACAAAGGCTCACGTAGGATGCAAGAATGGAGTACCGTTAAATGTATATAATAAACTTTATACGTTTGTATGTTTATCTTAAACTTCTAAACGACTTTTACTACAAGATAAACAGAGTTCAGTTAAAAACTTACGAACGAGATATACGAAATTGTATGAAACTCTTATGGGTGTGGTACCATCATACAAAATAAATTATTATTCATAGTAAACGACATACGAAGGCTCAAGTAGCATGCAAGAATGGAGTTACGTTAAAATTATACAATAAACTTTACACGTTAGTGTGTTTATGTTATACTTTTAAACGAGTTTGATTACAAGATAAACGGAGTTTCGTTGGAGAAACTTACGTACGAGATATACGAAATTGTATGAAACTCTTATGCGTATGGTACCATCATACGAAATAAATTATTATTCATAGTAAACGACATACGAAGGCTCAAGTATCAAGCAATAATGGAGTACCGTTAAAAGTGTATAATAAACTTCATGCGTTAATATGATTATCTTAAACTCCTAAACTAGTTTTACTACAAGATAAACAGAGTTCAGTTAAAAATGTTACGAACGAGATATAAGAAATTGTATGAAACTCTTATGGGTATGGTACTATCATACAAAAGATATTATTATTCATAGTAAACTAACAACGAAGGCTCAAGTAGCATGCAAGAATGGAGTACCGTTAAAAGTATATAATAAACTTTATACGTTCGTATATTGATCTTAAACTTTTAAACTAGTTTTATTAAAAGATAAACGGAATTCGGTTAGAGAAACTAACGTATGACAAATAAGAAATTGTATGAAACTCTTATGGGTGTGGTACAATTATATAAAATAAATTATTATTCATAGTAAACGACATACGAAAGCTCAAGTAGCATGCAAGAAGGAGTTACGTTAAAAGTATACAATAAACTTTATACGTTAGTGTGTTTATGTTATACTTTTAAACGAGTTTTATTACAAGATAAACGGAGTTTCGTTAGAGAAACTTACGTACGAGATATACGAAATTGTATGAAAGTCTTATGGGTGTGGTACCATTATATAAAATAAATTATTATTCATAGTAAACGACATACGAAGGCTCAAGTATCAAGCAATAATGGAGTACCGTTAAAAGAGTTAAATAAATTTCATACGTTAGTATGATTATCTTAAACTTATAAATGAGTTTTCCTACAACATAAACATAGATCAGTTAAAAATGTTACGAACGAGATATAAGAAATTGTATGCAACTCTTATGGGTATGGTACCATCATACAAAAGAAATTATTGTTCATACTAAACGACATACGAAGGCTCAAGTAGCATGCAAGAAAGGAGTACTGTTAAAAGTATATAATAAACTTTATACCTTCGTATGTTTATCTTAAACTTTTAAACGTGTTTTATCACAAGATAAACGGAGTTCGGTTAAAGAAACTTACGTATGAGATATAAGAAATTGTATGAGACTCTTATGGGTGTAGTACCATCACAAGAAATAAATTATTATGCGTAGTAAACAAAATACGAAGGCTCAAGTAGCATGCAAGAATGGAGTAACGTTAAAAGTATACAATAAACTTTATACGTTAGTGTGTTTATGTTATACTTTAAATCGAGTTTTATTACAAGATAAACGGAGTTCGGTTAGACAAACTTACGTACGAGATATACGAAATTGTATGAAACTCTTATGCGTGTGGTACCATCATACGAAATAAATTATTATTCATAGTAAACGACATACAAAGGCTCACGTAGGATGCAAGAATGGAGTACCGTTAAAAGTATATAATAAACTTTATACGTTTGTATGTTTATCCTAAACTTCTAAACGACTTTTACTACAAGATAAACAGAGTTCAGTTAAAAACTTACGAACGAGATATACAAAATTGTATGAAACTCTTATGGGTGTGGTACCATCATACAAAATAAATTATTATTCATAGTAAACGACATACGAAGGCTCAAGTAGCATGCAAGAATGGAGTTACGTTAAAAGTATACAATAAACTTTATACGTTAGTGTGTTTATGTTATACTTTTAAACGAGTTTTATTACAAGATAAACGGAGTTCGGTTAGAGAAACTTACGTATGAGATATACGAAATTGTATGAAACTCTTATGGGTATGGTACCATCATACAAAAGAAATTATTATTCATACTAAACGACATACGAAGGCTCAAGTAGCATGCAAGAAAGGAGTACTGTTAAAAGTATATAATAAACTTTATACCTTCGTATGTTTATCTTAAACTTTTAAACGTGTTTTATCACAAGATAAACGGAGTTCGGTTAAAGAAACTTACGTATGAGATATAAGAAATTGTATGAGACTCTTATGGGTGTAGTACCATCACACGAAATAAATTATTACGCGTAGTAAACAAAATACGAAGGCTCAAGTATCAAGCAAGAATGAGGTACCGTTTAAAGTGTATAATAAAGTTCATATGTTAGTATGTTTATCTTAAACTTCTAAACGAGTTTTACTACAAGATAAACAGAGTTCAGTTAAAAACTTACGAACGAGATATACAAAATTGTATTAAACTCTTATGGGGGTGGTACCATCAAACAAAATAAATTATTATTCATAGTAAACGACATACAAAGGCTCACGTAGGATGCAAGAATGGAGTACCGTTAAAAGTATATAATAAACTTTATACGTTTGTATGTTTATCTTAAACTTCTAAACGACTTTTACTACAAGATAAACAGAGTTCAGTTAAAAAATTACGAACGAGATATACAAAATTGTATGAAACTCTTATGGGTGTGGTACCATCATACAAAATAAATTATTATTCATAGTAAACGACATACGAAGGCTCAAGTAGCATGCAAGAATGAAGTTACGTTAAAATTATACAATAAACTTTACACGTTAGTGTGTTTATGTTATACTTTTAAACGAGTTTGATTACAAGATAAACGGAGTTTCGTTAGAGAAACTTACGTACGAGATATACGAAATTGTATGAAACTCTTATGCGTATGGTACCATCATACGAAATAAATTATTATTCATAGTAAACGACATACGAAGGCTCAAGTATCAAGCAATAATGGAGTACCGTTAAAAGTGTATAATAAACTTCATGCGTTAATATGATTATCTTAAACTCCTAAACTAGTTTTACTACAAGATAAACAGAGTTCAGTTAAAAATGTTACGAACGAGATATAAGAAATTGTATGAAACTCTTATGGGTAAGGTACTATCATACAAAAGATATTATTATTCATAGTAAACTAACAACGAAGGCTCAAGTAGCATGCAAGAATGGAGTACCGTTAAAAGTATATAATAAACTTTATACGTTCGTATATTGATCTTAAACTTTTAAACTAGTTTTATTAAAAGATAAACGGAATTCGGTTAGAGAAACTAACGTATGACATATAAGAAATCGTATGAAACTCTTATGGGTGTGCTACCATTATATAAAATAAATTATTATTCATAGTAAACGACATACGAAAGCTCAAGTAGCATGCAAGAAGGAGTTACGTTAAAAGTATACAATAAACTTTATACGTTAGTGTGTTTATGGTATACTTTTAAACGAGTTTTATTACAAGATAAACGGAGTTTGGTTAGAGAAACTTACGTACGAGATATACGAAATTTTATGAAAGTCTTATGGGTGTGGTACCATTATATAAAATAAATTATTATTCATAGTAAACGACATACGAAGGCTCAAGTATAAAGCAATAATGGAGTACCGTTAAAAGAGTTAAATAAATTTCATACGTTAGTATGATTATCTTAAACTTATAAATGAGTTTTCCTACAACATAAACATAGATCAGTTAAAAATGTTACGAACGAGATATAAGAAATTGTATGCAACTCTTATGGGTATGGTACCATCATACAAAAGAAATTATTGTTCATACTAAACGACATACGAAGGCTCAAGTAGCATGCAAGAAAGGAGTACTGTTAAAAGTATATAATAAACTTTATACCTTCGTATGTTTATCTTAAACTTTTAAACGTGTTTTATCACAAGATAAACGGAGTTCGGTTAAAGAAACTTACGTATGAGATATAAGAAATTGTATGAGACTCTTATGGGTGTAGTACCATCACACGAAATAAATTATTATGCGTAGTAAACAAAATACGAAGGCTCAAGTAGCATGCAAGAATGGAGTAACGTTAAAAGTATACAATAAACTTTATACGTTAGTGTGTTTATGTTATACTTTTAATCGAGTTTTATTACAAGATAAACGGAGTTCGGTTAGAGAAACTTACGTACGAGATATACGAAATTGTATGAAACTCTTATGCGTGTGGTACCATCATACGAAATAAATTATTATTCATAGTAAACGACATACAAAGGCTCACGTAGGATGCAAGAATGGAGTACCGTTAAAAGTATATAATAAACTTTATACGTTTGTATGTTTATCCTAAACTTCTAAACGACTTTTACTACAAGATAAACAGAGTTCAGTTAAAAACTTACGAACGAGATATACAAAATTGTATGAAACTCTTATGGGTGTGGTACCATCATACAAAATAAATTATTATTCATAGTAAACGACATACGAAGGCTCAAGTAGCATGCAAGAATGGAGTTACGTTAAAAGTATACAATAAACTTTATACGTTAGTGTGTTTATGTTATACATTTAAACGAGTTTTATTACAAGATAAACGGAGTTCGGTTAGAGAAACTTACGTACGAGATACACGAAATTGTATGAAACTCTTATGCGTGTGGTACCATCATACGAAATGAATTATTATTCATAGTAAACAACATACGAAGGCTCAAGTATCAAGCAATAATTGAGTACCGTTAAAAGTGTATAATAAACTTCATGCGTTAATATGATTATCTTAAACTCCTAAACTAGTTTTACTACAAGATGAACATAGTTCAGTTAAAAATGTTACGAACGAGATATAAGAAATTGTATGAAACTCTTATGGGTATGGTACCATCATACAAAAGAAATAATTATTCATACTAAACGACGTATGAAGGCTCAAGTAGCATGCAAGAAAGGAGTACTGTTAAAGGTATATAATAAACTTTATACCTTCGTTTGTTTATCTTAAACTTTTAAAAGTGTTTTATCACAAGATAAACGGAGTTCGGTTAAAGAAACTTACGTATGAGATATAATAAATTGTATGAGACTCTTATGGGTGTAGTACCATCACACGAAATAAATTATTATGCGTAGTAAACAAAATACGAAGGCTCAAGTATCAAGCAAGAATGAGGTACCGTTAAAAGTGGATAATAAAGTTCATATGTTAGTATGTTTATCTTAAACTTCTAAACGAGTTTCACTACAAGATAAACATAGTTCAGTTAAAAACTTACGAACGAGATATACGAAATTGTATTAAACTCTTATGGGGGTGGTACCATCAAACAAAATAAATTATTATTCATAGTAAACGACATACAAAGGTTCACGTAGGATGCAAGAATGGAGTACCGTTAAAATTATATAGTAAACTTTATACGTTTGTATGTTTATCCTAAACTTCTAAACGACTTTTACTACAAGATAAACAGAGTTCAGTTAAAAACTTACGAACGAGATATACGAAATTGTATTAAACTCTTATGGGGGTGGTACCATCAAACAAAATAAATTATTATTCATAGTAAACGACATACAAAGGCTAACGTAGGATGCAAGAATGGAGTACCGTTAAAAGTATATAATAAACTTTATACGTTTGTATGTTTATCTTAAACTTCTAAACGACTTTTACTACAAGATAAACAGAGTTCAGTTAAAAACTTACGAACGAGATATACAAAATTGTATGAAACTCTTATGGGTGTGGTACCATCATACCAAATAAATTATTATTCATAGTAAACGACATACGAAGGCTCAAGTAGCATGCAAGAATGGAGTTACGTAAAAGTATACAATAAACTTTATACGTTAGTGTGTTTATGTTATACTTTTAAACGAGTTTTATTACAAGATAAACGGAGTTCGGTTAGAGAAACTTACGTACGAGATATACGAAATTGTATGAAACTCTTATGCGTGTGGTACCATCATACGAAATAAATTATTATTCATAGTAAACGACATACGAAGGCTCAAGTATCAAGCAATAATGGAGTACCGTTAAAAGTGTATAATAAACTTCATGCGTTAATATGATTATCTTAAACTCCTAAACTAGTTTTACTACAAGATAAACAGAGTTCAGTTAAAAATGTTACGAACGAGATATAAGAAATTGTATGAAACTCTTATGGGTATGGTACTATCATACAAAAGATATTACTATTCATAGTAAACTACAAACAAAGGCTCAAGTAGCATGTAAGAATGGAGTACCGTTAAAAGTATATAATAAACTTTATACGTTCGTATATTGATCTTAAACTTTTAAACTAGTTTTATTAAAAGATAAACGGAGTTCGGTTAGAGAAACTAACTTATGACATATAAGAAATTGTATGAAACTCTTATGGGTGTGCTACCATTATATAAAATAAATTATTATTCATAGTAAACGACATACGAAGGCTCAAGTATCAAGCAATAATGGAGTACCGTTAAAAGAGTTAAATAAATTTCATACGTAAGTATGATTATCTTAAACTTATAAATGAGTTTTCCTACAAGATGAACATAGTTCAGTTAAAAATGTTACGAACGAGATATAAGAAATTGTATGAAACTCTTATGGGTATGGTACCATCATACAAAAGAAATAATTATTCATACTAAACGACGTATGAAGGCTCAAGTAGCATGCAAGAAAGGAGTACTGTTAAAGGTATATAATAAACTTTATACCTTCGTTTGTTTATCTTAAACTTTTAAAAGTGTTTTATCACAAGATAAACGGAGTTCGGTTAAAGAAACTTACGTATGAGATATAATAAATTGTATGAGACTCTTATGGGTGTAGTACCATCACACGAAATAAATTATTATGCGTAGTAAACAAAATACGAAGGCTCAAGTATCAAGCAAGAATGAGGTACCGTTAAAAGTGGATAATAAAGTTCATATGTTAGTATGTTTATCTTAAACTTCTAAACGAGTTTCACTACAAGATAAACATAGTTCAGTTAAAAACTTACGAACGAGATATACGAAATTGTATTAAACTCTTATGGGGGTGGTACCATCAAACAAAATAAATTATTATTCATAGTAAACGACATACAAAGGTTCACGTAGGATGCAAGAATGGAGTACCGTTAAAATTATATAGTAAACTTTATACGTTTGTATGTTTATCCTAAACTTCTAAACGACTTTTACTACAAGATAAACAGAGTTCAGTTAAAAACTTACGAACGAGATATACGAAATTGTATTAAACTCTTATGGGGGTGGTACCATCAAACAAAATAAATTATTATTCATAGTAAACGACATACAAAGGCTAACGTAGGATGCAAGAATGGAGTACCGTTAAAAGTATATAATAAACTTTATACGTTTGTATGTTTATCTTAAACTTCTAAACGACTTTTACTACAAGATAAACAGAGTTCAGTTAAAAACTTACGAACGAGATATACAAAATTGTATGAAACTCTTATGGGTGTGGTACCATCATACCAAATAAATTATTATTCATAGTAAACGACATACGAAGGCTCAAGTAGCATGCAAGAATGGAGTTACGTAAAAGTATACAATAAACTTTATACGTTAGTGTGTTTATGTTATACTTTTAAACGAGTTTTATTACAAGATAAACGGAGTTCGGTTAGAGAAACTTACGTACGAGATATACGAAATTGTATGAAACTCTTATGCGTGTGGTACCATCATACGAAATAAATTATTATTCATAGTAAACGACATACGAAGGCTCAAGTATCAAGCAATAATGGAGTACCGTTAAAAGTGTATAATAAACTTCATGCGTTAATATGATTATCTTAAACTCCTAAACTAGTTTTACTACAAGATAAACAGAGTTCAGTTAAAAATGTTACGAATGAGATATAAGAAATTGTATGAAACTCTTATGGGTATGGTACTATCATACAAAAGATATTAGTATTCATAGTAAACTACAAACAAAGGCTCAAGTAGCATGTAAGAATGGAGTACCGTTAAAAGTATATAATAAACTTTATACGTTCGTATATTGATCTTAAACTTTTAAACTAGTTTTATTAAAAGATAAACGGAGTTCGGTTAGAGAAACTAACTTATGACATATAAGAAATTGTATGAAACTCTTATGGGTGTGCTACCATTATATAAAATAAATTATTATTCATAGTAAACGACATACGAAGGCTCAAGTATCAAGCAATAATGGAGTACCGTTAAAAGAGTTAAATAAATTTCATACGTTAGTATGATTATCTTAAACTTATAAATGAGTTTTCCTACAAGATGAACATAGTTCAGTTAAAAATGTTACGAACGAGATATAAGAAATTGTATGAAACTCTTATGGGTATGGTACCATCATACAAAAGAAATTATTATTCATAATAAACGACATACGAAGGCTCAAGTAGCATGCAAGAAAGGAGTACTGTTAAAAGTATATAATAAACTTTATACCTTCGTATGTTTATCTTAAACTTTTAAAAGTGTTTTATCACAAGATAAACGGAGTTCGGTTAAAGAAACTTACGTATGAGATATAAGAAATTGTATGAGACTCTTATGGGTGTAGTACCATCACACGAAATAAATTATTATGCGTAGTAAACAAAATACGAAGGCTCAAGTATCAAGCAAGAATGAGGTACCGTTAAAAGTGGATAATAAAGTTCATATGTTAGTATGTTTATCTTAAACTTCTAAACGAGTTTCACTACAAGATAAACAGAGTTCAGTTAAAAACTTACGAACGAGATATACGAAATTGTATTAAACTCTTATGGGGGTGGTACCATCAAACAAAATAAATTATTATTCATAGTAAACGACATACAAAGGCTCACGTAGGATGCAAGAATGGAGTACCGTTAAAATTATATAATAAACTTTATACGTTTGTATGTTTATCCTAAACTTCTAAACGACTTTTACTACAAGATAAACAGAGTTCAGTTAAAAACTTACGAACGAGATATACGAAATTGTATTAAACTCTTATGGGGGTGGTACCATCAAACAAAATAAATTATTATTCATAGTAAACGACATACAAAGGCTCACGTAGGATGCAAGAATGGAGTACCGTTAAAAGTATATAATAAACTTTATACGTTTGTATGTTTATCTTAAACTTCTAAACGACTTTTACTACAAGATAAACAGAGTTCAGTTAAAAACTTACGAACGAGATATACAAAATTGTATGAAACTCTTATGGGTGTGGTACCATCATACCAAATAAATTATTATTCATAGTAAACGACATACGAAGGCTCAAGTAGCATGCAAGAATGGAGTTACGTAAAAGTATACAATAAACTTTATACGTTAGTGTGTTTATGTTATACTTTTAAACGAGTTTTATTACAAGATAAACGGAGTTCGGTTAGAGAAACTTACGTACGAGATATACGAAATTGTATGAAACTCTTATGCGTGTGGTACCGTCATACGAAATAAATTATTATTCATAGTAAACGACATACGAAGGCTCAAGTATCAAGCAATAATGGAGTACCGTTAAAAGTGTATAATAAATTTCATGCGTTAATATGATTATCTTAAACTCCTAAACTAGTTTTACTACAAGATAAACAGAGTTCAGTTAAAAATGTTACGAACGAGATATAAGAAATTGTATTAAACTCTTATGGGTATGGTACTATCATACAAAAGATATTACTATTCATAGTAAACTACAAACAAAGGCTCAAGTAGCATGTAAGAATGGAGTACCGTTAAAAGTATATAATAAACTTTATACGTTCGTATATTGATCTTAAACTTTTAAACTAGGTTTATTAAAAGATAAACGGAGTTCGGTTAGAGAAACTAACTTATGACACATAAGAAATTGTATGAAACTCTTATGGGTGTGCTACCATTATATAAAATAAATTATTATTCATAGTAAACGACATACGAAGGCTCAAGTATCAAGCAATAATGGAGTACCGATAAAAGAGTTAAATAAATTTCATACGTTAGTATGATTATCTTAAAGTTATAAATGAGTTTTCCTACAAGATAAACATAGTTCAGTTAAAAATGTTACGAACGAGATATAAGAAATTGTATGAAACTCTTATGGGTATGGTACCATCATACAAAAGAAATTATTTTTCATACTAAACGACATACGAAGGCTCAAGTACATGCAAGAAAGGAGTACTGTTAAAAGTATATAATAAACTTTATACCTTCGTATGTTTATCTTAAACTTTTAAACGTGTTTTATCACAAGATAAACGGAGTTCGGTTAAAGAAACTTACGTATGAGATATAAGAAATTGTATGAGACTCTTATGGGTGTAGTACCATCACACGAAATAAATTATTATGCGTAGTAAACAAAATACGAAGGCTCAAGTATCAAGCAAGAATGAGGTACCGTTAAAAGTGGATAATAAAGTTCATATGTTAGTATGTTTATCTTAAACTTCTAAACGAGTTTCACTACAAGATAAACAGAGTTCAGTTAAAAACTTACGAACGAGATATACGAAATTGTATTAAACTCTTATGGGGGTGGTACCATCAAACAAAATAAATTATTATTCATAGTAAACGACATACAAAGGCTCACGTAGGATGCAAGAATGGAGTACCGTTAAAAGTATATAATAAACTTTATACGTTTGTATGTTTATCTTAAACTTCTAAACGACTTTTACTACAAGATAAACAGAGTTCAGTTAAAAACTTACGAACGAGATATACAAAATTGTATGAAACTCTTATGGGTGTGGTACCATCATACAAAATAAATTATTATTCATAGTAAACGACATACGAAGGCTCAAGTATCAAGCAATAATGGAGTACCGTTAAAAGTGTATAATAAACTTCATGCGTTAATATGATTATCTTAAACTCCTAAACTAGTTTTACTACAAGATAAACAGAGTTCAGTTAAAAATGTTACGAACGAGATATAAGAAATTGTATGAAACTCTTATGGGTATTGTACTATCATACAAAATATATTATTATTCATAGTAAACTACAAACGAAAGCTCAAGTAGCATGCAAGAATGGAGTACCGTTAAAAGTATATAATAAACTTTATACGTTCGTATTTTGATCTTAAACTTTTAAACTAGTTTTATTAAAAGATAAACGGAGTTCGGTTAGAGAAACTAACGTATGACATATAAGAAATTGTATGAAACTCTTATGGGTGTGGTACCATTATATAAAATAAATTATTATTCATAGTAAACGACATACGAAGGCTCAAGTATCAAGCAATAATGGAGTACCGTTAAAAGAGTTAAATAAATTTCATACGTTAGTATGATTATCTTAAACTTATAAATGAGTTTTCCTACCAGATAAACATAGTTCAGTTAAAAATGTTACGAACGAGATATAAGAAATTGTATGAAACTCTTATAGGTATGGTACCATCATACAAAAGAAATTATTATTCATACTAAACGA
The DNA here is from genome assembly GCA_946814005.1 of Chamaenerion angustifolium. NCBI lineage: Eukaryota > Viridiplantae > Streptophyta > Magnoliopsida > Myrtales > Onagraceae > Chamaenerion > Chamaenerion angustifolium. The sequence continues at coordinate 10,522,783 of OX328273.1, forward strand.
CATACGAAGGCTCAAGTAGCATGCAAGAAAGGAGTACTGTTAAAAGTATATAATAAACTTTATACCTTCGTATGTTTATCTTAAACTTTTAAAAGTGTTTTATCACAAGATAAACGGAGTTCGGTTAAAGAAACTTACGTAAGAGATATAAGAAATTGTATGAGACTCTTATGGGTGTAGTACCATCACACGAAATAAATTATTATGCGTAGTAAACAAAATACGAAGGCTAAAGTATCAAGCAAGAATGAGGTACCGTTAAAAGTGTATAATAAAGTTCATATGTTAGTATGTTTATCTTAAACTTCTAAACGACTTTTACTACAAGATAAACAGAGTTCAGTTAAAAACTTACGAATGAGATATACGAAATTGTATGAAACTCTTATGGGTGTGGTACCATCATACAAAATAAATTATTATTCATAGTAAACGACATACGAAGGCTCAAGTAGCATGCAAGAATGGAGTTACGTTAAAAGTATACAATAAACTTTATACGTTAGTGTGTTTATGTTATACTTTTAAACGAGTTTTATTACAAGATAAACGGAGTTCGGTTAGATAAACTTACGTACGAGATATACGAAATTGTATGAAACTCTTATGCGTGTGGTACCATCATACGAAAAAATTATTATTCATAGTAAACGACATACGAAGGCTCAAATATCAAGCAATAATGGAGTACCGTTAAAAGTGTATAATAAACTTCATGCGTTAATATGATTATCTTAAATTCCTAAACTAGTTTTACTACAAGATAAACAGAGTTCAGTTAAAAATGTTACGAACGAGATATAAGAAATTGTATGAAACTCTTATGGGTATGGTACTATCATACAAAAGATATTATTATTCATAGTAAACTACAAACGAAGGCTCAAGTAGCATGCAAGAATGGAGTACTGTTAAAAGTATATAATAAACTTTATACGTTCATATATTGATCTTAAACTTTTAAACTAGTTTTATTAAAAGATAAACGGAGTTCGGTTAGAGAAACTAACGTATGAAATATAAGAAATTCTATGAAACTCTTATGGGTGTGGTACCATTATATAAAATTTTCATACTAAACGACATACGAAGGCTCAAGTAGCATTAAAGAAAGGAGTACTGTTAAAAGTATATAATAAACTTTATACCTTCGTATGTTTATCTTAAACTTTTAAAAGTGTTTTATCACAAGATAAACGGAGTTCGGTTAAAGAAACTTACGTATGAGATATAAGAAATTGTATGAGACTCTTATGGGTGTAGTACCATCACACGAAATAAATTATTATGCGTAGTAAACAAAATACGAAGGCTAAAGTATCAAGCAAGAATGAGGTACCGTTAAAAGTGTATAATAAAGTTCATATGTTAGTATGTTTATCTTAAACTTCTAAACGAGTTTTACTACAAGATAAACAGAGTTCAGTTAAAAACTTACGAACGAGATATACGAAATTGTATTAAACTCTTATGGGGGTGGTACCATCAAACAAAATAAATTATTATTCATAGTAAACGACATATGAAGGCTCAAGTAGCATGCAAGAATGGAGTTACGTTAAAAGTATACAATCAACTTTATACGTTAGTGTGTTTATGTTATACTTTTAAACGAGTTTTATTACAAGATAAACGGAGTTCGGTTAGATAAACTTACGTACGAGATATACGAAATTGTATGAAACTCTTATGCGTGTGGTACCATCATACGAAATAAATTATTATTCATAGTAAACGACATACGAAGGCTCAAATATCAAGCAAAAATGGAGTACCGTTAAAAGAGTTAAATAAATTTCATACGTTAGTATGATTATCTTAAACTTATAAATGAGTTTTCCTACAAGATAAACATAGTTCAGTTAAAAATGTTACGAACGAGATATAAGAAATTGTATGAAACTCTTATAGGTATGGTACCATCATACAAAAGAAATTATTATTCATACTAAACGACATACGAAGGCTCAGGTAGCATGCAAGAAAGGAGTACTGTTAAAAGTATATAATAAACTTTATACGTTAGTGTGTTTATGTTATACTTTTAAACGAGTTTTATTACAAGATAAACGGAGTTCGGTTAGATAAACTTACGTACGAGATATACGAAATTGTATGAAACTCTTATGCGTGTGGTACCATCATACGAAATAAATTATTATTCATAGTAAACGACATACGAAGGCTCAAATATCAAGCAATAATGGAGTACCGTTAAAAGTGTATAATAAACTTCATGCGTTAATATGATTATCTTAAATTCCTAAACTAGTTTTACTACAAGATAAACAGAGTTCAGTTAAAAATGTTACGAACGAGATATAAGAAATTGTATGAAACTCTTATGGGTATGGTACTATCATACAAAAGATATTATTATTCATAGTAAACTACAAACGAAGGCTCAAGTAGCATGCAAGAATGGAGTACTGTTAAAAGTATATAATAAACTTTATACGTTCATATATTGATCTTAAACTTTTAAACTAGTTTTATTAAAAGATAAACGGAGTTCGGTTAGAGAAACTAACGTATGACATATAAGAAATTCTATGAAACTCTTATGGGTGTGGTACCATTATATAAAATAAATTATTATTCATAGTAAACGACATACGAAGGCTCAAGTATCAAGCAATAATGGAGTACCGTTAAAAGAGTTAAATAAATTTCATACGTTAGTATGATTATCTTAAACTTATAAATGATTTTTCCTATAAGATAAACATAGTTCAGTTAAAAATGTTACGAACGAGATATAAGAAATTGTATGAAACTCTTATGGGTTGGTACCATCATACAAAATAAATTATTATTCATACTAAACGACATACGAAGGCTCAAGTAGCATTAAAGAAAGGAGTACTGTTAAAAGTATATAATAAACTTTATACCTTCGTATGTTTATCTTAAACTTTTAAAAGTGTTTTATCACAAGATAAACGGAGTTCGGTTAAAGAAACTTACGTATGAGATATAAGAAATTGTATGAGACTCTTATGGGTGTAGTACCATCACACGAAATAAATTATTATGCGTAGTAAACAAAATACGAAGGCTAAAGTATCAAGCAAGAATGAGGTACCGTTAAAAGTGTATAATAAAGTTCATATGTTAGTATGTTTATCTTAAACTTCTAAACGAGTTTTACTACAAGATAAACAGAGTTCAGTTAAAAACTTACGAACGAGATATACGAAATTGTATTAAACTCTTATGGGGGTGGTACCATCAAACAAAATAAATTATTATTCATAGTAAACGACATATGAAGGCTCAAGTAGCATGCAAGAATGGAGTTACGTTAAAAGTATACAATCAACTTTATACGTTAGTGTGTTTATGTTATACTTTTAAACGAGTTTTATTACAAGATAAACGGAGTTCGGTTAGATAAACTTACGTACGAGATATACGAAATTGTATGAAACTCTTATGCGTGTGGTACCATCATACGAAATAAATTATTATTCATAGTAAACGACATACGAAGGCTCAAATATCAAGCAAAAATGGAGTACCGTTAAAAGAGTTAAATAAATTTCATACGTTAGTATGATTATCTTAAACTTATAAATGAGTTTTCCTACAAGATAAACATAGTTCAGTTAAAAATGTTACGAACGAGATATAAGAAATTGTATGAAACTCTTATAGGTATGGTACCATCATACAAAAGAAATTATTATTCATACTAAACGACATACGAAGGCTCAGGTAGCATGCAAGAAAGGAGTACTGTTAAAAGTATATAATAAACTTTATACGTTAGTGTGTTTATGTTATACTTTTAAACGAGTTTTATTACAAGATAAACGGAGTTCGGTTAGATAAACTTACGTACGAGATATACGAAATTGTATGAAACTCTTATGCGTGTGGTACCATCATACGAAATAAATTATTATTCATAGTAAACGACATACGAAGGCTCAAATATCAAGCAATAATGGAGTACCGTTAAAAGTGTATAATAAACTTCATGCGTTAATATGATTATCTTAAATTCCTAAACTAGTTTTACTACAAGATAAACAGAGTTCAGTTAAAAATGTTACGAACGAGATATAAGAAATTGTATGAAACTCTTATGGGTATGGTACTATCATACAAAAGATATTATTATTCATAGTAAACTACAAACGAAGGCTCAAGTAGCATGCAAGAATGGAGTACTGTTAAAAGTATATAATAAACTTTATACGTTCATATATTGATCTTAAACTTTTAAACTAGTTTTATTAAAAGATAAACGGAGTTCGGTTAGAGAAACTAACGTATGACATATAAGAAATTCTATGAAACTCTTATGGGTGTGGTACCATTATATAAAATTTTCATACTAAACGACATACGAAGGCTCAAGTAGCATTAAAGAAAGGAGTACTGTTAAAAGTATATAATAAACTTTATACCTTCGTATGTTTATCTTAAACTTTTAAAAGTGTTTTATCACAAGATAAACGGAGTTCGGTTAAAGAAACTTACGTATGAGATATAAGAAATTGTATGAGACTCTTATGGGTGTAGTACCATCACACGAAATAAATTATTATGCGTAGTAAACAAAATACGAAGGCTAAAGTATCAAGCAAGAATGAGGTACCGTTAAAAGTGTATAATAAAGTTCATATGTTAGTATGTTTATCTTAAACTTCTAAACGAGTTTTACTACAAGATAAACAGAGTTCAGTTAAAAACTTACGAACGAGATATACGAAATTGTATTAAACTCTTATGGGGGTGGTACCATCAAACAAAATAAATTATTATTCATAGTAAACGACATATGAAGGCTCAAGTAGCATGCAAGAATGGAGTTACGTTAAAAGTATACAATCAACTTTATACGTTAGTGTGTTTATGTTATACTTTTAAACGAGTTTTATTACAAGATAAACGGAGTTCGGTTAGATAAACTTACGTACGAGATATACGAAATTGTATGAAACTCTTATGCGTGTGGTACCATCATACGAAATAAATTATTATTCATAGTAAACGACATACGAAGGCTCAAATATCAAGCAAAAATGGAGTACCGTTAAAAGAGTTAAATAAATTTCATACGTTAGTATGATTATCTTAAACTTATAAATGAGTTTTCCTACAAGATAAACATAGTTCAGTTAAAAATGTTACGAACGAGATATAAGAAATTGTATGAAACTCTTATAGGTATGGTACCATCATACAAAAGAAATTATTATTCATACTAAACGACATACGAAGGCTCAGGTAGCATGCAAGAAAGGAGTACTGTTAAAAGTATATAATAAACTTTATACGTTAGTGTGTTTATGTTATACTTTTAAACGAGTTTTATTACAAGATAAACGGAGTTCGGTTAGATAAACTTACGTACGAGATATACGAAATTGTATGAAACTCTTATGCGTGTGGTACCATCATACGAAATAAATTATTATTCATAGTAAACGACATACGAAGGCTCAAATATCAAGCAATAATGGAGTACCGTTAAAAGTGTATAATAAACTTCATGCGTTAATATGATTATCTTAAATTCCTAAACTAGTTTTACTACAAGATAAACAGAGTTCAGTTAAAAATGTTACGAACGAGATATAAGAAATTGTATGAAACTCTTATGGGTATGGTACTATCATACAAAAGATATTATTATTCATAGTAAACTACAAACGAAGGCTCAAGTAGCATGCAAGAATGGAGTACTGTTAAAAGTATATAATAAACTTTATACGTTCATATATTGATCTTAAACTTTTAAACTAGTTTTATTAAAAGATAAACGGAGTTCGGTTAGAGAAACTAACGTATGACATATAAGAAATTCTATGAAACTCTTATGGGTGTGGTACCATTATATAAAATAAATTATTATTCATAGTAAACGACATACGAAGGCTCAAGTATCAAGCAATAATGGAGTACCGTTAAAAGAGTTAAATAAATTTCATACGTTAGTATGATTATCTTAAACTTATAAATGATTTTTCCTATAAGATAAACATAGTTCAGTTAAAAATGTTACGAACGAGATATAAGAAATTGTATGAAACTCTTATGGGTTGGTACCATCATACAAAATAAATTATTATTCATACTAAACGACATACGAAGGCTCAAGTAGCATTAAAGAAAGGAGTACTGTTAAAAGTATATAATAAACTTTATACCTTCGTATGTTTATCTTAAACTTTTAAAAGTGTTTTATCACAAGATAAACGGAGTTCGGTTAAAGAAACTTACGTATGAGATATAAGAAATTGTATGAGACTCTTATGGGTGTAGTACCATCACACGAAATAAATTATTATGCGTAGTAAACAAAATACGAAGGCTAAAGTATCAAGCAAGAATGAGGTACCGTTAAAAGTGTATAATAAAGTTCATATGTTAGTATGTTTATCTTAAACTTCTAAACGAGTTTTACTACAAGATAAACAGAGTTCAGTTAAAAACTTACGAACGAGATATACGAAATTGTATTAAACTCTTATGGGGGTGGTACCATCAAACAAAATAAATTATTATTCATAGTAAACGACATATGAAGGCTCAAGTAGCATGCAAGAATGGAGTTACGTTAAAAGTATACAATCAACTTTATACGTTAGTGTGTTTATGTTATACTTTTAAACGAGTTTTATTACAAGATAAACGGAGTTCGGTTAGATAAACTTACGTACGAGATATACGAAATTGTATGAAACTCTTATGCGTGTGGTACCATCATACGAAATAAATTATTATTCATAGTAAACGACATACGAAGGCTCAAATATCAAGCAAAAATGGAGTACCGTTAAAAGAGTTAAATAAATTTCATACGTTAGTATGATTATCTTAAACTTATAAATGAGTTTTCCTACAAGATAAACATAGTTCAGTTAAAAATGTTACGAACGAGATATAAGAAATTGTATGAAACTCTTATAGGTATGGTACCATCATACAAAAGAAATTATTATTCATACTAAACGACATACGAAGGCTCAGGTAGCATGCAAGAAAGGAGTACTGTTAAAAGTATATAATAAACTTTATACCTTCGTATGTTTATCTTAAACTTTTAAAAGTGTTTTATCACAAGATAAACGGAGTTCGGTTAAAGAAACTTACGTATGAGATATAAGAAATTGTATGAGACTCTTATGGGTGTAGTACCATCACACGAAATAAATTAATATGCGTAGTAAACAAAATACGAAGGCTAAAGTATCAAGCAAGAATGAGGTACCGTTAAAAGTGTATAATAAAGTTCATATGTTAGTATGTTTATCTTAAACTTCTAAACGACTTTTACTACAAGATAAACAGAGTTCAGTTAAAAGCTTACGAACGAGATATACGAAATTGTATGAAACTCTTATGGGTGTGGTACCATCATACAAAATAAATTATTATTCATACTAAACGACATACGAAGGCTCAAGTAGCATGCAAGAATGGAGTTACGTTAAAAGTATACAATAAACTTTATACGTTAGTGTGTTTATGTTATACTTTTAAACGAGTTTTATTACAAGATAAACGGAGTTCGGTTAGATAAACTTACGTACGAGATATACGAAATTGTATGAAACTCTTATGCGTGTGGTACCATCATACGAAATAAATTATTATTCATAGTAAACGACATACGAAGGCTCAAATATCAAGCAATAATGGAGTACCGTTAAAAGTGTATAATAAACTTCATGCGTTAATATGATTATCTTAAATTCCTAAACTAGTTTTACTACAAGATAAACAGAGTTCAGTTAAAAATGTTACGAACGAGATATAAGAAATTGTATGAAACTCTTATGGGTATGGTACTATCATACAAAAGATATTATTATTCATAGTAAACTACAAACGAAGGCTCAAGTAGCATGCAAGAATGGAGTACTGTTAAAAGTATATAATAAACTTTATACGTTCGTATATTGATCTTAAACTTTTAAACTGGTTTTATTAAAAGATAAACGGAGTTCGGTTAGAGAAACTAACGTATGACATATAAGAAATTGTATGAAACTCTTATGGGTGTGGTACCATTATATAAAATAAATTATTATTCATAGTAAACGACATACGAAGGCTCAAGTATCAAGCAATAATGGAGTACCGTTAAAAGAGTTAAATAAATTTCATACGTTAGTATGATTATCTTAAACTTATAAATGATTTTTCCTATAAGATAAACATAGTTCAGTTAAAAATGTTACGAACGAGATATAAGAAATTGTATGAAACTCTTATGGGTTGGTACCATCATACAAAATAAATTATTATTCATACTAAACGACATACGAAGGCTCAAGTAGCATTAAAGAAAGGAGTACTGTTAAAAGTATATAATAAACTTTATACCTTCGTATGTTTATCTTAAACTTTTAAAAGTGTTTTATCACAAGATAAACGGAGTTCGGTTAAAGAAACTTACGTATGAGATATAAGAAATTGTATGAGACTCTTATGGGTGTAGTACCATCACACGAAATAAATTATTATGCGTAGTAAACAAAATACGAAGGCTCAAGTATCAAGCAAGAATGAGGTACCGTTAAAAGTGTATAATAAAGTTCATATGTTAGTATTTTTATCTTAAACTTCTAAACGAGTTTTACTACAAGATAAACAGAGTTCAGTTAAAAGCTTACGAACGAGATATACGAAATTGTATGAAACTCTTATGGGTGTGGTACCATCATACAAAATAAATTATTATTCATACTAAACGACATACGAAGGCTCAAGTAGCATGCAAGAATGGAGTTACGTTAAAAGTATACAATAAACTTTATACGTTAGTGTGTTTATGTTATACTTTTAAACGAGTTTTATTACAAGATAAACGGAGTTCGGTTAGATAAACTTACGTACGAGATATACGAAATTGTATGAAACTCTTATGCGTGTGGTACCATCATACGAAATAAATTATTATTCATAGTAAACGACATACGAAGGCTCAAATATCAAGCAATAATGGAGTACCGTTAAAAGTGTATAATAAACTTCATGCGTTAATATGATTATCTTAAATTCCTAAACTAGTTTTACTACAAGATAAACAGAGTTCAGTTAAAAATGTTACGAACGAGATATAAGAAATTGTATGAAACTCTTATGGGTATGGTACTATCATACAAAAGATATTATTATTCATAGTAAACTACAAACGAAGGCTCAAGTAGCATGCAAGAATGGAGTACTGTTAAAAGTATATAATAAACTTTATACGTTCGTATATTGATCTTAAACTTTTAAACTGGTTTTATTAAAAGATAAACGGAGTTCGGTTAGAGAAACTAACGTATGACATATAAGAAATTGTATGAAACTCTTATGGGTGTGGTACCATTATATAAAATAAATTATTATTCATAGTAAACGACATACGAAGGCTCAAGTATCAAGCAATAATGGAGTACCGTTAAAAGAGTTAAATAAATTTCATACGTTAGTATGATTATCTTAAACTTATAAATGATTTTTCCTATAAGATAAACATAGTTCAGTTAAAAATGTTACGAACGAGATATAAGAAATTGTATGAAACTCTTATGGGTTGGTACCATCATACAAAATAAATTATTATTCATACTAAACGACATACGAAGGCTCAAGTAGCATTAAAGAAAGGAGTACTGTTAAAAGTATATAATAAACTTTATACCTTCGTATGTTTATCTTAAACTTTTAAAAGTGTTTTATCACAAGATAAACGGAGTTCGGTTAAAGAAACTTACGTATGAGATATAAGAAATTGTATGAGACTCTTATGGGTGTAGTACCATCACACGAAATAAATTATTATGCGTAGTAAACAAAATACGAAGGCTCAAGTATCAAGCAAGAATGAGGTACCGTTAAAAGTGTATAATAAAGTTCATATGTTAGTATTTTTATCTTAAACTTCTAAACGAGTTTTACTACAAGATAAACAGAGTTCAGTTAAAAACTTACGAACGAGATATACGAAATTGTATGAAACTCTTATGGGTGTGGTACCATCATACAAAATAAATTATTATTCATAGTAAACGACATACGAAGGCTCAAGTAGCATGCAAGAATGGAGTTACGTTAAAAGTATACAATAAACTTTATACGTTAGTGTGTTTATGTTATACTTTTAAACGAGTTTTATTACAAGATAAACGGAGTTCGGTTAGATAAACTTACGTACGAGATATACGAAATTGTATGAAACTCTTATGCGTGTGGTACCATCATACGAAATAAATTATTATTCATAGTAAACGACATACGAAGGCTCAAATATCAAGCAATAATGGAGTACCGTTAAAAGTGTATAATAAACTTCATGCGTTAATATGATTATCTTAAATTCCTAAACTAGTTTTACTACAAGATAAACAGAGTTCAGTTAAAAATGTTACGAACGAGATATAAGAAATTGTATGAAACTCTTATGGGTATGGTACTATCATACAAAAGATATTATTATTCATAGTAAACTACAAACGAAGGCTCAAGTAGCATGCAAGAATGGAGTACTGTTAAAAGTATATAATAAACTTTGTACGTTCGTATATTGATCTTAAACTTTTAAACTGGTTTTATTAAAAGATAAACGGAGTTCGGTTAGAGAAACTAACGTATGACATATAAGAAATTGTATGAAACTCTTATGGGTGTGGTACCATTATATAAAATAAATTATTATTCATAGTAAACGACATACGAAGGCTCAAGTATCAAGCAATAATGGAGTACCGTTAAAAGAGTTAAATAAATTTCATACGTTAGTATGATTATCTTAAACTTATAAATGATTTTTCCTATAAGATAAACATAGTTCAGTTAAAAATGTTACGAACGAGATATAAGAAATTGTATGAAACTCTTATGGGTTGGTACCATCATACAAAATAAATTATTATTCATACTAAACGACATACGAAGGCTCAAGTAGCATTAAAGAAAGGAGTACTGTTAAAAGTATATAATAAACTTTATACCTTCGTATGTTTATCTTAAACTTTTAAAAGTGTTTTATCACAAGATAAACGGAGTTCGGTTAAAGAAACTTACGTATGAGATATAAGAAATTGTATGAGACTCTTATGGGTGTAGTACCATCACACGAAATAAATTATTATGCGTAGTAAACAAAATACGAAGGCTCAAGTATCAAGCAAGAATGAGGTACCGTTAAAAGTGTATAATAAAGTTCATATGTTAGTATTTTTATCTTATACTTCTAAACGAGTTTTACTACAAGATAAACAGAGTTCAGTTAAAAACTTACGAACGAGATATACGAAATTGTATGAAACTCTTATGGGTGTGGTACCATCATACAAAATAAATTATTATTCATAGTAAACGACATACGAAGGATCAAGTAGCATGCAAGAATGGAGTTACGTTAAAAGTATACAATAAACTTTATACGTTAGTGTGTTTATGTTATACTTTTAAACGAGTTTTATTACAAGATAAACGGAGTTCGGTTAGATAAACTTACGTACGAGATATACGAAATTGTATGAAACTCTTATGCGTGTGGTACCATCATACGAAATAAATTATTATTCATAGTAAACGACATACGAAGGCTCAAATATCAAGCAATAATGGAGTACCGTTAAAAGTGTATAATAAACTTCATGCGTTAATATGATTATCTTAAATTCCTAAACTAGTTTTACTACAAGATAAACAGAGTTCAGTTAAAAATGTTACGAACGAGATATAAGAAATTGTATGAAACTCTTATGGGTATGGTACTATCATACAAAAGATATTATTATTCATAGTAAACTACAAACGAAGGCTCAAGTAGCATGCAAGAATGGAGTACTGTTAAAAGTATATAATAAACTTTATACCTTCGTATGTTTATCTTAAACTTTTAAAAGTGTTTTATCACAAGATAAACGGAGTTCGGTTAAAGAAACTTACGTATGAGATATAAGAAATTGTATGAGACTCTTATGGGTGTAGTACCATCACACGAAATAAATTATTATGCGTAGTAAACAAAATACGAAGGCTCAAGTATCAAGCAAGAATGAGGTACCGTTAAAAGTGTATAATAAAGTTCATATGTTAGTATTTTTATCTTATACTTCTAAACGAGTTTTACTACAAGATAAACAGAGTTCAGTTAAAAACTTACGAACGAGATATACGAAATTGTATGAAACTCTTATGGGTGTGGTACCATCATACAAAATAAATTATTATTCATAGTAAACGACATACGAAGGATCATGTAGCATGCAAGAATGGAGTTACGTTAAAAGTATACAATAAACTTTATACGTTAGTGTGTTTATGTTATACTTTTAAACGAGTTTTATTACAAGATAAACGGAGTTCGGTTAGATAAACTTACGTACGAGATATACGAAATTGTATGAAACTCTTATGCGTGTGGTACCATCATACGAAATAAATTATTATTCATAGTAAACGACATACGAAGGCTCAAATATCAAGCAATAATGGAGTACCGTTAAAAGTGTATAATAAACTTCATGCGTTAATATGATTATCTTAAATTCCTAAACTAGTTTTACTACAAGATAAACAGAGTTCAGTTAAAAATGTTACGAACGAGATATAAGAAATTGTATGAAACTCTTATGGGTATGGTACTATCATACAAAAGATATTATTATTCATAGTAAACTACAAACGAAGGCTCAAGTAGCATGCAAGAATGGAGTACTGTTAAAAGTATATAATAAACTTTATACGTTCGTATATTGATCTTAAACTTTTACACTAGTTTTATTAAAAGATAAACGGAGTTCGGTTAGAGAAACTAACGTATGACATATAAGAAATTGTATGAAACTCTTATGGGTGTGGTACCATTATATAAAATAAATTATTATTCATAGTAAACGACATACGAAGGCTCAAGTATCAAGCAATAATGGAGTACCATTAAAAGAGTTAAATAAATTTCATACGTTAGTATGATTATCTTAAACTTATAAATGATTTTTCCTATAAGATAAACATAGTTCAGTTAAAAATGTTACGAACGAGATATAAGAAATTGTATAAAACTCTTATGGGTTGGTACCATCATACAAAATAAATTATTATTCATACTAAACGACATACGAAGGCTCAAGTAGCATTAAAGAAAGGAGTACTGTTAAAAGTATATAATAAACTTTATACCTTCGTATGTTTATCTTAAACTTTTAAAAGTGTTTTATCACAAGATAAACGGAGTTCGGTTAAAGAAACTTACGTAAGAGATATAAGAAATTGTATGAAACTCTTATAGGTATGGTACCATCATACAAAAGAAATTATTATTCATACTAAACGACATACGAAGGCTCAAGTAGCATGCAAGAAAGCAGTACTGTTAAAAGTATATAATAAACTTTATACCTTCGTATGTTTATCTTAAACTTTTAAAAGTGTTTTATCACAAGATAAACGGAGTTCGGTTAAAGAAACTTACGTATGAGATATAAGAAATTGTATGAGACTCTTATGGGTGTAGTACCATCACACGAAATAAATTATTATGCGTAGTAAACAAAATACGAAGGCTCAAGTATCAAGCAAGAATGAGGTACCGTTAAAAGTGTATAATAAAGTTCATATGTTAGTATGTTTATCTTAAACTTCTAAACGACTTTTACTACAAGATAAACAGAGTTCAGTTAAAAACTTACGAACGAGATATACGAAATTGTATGAAACTCTTATGGGTGTGGTACCATCATACAAAATAAATTATTATTCATACTAAACGACATACGAAGGCTCAAGTAGCATGCAAGAATGGAGTTACGTTAAAAGTATACAATAAACTTTATACGTTAGTGTGTTTATGTTATACTTTTAAACGAGTTTTATTACAAGATAAACGGAATTCGGTTAGATAAACTTACGTACGAGATATACGAAATTGTATGAAACTCTTATGCGTGTGGTACCATCATACGAAATAAATTATTATTCATAGTAAACGACATACGAAGGCTCAAATATCAAGCAATAATGGAGTACCGTTAAAAGTGTATAATAAACTTCATGCGTTAATATGATTATCTTAAATTCCTAAACTAGTTTTACTACAAGATAAACAGAGTTCAGTTAAAAATGTTACGAACGAGATATAAGAAATTGTATGAAACTCTTATGGGTATGGTACTATCATACAAAAGATATTATTATTCATAGTAAACTACAAACGAAGGCACAAGTAGCATGCAAGAATGGAGTACTGTTAAAAGTATATAATAAACTTTATACGTTCGTATATTGATCTTAAACTTTTAAACTGGTTTTATTAAAAGATAAACGGAGTTCGGTTAGAGAAACTAACGTATGACATATAAGAAATTGTATGAAACTCTTATGGGTGTGGTACCATTATATAAAATAAATTATTATTCATAGTAAATGACATACGAAGGCTCAAGTATCAAGCAATAATGGAGTACCGTTAAAAGAGTTAAATAAATTTCATACGTTAGTATGATTATCTTAAACTTATAAATGATTTTTCCTATAAGATAAACATAGTTCAGTTAAAAATGTTACGAACGAGATATAAGAAATTGTATGAAACTCTTATGGGTTGGTACCATCATACAAAATAAATTATTATTCATACTAAACGACATACGAAGGCTCAAGTAGCATTAAAGAAAGGAGTGCTGTTAAAAGTATATAATAAACTTTATACCTTCGTATGTTTATCTTAAACTTTTAAAAGTGTTTTATCACAAGATAAACGGAGTTCGGTTAAAGAAACTTACGTATGAGATATAAGAAATTGTATGAGACTCTTATGGGTGTAGTACCATCACACGAAATAAATTATTATGCGTAGTAAACAAAATACGAAGGCTCAAGTATCAAGCAAGAATGAGGTACCGTTAAAAGTGTATAATAAAGTTCATATGTTAGTATGTTTATCTTAAACTTCTAAACGACTTTTACTACAAGATAAACAGAGTTCAGTTAAAAACTTACGAACGAGATATACGAAATTGTATGAAACTCTTATGGGTGTGGTACCATCATACAAAATAAATTATTATTCATACTAAACGACATACGAAGGCTCAAGTAGCATGCAAGAATGGAGTTACGTTAAAAGTATACAATACACTTTATACGTTAGTGTGTTTATGTTATACTTTTAAACGAGTTTTATTACAAGATAAACGGAGTTCGGTTAGATAAACTTACGTACGAGATATACGAAATTGTATGAAACTCTTATGCGTGTGGTACCATCATACGAAATAAATTATTATTCATAGTAAACGACATACGAAGGCTCAAATATCAAGCAATAATGGAGTACCGTTAAAAGTGTATAATAAACTTCATGCGTTAATATGATTATCTTAAATTCCTAAACTAGTTTTACTACAAGATAAACAGAGTTCAGTTAAAAATGTTACGAACGAGATATAAGAAATTGTATGAAACTCTTATGGGTATGGTACTATCATACAAAAGATATTTTTATTCATAGTAAACTACAAACGAAGGCTCAAGTAGCATGCAAGAATGGAGTACTGTTAAAAGTATATAATAAACTTTATACGTTCGTATATTGATCTTAAACTTTTAAACTGGTTTTATTAAAAGATAAACGGAGTTCGGTTAGAGAAACTAACGTATGACATATAAGAAATTGTATGAAACTCTTATGGGTGTGGTACCATTATATAAAATAAATTATTATTCATAGTAAACGACATACGAAGGCTCAAGTATCAAGCAATAATGGAGTACCGTTAAAAGAGTTAAATAAATTTCATATGTTAGTATGATTATCTTAAACTTATAAATGATTTTTCCTATAAGATAAACATAGTTCAGTTAAAAATGTTACGAACGAGATATAAGAAATTGTATGAAACTCTTATGGGTTGGTACCATCATACAAAATAAATTATTATTCATACTAAACGAAATACGAAGGCTCAAGTAGCATTAAAGAAAGGAGTACTGTTAAAAGTATATAATAAACTTTATACCTTCGTATGTTTATCTTAAACTTTTAAAAGTGTTTTATCACAAGATAAACGGAGTTCGGTTAAAGAAACTTACGTATGAGATATAAGAAATTGTATGAGACTCTTATGGGTGTAGTACCATCACACGAAATAAATTATTATGCGTAGTAAACAAAATACGAAGGCTAAAGTATCAAGCAAGAACGAGGTACCGTTAAAAGTGTATAATAAAGTTCATATGTTAGTATGTTTATCTTAAACTTCTAAACGAGTTTTACTACAAGATAAACAGAGTTCAGTTAAAAACTTACGAACGAGATATACGAAATTGTATGAAACTCTTATGGGTGTGGTACCATCATACAAAATAAATTATTATTCATAGTAAACGACATACGAAGGCTCAAGTAGCATGCAAGAATGGAGTTACGTTAAAAGTATACAATAAACTTTATACGTTAGTGTGTTTATGTTATACTTTTAAACGAGTTTTATTACAAGATAAACGGAGTTCGGTTAGATAAACTTACGTACGAGATATACGAAATTGTATGAAACTCTTATGCGTGTGGTACCATCATACGA
The DNA here is from genome assembly GCA_946814005.1 of Chamaenerion angustifolium. Taxonomy (NCBI): domain Eukaryota; kingdom Viridiplantae; phylum Streptophyta; class Magnoliopsida; order Myrtales; family Onagraceae; genus Chamaenerion; species Chamaenerion angustifolium. Next base: position 10,539,327 of record OX328273.1, read on the forward strand.
AATAAATTATTATTCATAGTAAACGACATACGAAGGCTCAAATATCAAGCAATAATGGAGTACCGTTAAAAGTGTATAATAAACTTCATGCGTTAATATGATTATCTTAAATTCCTAAACTAGTTTTACTACAAGATAAACAGAGTTCAGTTAAAAATGTTACGAACGAGATATAAGAAATTGTATGAAACTCTTATGGGTATGGTACTATCATACAAAAGATATTATTATTCATAGTAAACTACAAACGAAGGCTCAAGTAGCATGCAAGAATGGAGTACTGTTAAAAGTATATAATAAACTTTATACGTTCGTATATTGATCTTAAACTTTTAAACTAGTTTTATTAAAAGATAAACGGAGTTCGGTTAGAGAAACTAACGTATGACATATAAGAAATTGTATGAAACTCTTATGGGTGTGGTACCATTATATAAAATAAATTATTATTCATAGTAAACGACATACGAAGGCTCAAGTAGCATTAAAGAAAGGAGTGCTGTTAAAAGTATATATTAAACTTTATACCTTCGTATGTTTATCTTAAACTTTTAAAAGTGTTTTATCACAAGATAAACGGAGTTCGGTTAAAGAAACTTACGTATGAGATATAAGAAATTGTATGAGACTCTTATGGGTGTAGTACCATCACACGAAATAAATTATTATGCGTAGTAAACAAAATACGAAGGCTAAAGTATCAAGCAAGAACGAGGTACCGTTAAAAGTGTATAATAAAGTTCATATGTTACTATGTTTATCTTAAACTTCTAAACGACTTTTACTACAAGATAAACAGAGTTCAGTTAAAAACTTACGAACGAGATATACGAAATTGTATGAAACTCTTATGGGTGTGGTGCCATCATACAAAATAAATTATTATTCATAGTAAACGACATACGAAGGCTCAAGTAGCATGCAAGAATGGAGTTACGTTAAAAGTATACAATACACTTTATACGTTAGTGTGTTTATGTTATACTTTTAAACGAGTTTTATTACAAGATAAACGGAGTTCGGTTAGATAAACTTACGTACGAGATATACGAAATTGTATGAAACTCTTATGCGTGTGGTACCATCATACGAAATAAATTATTATTCATAGTAAACGACATACGAAGGCTCAAATATCAAGCAATAATGGAGTACCGTTAAAAGTGTATAATAAACTTCATGCGTTAATATGATTATCTTAAATTCCTAAACTAGTTTTACTACAAGATAAACAGAGTTCAGTTAAAAATGTTACGAACGAGATATAAGAAATTGTATGAAACTCTTATGGGTATGGTACTATCATACAAAAGATATTATTATTCATAGTAAACTACAAACGAAGGCTCAAGTAGCATGCAAGAATGGAGTACTGTTAAAAGTATATAATAAACTTTATACGTTCGTATATTGATCTTAAACTTTTAAACTGGTTTTATTAAAAGATAAACGGAGTTCGGTTAGAGAAACTAACGTATGACATATAAGAAATTGTATGAAACTCTTATGGGTGTGGTACCATTATATAAAATAAATTATTATTCATAGTAAACGACATACGAAGGCTCAAGTATCAAGCAATAATGGAGTACCGTTAAAAGAGTTTAATAAATTTCATATGTTAGTATGATTATCTTAAACTTATAAATGATTTTTCCTATAAGATAAACATAGTTCAGTTAAAAATGTTACGAACGAGATATAAGAAATTGTATGAAACTCTTATGGGTTGGTACCATCATACAAAATAAATTATTATTCATACTAAACGACATACGAAGGCTCAAGTAGCATTAAAGAAAGGAGTACTGTTAAAAGTATATAATAAACTTTATACCTTCGTATGTTTATCTTAAACTTTTAAAAGTGTTTTATCACAAGATAAACGGAGTTCGGTTAAAGAAACTTACGTATGAGATATAAGAAATTGTATGAGACTCTTATGGGTGTAGTACCATCACACGAAATAAATTATTATGCGTAGTAAACAAAATACGAAGGCTAAAGTATCAAGCAAGAACGAGGTACCGTTAAAAGTGTATAATAAAGTTCATATGTTAGTATGTTTATCTTAAACTTCTAAACGAGTTTTACTACAAGATAAACAGAGTTCAGTTAAAAACTTACGAACGAGATATACGAAATTGTATGAAACTCTTATGGGTGTGGTACCATCATACAAAATAAATTATTATTCATAGTAAACGACATACGAAGGCTCAAGTAGCATGCAAGAATGGAGTTACGTTAAAAGTATACAATAAACTTTATACGTTAGTGTGTTTATGTTATACTTTTAAACGAGTTTTATTACAAGATAAACGGAATTCGGTTAGATAAACTTACGTACGAGATATACGAAATTGTATGAAACTCTTATGCGTGTGGTACCATCATACGAAATAAATTATTATTCATAGTAAACGACATACGAAGGCTCAAATATCAAGCAATAATGGAGTACCGTTAAAAGTGTATAATAAACTTCATGCGTTAATATGATTATCTTAAATTCCTAAACTAGTTTTACTACAAGATAAACAGAGTTCAGTTAAAAATGTTACGAACGAGATATAAGAAATTGTATGAAACTCTTATGGGTATGGTACTATCATACAAAAGATATTATTATTCATAGTAAACTACAAACGAAGGCTCAAGTAGCATGCAAGAATGGAGTACTGTTAAAAGTATATAATAAACTTTATACGTTCGTATATTGATCTTAAACTTTTAAACTAGTTTTATTAAAAGATAAACGGAGTTCGGTTAGAGAAACTAACGTATGACATATAAGAAATTGTATGAAACTCTTATGGGTGTGGTACCATTATATAAAATAAATTATTATTCATAGTAAACGACATACGAAGGCTCAAGTATCAAGCAATAATGGAGTAACGTTAAAAGAGTTAAATAAATTTCATATGTTAGTATGATTATCTTAAACTTATAAATGATTTTTCCTATAAGATAAACATAGTTCAGTTAAAAATGTTACGAACGAGATATAAGAAATTGTATGAAACTCTTATGGGTTGGTACCATCATACAAAATAAATTATTATTCATACTAAACGACATACGAAGGCTCAAGTAGCATTAAAGAAAGGAGTACTGTTAAAAGTATATAATAAACTTTATACCTTCGTATGTTTATCTTAAACTTTTAAAAGTGTTTTATCACAAGATAAACGGAGTTCGGTTAAAGAAACTTACGTATGAGATATAAGAAATTGTATGAGACTCTTATGGGTGTAGTACCATCACACAAAATAAATTATTATGCGTAGTAAACAAAATACGAAGGCTAAAGTATCAAGCAAGAACGAGGTACCGTTAAAAGTGTATAATAAAGTTCATATGTTAGTATGTTTATCTTAAACTTCTAAACGACTTTTACTACAAGATAAACAGAGTTCAGTTAAAAACTTACGAACGAGATATACGAAATTGTATGAAACTCTTATGGGTGTGGTACCATCATACAAAATAAATTATTATTCATAGTAAACGACATACGAAGGCTCAAGTAGCATGCAAGAATGGAGTTACGTTAAAAGTATACAATAAACTTTATACGTTAGTGTGTTTATGTTATACTTTTAAACGAGTTTTATTACAAGATAAACGGAGTTCGGTTAGATAAACTTACGTACGAGATATACGAAATTGTATGAAACTCTTATGCGTGTGGTACCATCATACGAAATAAATTATTATTCATAGTAAACGACATACGAAGGCTCAAATATCAAGCAATAATGGAGTACCGTTAAAAGTGTATAATAAACTTCATGCGTTAATATGATTATCTTAAATTCCTAAACTAGTTTTACTACAAGATAAACAGAGTTCAGTTAAAAATGTTACGAACGAGATATAAGAAATTGTATGAAACTCTTATGGGTATGGTACTATCATACAAAAGATATTATTATTCATAGTAAACTACAAACGAAGGCTCAAGTAGCATGCAAGAATGGAGTACTGTTAAAAGTATATAATAAACTTTATACGTTCGTATATTGATCTTAAACTTTTAAACTAGTTTTATTAAAAGATAAACGGAGTTCGGTTAGAGAAACTAACGTATGACATATAAGAAATTGTATGAAACTCTTATGGGTGTGGTACCATTATATAAAATAAATTATTATTCATAGTAAACGACATACGAAGGCTCAAGTATCAAGCAATAATGGAGTAACGTTAAAAGAGTTAAATAAATTTCATACGTTAGTATGATTATCTTAAACTTATAAATGAGTTTTCCTACAAGATAAACATAGTTCAGTTAAAAATGTTACGAACGAGATATAAGAAATTGTATGAAACTCTTATAGGTATGGTACCATCATACAAAAGAAATTATTATTCATACTAAACGACATACGAAGGCTCAAGTAGCATGCAAGAAAGGAGTACTGTTAAAAGTATATAATAAACTTTATACCTTCGTATGTTTATCTTAAACTTTTAAAAGTGTTTTATCACAAGATAAACGGAGTTCGGTTAAAGAAACTTACGTATGAGATATAAGAAATTGTATGAGACTCTTATGGGTGTAGTACCATCACACTAAATAAATTATTATGCGTAGTAAACAAAATACGAAGGCTAAAGTATCAAGCAAGAATGAGGTACCGTTAAAAGTGTATAATAAAGTTCATATGTTAGTATGTTTATCTTAAACTTCTAAACGACTTTTACTACAAGATAAACAGAGTTCAGTTAAAAACTTACGAACGAGATATACGAAATTGTATGAAACTCTTATGGGTGTGGTACCATCATACAAAATAAATTATTATTCATAGTAAACGACATACGAAGGCTCAAGTAGCATGCAAGAATGGAGTTACGTTAAAAGTATACAATACACTTTATACGTTAGTGTGTTTATGTTATACTTTTAAACGAGTTTTATTACAAGATAAACGGAGTTCGGTTAGATAAACTTACGTACGAGATATACGAAATTGTATGAAACTCTTATGCGTGTGGTACCATCATACGAAATAAATTATTATTCATAGTAAACGACATACGAAGGCTCAAATATCAAGCAATAATGGAGTACCGTTAAAAGTGTATAATAAACTTCATGCGTTAATATGATTATCTTAAATTCCTAAACTAGTTTTACTACAAGATAAACAGAGTTCAGTTAAAAATGTTACGAACGAGATATAAGAAATTGTATGAAACTCTTATGGGTATGGTACTATCATACAAAAGATATTATTATTCATAGTAAACTACAAACGAAGGCTCAAGTAGCATGCAAGAATGGAGTACTGTTAAAAGTATATAATAAACTTTATACGTTCGTATATTGATCTTAAACTTTTAAACTAGTTTTATTAAAAGATAAACGGAGTTCGGTTAGAGAAACTAACGTATGACATATAAGAAATTGTATGAAACTCTTATGGGTGTGGTACCATTATATAAAATAAATTATTATTCATAGTAAACGACGTACGAAGGCTCAAGTATCAAGCAATAATGGAGTACCGTTAAAAGAGTTAAATAAATTTCATACGTTAGTATGATTATCTTAAACTTATAAATGAGTTTTCCTACAAGATAAACATAGTTCAGTTAAAAATGTTACGAACGAGATATAAGAAATTGTATGAAACTCTTATAGGTATGGTACCATCATACAAAAGAAATTATTATTCATACTAAACGACATACGAAGGCTCAAGTAGCATGCAAGAAAGGAGTACTGTTAAAAGTATATAATAAACTTTATACCTTCGTATGTTTATCTTAAACTTTTAAAAGTGTTTTATCACAAGATAAACGGAGTTCGGTTAAAGAAACTTACGTATGAGATATAAGAAATTGTATGAGACTCTTATGGGTGTAGTACCATCACACGAAATAAATTATTATGCGTAGTAAACAAAATACGAAGGCTAAAGTATCAAGCAAGAATGAGGTACCGTTAAAAGTGTATAATAAAGTTCATATGTTAGTATGTTTATCTTAAACTTCTAAACGACTTTTACTACAAGATAAACAGAGTTCAGTTAAAAACTTACGAACGAGATATACGAAATTGTATGAAACTCTTATGGGTGTGGTACCATCTTACAAAATAAATTATTATTCATAGTAAACGACATACGAAGGCTCAAGTAGCATGCAAGAATGGAGTTACGTTAAAAGTATACAATACACTTTATACGTTAGTGTGTTTATGTTATACTTTTAAACGAGTTTTATTACAAGATAAACGGAGTTCGGTTAGATAAACTTACGTACGAGATATACGAAATTGTATGAAACTCTTATGCGTGTGGTACCATCATACGAAATAAATTATTATTCATAGTAAACGACATACGAAGGCTCAAATATCAAGCAATAATGGAGTACCGTTAAAAGTGTATAATAAACTCCATGCGTTAATATGATTATCTTAAATTCCTAAACTAGTTTTACTACAAGATAAACAGAGTTCAGTTAAAAATGTTACGAACGAGATATAAGAAATTGTATGAAACTCTTATGGGTATGGTACTATCATACAAAAGATATTTTTATTCATAGTAAACTACAAACGAAGGCTCAAGTAGCATGCAAGAATGGAGTACTGTTAAAAGTATATAATAAACTTTATACGTTCGTATATTGATCTTAAACTTTTAAACTGGTTTTATTAAAAGATAAACGGAGTTCGGTTAGAGAAACTAACGTATGACATATAAGAAATTGTATGAAACTCTTATGGGTGTGGTACCATTATATAAAATAAATTATTATTCATAGTAAACGACATACGAAGGCTCAAGTATCAAGCAATAATGGAGTACCGTTAAAAGAGTTAAATAAATTTCATATGTTAGTATGATTATCTTAAACTTATAAATGATTTTTCCTATAAGATAAACATAGTTCAGTTAAAAATGTTACGAACGAGATATAAGAAATTGTATGAAACTCTTATGGGTTGGTACCATCATACAAAATAAATTATTATTCATACTAAACGACATACGAAGGCTCAAGTAGCATTAAAGAAAGGAGTACTGTTAAAAGTATATAATAAACTTTATACCTTCGTATGTTTATCTTAAACTTTTAAAAGTGTTTTATCACAAGATAAACGGAGTTCGGTTAAAGAAACTTACGTATGAGATATAAGAAATTGTATGAGACTCTTATGGGTGTAGTACCATCACACGAAATAAATTATTATGCGTAGTAAACAAAATACAAAGGCTCAAGTATCAAGCAAGAATGAGGTACCGTTAAAAGTGTATAATAAAGTTCATATGTTAGTATTTTTATCTTAAACTTCTAAACGAGTTTTACTACAAGATAAACAGAGTTCGGTTAAAAACTTACGAACGAGATATACGAAATAGTATGAAACTCTTATGGGTGTGGTACCATCATACAAAATAAATTATTATTCATAGTAAACGACATACGAAGGCTCAAGTAGCATGCAAGAATGGAGTTACGTTAAAAGTATACAATAAACTTTATACGTTAGTGTGTTTATGTTATACTTTTAAACGAGTTTTATTACAAGATAAACGGAGTTCGGTTAGATAAACTTACGTACGAGATATACGAAATTGTATGAAACTCTTATGCGTGTGGTACCATCATACGAAATAAATTATTATTCATAGTAAACGACATACGAAGGCTCAAATATCAAGCAATAATGGAGTACCGTTAAAAGTGTATAATAAACTTCATGCGTTAATATGATTATCTTAAATTCCTAAACTAGTTTTACTACAAGATAAACAGAGTTCAGTTAAAAATGTTACGAACGAGATATAAGAAATTGTATGAAACTCTTATGGGTATGGTACTATCATACAAAAGATATTATTATTCATAGTAAACTACAAACGAAGGCTCAAGTAGCATGCAAGAATGGAGTACTGTTAAAAGTATATAATAAACTTTATACGTTCGTATATTGATCTTAAACTTTTAAACTAGTTTTATTAAAAGATAAACGGAGTTCGGTTAGAGAAACTAACGTATGACATATAAGAAATTGTATGAAACTCTTATGGGTGTGGTACCATTATATAAAATAAATTATTATTCATAGTAAACGACATACGAAGGCTCAAGTATCAAGCAATAATGGAGTACCGTTAAAAGAGTTAAATAAATTTCATACGTTAGTATGATTATCTTAAACTTATAAATGAGTTTTCCTACAAGATAAACATAGTTCAGTTAAAAATGTTACGAACGAGATATAAGAAATTGTATGAAACTCTTATAGGTATGGTACCATCATACAAAAGAAATTATTATTCATACTAAACGACATACGAAGGCTCAAGTAGCATGCAAGAAAGGAGTACTGTTAAAAGTATATAATAAACTTTATACCTTCGTATGTTTATCTTAAACTTTTAAAAGTGTTTTATCACAAGATAAACGGAGTTCGGTTAAATAAACTTACGTATGAGATATAAGAAATTGTATGAGACTCTTATGGGTGTAGTACCATCACACGAAATAAATTATTATGCGTAGTAAACAAAATACGAAGGCTAAAGTATCAAGCAAGAATGAGGTACCGTTAAAAGTGTATAATAAAGTTCATATGTTAGTATGTTTATCTTAAACTTCTAAACGACTTTTACTACAAGATAAACAGAGTTCAGTTAAAAACTTACGAACGAGATATACGAAATTGTATGAAACTCTTATGGGTGTGGTACCATCATACAAAATAAATTATTATTCATAGTAAACGACATACGAAGGCTCAAGTAGCATGCAAGAATGGAGTTACGTTAAAAGTATACAATACACTTTATACGTTAGTGTGTTTATGTTATACTTTTAAACGAGTTTTATTACAAGATAAACGGAGTTCGGTTAGATAAACTTACGTACGAGATATACGAAATTGTATGAAACTCTTATGCGTGTGGTACCATCATACGAAATAAATTATTATTCATAGTAAACGACATACGAAGGCTCAAATATCAAGCAATAATGGAGTACCGTTAAAAGTGTATAATAAACTTCATGCGTTAATATGATTATCTTAAATTCCTAAACTAGTTTTACTACAAGATAAACAGAGTTCAGTTAAAAATGTTACGAACGAGATATAAGAAATTGTATGAAACTCTTATGGGTATGGTACTATCATACAAAAGATATTATTATTCATAGTAAACTACAAACGAAGGCTCAAGTAGCATGCAAGAATGGAGTACTGTTAAAAGTATATAATAAACTTTATACGTTCGTATATTGATCTTAAACTTTTAAACTAGTTTTATTAAAAGATAAACGGAGTTCGGTTAGAGAAACTAACGTATGACATATAAGAAATTGTATGAAACTCTTATGGGTGTGGTACCATTATATAAAATAAATTATTATTCATAGTAAACGACATACGAAGGCTCAAGTATCAAGCAATAATGGAGTACCGTTAAAAGAGTTAAATAAATTTCATACGTTAGTATGATTATCTTAAACTTATAAATGAGTTTTCCTACAAGATAAACATAGTTCAGTTAAAAATGTTACGAACGAGATATAAGAAATTGTATGAAACTCTTATAGGTATGGTACCATCATACAAAAGAAATTATTATTCATACTAAACGACATACGAAGGCTCAAGTAGCATGCAAGAAAGGAGTACTGTTAAAAGTATATAATAAACTTTATACCTTCGTATGTTTATCTTAAACTTTTAAAAGTGTTTTATCACAAGATAAACGGAGTTCGGTTAAAGAAACTTACGTATGAGATATAAGAAATTGTATGAGACTCTTATGGGTGTAGTACCATCACACGAAATAAATTATTACGCGTAGTAAACAAAATACGAAGGCTCAAGTATCAAGCAAGAATGAGGTACCGTTAAAAGTGTATAATAAAGTTCATATGTTAGTATGTTTATCTTAAACTTCTAAACGACTTTTACTACAAGATAAACAGAGTTCAGTTAAAAACTTACGAACGAGATATACGAAATTGTATGAAACTCTTATGGGTGTGGTACCATCTTACAAAATAAATTATTATTCATAGTAAACGACATACGAAGGCTCAAGTAGCATGCAAGAATGGAGTTACGTTAAAAGTATACAATACACTTTATACGTTAGTGTGTTTATGTTATACTTTTAAACGAGTTTTATTACAAGATAAACGGAGTTCGGTTAGATAAACTTACGTACGAGATATACGAAATTGTATGAAACTCTTATGCGTGTGGTACCATCATACGAAATAAATTATTATTCATAGTAAACGACATACGAAGGCTCAAATATCAAGCAATAATGGAGTACCGTTAAAAGTGTATAATAAACTCCATGCGTTAATATGATTATCTTAAATTCCTAAACTAGTTTTACTACAAGATAAACAGAGTTCAGTTAAAAATGTTACGAACGAGATATAAGAAATTGTATGAAACTCTTATGGGTATGGTACTATCATACAAAATATATTTTTATTCATAGTAAACTACAAACGAAGGCTCAAGTAGCATGCAAGAATGGAGTACTGTTAAAAGTATATAATAAACTTTATACGTTCGTATATTGATCTTAAACTTTTAAACTGGTTTTATTAAAAGATAAACGGAGTTCGGTTAGAGAAACTAACGTATGACATATAAGAAATTGTATGAAACTCTTATGGGTGTGGTACCATTATATAAAATAAATTATTATTCATAGTAAACGACATACGAAGGCTCAAGTATCAAGCAATAATGGAGTACCGTTAAAAGAGTTAAATAAATTTCATATGTTAGTATGATTATCTTAAACTTATAAATGATTTTTCCTATAAGATAAACATAGTTCAGTTAAAAATGTTACGAACGAGATATAAGAAATTGTATGAAACTCTTATGGGTTGGTACCATCATACAAAATAAATTATTATTCATACTAAACGACATACGAAGGCTCAAGTAGCATTAAAGAAAGGAGTACTGTTAAAAGTATATAATAAACTTTATACCTTCGTATGTTTATCTTAAACTTTTAAAAGTGTTTTATCACAAGATAAACGGAGTTCGGTTAAAGAAACTTACGTATGAGATATAAGAAATTGTATGAGACTCTTATGGGTGTAGTACCATCACACGAAATAAATTATTATGCGTAGTAAACAAAATACAAAGGCTCAAGTATCAAGCAAGAATGAGGTACCGTTAAAAGTGTATAATAAAGTTCATATGTTAGTATTTTTATCTTAAACTTCTAAACGAGTTTTACTACAAGATAAACAGAGTTCAGTTAAAAACTTACGAACGAGATATACGAAATTGTATGAAACTCTTATGGGTGTGGTACCATCATACAAAATAAATTATTATTCATAGTAAACGACATACGAAGGCTCAAGTAGCATGCAAGAATGGAGTTACGTTAAAAGTATACAATAAACTTTCTACGTTAGTGTGTTTATGTTATACTTTTAAACGAGTTTTATTACAAGATAAACGGAGTTCGGTTAGATAAACTTACGTACGAGATATACGAAATTGTATGAAACTCTTATGCGTGTGGTACCATCATACGAAATAAATTATTATTCATAGTAAACGACATACGAAGGCTCAAATATCAAGCAATAATGGAGTACCGTTAAAAGTGTATAATAAACTTCATGCGTTAATATGATTATCTTAAATTCCTAAACTAGTTTTACTACAAGATAAACAGAGTTCAATTAAAAATGTTACGAACGAGATATAAGAAATTGTATGAAACTCTTATGGGTATGGTACTATCATACAAAAGATATTATTATTCATAGTAAACTACAAACGAAGGCTCAAGTAGCATGCAAGAATGGAGTACTGTTAAAAGTATATAATAAACTTTATACGTTCGTATATTGATCTTAAACTTTTAAACTAGTTTTATTAAAAGATAAACGGAGTTCGGTTAGAGAAACTAACGTATGACATATAAGAAATTGTATGAAACTCTTATGGGTGTGGTACCATTATATAAAATAAATTATTATTCATAGTAAACGACATACGAAGGCTCAAGTATCAAGCAATAATGGAGTACCGTTAAAAGAGTTAAATAAATTTCATACGTTAGTATGATTATCTTAAACTTATAAATGATTTTTCCTATAAGATAAACATAGTTCAGTTAAAAATGTTACGAATGAGATATAAGAAATTGTATGAAACTCTTATGGGTTGGTACCATCATACAAAATAAATTATTATTCATACTAAACGACATACGAAGGCTCAAGTAGCATTAAAGAAAGGAGTACTGTTAAAAGTATATAATAAACTTTATACCTTCGTATGTTTATCTTAAACTTTTAAAAGTGTTTTATCACAAGATAAACGGAGTTCGGTTAAAGAAACTTACGTATGAGATATAAGAAATTGTATGAGACTCTTATGGGTGTAGTACCATCACACGAAATAAATTATTATGCGTAGTAAACAAAATACGAAGGCTCAAGTATCAAGCAAGAATGAGGTACCGTTAAAAGTGTATAATAAAGTTCATATGTTAGTATGTTTATCTTAAACTTCTAAACGAGTTTTACTACAAGATAAACAGAGTTCAGTTGAAAACTTACGAACGAGATATACGAAATTGTATTAAACTCTTATGGGGGTGGTACCATCAAACAAAATAAATTATTATTCATAGTAAACGACATACAAAGGCTCACGTAGGATCCAAGAATGGAGTACCGTTAAAAGTATATAATAAACTTTATACGTTTGTATGTTTATCTTAAACTTCTGAACGAGTTTTACTACAAGATAAACAGAGTTCAGTTATAAACTTACGAACGAGATATACGAAATTGTATGAAACTCTTATGGGTGTGGTACCATCATACAAAATAAATTATTATTCATAGTAAACGACATACGAAGGCTCAAGTAGCATGCAAGAATGGAGTTACGTTAAAAGTATACAATAAACTTTATACGTTAGTGTGTTTATGTTATACTTTTAAACGAGTTTTATTACAAGATAAACGGAGTTTGGTTAGAGAAACTTACGTACGAGATATACGAAATTGTATGAAACTCTTATGCGTGTGGTACCATCATACGAAATAAATTATTATTCATAGTAAACGACATACGAAGGCTCAAGTATCAAGCAATAATGGAGTACCGTTAAAAGTGTATAATAAACTTCATGCGTTAATATGATTATCTTAAACTCCTAAACTAATTTTACCACAAGATAAACAGAGTTCAGTTAAAAATGTTACGAACGAGATATAAGAAATTGTATGAAACTCTTATGGGTATGGTACTATCATACAAAAGATATTATTATTCATAGTAAACTATAAACGAAGGCTCAAGTAGCATGCAAGAATGGAGTACCGTTAAAAGTATATAATAAAATTTATACGTTCGTATATTGATCTTAAACTTTTAAACTAGTTTTATTAAAAGATAAACGCAGTTCGGTTAGAGAAACTAACGTATGACATATAAGAAATTGTATGAAACTCTTATGCGTGTGGTACCATTATATAAAATAAATTATTATTCATAGTAAACGACATACGAAGGCTGAAGTATCAAGCAATAATGGAGTACCGTTAAAAGAGTTAAATAAATTTCATACGTTAGTATGATTATCTTAAACTTATAAATGAGTTTTCCTACAAGATAAACATAGTTCAGTTAAAAATGTTACGAACGAGATATAAGAAATTGTATGAAACTCTTATAGGTATGGTACCATCATACAAAAGAAATTATTGTTCATACTAAACGACATACGAAGGCTCAAGTAGCATGCAAGAAAGGAGTACTGTTAAAAGTATATAATAAACTTTATACCTTCGTATGTTTATCTTAAACTTTTAAAAGTGTTTTATCACAAGATAAACGGAGTTCGGTTAAAGAAACTTACGTATGAGATATAAGAAATTGTATGAGACTCTTATGGGTGTAGTACCATCACACGAAATAAATTATTATGCGTAGTAAACAAAATACGAAGGCTAAAGTATCAAGCAAGAATGAGGTACCGTTAAAAGTGTATAATAAAGTTCATATGTTAGTATGTTTATCTTAAACTTCTAAACGACTTTTACTACAAGATAAACAGAGTTCAGTTAAAAACTTACGAACGAGATATACGAAATTGTATGAAACTCTTATGGGTGTGGTACCATCATACAAAATAAATTATTATTCATAGTAAACGACATACGAAGGCTCAAGTAGCATGCAAGAATGGAGTTACGTTAAAAGTATACAATAAACTTTATACGTTAGTGTGTTTATTTTATACTTTTAAACGAGTTTTATTACAAGATAAACGGAGTTTGGTTAGAGAAACTTACGTACGAGATATACGAAATTGTATGAAACTCTTATGCGTGTGGTACCATCATACGAAATAAATTATTATTCATAGTAAACGACATACGAAGGCTCAAGTATCAAGCAATAATGGAGTACCGTTAAAAGTGTATAATAAACTTCATGCGTTAATATGATTATCTTAAACTCCTAAACTAATTTTACCACAAGATAAACAGAGTTCAGTTAAAAATGTTACGAACGAGATATAAGAAATTGTATGAAACTCTTATGGGTATGGTACTATCATACAAAAGATATTATTATTCATAGTAAACTATAAACGAAGGCTCAAGTAGCATGCAAGAATGGAGTACCGTTAAAAGTATATAATAAAATTTATACGTTCGTATATTGATCTTAAACTTTTAAACTAGTTTTATTAAAAGATAAACGCAGTTCGGTTAGAGAAACTAACGTATGACATATAAGAAATTGTATGAAACTCTTATGGGTGTGGTACCATTATATAAAATAAATTATTATTCATAGTAAACGACATACGAAGGCTGAAGTATCAAGCAATAATGGAGTACCGTTAAAAGAGTTAAATAAATTTATACGTTAGTATGATTATCTTAAACTTATAAATGAGTTTTCCTACAAGATAAACATAGTTCAGTTAAAAATGTTACGAACGAGATATAAGAAATTGTATGAAACTCTTATAGGTATGGTACCATCATACAAAATAAATTATTGTTCATACTAAACGACATACGAAGGCTCAAGTAGCATGCAAGAAAGGAGTACTGTTAAAAGTATATAATAAACTTTATACCTTCGTATGTTTATCTTAAACTTTTAAAAGTGTTTTATCACAAGATAAACGGAGTTCGGTTAAAGAAACTTACGTATGAGATATAAGAAATTGTATGAGACTCTTATGGGTGTAGTACCATCACACGAAATAAATTATTATGCGTAGTAAACAAAATACGAAGGCTAAAGTATCAAGCAAGAATGAGGTACCGTTAAAAGTGTATAATAAAGTTCATATGTTAGTATGTTTATCTTAAACTTCTAAACGACTTTTACTACAAGATAAACAGAGTTCAGTTAAAAACTTACGAACGAGATATACGAAATTGTATGAAACTCTTATGGGTGTGGTACCATCATACAAAATAAATTATTATTCATAGTAAACGACATACGAAGGCTCAAGTAGCATGCAAGAATGGAGTTACGTTAAAAGTATACAATAAACTTTATACGTTAGTGTGTTTATTTTATACTTTTAAACGAGTTTTATTACAAGATAAACGGAGTTTGGTTAGAGAAACTTACGTACGAGATATACGAAATTGTATGAAACTCTTATGCGTGTGGTACCATCATACGAAATAAATTATTATTCATAGTAAACGACATACGAAGGCTCAAGTATCAAGCAATAATGGAGTACCGTTAAAAGTGTATAATAAACTTCATGCGTTAATATGATTATCTTAAACTCCTAAACTAATTTTACTACAAGATAAACAGAGTTCAGTTAAAAATGTTACGAACGAGATATAAGAAATTGTATGAAACTCTTATGGGTATGGTACTATCATACAAAAGATATTATTATTCATAGTAAACTACAAACGAAGGCTCAAGTAGCATGCAAGAATGGAGTACCGTTAAAAGTATATAATAAAATTTATACGTTCGTATATTGATCTTAAACTTTTAAACTAGTTTTATTAAAAGATAAACGCAGTTCGGTTAGAGAAACTAACGTATGACATATAAGAAATTGTATGAAACTCTTATGGGTGTGGTACCATTATATAAAATAAATTATTATTCATAGTAAACGACATACGAAGGCTCAAGTATCAAGCAATAATGGAGTACCGTTAAAAGAGTTAAATAAATTTCATACGTTAGTATGATTATCTTAAACTTATAAATGAGTTTTCCTACAAGATAAACATAGTTCAGTTATAAATGTTACGAACGAGATATAAGAAATTGTATGAAACTCTTATGGGTATGGTACCATCATACAAAAGAAATTATTGTTCATACTAAACGACATACGAAGGGTCAAGTAGCATGCAAGAAAGGAGTACTGTTAAAAGTATATAATAAACTTTATACCTTCGTATGTTTATCTTAAACTTTTAAAAGTGTTTTATCACAAGATAAACGGAGTTCGGTTAAAGAAACTTACGTATGAGATATAAGAAATTGTATGAGACTCTTATGGGTGTAGTACCATCACACGAAATAAATTATTATGCGTAGTAAACAAAATACGAAGGCTCAAGTATCAAGCAAGAATGAGGTACCGTTAAAAGTGTATAATAAAGTTCATATGTTAGTATGTTTATCTTAAACTTCTAAACGAGTTTTACTACAAGATAAACAGAGTTCAGTTAAAAACTTACGAACGAGATATACGAAATTGTATGAAACTCTTATGGGTGTGGTACCATCATACAAAATAAATTATTATTCATAGTAAACGACATACGAAGGCTCAAGTAGCATGCAAGAATGGAGTTACGTTAAAAGTATACAATAAACTTTATACGTTAGTGTGTTTATGTTATACTTTTAAACGAGTTTTATTACAAGATAAACGGAGTTCGGTTAGATAAACTTACGTACGAGATATACGAAATTGTATGAAACTCTTATGCGTGTGGTACCATCATACGAAATAAATTATTATTCATAGTAAACGACATACGAAGGCTCAAATATCAAGCAATAATGGAGTACCGTTAAAAGTGTATAATAAACTTCATGCGTTAATATGATTATCTTAAATTCCTAAACTAGTTTTACTACAAGATAAACAGAGTTCAGTTAAAAATGTTACGAACGAGATATAAGAAATTGTATGAAACTCTTATGGGTATGGTACTATCATACAAAAGATATTATTATTCATAGTAAACTACAAACGAAGGCTCAAGTAGCATGCAAGAATGGAGTACTGTTAAAAGTATATAATAAACTTTATACGTTCGTATATTGATCTTAAACTTTTAAACTAGTTTTATTAAAAGATAAACGGAGTTCGGTTAGAGAAACTAACGTATGACATATAAGAAATTGTATGAAACTCTTATGGGTGTGGTACCATTATATAAAATAAATTATTATTCATAGTAAACGACATACGAAGGCTCAAGTATCAAGCAATAATGGAGTACCGTTAAAAGAGTTAAATAAATTTCATACGTTAGTATGATTATCTTAAACTTATAAATGATTTTTCCTATAAGATAAACATAGTTCAGTTAAAAATGTTACGAACGAGATATAAGAAATTGTATGAAACTCTTATGGGTTGGTACCATCATACAAAATAAATTATTATTCATACTAAACGACATACGAAGGCTCAAGTAGCATTAAAGAAAGAAGTACTGTTAAAAGTTTATAATAAACTTTATACCTTCGTATGTTTATCTTAAACTTTTAAAAGTGTTTTATCACAAGATAAACGGAGTTCGGTTAAAGAAACTTACGTATGAGATATAAGAAATTGTATGAGACTCTTATGGGTGTAGTACCATCACACGAAATAAATTATTATGTGTAGTAAACAAAATACGAAGGCTCAAGTATCAAGCAAGAATGAGGTACCGTTAAAAGTGTATAATAAAGTTCATATGTTAGTATGTTTATCTTAAACTTCTAAACGAGTTTTACTACAAGATAAACAGAGTTCAGTTAAAAACTTACGAACGAGATATACGAAATTGTATGAAACTCTTATGGGTGTGGTACCATCATACAAAATAAATTATTATTCATAGTAAACGACATACGAAGGCTCAAGTAGCATGCAAGAATGGAGTTACGTTAAAAGTAAACAATAAACTTTATATGTTAGTGTGTTTATGTTATACTTTTAAACGAGTTTTATTACAAGATAAACGGAGTTTGGTTAGAGAAACTTACGTATGAGATATACGAAATTGTATGAAACTCTTATGCGTGTGGTACCATCATACGAAATAAATTATTATTCATAGTAAACGACATACGAAGGCTCAAGTATCAAGCAATAATGGAGTACCGTTAAAAGTGTATAATAAACTTCATGCGTTAATATGATTATCTTAAACTCCTAAACTAATTTTACTACAAGATAAACAGAGTTCAGTTAAAAATGTTACGAACGAGATATAAGAAATTGTATGAAACTCTGATGGGTATGGTACTATCATACAAAAGATATTATTATTCATAGTAAACTACAAACGAAGGCTAAAGTAGCATGCAAGAATGGAGTACCGTTAAAAGTATATAATAAACTTTATACGTTCGTATATTGATCTTAAACTTTTAAACTAGTTTTATTAAAAGATAAACGGAGTTCGGTTAGAAAAACTAACGTATGACATATAAGAAATTGTATTAAACTCTTATGGGTGTGGTACCATTATATAAAATAAATTATTATTCATAGTAAACGACATACGAAGGCTCAAGTATCAAGCAATAATGGAGTACCGTTAAAAGAGTTAAATAAATTTCATACGTTAGTATGATTATCTTAAACTTATAAATGAGTTTTCCTACAAGATAAACATAGTTTAGTTAAAAATGTTACGAACGAGATATAAGAAATTGTATGAAACTCTTATAGGTATGGTACCATCATACAAAAGAAATTATTATTCATACTAAACGACATACGAAGTCTCAAGTAGCATGCAAGAAAGGAGTATTGTTAAAAGTATATAATAAACTTTATACATTCGTATGTTTATCTTAAACTTTTAAAAGTGTTTTATCACAAGATAAACGGAGTTCGGTTAAAGAAACTTACGTATGAGATATAAGAAATTGTATGAGACTCTTATGGGTGTAGTACCATCACACGAAATAAATTATTATGCGTAGTAAACAAAATACGAAGGCTAAAGTATCAAGCAAGAATGAGGTACCGTTAAAAGTGTATAATAAAGTTCATATGTTAGTATGTTTATCTTAAACTTCTAAACGACTTTTACTACAAGATAAACAGAGTTCAGTTAAAAACTTACGAACGAGATATACGAAATTGTATGAAACTCTTATGGGTGTGGTACCATCATACAAAATAAATTATTATTCATAGTAAACGACATACGAAGGCTCAAGTAGCATGCAAGAATGGAGTTACGTTAAAAGTATACAATAAACTTTATACGTTAGTGTGTTTATGTTATACTTTTAAACGAGTTTTATTACAAGATAAACGGAGTTTGGTTAGAGAAACTTACGTACGAGATATACGAAATTGTATGAAACTCTTATGCGTGTGGTACCATCATACGAAATAAATTATTATTCATAGTAAACGACATACGAAGGCTCAAGTATCAAGCAATAATGGAGTACCGTTAAAAGTGTATAATAAACTTCATGCGTTAATATGATTATCTTAAACTCCTAAACTAATTTTACTACAAGATAAACAGAGTTCAGTTAAAAATGTTACGAACGAGATATAAGAAATTGTATGAAACTCTTATGGGTATGGTACTATCATACAAAAGATATTATTATTCATAGTAAACTACAAACGAAGGCTCAAGTAGCATGCAAGAATGGAGTACCGTTAAAAGTATATAATAAAATTTATACGTTCGTATATTGATCTTAAACTTTTAAACTAGTTTTATTAAAAGATAAACGCAGTTCGGTTAGAGAAACTAACGTATGACATATAAGAAATTGTATGAAACTCTTATGGGTGTGGTACCATTATATAAAATAAATTATTATTCATAGTAAACGACATACGAAGGCTCAAGTATCAAGCAATAATGGAGTACCGTTAAAAGTGTATAATAAACTTCATGCGTTAATATGATTATCTTAAACTCCTAAACTAGTTTTACTACAAGATAAACAGAGTTCAGTTAAAAATGTTACGAACGAGATATAAGAAATTGTATGAAACTCTTATGGGTATGGCACCATCATACAAAAGAAATTATTATTCATACTAAACGACATACGAAGGCTCAAGTAGCATGCAAGAAAGGAGTACTGTTAAAAGTATATAATAAACTTTATACCTTCGTATGTTTATCTTAAACTTTTAAAAGTGTTTTATCACAAGATAAACGGAGTTCGGTTAAAGAAACTTACGTATGAGATATAAGAAATTGTATGAGACTCTTATGGGTGTAGTACCATCACACGAAATAAATTATTATGCGTAGTAAATAAAATACGAAGTCTAAAGTATCAAGCAAGAACGAGGTACCGTTAAAAGTGTATAATAAAGTTCATATGTTAGTATGTTTATCTTAAACTTCTAAACGACTTTTACTACAAGATAAACAGAGTTCAGTTAAAAACTTACGAACGAGATATACGAAATTGTATGAAACTCTTATGGGTGTGGTACCATCATACAAAATAAATTATTATTCATAGTAAACGACATACGAAGGCTCAAGTAGAATGCAAGAATGGAGTTACGTTAAAAGTATACAATAAACTTTATACGTTAGTGTGTTTATGTTATACTTTTAAACGAGTTTTATTACAAGATAAACGGAGTTCGGTTAGATAAACTTACGTACGAGATATACGAAATTGTATGAAACTCTTATGCTTGTGGTACCATCATACGAAATAAATTATTATTCATAGTAAACGACATACGAAGGCTCAAATATCAAGCAATAATGGAGTACCGTTAAAAGTGTATAATAAACTTCATGCGTTAATATGATTATCTTAAATTCCTAAACTAGTTTTACTACAAGATAAACAGAGTTCAGTTAAAAATGTTACGAACGAGATATAAGAAATTGTATGAAACTCTTATGGGTATGGTACTATCATACAAAAGATATTATTATTCATAGTAAACTACAAACGAAGGCTCAAGTAGCATGCAAGAATGGAGTACTGTTAAAAGTATATAATAAACTTTATACGTTCGTATATTGATCTTAAACTTTTAAACTAGTTTTATTAAAAGATAAACGGAGTTCGGTTAGAGAAACTAACGTATGACATATAAGAAATTGTATGAAACTCTTATGGGTGTGGTACCATTATATAAAATAAATTATTATTCATAGTAAACGACATACGAAGGCTCAAGTATCAAGCAATAATGGAGTACCGTTAAAAGAGTTAAATAAATTTCATACGTTAGTATGATTATCTTAAACTTATAAATGAGTTTTCCTACAAGATAAACATAATTCAGTTAAAAATGTTACGAACGAGATATAAGAAATTGTATGAAACTCTTATAGGTATGGTACCATCATACAAAAGAAATTATTATTCATACTAAACGACATACGAAGGCTCAAGTAGCATGCAAGAAAGGAGTACTGTTAAAAGTATATAATAAACTTTATACCTTCGTATGTTTATCTTAAACTTTTAAAAGTGTTTTATCACAAGATAAACGGAGTTCGGTTAAAGAAACTTACGTATGAGATATAAGAAATTGTATGAGACTCTTATGGGTGTAGTACCATCACACGAAATAAATTATTATGCGTAGTAAACAAAATACGAAGGCTAAAGTATCAAGCAAGAATGAGGTACCGTTAAAAGTGTATAATAAAGTTCATATGTTAGTATGTTTATCTTAAACTTCTAAACGACTTTTACTACAAGATAAACAGAGTTCAGTTAAAAACTTACGAACGAGATATACGAAATTGTATGAAACTCTTATGGGTGTGGTACCATCATACAAAATAAATTATTATTCATAGTAAACGACATACGAAGGCTCAAGTAGCATGCAAGAATGGAGTTACGTTAAAAGTATACAATACACTTTATACGTTAGTGTGTTTATGTTATACTTTTAAACGAGTTTTATTACAAGATAAACGGAGTTCGGTTAGATAAACTTACGTACGAGATATACGAAATTGTATGAAACTCTTATGCGTGTGGTACCATCATACGAAATAAATTATTATTCATAGTAAACGACATACGAAGGCTCAAATATCAAGCAATAATGGAGTACCGTTAAAAGTGTATAATAAACTTCATGCGTTAATATGATTATCTTAAATTCCTAAACTAGTTTTACTACAAGATAAACAGAGTTCAGTTAAAAATGTTACGAACGAGATATAAGAAATTGTATGAAACTCTTATGGGTATGGTACTATCATACAAAAGATATTATTATTCATAGTAAACTACAAACGAAGGCTCAAGTAGCATGCAAGAATGGAGTACTGTTAAAAGTATATAATAAACTTTATACGTTCGTATATTGATCTTAAACTTTTAAACTAGTTTTATTAAAAGATAAACGGAGTTCGGTTAGAGAAACTAACGTATGACATATAAGAAATTGTATGAAACTCTTATGGGTGTGGTACCATTATATAAAATAAATTATTATTCATAGTAAACGACATACGAAGGCTCAAGTATCAAGCAATAATGGAGTACCGTTAAAAGAGTTAAATAAATTTCATACGTTAGTATGATTATCTTAAACTTATAAATGAGTTTTCCTACAAGATAAACATAGTTCAGTTAAAAATGTTACGAACGAGATATAAGAAATTGTATGAAACTCTTATAGGTATTGTACCATCATACAAAAGAAATTATTATTCATACTAAACGACATACGAAGGCTCAAGTAGCATGCAAGAAAGGAGTACTGTTAAAAGTATATAATAAACTTTATACCTTCGTATGTTTATCTTAAACTTTTAAAAGTGTTTTATCACAAGATAAACGGAGTTCGGTTAAAGAAACTTACGTATGAGATATAAGAAATTGTATGAGACTCTTATGGGTGTAGTACCATCACACGAAATAAATTATTATGCGTAGTAAACAAAATACGAAGGCTAAAGTATCAAGCAAGAATGAGGTACCGTTAAAAGTGTATAATAAAGTTCATATGTTAGTATGTTTATCTTAAACTTCTAAACGACTTTTACTACAAGATAAACAGAGTTCAGTTAAAAACTTACGAACGAGATATACGAAATTGTATGAAACTCTTATGGGTGTGGTACCATCATACAAAATAAATTATTATTCATAGTAAACGACATACGAAGGCTCAAGTAGCATGCAAGAATGGAGTTACGTTAAAAGTATACAATACACTTTATACGTTAGTGTGTTTATGTTATACTTTTAAACGAGTTTTATTACAAGATAAACGGAGTTCGGTTAGATAAACTTACGTACGAGATATACGAAATTGTATGAAACTCTTATGCGTGTGGTACCATCATACGAAATAAATTATTATTCATAGTAAACGACATACGAAGGCTCAAATATCAAGCAATAATGGAGTACCGTTAAAAGTGTATAATAAACTTCATGCGTTAATATGATTATCTTAAATTCCTAAACTAGTTTTACTACAAGATAAACAGAGTTCAGTTAAAAATGTTACGAACGAGATATAAGAAATTGTATGAAACTCTTATGGGTATGGTACTATCATACAAAAGATATTATTATTCATAGTAAACTACAAACGAAGGCTCAAGTAGCATGCAAGAATGGAGTACTGTTAAAAGTATATAATAAACTTTATACGTTCGTATATTGATCTTAAACTTTTAAACTAGTTTTATTAAAAGATAAACGGAGTTCGGTTAGAGAAACTAACGTATGACATATAAGAAATTGTATGAAACTCTTATGGGTGTGGTACCATTATATAAAATAAATTATTATTCATAGTAAACGACATACGAAGGCTCAAGTATCAAGCAATAATGGAGTACCGTTAAAAGAGTTAAATAAATTTCATACGTTAGTATGATTATCTTAAACTTATAAATGAGTTTTCCTACAAGATAAACATAGTTCAGTTAAAAATGTTACGAACGAGATATAAGAAATTGTATGAAACTCTTATAGGTATGGTACCATCATACAAAAGAAATTATTATTCATACTAAACGACATACGAAGGCTCAAGTAGCATGCAAGAAAGGAGTACTGTTAAAAGTATATAATAAACTTTATACCTTCGTATGTTTATCTTAAACTTTTAAAAGTGTTTTATCACAAGATAAACGGAGTTCGGTTAAAGAAACTTACGTATGAGATATAAGAAATTGTATGAGACTCTTATGGGTGTAGTACCATCACACGAAATAAATTATTATGCGTAGTAAACAAAATACGAAGGCTAAAGTATCAAGCAAGAATGAGGAACCGTTAAAAGTGTATAATAAAGTTCATATGTTAGTATGTTTATCTTAAACTTCTAAACGACTTTTACTACAAGATAAACAGAGTTCAGTTAAAAACTTACGAACGAGATATACGAAATTGTATGAAACTCTTATGGGTGTGGTACCATCATACAAAATAAATTATTATTCATAGTAAACGACATACGAAGGCTCAAGTAGCATGCAAGAATGGAGTTACGTTAAAAGTATACAATACACTTTATACGTTAGTGTGTTTATGTTATACTTTTAAACGAGTTTTATTACAAGATAAACCGAGTTCGGTTAGATAAACTTACGTACGAGATATACGAAATTGTATGAAACTCTTATGCGTGTGGTACCATCATACGAAATAAATTATTATTCATAGTAAACGACATACGAAGGCTCAAATATCAAGCAATAATGGAGTACCGTTAAAAGTGTATAATAAACTTCATGCGTTAATATGATTATCTTAAATTCCTAAACTAGTTTTACTACAAGATAAACAGAGTTCAGTTAAAAATGTTACGAACGAGATATAAGAAATTGTATGAAACTCTTATGGGTATGGTACTATCATACAAAAGATATTATTATTCATAGTAAACTACAAACGAAGGCTCAAGTAGCATGCAAGAATGGAGTACTGTTAAAAGTATATAATAAACTTTATACGTTCGTATATTGATCTTAAACTTTTAAACTAGTTTTATTAAAAGATAAACGGAGTTCGGTTAGAGAAACTAACGTATGACATATAAGAAATTGTATGAAACTCTTATGGGTGTGGTACCATTATATAAAATAAATTATTATTCATAGTAAACGACATACGAAGGCTCAAGTATCAAGCAATAATGGAGTACCGTTAAAAGAGTTAAATAAATTTCATACGTTAGTATGATTATCTTAAACTTATAAATGAGTTTTCCTACAAGATAAACATAGTTCAGTTAAAAATGTTACGAACGAGATATAAGAAATTGTATGAAACTCTTATAGGTATTGTACCATCATACAAAAGAAATTATTATTCATACTAAACGACATACGAAGGCTCAAGTAGCATGCAAGAAAGGAGTACTGTTAAAAGTATATAATAAACTTTATACCTTCGTATGTTTATCTTAAACTTTTAAAAGTGTTTTATCACAAGATAAACGGAGTTCGGTTAAAGAAACTTACATATGAGATATAAGAAATTGTATGAGACTCTTATGGGTGTAGTACCATCACACGAAATAAATTATTATGCGTAGTAAACAAAATACGAAGGCTAAAGTATCAAGCAAGAATGAGGTACCGTTAAAAGTGTATAATAAAGTTCATATGTTAGTATGTTTATCTTAAACTTCTAAACGACTTTTACTACAAGATAAACAGAGTTCAGTTAAAAACTTACGAACGAGATATACGAAATTGTATGAAACTCTTATGGGTGTGGTACCATCATACAAAATAAATTATTATTCATAGTAAACGACATACGAAGGCTAAAGTAGCATGCAAGAATGGAGTTACGTTAAAAGTATACAATACACTTTATACGTTAGTGTGTTTATGTTATACTTTTAAACGAGTTTTATTACAAGATAAACGGAGTTCGGTTAGATAAACTTAAGTACGAGATATACGAAATTGTATGAAACTCTTATGCGTGTGGTACCATCATACGAAATAAATTATTATTCATAGTAAACGACATACGAAGGCTCAAATATCAAGCAATAATGGAGTACCGTTAAAAGTGTATAATAAACTTCATGCGTTAATATGATTATCTTAAATTCCTAAACTAGTTTTACTACAAGATAAACAGAGTTCAGTTGAAAATGTTACGAACGAGATATAAGAAATTGTATGAAACTCTTATGGGTATGGTACTATCATACAAAAGATATTATTATTCATAGTAAACTACAAACGAAGGCTCAAGTAGCATGCAAGAATGGAGTACTGTTAAAAGTATATAATAAACTTTATACGTTCGTATATTGATCTTAAACTTTTAAACTAGTTTTATTAAAAGATAAACGGAGTTCGGTTAGAGAAACTAACGTATGACATATAAGAAATTGTATGAAACTCTTATGGGTGTGGTACCATTATATAAAATAAATTATTATTCATAGTAAACGACATACGAAGGCTCAAGTATCAAGCAATAATGGAGTACCGTTAAAAGAGTTAAATAAATTTCATACGTTAGTATGATTATCTTAAACTTATAAATGAGTTTTCCTACAAGATAAACATAGTTCAGTTAAAAATGTTACGAACGAGATATAAGAAATTGTATGAAACTCTTATAGGTATGGTACCATCATACAAAAGAAATTATTATTCATACTAAACGACATACGAAGGCTCAAGTAGCATGCAAGAAAGGAGTACTGTTAAAAGTATATAATAAACTTTATACCTTCGTATGTTTATCTTAAACTTTTAAAAGTGTTTTATCACAAGATAAACGGAGTTCGGTTAAAGAAACTTACGTATGAGATATAAGAAATTGTATGAGACTCTTATGGGTGTAGTACCATCACACGAAATAAATTATTATGCGTAGTAAACAAAATACGAAGGCTAAAGTATCAAGCAAGAATGAGGAACCGTTAAAAGTGTATAATAAAGTTCATATGTTAGTATGTTTATCTTAAACTTCTAAACGACTTTTACTACAAGATAAACAGAGTTCAGTTAAAAACTTACGAACGAGATATACGAAATTGTATGAAACTCTTATGGGTGTGGTACCATCATACAAAATAAATTATTATTCATAGTAAACGACATACGAAGGCTCAAGTAGCATGCAAGAATGGAGTTACGTTAAAAGTATACAATACACTTTATACGTTAGTGTGTTTATGTTATACTTTTAAACGAGTTTTATTACAAGATAAACCGAGTTCGGTTAGATAAACTTACGTACGAGATATACGAAATTGTATGAAACTCTTATGCGTGTGGTACCATCATACGAAATAAATTATTATTCATAGTAAACGACATACGAAGGCTCAAATATCAAGCAATAATGGAGTACCGTTAAAAGTGTATAATAAACTTCATGCGTTAATATGATTATCTTAAATTCCTAAACTAGTTTTACTACAAGATAAACAGAGTTCAGTTAAAAATGTTACGAACGAGATATAAGAAATTGTATGAAACTCTTATGGGTATGGTACTATCATACAAAAGATATTATTATTCATAGTAAACTACAAACGAAGGCTCAAGTAGCATGAAAGAATGGAGTACTGTTAAAAGTATATAATAAACTTTATACGTTCGTATATTGATCTTAAACTTTTAAACTAGTTTTATTAAAAGATAAACGGAGTTCGGTTAGAGAAACTAACGTATGACATATAAGAAATTGTATGAAACTCTTATGGGTGTGGTACCATTATATAAAATAAATTATTATTCATAGTAAACGACATACGAAGGCTCAAGTATCAAGCAATAATGAAGTACCGTTAAAAGAGTTAAATAAATTTCATACGTTAGTATGATTATCTTAAACTTATAAATGAGTTTTCCTACAAGATAAACATAGTTCAGTTAAAAATGTTACGAACGAGATATAAGAAATTGTATGAAACTCTTATAGGTATTGTACCATCATACAAAAGAAATTATTATTCATACTAAACGACATACGAAGGCTCAAGTAGCATGCAAGAAAGGAGTACTGTTAAAAGTATATAATAAACTTTATACCTTCGTATGTTTATCTTAAACTTTTAAAAGTGTTTTATCACAAGATAAACGGAGTTCGGTTAAAGAAACTTACATATGAGATATAAGAAATTGTATGAGACTCTTATGGGTGTAGTACCATCACACGAAATAAATTATTATGCGTAGTAAACAAAATACGAAGGCTAAAGTATCAAGCAAGAATGAGGTACCGTTAAAAGTGTATAATAAAGTTCATATGTTAGTATGTTTATCTTAAACTTCTAAACGACTTTTACTACAAGATAAACAGAGTTCAGTTAAAAACTTACGAACGAGATATACGAAATTGTATGAAACTCTTATGGGTGTGGTACCATCATACAAAATAAATTATTATTCATAGTAAACGACATACGAAGGCTAAAGTAGCATGCAAGAATGGAGTTACGTTAAAAGTATACAATACACTTTATACGTTAGTGTGTTTATGTTATACTTTTAAACGAGTTTTATTACAAGATAAACGGAGTTCGGTTAGATAAACTTACGTACGAGATATACGAAATTGTATGAAACTCTTATGCGTGTGGTACCATCATACGAAATAAATTATTATTCATAGTAAACGACATACGAAGGCTCAAATATCAAGCAATAATGGAGTACCGTTAAAAGTGTATAATAAACTTCATGCGTTAATATGATTATCTTAAATTCCTAAACTAGTTTTACTACAAGATAAACAGAGTTCAGTTAAAAATGTTACGAACGAGATATAAGAAATTGTATGAAACTCTTATGGGTATGGTACTATCATACAAAAGATATTATTATTCATAGTAAACTACAAACGAAGGCTCAAGTAGCATGCAAGAATGGAGTACTGTTAAAAGTATATAATAAACTTTATACGTTCGTATATTGATCTTAAACTTTTAAACTAGTTTTATTAAAAGATAAACGGAGTTCGGTTAGAGAAACTAACGTATGACATATAAGAAATTGTATGAAACTCTTATGGGTGTGGTACCATTATATAAAATAAATTATTATTCATAGTAAACGACATACGAAGGCTCAAGTATCAAGCAATAATGGAGTACCGTTAAAAGAGTTAAATAAATTTCATACGTTAGTATGATTATCTTAAACTTATAAATGAGTTTTCCTACAAGATAAACATAGTTCAGTTAAAAATGTTACGAACGAGATATAAGAAATTGTATGAAACTCTTATAGGTATTGTACCATCATACAAAAGAAATTATTATTCATACTAAACGACATACGAAGGCTCAAGTAGCATGCAAGAAAGGAGTACTGTTAAAAGTATATAATAAACTTTATACCTTCGTATGTTTATCTTAAACTTTTAAAAGTGTTTTATCACAAGATAAACGGAGTTCGGTTAAAGAAACTTACATATGAGATATAAGAAATTGTATGAGACTCTTATGGGTGTAGTACCATCACACGAAATAAATTATTATGCGTAGTAAACAAAATACGAAGGCTAAAGTATCAAGCAAGAATGAGGTACCGTTAAAAGTGTATAATAAAGTTCATATGTTAGTATGTTTATCTTAAACTTCTAAACGACTTTTACTACAAGATAAACAGAGTTCAGTTAAAAACTTACGAACGAGATATACGAAATTGTATGAAACTCTTATGGGTGTGGTACCATCATACAAAATAAATTATTATTCATAGTAAACGACATACGAAGGCTAAAGTAGCATGCAAGAATGGAGTTACGTTAAAAGTATACAATACACTTTATACGTTAGTGTGTTTATGTTATACTTTTAAACGAGTTTTATTACAAGATAAACGGAGTTCGGTTAGATAAACTTACGTACGAGATATACGAAATTGTATGAAACTCTTATGCGTGTGGTACCATCATACGAAATAAATTATTATTCATAGTAAACGACATACGAAGGCTCAAATATCAAGCAATAATGGAGTACCGTTAAAAGTGTATAATAAACTTCATGCGTTAATATGATTATCTTAAATTCCTAAACTAGTTTTACTACAAGATAAACAGAGTTCAGTTAAAAATGTTACGAACGAGATATAAGAAATTGTATGAAACTCTTATGGGTATGGTACTATCATACAAAAGATATTTTTATTCATAGTAAACTACAAACGAAGGCTCAAGTAGCATGCAAGAATGGAGTACTGTTAAAAGTATATAATAAACTTTATACGTTCGTATATTGATCTTAAACTTTTAAACTGGGTTTATTAAAAGATAAACGGAGTTCGGTTAGAGAAACTAACGTATGACATATAAGAAATTGTATGAAACTCTTATGGGTGTGGTACCATTATATAAAATAAATTATTATTCATAGTAAACGACATACGAAGGCTCAAGTATCAAGCAATAATGGAGTACCGTTAAAAGAGTTAAATAAATTTCATATGTTAGTATGATTATCTTAAACTTATAAATGATTTTTCCTATAAGATAAACATAGTTCAGTTAAAAATGTTACGAACGAGATATAAGAAATTGTATGAAACTCTTATGGGTTGGTACCATCATACAAAATAAATTATTATTCATACTAAACGACATACGAAGGCTCAAGTAGCATTAAAGAAAGGAGTACTGTTAAAAGTATATAATAAACTTTATACCTTCGTATGTTTATCTTAAACTTTTAAAAGTATTTTATCACAAGATAAACGGAGTTCGGTTAAAGAAACTTACGTATGAGATATAAGAAATTGTATGAGACTCTTATGGGTGTAGTACCATCACACGAAATAAATTATTATGCGTAGTAAACAAAATACGAAGGCTAAAGTATCAAGCAAGAACGAGGTACCGTTAAAAGTGTATAATAAAGTTCATATGTTAGTATGTTTATCTTAAACTTCTAAACGACTTTTACTACAAGATAAACAGAGTTCAGTTAAAAACTTACGAACGAGATATACGAAATTGTATGAAACTCTTATGGGTGCGGTACCATCATACAAAACAAATTATTATTCATAGTAAACGACATACGAAGGCTCAAGTAGCATGCAAGAATGGAGTTACGTTAAAAGTATACAATAAACTTTATACGTTAGTGTGTTTATGTTATACTTTTAAACGAGTTTTATTACAAGATAAACGGAGTTCGGTTAGATAAACTTACGTACGAGATATACGAAATTGTATGAAACTCTTATGCTTGTGGTACCATCATACGAAATAAATTATTATTCATAGTAAACGACATACGAAGGCTCAAATATCAAGCAATAATGGAGTACCGTTAAAAGTGTATAATAAACTTCATGCGTTAATATGATTATCTTAAATTCCTAAACTAGTTTTACTACAAGATAAACAGAGTTCAGTTAAAAATGTTACGAACGAGATATAAGAAATTGTATGAAACTCTTATGGGTATGGTACTATCATACAAAAGATATTATTATTCATAGTAAACTACAAACGAAGGCTCAAGTAGCATGCAAGAATGGAGTACTGTTAAAAGTATATAATAAACTTTATACGTTCGTATATTGATCTTAAACTTTTAAACTAGTTTTATTAAAAGATAAACGGAGTTCGGTTAGAGAAACTAACGTATGACATATAAGAAATTGTATGAAACTCTTATGGGTGTGGTACCATTATATAAAATAAATTATTATTCATAGTAAACGACATACGAAGGCTCAAGTATCAAGCAATAATGGAGTACCGTTAAAAGAGTTAAATAAATTTCATACGTTAGTATGATTATCTTAAACTTATAAATGAGTTTTCCTACAAGATAAACATTGTTCAGTTAAAAATGTTACGAACGAGATATAAGAAATTGTATGAAACTCTTATAGGTATGGTACCATCATACAAAAGAAATTATTATTCATACTAAACGACATACGAAGGCTCAAGTAGCATGCAAGAAAGGAGTACTGTTAAAAGTATATAATAAACTTTATACCTTCGTATGTTTATCTTAAACTTTTAAAAGTGTTTTATCACAAGATAAACGGAGTTCGGTTAAAGAAACTTACGTATGAGATATAAGAAATTGTATGAGACTCTTATGGGTGTAGTACCATCACACGAAATAAATTATTATGCGTAGTAAACAAAATACGAAGGCTAAAGTATCAAGCAAGAATGAGGTACCGTTAAAAGTGTATAATAAAGTTCATATGTTAGTATGTTTATCTTAAACTTCTAAACGACTTTTACTACAAGATAAACAGATTTCAGTTAAAAACTTACGAACGAGATATACGAAATTGTATGAAACTCTTATGGGTGTGGTACCATCATACAAAATAAATTATTATTCATAGTAAACGACATACGAAGGCTCAAGTAGCATGCAAGAATGGAGTTACGTTAAAAGTATACAATACACTTTATACGTTAGTGTGTTTATGTTATACTTTTAAACGAGTTTTATTACAAGATAAACGGAGTTCGGTTAGATAAACTTACGTACGAGATATACGAAATTGTATGAAACTCTTATGCGTGTGGTACCATCATACGAAATAAATTATTATTCATAGTAAACGACATACGAAGGCTCAAATATCAAGCAATAATGGAGTACCGTTAAAAGTGTATAATAAACTTCATGCGTTAATATGATTATCTTAAATTCCTAAACTAGTTTTACTACAAGATAAACAGAGTTCAGTTAAAAATGTTACGAACGAGATATAAGAAATTGTATGAAACTCTTATGGGTATGGTACTATCATACAAAAGATATTTTTATTCATAGTAAACTACAAACGAAGGCTCAAGTAGCATGCAAGAATGGAGTACTGTTAAAAGTATATAATAAACTTTATACGTTCGTATATTGATCTTAAACTTTTAAACTGGGTTTATTAAAAGATAAACGGAGTTCGGTTAGAGAAACTAACGTATGACATATAAGAAATTGTATGAAACTCTTATGGGTGTGGTACCATTATATAAAATAAATTATTATTCATAGTAAACGACATACGAAGGCTCAAGTATCAAGCAATAATGGAGTACCGTTAAAAGAGTTAAATAAATTTCATATGTTAGTATGATTATCTTAAACTTATAAATGATTTTTCCTATAAGATAAACATAGTTCAGTTAAAAATGTTACGAACGAGATATAAGAAATTGTATGAAACTCTTATGGGTTGGTACCATCATACAAAATAAATTATTATTCATACTAAACGACATACGAAGGCTCAAGTAGCATTAAAGAAAGGAGTACTGTTAAAAGTATATAATAAACTTTATACCTTCGTATGTTTATCTTAAACTTTTAAAAGTGTTTTATCACAAGATAAACGGAGTTCGGTTAAAGAAACTTACGTATGAGATATAAGAGATTGTATGAGACTCTTATGGGTGTAGTACCATCACACGAAATAAATTATTATGCGTAGTAAACAAAATACGAAGGCTCAAGTATCAAGCAAGAATGAGGTACCGTTAAAAGTGTATAATAAAGTTCATATGTTAGTATGTTTATCTTAAACTTCTAAACGAGTTTTACTACAAGATAAACAGAGTTCAGTTGAAAACTTACGAACGAGATATACGAAATTGTATTAAACTCTTATGGGGGTGGTACCATCAAACAAAATAAATTATTATGCATAGTAAACGACATACAAAGGCTCACGTAGGATCCAAGAATGGAGTACCGTTAAAAGTATATAATAAACTTTATACGTTTGTATGTTTATCTTAAACTTCTAAACGAGTTTTACTACAAGATAAACAGAGTTCAGTTATAAACTTACGAACGAGATATACGAAATTGTATGAAACTCTTATGGGTGTGGTACCATCATACAAAATAAATTATTATTCATAGTAAACGACATACGAAGGCTCAAGTAGCATGCAAGAATGGAGTTACGTTAAAAGTATACAATAAACTTTATACGTTAGTGTGTTTATGTTATACTTTTAAACGAGTTTTATTACAAAATAAACGGAGTTTGGTTAGAGAAACTTACGTACGAGATATACGAAGTTGTATGAAACTCTTATGCGTGTGGTACCATCATACGAAATAAATTATTATTCATAGTAAACGACATACGAAGGCTCAAGTATCAAGCAATAATGGAGTACCGTTAAAAGTGTATAATAAACTTCATGCGTTAATATGATTATCTTAAACTCCTAAACTAATTTTACCACAAGATAAACAGAGTTCAGTTAAAAATGTTACGAACGAGATATAAGAAATTGTATGAAACTCTTATGGGTATGGTACTATCATACAAAATATATTATTATTCATAGTAAACTACAAACGAAGGCTCAAGTAGCATGCAAGAATGGAGTACCGTTAAAAGTATATAATAAAATTTATACGTTCGTATATTGATCTTAAACTTTTAAACTAGTTTTATTAAAAGATAAACGCAGTTCGGTTAGAGAAACTAACGTATGACATATAAGAAATTGTATGAAACTCTTATGGGTGTGGTACCATTATATAAAATAAATTATTATTCATAGTAAACGACATACGAAGGCTCAAGTATCAAGCAATAATGGAGTACCGTTAAAAGAGTTAAATAAATTTCATACGTTAGTATGATTATCTTAAACTTATAAATGAGTTTTCCTACAAGATAAACATAGTTCAGTTAAAAATGTTACGAACGAGATATAAGAAATTGTATGAAACTCTTATAGGTATGGTACCATCATACAAAAGAAATTATTGTTCATACTAAACGACATACGAAGGCTCAAGTAGCATGCAAGAAAGGAGTACTGTTAAAAGTATATAATAAACTTTATACCTTCGTATGTTTATCTTAAACTTTTAAAAGTGTTTTATCACAAGATAAACGGAGTTCGGTTAAAGAAACTTACGTATGAGATATAAGAAATTGTATGAGACTCTTATGGGTGTAGTACCATCACACGAAATAAATTATTATGCGTAGTAAACAAAATACGAAGGCTAAAGTATCAAGCAAGAATGAGGTACCGTTAAAAGTGTATAATAAAGTTAATATGTTAGTATGTTTATCTTAAACTTCTAAACGACTTTTACTACAAGATAAACAGAGTTCAGTTAAAAACTTACGAACGAGATATACGAAATTGTATGAAACTCTTATGGGTGTGGTACCATCATACAAAATAAATTATTATTCATAGTAAACGACATACGAAGGCTCAAGTAGCATGCAAGAATGGAGTTACGTTAAAAGTATACAATAAACTTTATACGTTAGTGTGTTTATGTTATACTTTTAAACGAGTTTTATTACAAGATAAACGGAGTTTGGTTAGAGAAACTTACGGACGAGATATACGAAATTGTATGAAACTCTTATGCGTGTGGTACCATCATACGAAATAAATTATTATTCATAGTAAACGACATACGAAGGCTCAAGTATCAAGCAATAATGGAGTACCGTTAAAAGTGTATAATAAACTTCATGCGTTAATATGATTATCTTAAACTCCTAAACTAATTTTACTACAAGATAAACAGAGTTCAGTTAAAAATGTTACGAACGAGATATAAGAAATTGTATGAAACTCTTATGGGTATGGTACTATCATACAAAAGATATTATTATTCATAGTAAACTACAAACGAAGGCTCAAGTAGCATGCAAGAATGGAGTACCGTTAAAAGTATATAATAAAATTTATACGTTCGTATATTGATCTTAAACTTTTAAACTAGTTTTATTAAAAGATAAACGCAGTTCGGTTAGAGAAACTAACGTATGACATATAAGAAATTGTATGAAACTCTTATGGGTGTGGTACCATTATATAAAATAAATTATTATTCATAGTAAACGACATACGAAGGCTCAAGTATCAAGCAATAATGGAGTACCGTTAAAAGAGTTAAATAAATTTCATACGTTAGTATCATTATCTTAAACTTATAAATGAGTTTTCCTACAAGATAAACATAGTTCAGTTAAAAATGTTACGAACGAGATATAAGAAATTGTATGAAACTCTTATGGGTATGGCACCATCATACAAAAGAAATTATTATTCATACTAAACGACATACGAAGGCTCAAGTAGCATGCAAGAAAGGAGTACTGTTAAAAGTATATAATAAACTTTATACCTTCGTATGTTTATCTTAAACTTTTAAAAGTGTTTTATCACAAGATAAACGGAGTTCGGTTAAAGAAACTTACGTATGAGATATAAGAAATTGTATGAGACTCTTATGGGTGTAGTACCATCACACGAAATAAATTATTTTGCGTAGTAAACAAAATACGAAGGCTAAAGTATCAAGCAAGAATGAGGTACCGTTAAAAGTGTATAATAAAGTTCATATGTTAGTATGTTTATCTTAAACTTCTAAACGAGTTTTACTACAAGATAAACAGAGTTCAGTTAAAAACTTACGAACGAGATATACGAAATTGTATGAAACTCTTATGGGTATGGTACTATCATACAAAAGATATTTTTATTCATAGTAAACTACAAACGAAGGCTCAAGTAGCATGCAAGAATGGAGTACTGTTAAAAGTATATAATAAACTTTATACGTTCGTATATTGATCTTAAACTTTTAAACTGGGTTTATTAAAAGATAAACGGAGTTCGGTTAGAGAAACTAACGTATGACATATAAGAAATTGTATGAAACTCTTATGGGTGTGGTACCATTATATAAAATAAATTATTATTCATAGTAAACGACATACGAAGGCTCAAGTATCAAGCAATAATGGAGTACCGTTAAAAGAGTTAAATAAATTTCATACGTTAGTATGATTATCTTAAACTTATAAATGATTTTTCCTATAAGATAAACATAGTTCAGTTAAAAATGTTACGAACGAGATATAAGAAATTGTATGAAACTCTTATGGGTTGGTACCATCATACAAAAGAAATTATTATTCATACTAAACGACATACGAAGGCTCAAGTAGCATTAAAGAAAGGAGTACTGTTAAAAGTATATAATAAACTTTATACCTTCGTATGTTTATCTTAAACTTTTAAAAGTGTTTTATCACAAGATAAACGGAGTTCGGTTAACGAAACTTACGTATGAGATATAAGAAATTGTATGAGACTCTTATGGGTGTAGTACCATCACACGAAATAAATTATTATGCGTAGTAAACAAAATACGAAGGCTCAAGTATCAAGCAAGAATGAGGTACCGTTAAAAGTGTATAATAAAGTTCATATGTTAGTATGTTTATCTTAAACTTCTAAACGACTTTTACTACAAGATAAACAGAGTTCAGTTAAAAACTTACGAACGAGATATACGAAATTGTATGAAACTCTTATGGGTGTGGTACCATCATACAAAATAAATTATTAATCATATTAAACGACATACGAAGGCTCAAGTAGCATGCAAGAATGGAGTTACGTTAAAAGTATACAATAAACTTTATACGTTAGTGTGTTTATGTTATACTTTTAAACGAGTTTTATTACAAGATAAACGGAGTTCGGTTAGATAAACTTACGTACGAGATATACGAAATTGTATGAAACTCTTATGCGTGTGGTACCATCATACGAAATAAATTATTATTCATAGTAAACGACATACGAAGGCTCAAATATCAAGCAATAATGGAGTACCGTTAAAAGTGTATAATAAACTTCATGCGTTAATATGATTATCTTAAATTCCTAAACTAGTTTTACTACAAGATAAACAGAGTTCAGTTAAAAATGTTACGAACGAGATATAAGAAATTGTATGAAACTCTTATGGGTATGGTACTATCATACAAAAGATATTATTATTCATAGTAAACTACAAACGAAGGCTCAAGTAGCATGCAAGAATGGAGTACTGTTAAAAGTATATAATAAACTTTATACGTTCGTATATTGATCTTAAACTTTTAAACTAGTTTTATTAAAAGATAAACGGAGTTCGGTTAGAGAAACTAACGTATGACATATAAGAAATTGTATGAAACTCTTATGGGTGTGGTACCATTATATAAAATAAATTATTATTCATAGTAAACGACATACGAAGGCTCAAGTATCAAGCAATAATGGAGTACCGTTAAAAGAGTTAAATAAATTTCATACGTTAGTATGATTATCTTAAACTTATAAATGATTTTTCCTATAAGATAAACATAGTTCAGTTAAAAATGTTACGAACGAGATATAAGAAATTGTATGAAACTCTTATGGGTTGGTACCATCATACAAAATAAATTATTATTCATACTAAACGACATACGAAGGCTCAAGTAGCATTAAAGAAAGGAGTACTGTTAAAAGTATATAATAAACTTTATACCTTCGTATGTTTATCTTAAACTTTTAAAAGTGTTTTATCACAAGATAAACGGAGTTCGGTTAAAGAAACTTACGTATGAGATATAAGAAATTGTATGAGACTCTTATGGGTGTAGTACCATCACACGAAATAAATTATTATGCGTAGTAAACAAAATACGAAGGCTCAAGTATCAAGCAAGAATGAGGTACCGTTAAAAGTGTATAATAAAGTTCATATGTTAGTATGTTTATCTTAAACTTCTAAACGACTTTTACTACAAGATAAACAGAGTTCAGTTAAAAACTTACGAACGAGATATACGAAATTGTATGAAACTCTTATGGGTGTGGTACCATCATACAAAATAAATTATTATTCATAGTAAACGACATACGAAGGCTCAAGTAGCATGCAAGAATGGAGTTACGTTAAAAGTATACAATAAACTTTATACGTTAGTGTGTTTATGTTATACTTTTAAACGAGTTTTATTACAAGATAAACGGAGTTTGGTTAGAGAAACTTACGTACGAGATATACGAAATTGTATGAAACTCTTATGCGTGTGGTACCATCATACGAAATAAATTATTATTCATAGTAAACGACATACGAAGGCTCAAGTATCAAGCAATAATGGAGTACCGTTAAAAGTGTATAATAAACTTCATGCGTTAATATGATTATCTTAAACTCCTAAACTAATTTTACTACAAGATAAACAGAGTTCAGTTAAAAATGTTACGAACGAGATATAAGAAATTGTATGAAACTCTTATGGGTATGGTACTATCATACAAAAGATATTATTATTCATAGTAAACTACAAACGAAGGCTCAAGTAGCATGCAAGAATGGAGTACCGTTAAAAGTATATAATAAAATTTATACGTTCGTATATTGATCTTAAACTTTTAAACTAGTTTTATTAAAAGATAAACGCAGTTCGGTTAGAGAAACTAACGTATGACATATAAGAAATTGTATGAAACTCTTATGGGTGTGGTACCATTATATAAAATAAATTATTATTCATAGTAAACGACATACGAAGGCTCAAGTATCAAGCAATAATGGAGTACCGTTAAAAGAGTTAAATAAATTTCATACGGTAGTATCATTATCTTAAACTTATAAATGAGTTTTCCTACAAGATAAACATAGTTCAGTTAAAAATGTTACGAACGAGATATAAGAAATTGTATGAAACTCTTATGGGTATGGCACCATCATACAAAAGAAATTATTATTCATACTAAACGACATACGAAGGCTCAAGTAGCATGCAAGAAAGGAGTACTGTTAAAAGTATATAATAAACTTTATACCTTCGTATGTTTATCTTAAACTTTTAAAAGTGTTTTATCACAAGATAAACGGAGTTCGGTTAAAGAAACTTACGTATGAGATATAAGAAATTGTATGAGACTCTTATGGGTGTAGTACCATCACACGAAATAAATTATTTTGCGTAGTAAACAAAATACGAAGGCTAAAGTATCAAGCAAGAATGAGGTACCGTTAAAAGTGTATAATAAAGTTCATATGTTAGTATGTTTATCTTAAACTTCTAAACGAGTTTTACTACAAGATAAACAGAGTTCAGTTAAAAACTTACGAACGAGATATACGAAATTGTATGAAACTCTTATGGGTATGGTACTATCATACAAAAGATATTTTTATTCATAGTAAACTACAAACGAAGGCTCAAGTAGCATGCAAGAATGGAGTACTGTTAAAAGTATATAATAAACTTTATACGTTCGTATATTGATCTTAAACTTTTAAACTGGGTTTATTAAAAGATAAACGGAGTTCGGTTAGAGAAACTAACGTATGACATATAAGAAATTGTATGAAACTCTTATGGGTGTGGTACCATTATATAAAATAAATTATTATTCATAGTAAACGACATACGAAGGCTCAAGTATCAAGCAATAATGGAGTACCGTTAAAAGAGTTAAATAAATTTCATACGTTAGTATGATTATCTTAAACTTATAAATGATTTTTCCTATAAGATAAACATAGTTCAGTTAAAAATGTTACGAACGAGATATAAGAAATTGTATGAAACTCTTATGGGTTGGTACCATCATACAAAAGAAATTATTATTCATACTAAACGACATACGAAGGCTCAAGTAGCATTAAAGAAAGGAGTACTGTTAAAAGTATATAATAAACTTTATACCTTCGTATGTTTATCTTAAACTTTTAAAAGTGTTTTATCACAAGATAAACGGAGTTTGGTTAAAGAAACTTACGTATGAGATATAAGAAATTGTATGAGACTCTTATGGGTGTAGTACCATCACACGAAATAAATTATTATGCGTAGTAAACAAAATACGAAGGCTCAAGTATCAAGCAAGAATGAGGTACCGTTAAAAGTGTATAATAAAGTTCATATGTTAGTATGTTTATCTTAAACTTCTAAACGACTTTTACTACAAGATAAACAGAGTTCAGTTAAAAACTTACGAACGAGATATACGAAATTGTATGAAACTCTTATGGGTGTGGTACCATCATACAAAATAAATTATTAATCATATTAAACGACATACGAAGGCTCAAGTAGCATGCAAGAATGGAGTTACGTTAAAAGTATACAATAAACTTTATACGTTAGTGTGTTTATGTTATACTTTTAAACGAGTTTTATTACAAGATAAACGGAGTTCGGTTAGATAAACTTACGTACGAGATATACGAAATTGTATGAAACTCTTATGCGTGTGGTACCATCATACGAAATAAATTATTATTCATAGTAAACGACATACGAAGGCTCAAATATCAAGCAATAATGGAGTACCGTTAAAAGTGTATAATAAACTTCATGCGTTAATATGATTATCTTAAATTCCTAAACTAGTTTTACTACAAGATAAACAGAGTTCAGTTAAAAATGTTACGAACGAGATATAAGAAATTGTATGAAACTCTTATGGGTATGGTACTATCATACAAAAGATATTATTATTCATTGTAAACTACAAACGAAGGCTCAAGTAGCATGCAAGAATGGAGTACTGTTAAAAGTATATAATAAACTTTATACGTTCGTATATTGATCTTAAACTTTTAAACTAGTTTTATTAAAAGATAAACGGAGTTCGGTTAGAGAAACTAACGTATGACATATAAGAAATTGTATGAAACTCTTATGGGTGTGGTACCATTATATAAAATAAATTATTATTCATAGTAAACGACATACGAAGGCTCAAGTATCAAGCAATAATGGAGTACCGTTAAAAGAGTTAAATAAATTTCATACGTTAGTATGATTATCTTAAACTTATAAATGATTTTTCCTATAAGATAAACATAGTTCAGTTAAAAATGTTACGAACGAGATATAAGAAATTGTATGAAACTCTTATGGGTTGGTACCATCATACAAAATAAATTATTATTCATACTAAACGACATACGAAGGCTCAAGTAGCATTAAAGAAAGGAGTACTGTTAAAAGTATATAATAAACTTTATACCTTCGTATGTTTATCTTAAACTTTTAAAAGTGTTTTATCACAAGATAAACGGAGTTCGGTTAAAGAAACTTACGTATGAGATATAAGAAATTGTATGAGACTCTTATGGGTGTAGTACCATCACACGAAATAAATTATTTTGCGTAGTAAACAAAATACGAAGGCTCAAGTATCAAGCAAGAATGAGGTACCGTTAAAAGTGTATAATAAAGTTCATATGTTAGTATGTTTATCTTAAACTTCTAAACGAGTTTTACTACAAGATAAACAGAGTTCAGTTAAAAACTTACGAACGAGATATACGAAATTGTATGAAACTCTTATGGGTGTGGTACCATCATACAAAATAAATTATTATTCATAGTAAACGACATACGAAGGCTCAAGTAGCATGCAAGAATGGAGTTACGTTAAAAGTATACAATAAACTTTATACGTTAGTGTGTTTATGTTATACTTTTAAACGAGTTTTATTACAAGATAAACGGAGTTCGGTTAGATAAACTTACGTACGAGATATACGAAATTGTATGAAACTCTTATGCGTGTGGTACCATCATACAAAATAAATTATTATTCATAGTAAACGACATACGAAGGCTCAAATATCAAGCAATAATGGAGTACCGTTAGAAGTGTATAATAAACTTCATGCGTTAATATGATTATCTTAAATTCCTAAACTAGTTTTACTACAAGATAAATAGAGTTCAGTTAAAAATGTTACGAACGAGATATAAGAAATTGTATGAAACTCTTATGGGTATGGTACTATCATACAAAAGATATTATTATTCATAGTAAACTACAAACGAAGGCTCAAGTAGCATGCAAGAATGGAGTACTGTTAAAAGTATATAATAAACTTTATACGTTCGTATATTGATCTTAAACTTTTAAACTAGTTTTATTAAAAGATAAACGGAGTTCGGTTAGAGAAACTAACGTATGACATATAAGAAATTGTATGAAACTCTTATGGGTGTGGTACCATTATATAAAATAAATTATTATTCATAGTAAACGACATACGAAGGCTCAAGTATCAAGCAATAATGGAGTACCGTTAAAAGAGTTAAATAAATTTCATACGTTAGTATGATTATCTTAAACTTATAAATGATTTTTCCTATAAGATAAACATAGTTCAGTTAAAAATGTTACGAACGAGATATAAGAAATTGTATGAAACTCTTATGGGTTGGTACCATCATACAAAATAAATTATTATTCATACTAAACGACATACGAAGGCTCAAGTAGCATTAAAGAAAGGAGTACTGTTAAAAGTATATAATAAACTTTATACCTTCGTATGTTTATCTTAAACTTTTAAAAGTGTTTTATCACAAGATAAACGGAGTTCGGTTAAAGAAACTTACGTATGAGATATAAGAAATTGTATAAGACTCTTATGGGTGTAGTACCATCACACGAAATAAATTATTATGCGTAGTAAACAAAATACGAAGGCTCAAGTATCAAGCAAGAATGAGGTACCGTTAAAAGTGTATAATAAAGTTCATATGTTAGT
Organism: Chamaenerion angustifolium; assembly: GCA_946814005.1. Classification (NCBI taxonomy): domain Eukaryota; kingdom Viridiplantae; phylum Streptophyta; class Magnoliopsida; order Myrtales; family Onagraceae; genus Chamaenerion; species Chamaenerion angustifolium. The sequence goes on from OX328273.1 coordinate 10,582,856, forward strand.
ATGTTTATCTTAAACTTCTAAACGAGTTTTACTACAAGATAAACAGAGTTCAGTTAAAAACTTACGAACGAGATATACGAAATTGTATGAAACTCTTATGGGTGTGGTACCATCATACAAAATAAATTATTATTCATAGTAAACGACATACGAAGGCTCAAGTAGCATGCAAGAATGGAGTTACGTTAAAAGTATACAATAAACTTTATACGTTAGTGTGTTTATGTTATACTTTTAAACGAGTTTTATTACAAGATAAACGGAGTTTGGTTAGAGAAACTTACGTACGAGATATACGAAATTGTATGAAACTCTTATGCGTGTGGTACCATCATACGAAATAAATTATTATTCATAGTAAACGACATACGAAGGCTCAAGTATCAACCAATAATGGAGTACCGTTAAAAGTGTATAATAAACTTCATGCGTTAATATGATTATCTTAAAGTCCTAAACTAATTTTACTACAAGATAAACAGAGTTCAGTTAAAAATGTTACGAACGAGATATAAGAAATTGTATGAAACTCTTATGGGTATGGTACTATCATACAAAAGATATTATTATTCATAGTAAACTACAAACGAAGGCTCAAGTAGCATGCAAGAATGGAGTACCGTTAAAAGTATATAATAAACTTTATACGTTCTTATATTGATCTTAAACTTTTAAACTAGTTTTATTAAAAGATAAACGGAGTTCGGTTAGAAAAACTAACGTATGACTTATAAGAAATTGTATTAAACTCTTATGGGTGTGGTACCATTATATAAAATAAATTATTATTCAATGTAAACGACATACGAAGGCTCAAGTATCAAGCAATAATGGAGTACCGTTAAAAGAGTTAAATAAATTTCATACGTTAGTATGATTATCTTAAACTTATAAATGAGTTTTCCTACAAGATAAACATAGTTCAGTTAAAAATGTTACGAACGAGATATAAGAAATTGTATGAAACTCTTATAGGTATGGTACCATCATACAAAAGAAATTATTATTCATACTAAACGACATACGAAGTCTCAAGTAGCATGCAAGAAAGGAGTATTGTTAAAAGTATATAATAAACTTTATACCTTCGTATGTTTATCTTAAACTTTTAAAAGTGTTTTATCACAAGATAAACGGAGTTCGGTTAAAGAAACTTACGTATGAGATATAAGAAATTGTATGAGACTCTTATGGGTGTAGTACCATCACACGAAATAAATTATTATGCGTAGTAAACAAAATACGAAGGCTAAAGTATCAAGCAAGAATGAGGTACCGTTAAAAGTGTATAATAAAGTTCATATGTTAGTATGTTTATCTTAAACTTCTAAACGACTTTTACTACAAGATAAACAGAGTTCAGTTAAAAACTTACGAACGAGATATACGAAATTGTATGAAACTCTTATGGGTGTGGTACCATCATACAAAATAAATTATTATTCATAGTAAACGACATACGAAGGCTCAAGTAGCATGCAAGAATGGAGTTACGTTAAAAGTATACAATAAACTTTATACGTTAGTGTGTTTATGTTATACTTTTAAACGAGTATTATTACAAGATAAACGGAGTTTGGTTAGAGAAACTTACGTACGAGATATACGAAATTGTATGAAACTCTTATGCGTGTGGTACCATCATACGAAATAAATTATTATTCATAGTAAACGACATACGAAGGCTCAAGTATCAAGCAATAATGGAGTACCGTTAAAAGTGTATAATAAACTTCATGCGTTAATATGATTATCTTAAACTCCTAAACTAATTTTACTACAAGATAAACAGAGTTCAGTTAAAAATGTTACGAACGAGATATAAGAAATTGTATGAAACTCTTATGGGTATGGTACTATCATACAAAAGATATTATTATTCATAGTAAACTACAAACGAAGGCTCAAGTAGCATGCAAGAATGGAGTACCGTTAAAAGTATATAATAAACTTTATACGTTCGTATATTGATCTTAAACTTTTAAACTAGTTTTATTAAAAGATAAACGGAGTTCGGTTAGAAAAACTAACGTATGACATATAAGAAATTGTATTAAACTCTTATGTGTGTGGTACCATTATATAAAATAAATTATTATTCATAGTAAACGACATACGAAGGCTCAAGTATCAAGCAATAATGGAGTACCGTTAAAAGAGTTAAATAAATTTCATACGTTAGTATGATTATCTTAAACTTATAAATGAGTTTTCCTACAAGATAAACATAGTTCAGTTAAAAATGTTACGAACGAGATATAAGAAATTGTATGAAACTCTTATAGGTATGGTACCATCATACAAAAGAAATTATTATTCATACTAAACGACATACGAAGGCTCAAGTAGCATGCAAGAAAGGAGTACTGTTAAAAGTATATAATAAACTTTATACCTTCGTATGTTTATCTTAAACTTTTAAAAGTGTTTTATCACAAGATAAACGGAGTTCGGTTAAAGAAACTTACGTATGAGATATAAGAAATTGTATGAGACTCTTATGGGTGTAGTACCATCACACGAAATAAATTATTATGCGTAGTAAACAAAATACGAAGGCTAAAGTATCAAGCAAGAATGAGGTACCGTTAAAAGTGTATAATAAAGTTCATATGTTAGTATGTTTATCTTAAACTTCTAAACGACTTTTACTACAAGATAAACAGAGTTCAGTTAAAAACTTACGAACGAGATATACGAAATTGTATGAAACTCTTATGGGTGTGGTACCATCATACAAAATAAATTATTATTCATAGTAAACGACATACGAAGGCTCAAGTAGCATGCAAGAATGGAGTTACGTTAAAAGTTTACAATAAACTTTATACGTTAGTGTGTTTATGTTATACTTTTAAACGAGTTTTATTACAAGATAAACGGAGTTTGGTTAGAGAAACTTACGTACGAGATATACGAAATTGTATGAAACTCTTATGCGTGTGGTACCATCATACGAAATAAATTATTATTCATAGTAAACGACATACGAAGGCTCAAGTATCAAGCAATAATGGAGTACCGTTAAAAGTGTATAATAAACTTCATGCGTTAATATGATTATCTTAAACTCCTAAACTAATTTTACTACAAGATAAACAGAGTTCAGTTAAAAATGTTACGAACGAGATATAAGAAATTGTATGAAACTCTTATGGGTATGGTACTATCATACAAAAGATATTATTATTCATAGTAAACTACAAACGAAGGCTCAAGTAGCATGCAAGAATGGAGTACCGTTAAAAGTATATAATAAACTTTATACGTTCGTATATTGATCTTAAACTTTTAAACTAGTTTTATTAAAAGATAAACGGAGTTCGGTTAGAAAAACTAACGTATGACATATAAGAAATTGTATTAAACTCTTATGTGTGTGGTACCATTATATAAAATAAATTATTATTCATAGTAAACGACATACGAAGGCTCAAGTATCAAGCAATAATGGAGTACCGTTAAAAGAGTTAAATAAATTTCATACGTTAGTATGATTATCTTAAACTTATAAATGAGTTTTCCTACAAGATAAACATAGTTCAGTTAAAAATGTTACGAACGAGATATAAGAAATTGTATGAAACTCTTATAGGTATGGTACCATCATACAAAAGAAATTATTATTCATACTAAACGACATACGAAGGCTCAAGTAGCATGCAAGAAAGGAGTACTGTTAAAAGTATATAATAAACTTTATACCTTCGTATGTTTATCTTAAACTTTTAAAAGTGTTTTATCACAAGATAAACGGAGTTCGGTTAAAGAAACTTACGTATGAGATATAAGAAATTGTATGAGACTCTTATGGGTGTAGTACCATCACACGAAATAAATTATTATGCGTAGTAAACAAAATACGAAGGCTAAAGTATCAAGCAAGAATGAGGTACCGTTAAAAGTGTATAATAAAGTTCATATGTTAGTATGTTTATCTTAAACTTCTAAACGACTTTTACTACAAGATAAACAGAGTTCAGTTAAAAACTTACGAACGAGATATACGAAATTGTATGAAACTCTTATGGGTGTGGTACCATCATACAAAATAAATTATTATTCATAGTAAACGACATACGAAGGCTCAAGTAGCATGCAAGAATGGAGTTACGTTAAAAGTATACAATAAACTTTATACGTTAGTGTGTTTATGTTATACTTTTAAACGAGTTTTATTACAAGATAAACGGAGTTCGGTTAGATAAACTTACGTACGAGATATACGAAATTGTATGAAACTCTTATGCGTGTGGTACCATCATACGAAATAAATTATTATTCATAGTAAACGACATACGAAGGCTCAAATATCAAGCAATAATGGAGTACCGTTAAAAGTGTATAATAAACTTCATGCGTTAATATGATTATCTTAAATTCCTAAACTAGTTTTACTACAAGATAAACAGAGTTCAGTTAAAAATGTTACGAACGAGATATAAGAAATTGTATGAAACTCTTATGGGTATGGTACTATCATACAAAAGATATTATTATTCATACTAAACTACAAACGAAGGCTCAAGTAGCATGCAAGAATGGAGTACTGTTAAAAGTATATAATAAACTTTATACGTTCGTATATTGATCTTAAACTTTTAAACTAGTTTTATTAAAAGATAAACGGAGTTCGGTTAGAAAAACTAACGTATGACATATAAGAAATTGTATTAAACTCTTATGTGTGTGGTACCATTATATAAAATAAATTATTATTCATAGTAAACGACATACGAAGGCTCAAGTATCAAGCAATAATGGAGTACCGTTAAAAGAGTTAAATAAATTTCATACGTTAGTATGATTATCTTAAACTTATAAATGAGTTTTCCTACAAGATAAACATAGTTCAGTTAAAAATGTTACGAACGAGATATAAGAAATTGTATGAAACTCTTATAGGTATGGTACCATCATACAAAAGAAATTATTATTCATACTAAACGACATACGAAGGCTCAAGTAGCATGCAAGAAAGGAGTACTGTTAAAAGTATATAATAAACTTTATACCTTCGTATGTTTATCTTAAACTTTTAAAAGTGTTTTATCACAAGATAAACGGAGTTCGGTTAAAGAAACTTACGTATGAGATATAAGAAATTGTATGAGACTCTTATGGGTGTAGTACCATCACACGAAATAAATTATTATGCGTAGTAAACAAAATACGAAGGCTAAAGTATCAAGCAAGAATGAGGTACCGTTAAAAGTGTATAATAAAGTTCATATGTTAGTATGTTTATCTTAAACTTCTAAACGACTTTTACTACAAGATAAACAGAGTTCAGTTAAAAACTTACGAACGAGATATACGAAATTGTATGAAACTCTTATGGGTGTGGTACCATCATACAAAATAAATTATTATTCATAGTAAACGACATACGAAGGCTCAAGTAGCATGCAAGAATGGAGTTACGTTAAAAGTATACAATAAACTTTATACGTTAGTGTGTTTATGTTATACTTTTAAACGAGTTTTATTACAAGATAAACGGAGTTCGGTTAGATAAACTTACGTACGAGATATACGAAATTGTATGAAACTCTTATGCGTGTGGTACCATCATACGAAATAAATTATTATTCATAGTAAACGACATACGAAGGCTCAAATATCAAGCAATAATGGAGTACCGTTAAAAGTGTATAATAAACTTCATGCGTTAATATGATTATCTTAAATTCCTAAACTAGTTTTACTACAAGATAAACAGAGTTCAGTTAAAAATGTTACGAACGAGATATAAGAAATTGTATGAAACTCTTATGGGTATGGTACTATCATACAAAAGATATTATTATTCATACTAAACTACAAACGAAGGCTCAAGTAGCATGCAAGAATGGAGTACTGTTAAAAGTATATAATAAACTTTATACGTTCGTATATTGATCTTAAACTTTTAAACTAGTTTTATTAAAAGATAAACGGAGTTCGGTTAGAGAAACTAACGTATGACATATAAGAAATTGTATGAAACTCTTATGGGTGTGGTACCATTATATAAAATAAATTATTATTCATAGTAAACGACATACGAAGGCTCAAGTATCAAGCAATAATGGAGTACCGTTAAAAGTATATAATAAACTTTATAAGAAATTGTATGAGACTCTTATGGGTGTAGTACCATCACACGAAATAAATTATTATGCGTAGTAAACAAAATACGAAGGCTCAAGTATCAAGCAAGAATGAGGTACCGTTAAAAGTGTATAATAAAGTTCATATGTTAGTATGTTTATCTTAAACTTCTAAACGAGTTTTACTACAAGATAAACAGAGTTCAGTTAAAAACTTACAAACGAGATATACGAAATTGTATGAAACTCTTATGGGTGTGGTACCATCATACAAAATAAATTATTATTCATAGTAAACGACATGCGAAGGCTCAAGTAGCATGCAAGAATGGAGTTACGTTAAAAGTATACAATAAACTTTATACGTTAGTGTGTTTATGTTATACTTTTAAACGAGTTTTATTACAAGATAAACGAAGTTCGGTTAGATAAACTTACGTACGAGATATACGAAATTGTATGAAACTCTTATGCGTGTGGTACCATCATACGAAATAAATTATTATTCATAGTAAACGACATACGAAGGCTCAAATATCAAGCAATAATGGAGTACCGTTAAAAGTGTATAATAAACTTCATGCGTTAATATGATTATCTTAAATTCCTAAACTAGTTTTACTACAAGGTAAACAGAGTTCAGTTAAAAATGTTACGAACGAGATATAAGAAATTGTATGAAACTCTTATGGGTATGGTACTATCATACAAAAGATATTATTATTCATACTAAACTACAAACTAAGGCTCAAGTAGCATGCAAGAATGGAGTACTGTTAAAAGTATATAATAAACTTTATACGTTCGTATATTGATCTTAAACTTTTAAACTAGTTTTATTAAAAGATAAACGGAGTTCGGTTAGAGAAACTAACGTATGACATATAAGAAATTGTATGAAACTCTTATGGGTGTGGTACCATTATATAAAATAAATTATTATTCATAGTAAACGACATACGAAGGCTCAAGTATCAAGCAATAATGGAGTACCGTTAAAAGAGTTAAATAAATTTCATACGTTAGTATGATTATCTTAAACTTATAAATGATTTTTCCTATAAGATAAACATAGTTCAGTTAAAAATGTTACGAACGAGATATAAGAAATTGTATGAAACTCTTATGGGTTGGTACCATCATACAAAATAAATTATTATTCATACTAAACGACATACGAAGGCTCAAGTAGCGTTAAAGAAAGGAGTACTGTTAAAAGTATATAATAAACTTTATACCTTCGTATGTTTATCTTAAACTTTTAAAAGTGTTTTATCACAAGATAAACGGAGTTCGGTTAAAGAAACTTACGTATGAGATATAAGAAATTGTATGAGACTCTTATGGGTGTAGTACCATCACACGAAATAAATTATTATGCGTAGTAAACAAAATACGAAGGCTAAAGTATCAAGCAAGAATGAGGTACCGTTAAAAGTGTATAATAAAGTTCATATGTTAGTATGTTTATCTTAAACTTCTAAACGACTTTTACTACAAGATAAACAGAGTTCAGTTAAAAACTTACGAACGAGATATACGAAATTGTATGAAACTCTTATGGGTGTGGTACCATCATACAAAATAAATTATTATTCATAGTAAACGACATACGAAGGCTCAAGTAGCATGCAAGAATGGAGTTACGTTAAAAGTATACAATAAACTTTATACGTTAGTGTGTTTATGTTATACTTTTAAACGAGTTTTATTACAAGATAAACGGAGTTCGGTTAGATAAACTTACGTACGAGATATACGAAATTGTATGAAACTCTTATGCGTGTGGTACCATCATACGAAATAAATTATTATTCATAGTAAACGACATACGAAGGCTCAAATATCAAGCAATAATGGAGTACCGTTAAAAGTGTATAATAAACTTCATGCGTTAATATGATTATCTTAAATTCCTAAACTAGTTTTACTACAAGATAAACAGAGTTCAGTTAAAAATGTTACGAACGAGATATAAGAAATTGTATGAAACTCTTATGGGTATGGTACTATCATACAAAAGATATTATTATTCATACTAAACTACAAACGAAGGCTCAAGTAGCATGCAAGAATGGAGTACTGTTAAAAGTATATAATAAACTTTATACGTTCATATATTGATCTTAAACTTTTAAACTAGTTTTATTAAAAGATAAACGGAGTTCGGTTAGAGAAACTAACGTATGACATATAAGAAATTGTATGAAACTCTTATGGGTGTGGTACCATTATATAAAATAAATTATTATTCATAGTAAACGACATACGAAGGCTCAAGTATCAAGCAATAATGGAGTACCGTTAAAAGTATATAATAAACTTTATAAGAAATTGTATGAGACTCTTATGGGTGTAGTACCATCACACGAAATAAATTATTATGCGTAGTAAACAAAATACGAAGGCTCAAGTATCAAGCAAGAATGAGGTACCGTTAAAAGTGTATAATAAAGTTCATATGTTAGTATGTTTATCTTAAACTTCTAAACGAGTTTTACTACAAGATAAACAGAGTTCAGTTAAAAACTTACAAACGAGATATACGAAATTGTATGAAACTCTTATGGGTGTGGTACCATCATACAAAATAAATTATTATTCATAGTAAACGACATGCGAAGGCTCAAGTAGCATGCAAGAATGGAGTTACGTTAAAAGTATACAATAAACTTTATACGTTAGTGTGTTTATGTTATACTTTTAAACGAGTTTTATTACAAGATAAACGAAGTTCGGTTAGATAAACTTACGTACGAGATATACGAAATTGTATGAAACTCTTATGCGTGTGGTACCATCATACGAAATAAATTATTATTCATAGTAAACGACATACGAAGGCTCAAATATCAAGCAATAATGGAGTACCGTTAAAAGTGTATAATAAACTTCATGCGTTAATATGATTATCTTAAATTCCTAAACTAGTTTTACTACAAGGTAAACAGAGTTCAGTTAAAAATGTTACGAACGAGATATAAGAAATTGTATGAAACTCTTATGGGTATGGTACTATCATACAAAAGATATTATTATTCATACTAAACTACAAACTAAGGCTCAAGTAGCATGCAAGAATGGAGTACTGTTAAAAGTATATAATAAACTTTATACGTTCGTATATTGATCTTAAACTTTTAAACTAGTTTTATTAAAAGATAAACGGAGTTCGGTTAGAGAAACTAACGTATGACATATAAGAAATTGTATGAAACTCTTATGGGTGTGGTACCATTATATAAAATAAATTATTATTCATAGTAAACGACATACGAAGGCTCAAGTATCAAGCAATAATGGAGTACCGTTAAAAGAGTTAAATAAATTTCATACGTTAGTATGATTATCTTAAACTTATAAATGAGTTTTCCTACAAGATAAACATAGTTCAGTTAAAAATGTTACGAACGAGATATAAGAAATTGTATGAAACTCTTATAGGTATGGTACCATCATACAAAAGAAATTATTATTCATACTAAACGACATACGAAGGCTCAAGTAGCATGCAAGAAAGGAGTACTGTTAAAAGTATATAATAAACTTTATACCTTCGTATGTTTATCTTAAACTTTTAAAAGTGTTTTATCACAAGATAAACGGAGTTCGGTTAAAGAAACTTACGTATGAGATATAAGAAATTGTATGAGACTCTTATGGGTGTAGTACCATCACACTAAATAAATTATTATGCGTAGTAAACAAAATACGAAGGCTAAAGTATCAAGCAAGAATGAGGTACCGTTAAAAGTGTATAATAAAGTTCATATGTTAGTATGTTTATCTTAAACTTCTAAACGACTTTTACTACAAGATAAACAGAGTTCAGTTAAAAACTTACGAACGAGATATACGAAATTGTATGAAACTCTTATGGGTGTGGTACCATCATACAAAATAAATTATTATTCATAGTAAACGACATACGAAGGCTCAAGTAGCATGCAAGAATGGAGTTACGTTAAAAGTATACAATAAACTTTATACGTTAGTGTGTTTATGTTATACTTTTAAACGAGTTTTATTACAAGATAAACGGAGTTCGGTTAGATAAACTTACGTACGAGATATACGAAATTGTATGAAACTCTTATGCGTGTGGTACCATCATACGAAATAAATTATTATTCATAGTAAACGACATACGAAGGCTCAAATATCAAGCAATAATGGAGTACCGTTAAAAGTGTATAATAAACTTCATGCGTTAATATGATTATCTTAAATTCCTAAACTAGTTTTACTACAAGATAAACAGAGTTCAGTTAAAAATGTTACGAACGAGATATAAGAAATTGTATGAAACTCTTATGGGTATGGTACTATCATACAAAAGATATTATTATTCATACTAAACTACAAACGAAGGCTCAAGTAGCATGCAAGAATGGAGTACTGTTAAAAGTATATAATAAACTTTATACGTTCGTATATTGATCTTAAACTTTTAAACTAGTTTTATTAAAAGATAAACGGAGTTCGGTTAGAGAAACTAACGTATGACATATAAGAAATTGTATGAAACTCTTATGGGTGTGGTACCATTATATAAAATAAATTATTATTCATAGTAAACGACATACGAAGGCTCAAGTATCAAGCAATAATGGAGTACCGTTAAAAGTATATAATAAACTTTATAAGAAATTGTATGAGACTCTTATGGGTGTAGTACCATCACACGAAATAAATTATTATGCGTAGTAAACAAAATACGAAGGCTCAAGTATCAAGCAAGAATGAGGTACCGTTAAAAGTGTATAATAAAGTTCATATGTTAGTATGTTTATCTTAAACTTCTAAACGAGTTTTACTACAAGATAAACAGAGTTCAGTTAAAAACTTACAAACGAGATATACGAAATTGTATGAAACTCTTATGGGTGTGGTACCATCATACAAAATAAATTATTATTCATAGTAAACGACATGCGAAGGCTCAAGTAGCATGCAAGAATGGAGTTACGTTAAAAGTATACAATAAACTTTATACGTTAGTGTGTTTATGTTATACTTTTAAACGAGTTTTATTACAAGATAAACGAAGTTCGGTTAGATAAACTTACGTACGAGATATACGAAATTGTATGAAACTCTTATGCGTGTGGTACCATCATACGAAATAAATTATTATTCATAGTAAACGACATACGAAGGCTCAAATATCAAGCAATAATGGAGTACCGTTAAAAGTGTATAATAAACTTCATGCGTTAATATGATTATCTTAAATTCCTAAACTAGTTTTACTACAAGGTAAACAGAGTTCAGTTAAAAATGTTACGAACGAGATATAAGAAATTGTATGAAACTCTTATGGGTATGGTACTATCATACAAAAGATATTATTATTCATACTAAACTACAAACTAAGGCTCAAGTAGCATGCAAGAATGGAGTACTGTTAAAAGTATATAATAAACTTTATACGTTCGTATATTGATCTTAAACTTTTAAACTAGTTTTATTAAAAGATAAACGGAGTTCGGTTAGAGAAACTAACGTATGACATATAAGAAATTGTATGAAACTCTTATGGGTGTGGTACCATTATATAAAATAAATTATTATTCATAGTAAACGACATACGAAGGCTCAAGTATCAAGCAATAATGGAGTACCGTTAAAAGAGTTAAATAAATTTCATACGTTAGTATGATTATCTTAAACTTATAAATGATTTTTCCTATAAGATAAACATAGTTCAGTTAAAAATGTTACGAACGAGATATAAGAAATTGTATGAAACTCTTATGGGTTGGTACCATCATACAAAATAAATTATTATTCATACTAAACGACATACGAAGGCTCAAGTAGCGTTAAAGAAAGGAGTACTGTTAAAAGTATATAATAAACTTTATACCTTCGTATGTTTATCTTAAACTTTTAAAAGTGTTTTATCACAAGATAAACGGAGTTCGGTTAAAGAAACTTACGTATGAGATATAAGAAATTGTATGAGACTCTTATGGGTGTAGTCCCATCACACGAAATAAATTATTATGCGTAGTAAACAAAATACGAAGGCTAAATTATCAAGCAAAAATGAGGTACCGTTTAAAGTGTATAATAAAGTTCATATGTTAGTATGTTTATCTTAAACTTCTAAACGACTTTTACTACAAGATAAACAGAGTTCAGTTAAAAACTTACGAACGAGATATACGAAATTGTATGAAACTCTTATGGGTGTGGTACCATCATACAAAATAAATTATTATTCATAGTAAACGACATACGAAGGCTCAAGTAGCATGCAAGAATGGAGTTACGTTAAAAGTATACAATAAACTTTATACGTTAGTGTGTTTATGTTATACTTTTAAACGAGTTTTATTACAAGATAAACGGAGTTTGGTTAGAGAAACTTACGTACGAGATATACGAAATTGTATGAAACTCTTATGCGTGTGGTACCATCATACGAAATAAATTATTATTCATAGTAAACGACATACGAAGGCTCAAGTATCAAGCAATAATGGAGTACCGTTAAAAGTGTATAATAAACTTCATGCGTTAATATGATTATCTTAAACTCCTAAACTAGTTTTACTACAAGATAAACAAAGTTCAGTTAAAAATGTTACGAACGAGATATAAGAAATTGTATGAAACTCTTATGGGTATGGTACTATCATACAAAAGATATTATTATTCATAGTAAACTAACAACGAAGGCTCAAGTAGCATGCAAGAATGGAGTACCGTTAAAAGTATATAATAAACTTTATACGTTCGTATATTGATCTTAAACTTTTAAACTAGTTTTATTAAAAGATAAACGGAGTTCGGTTAGAGAAACTAACTTATGACATATAAGAAATTGTATGAAACTCTTATGGGTGTGCTACCATTATATAAAATAAATTATTATTCATAGTAAACGACATACGAAGGCTCAAGTATCAAGCAATAATGGAGTACCGTTAAAAGAGTTAAATAAATTTCATACGTTAGTATGATTATCTTAAACTTATAAATGAGTTTTCCTACAAGATGAACATAGTTCAGTTAAAAATGTTACGAACGAGATATAAGAAATTGTATGAAACTCTTATGGGTATGGTACCATCATACAAAAGAAATTATTATTCATACTAAACGACATACGAAGGCTCAAGTAGCATGCAAGAAAGGAGTACTGTTAAAAGTATATAATAAACTTTATACCTTCGTATGTTTATCTTAAACTTTTAAAAGTGTTTTATCACAAGATAAACGGAGTTCGGTTAAAGAAACTTACGTATGAGATATAAGAAATTGTATGAGACTCTTATGGGTGTAGTCCCATCACACGAAATAAATTATTATGCGTAGTAAACAAAATACGAAGGCTAAATTATCAAGCAAAAATGAGGTACCGTTTAAAGTGTATAATAAAGTTCATATGTTAGTATGTTTATCTTAAACTTCTAAACGACTTTTACTACAAGATAAACAGAGTTCAGTTAAAAACTTACGAACGAGATATACGAAATTGTATGAAACTCTTATGGGTGTGGTACCATCATACAAAATAAATTATTATTCATAGTAAACGACATACGAAGGCTCAAGTAGCATGCAAGAATGGAGTTACGTTAAAAGTATACAATAAACTTTATACGTTAGTGTGTTTATGTTATACTTTTAAACGAGTTTTATTACAAGATAAACGGAGTTTGGTTAGAGAAACTTACGTACGAGATATACGAAATTGTATGAAACTCTTATGCGTGTGGTACCATCATACGAAATAAATTATTATTCATAGTAAACGACATACGAAGGCTCAAGTATCAAGCAATAATGGAGTACCGTTAAAAGTGTATAATAAACTTCATGCGTTAATATGATTATCTTAAACTCCTAAACTAGTTTTACTACAAGATAAACAAAGTTCAGTTAAAAATGTTACGAACGAGATATAAGAAATTGTATGAAACTCTTATGGGTATGGTACTATCATACAAAAGATATTATTATTCATAGTAAACTAACAACGAAGGCTCAAGTAGCATGCAAGAATGGAGTACCGTTAAAAGTATATAATAAACTTTATACGTTCGTATATTGATCTTAAACTTTTAAACTAGTTTTATTAAAAGATAAACGGAGTTCGGTTAGAGAAACTAACTTATGACATATAAGAAATTGTATGAAACTCTTATGGGTGTGCTACCATTATATAAAATAAATTATTATTCATAGTAAACGACATACGAAGGCTCAAGTATCAAGCAATAATGGAGTACCGTTAAAAGAGTTAAATAAATTTCATACGTTAGTATGATTATCTTAAACTTATAAATGAGTTTTCCTACAAGATGAACATAGTTCAGTTAAAAATGTTACGAACGAGATATAAGAAATTGTATGAAACTCTTATGGGTATGGTACCATCATACAAAAGAAATTATTATTCATACTAAACGACATACGAAGGCTCAAGTAGCATGCAAGAAAGGAGTACTGTTAAAAGTATATAATAAACTTTATACCTTCGTATGTTTATCTTAAACTTTTAAAAGTGTTTTATCACAAGATAAACGGAGTTCGGTTAAAGAAACTTACGTATGAGATATAAGAAATTGTATGAGACTCTTATGGGTGTAGTACCATCACACGAAATAAATTATTATGCGTAGTAAACAAAATACGAAGGCTAAATTATCAAGCAAAAATGAGGTACCGTTTAAAGTGTATAATAAAGTTCATATGTTAGTATGTTTATCTTAAACTTCTAAACGACTTTTACTACAAGATAAACAGAGTTCAGTTAAAAACTTACGAACGAGATATACGAAATTGTATGAAACTCTTATGGGTGTGGTACCATCATACAAAATAAATTATTATTCATAGTAAACGACATACGAAGGCTCAAGTAGCATGCAAGAATGGAGTTACGTTAAAAGTATACAATAAACTTTATACGTTAGTGTGTTTATGTTATACTTTTAAACGAGTTTTATTACAAGATAAACGGAGTTTGGTTAGAGAAACTTACGTACGAGATATACGAAATTGTATGAAACTCTTATGCGTGTGGTACCATCATACGAAATAAATTATTATTCATAGTAAACGACATACGAAGGCTCAAGTATCAAGCAATAATGGAGTACCGTTAAAAGTGTATAATAAACTTCATGCGTTAATATGATTATCTTAAACTCCTAAACTAGTTTTACTACAAGATAAACAAAGTTCAGTTAAAAATGTTACGAACGAGATATAAGAAATTGTATGAAACTCTTATGGGTATGGTACTATCATACAAAAGATATTATTATTCATAGTAAACTAACAACGAAGGCTCAAGTAGCATGCAAGAATGGAGTACCGTTAAAAGTATATAATAAACTTTATACGTTCGTATATTGATCTTAAACTTTTAAACTAGTTTTATTAAAAGATAAACGGAGTTCGGTTAGAGAAACTAACTTATGACATATAAGAAATTGTATGAAACTCTTATGGGTGTGCTACCATTATATAAAATAAATTATTATTCATAGTAAACGACATACGAAGGCTCAAGTATCAAGCAATAATGGAGTACCGTTAAAAGAGTTAAATAAATTTCATACGTTAGTATGATTATCTTAAACTTATAAATGAGTTTTCCTACAAGATGAACATAGTTCAGTTAAAAATGTTACGAACGAGATATAAGAAATTGTATGAAACTCTTATGGGTATGGTACCATCATACAAAAGAAATTATTATTCATACTAAACGACATACGAAGGCTCAAGTAGCATGCAAGAAAGGAGTACTGTTAAAAGTATATAATAAACTTTATACCTTCGTATGTTTATCTTAAACTTTTAAAAGTGTTTTATCACAAGATAAACGGAGTTCGGTTAAAGAAACTTACGTATGAGATATAAGAAATTGTATGAGACTCTTATGGGTGTAGTCCCATCACACGAAATAAATTATTATGCGTAGTAAACAAAATACGAAGGCTAAATTATCAAGCAAAAATGAGGTACCGTTTAAAGTGTATAATAAAGTTCATATGTTAGTATGTTTATCTTAAACTTCTAAACGACTTTTACTACAAGATAAACAGAGTTCAGTTAAAAACTTACGAACGAGATATACGAAATTGTATGAAACTCTTATGGGTGTGGTACCATCATACAAAATAAATTATTATTCATAGTAAACGACATACGAAGGCTCAAGTAGCATGCAAGAATGGAGTTACGTTAAAAGTATACAATAAACTTTATACGTTAGTGTGTTTATGTTATACTTTTAAACGAGTTTTATTACAAGATAAACGGAGTTTGGTTAGAGAAACTTACGTACGAGATATACGAAATTGTATGAAACTCTTATGCGTGTGGTACCATCATACGAAATAAATTATTATTCATAGTAAACGACATACGAAGGCTCAAGTATCAAGCAATAATGGAGTACCGTTAAAAGTGTATAATAAACTTCATGCGTTAATATGATTATCTTAAACTCCTAAACTAGTTTTACTACAAGATAAACAAAGTTCAGTTAAAAATGTTACGAACGAGATATAAGAAATTGTATGAAACTCTTATGGGTATGGTACTATCATACAAAAGATATTATTATTCATAGTAAACTAACAACGAAGGCTCAAGTAGCATGCAAGAATGGAGTACCGTTAAAAGTATATAATAAACTTTATACGTTCGTATATTGATCTTAAACTTTTAAACTAGTTTTATTAAAAGATAAACGGAGTTCGGTTAGAGAAACTAACTTATGACATATAAGAAATTGTATGAAACTCTTATGGGTGTGCTACCATTATATAAAATAAATTATTATTCATAGTAAACGACATACGAAGGCTCAAGTATCAAGCAATAATGGAGTACCGTTAAAAGAGTTAAATAAATTTCATACGTTAGTATGATTATCTTAAACTTATAAATGAGTTTTCCTACAAGATGAACATAGTTCAGTTAAAAATGTTACGAACGAGATATAAGAAATTGTATGAAACTCTTATGGGTATGGTACCATCATACAAAAGAAATTATTATTCATACTAAACGACATACGAAGGCTCAAGTAGCATGCAAGAAAGGAGTACTGTTAAAAGTATATAATAAACTTTATACCTTCGTATGTTTATCTTAAACTTTTAAAAGTGTTTTATCACAAGATAAACGGAGTTCGGTTAAAGAAACTTACGTATGAGATATAAGAAATTGTATGAGACTCTTATGGGTGTAGTACCATCACACGAAATAAATTATTATGCGTAGTAAACAAAATACGAAGGCTAAAGTATCAAGCAAAAATGAGGTACCGTTTAAAGTGTATAATAAAGTTCATATGTTAGTATGTTTATCTTAAACTTCTAAAAAACTTTTACTACAAGATAAACAGAGTTCAGTTAAAAACTTACGAACGAGATATACGAAATTGTATGAAACTCTTATGGGTGTGGTACCATCATACAAAATAAATTATTATTCATAGTAAACGACATACGAAGGCTCAAGTAGCATGCAAGAATGGAGTTACGTTAAAAGTATACAATAAACTTTATACGTTAGTGTGTTTATGTTATACTTTTAAACGAGTTTTATTACAAGATAAACGGAGTTTGGTTAGAGAAACTTACGTACGAGATATACGAAATTGTATGAAACTCTTATGCGTGTGGTACCATCATACGAAATAAATTATTATTCATAGTAAACGACATACGAAGGCTCAAGTAGCATTAAAGAAAGGAGTACTGTTAAAAGTATATAATAAACTTTATACCTTCGTATGTTTATCTTAAACTTTTAAAAGTGTTTTATCACAAGATAAACGGAGTTCGGTTAAAGAAACTTACGTATTAGATATAAGAAATTGTATGAGACTCTTATGGGTGTAGTCCCATCACACGAAATAAATTATTATGCGTACTAAACAAAATACGAAGGCTAAAGTATCAAGCAAGAATGAGGTACCGTTAAAAGTGTATAATAAAGTTCATATGTTAGTATGTTTATCTTAAACTTCTAAACGACTTTTACTACAAGATAAACAGAGTTCAGTTAAAAACTTACGAACGAGATATACGAAATTGTATGAAACTCTTATGGGTGTGGTACCATCATACAAAATAAATTATTATTCATAGTAAACGACATACGAAGGCTCAAGTAGCATGCAAGAATGGAGTTACGTTAAAAGTATACAATAAACTTTATACGTTAGTGTGTTTATGTTATACTTTTAAACGAGTTTTATTACAAGATAAACGGAGTTTGGTTAGAGAAACTTACGTACGAGATATACGAAATTGTATGAAACTCTTATGCGTGTGGTACCATCATACGAAATAAATTATTATTCATAGTAAACGACATACGAAGGCTCAAGTATCAAGCAATAATGGAGTACCGTTAAAAGTGTATAATAAACTTCATGCGTTAATATGATTATCTTAAACTCCTAAACTAGTTTTACTACAAGATAAACAAAGTTCAGTTAAAAATGTTACGAACGAGATATAAGAAATTGTATGAAACTCTTATGGGTATGGTACTATCATACAAAAGATATTATTATTCATAGTAAACTAACAACGAAGGCTCAAGTAGCATGCAAGAATGGAGTACCGTTAAAAGTATATAATAAACTTTATACGTTCGTATATTGATCTTAAACTTTTAAACTAGTTTTATTAAAAGATAAACGGAGTTCGGTTAGAGAAACTAACTTATGACATATAAGAAATTGTATGAAACTCTTATGGGTGTGCTACCATTATATAAAATAAATTATTATTCATAGTAAACGACATACGAAGGCTCAAGTATCAAGCAATAATGGAGTACCGTTAAAAGAGTTAAATAAATTTCATACGTTAGTATGATTATCTTAAACTTATAAATGAGTTTTCCTACAAGATGAACATAGTTCAGTTAAAAATGTTACGAACGAGATATAAGAAATTGTATGAAACTCTTATGGGTATGGTACCATCATACAAAAGAAATTATTATTCATACTAAACGACATACGAAGGCTCAAGTAGCATGCAAGAAAGGAGTACTGTTAAAAGTATATAATAAACTTTATACCTTCGTATGTTTATCTTAAACTTTTAAAAGTGTTTTATCACAAGATAAACGGAGTTCGGTTAAAGAAACTTACGTATGAGATATAAGAAATTGTATGAGACTCTTATGGGTGTAGTCCCATCACACGAAATAAATTATTATGCGTAGTAAACAAAATACGAAGGCTAAATTATCAAGCAAAAATGAGGTACCGTTTAAAGTGTATAATAAAGTTCATATGTTAGTATGTTTATCTTAAACTTCTAAACGACTTTTACTACAAGATAAACAGAGTTCAGTTAAAAACTTACGAACGAGATATACGAAATTGTATGAAACTCTTATGGGTGTGGTACCATCATACAAAATAAATTATTATTCATAGTAAACGACATACGAAGGCTCAAGTAGCATGCAAGAATGGAGTTACGTTAAAAGTATACAATAAACTTTATACGTTAGTGTGTTTATGTTATACTTTTAAACGAGTTTTATTACAAGATAAACGGAGTTTGGTTAGAGAAACTTACGTACGAGATATACGAAATTGTATGAAACTCTTATGCGTGTGGTACCATCATACGAAATAAATTATTATTCATAGTAAACGACATACGAAGGCTCAAGTATCAAGCAATAATGGAGTACCGTTAAAAGTGTATAATAAACTTCATGCGTTAATATGATTATCTTAAACTCCTAAACTAGTTTTACTACAAGATAAACAAAGTTCAGTTAAAAATGTTACGAACGAGATATAAGAAATTGTATGAAACTCTTATGGGTATGGTACTATCATACAAAAGATATTATTATTCATAGTAAACTAACAACGAAGGCTCAAGTAGCATGCAAGAATGGAGTACCGTTAAAAGTATATAATAAACTTTATACGTTCGTATATTGATCTTAAACTTTTAAACTAGTTTTATTAAAAGATAAACGGAGTTCGGTTAGAGAAACTAACTTATGACATATAAGAAATTGTATGAAACTCTTATGGGTGTGCTACCATTATATAAAATAAATTATTATTCATAGTAAACGACATACGAAGGCTCAAGTATCAAGCAATAATGGAGTACCGTTAAAAGAGTTAAATAAATTTCATACGTTAGTATGATTATCTTAAACTTATAAATGAGTTTTCCTACAAGATGAACATAGTTCAGTTAAAAATGTTACGAACGAGATATAAGAAATTGTATGAAACTCTTATGGGTATGGTACCATCATACAAAAGAAATTATTATTCATACTAAACGACATACGAAGGCTCAAGTAGCATGCAAGAAAGGAGTACTGTTAAAAGTATATAATAAACTTTATACCTTCGTATGTTTATCTTAAACTTTTAAAAGTGTTTTATCACAAGATAAACGGAGTTCGGTTAAAGAAACTTACGTATGAGATATAAGAAATTGTATGAGACTCTTATGGGTGTAGTACCATCACACGAAATAAATTATTATGCGTAGTAAACAAAATACGAAGGCTAAAGTATCAAGCAAAAATGAGGTACCGTTTAAAGTGTATAATAAAGTTCATATGTTAGTATGTTTATCTTAAACTTCTAAAAAACTTTTACTACAAGATAAACAGAGTTCAGTTAAAAACTTACGAACGAGATATACGAAATTGTATGAAACTCTTATGGGTGTGGTACCATCATACAAAATAAATTATTATTCATAGTAAACGACATACGAAGGCTCAAGTAGCATGCAAGAATGGAGTTACGTTAAAAGTATACAATAAACTTTATACGTTAGTGTGTTTATGTTATACTTTTAAACGAGTTTTATTACAAGATAAACGGAGTTTGGTTAGAGAAACTTACGTACGAGATATACGAAATTGTATGAAACTCTTATGCGTGTGGTACCATCATACGAAATAAATTATTATTCATAGTAAACGACATACGAAGGCTCAAGTAGCATTAAAGAAAGGAGTACTGTTAAAAGTATATAATAAACTTTATACCTTCGTATGTTTATCTTAAACTTTTAAAAGTGTTTTATCACAAGATAAACGGAGTTCGGTTAAAGAAACTTACGTATTAGATATAAGAAATTGTATGAGACTCTTATGGGTGTAGTACCATCACACGAAATAAATTATTATGCGTACTAAACAAAATACGAAGGCTAAAGTATCAAGCAAGAATGAGGTACCGTTAAAAGTGTATAATAAAGTTCATATGTTAGTATGTTTATCTTAAACTTCTAAACGACTTTTACTACAAGATAAACAGAGTTCAGTTAAAAACTTACGAACGAGATATACGAAATTGTATGAAACTCTTATGGGTGTGGTACCATCATACAAAATAAATTATTATTCATAGTAAACGACATACGAAGGCTCAAGTTGCATGCAAGAATGGAGTTACGTTAAAAGTATACAATAAACTTTATACGTTAGTGTGTTTATGTTATACTTTTAAACGAGTTTTATTACAAGATAAACGGAGTTCGGTTAGATAAACTTACGTACGAGATATACGAAATTGTATGAAACTCTTATGCGTGTGGTACCATCATACGAAATAAATTATTATTCATAGTAAACGACATACGAAGGCTCAAATATCAAGCAATAATGGAGTACCGTTAAAAGTGTATAATAAACTTCATGCGTTAATATGATTATCTTAAATTCCTAAACTAGTTTTACTACAAGATAAACAGAGTTCAGTTAAAAATGTTACGAACGAGATATAAGAAATTGTATGAAACTCTTATGGGTATGGTACTATCATACAAAAGATATTATTATTCATACTAAACTACAAACGAAGGCTCAAGTAGCATGCAAGAATGGAGTACTGTTAAAAGTATATAATAAACTTTATACGTTCGTATATTGATCTTAAACTTTTAAACTAGTTTTATTAAAAGATAAACGGAGTTCGGTTAGAGAAACTAACGTATGACATATAAGAAATTGTATGAAACTCTTATGGGTGTGGTACCATTATATAAAATAAATTATTATTCATAGTAAACGACATACGAAGGCTCAAGTATCAAGCAATAATGGAGTACCGTTAAAAGTATATAATAAACTTTATAAAAGTGTTTTATCACAAGATAAACGGAGTTCGGTTAAAGAAACTTACGTATGAGATATAAGAAATTGTATGAGACTCTTATGGGTGTAGTACCATCACACGAAATAAATTATTATGCGTAGTAAACAAAATACGAAGGCTAAAGTATCAAGAAAGAATGAGGTACCGTTAAAAGTGTATAATAAAGTTCATATGTTAGTATGTTTATCTTAAACTTCTAAACGAGTTTTACTACAAGATAAACAGAGTTCAGTTAAAAACTTACGAACGAGATATACGAAATTGTATTAAACTCTTATGGGGGTGGTACCATCAAACAAAATAAATTATTATTCATAGTAAACTAACAACGAAGGCTCAAGTAGCATGCAAGAATGGAGTACCGTTAAAAGTATATAATAAACTTTATACGTTCGTATATTGATCTTAAACTTTTAAACTAGTTTTATTAAAAGATAAACGGAGTTCGGTTAGAGAAACTAACGTATGACATATAAGAAATTGTATGAAACTCTTATGGGTGTGGTACCATTATATAAAATAAATTATTATTCATAGTAAACGACATACGAAGGCTCAAGTATCAAGCAATAATGGAGTACCGTTAAAAGAGTTAAATAAATTTCAGACGTTAGTATGATTATCTTAAACTTATAAATGAGTTTTCCTACAAGATAAACATAGTTCAGTTAAAAATGTTACGAACGAGTTATAAGAAATTGTATGAAACTCTTATGGGTATGGTACCATCATACAAAAGAAATTATTATTCATACTAAACGACATACGAAGGCTCAAGTAGCATGCAAGAAAGGAGTACTGTTAAAAGTATATAATAAACTTTATACCTTCGTATGTTTATCTTAAACCTTTAAAAGTGTTTTATCACAAGATAAACGGAGTTCGGTTAAAGAAACTTACGTATGAGATATAAGAAATTGTATGAGACTCTTATGGGTGTAGTACCGTCACACGAAATAAATTATTATGCGTAGTAAACAAAATACGAAGGCTCAAGTATCAAGAAAGAATGAGGTACCGTTAAAAGTGTATGATAAAGTTCATATGTTAGTATGTTTATCTTAAACTTCTAAACGAGTTTTACTACAAGATAAACAGAGGTCAGTTAAAAACTTACGAACGAGATATACGAAATTGTATTAAACTCTTATGGGGGTGGTACCATCAAACAAAATAAATTATTATTCATAGTAAACGACATACAAAGGCTCACGTAGGATGCAAGAATGGAGTACCGTTAAAAGTATATAATAAACTTTATACGTTTGTATGTTTATCTTAAACTTCTAAACGAGTTTTACTACAAGATAAACAGAGTTCAGTTAAAAACTTACGAACGAGATATAAGAAATTGTATGAAACTCTTATGGGTTGGTACCATCATACAAAAGAAATTATTATTCATACTAAACGACATACGAAGGCTCAAGTAGCATTAAAGAAAGGAGTACTGTTAAAAGTATATAATAAACTTTATACCTTCGTATGTTTATCTTAAACTTTTAAAAGTGTTTTATCACAAGATAAACGGAGTTCGGTTAAAGAAACTTACGTATGAGATATAAGAAATTGTATGAGACTCTTATGGGTGTAGTACCATCACACGAAATAAATTATTATGCGTAGTAAACAAAATACGAAGGCTAAAGTATCAAGAAAGAATGAGGTACCGTTAAAAGTGTATAATAAAGTTCATATGTTAGTATGTTTATCTTAAACTTCTAAACGAGTTTTACTACAAGATAAACAGAGTTCAGTTAAAAACTTACGAACGAGATATACGAAATTGTATTAAACTCTTATGGGGGTGGTACCATCAAACAAAATAAATTATTATTCATAGTAAACGACATACAAAGGCTCACGTAGGATCCAAGAATGGAGTACCGTTAAAAGTATATAATAAACTTTATACGTTTGTATGTTTATCTTAAACTTCTAAACGAGTTTTACTACAAGATAAACAGAGTTCAGTTAAAAACTTACGAACGAGATATACGAAATTGTATGAAATTCTTATGGCTGTGGTACCATCATACAAAATAAATTATTATTCATAGTAAACGACATACGAAGGCTCAAGTAGCATGCAAGAATGGAGTTACGTTAAAAGTATACAATAAACTTTATACGTTAGTGTGTTTATGTTATACTTTTAAACGAGTTTTATTACAAGATAAACGGAGTTTGGTTAGAGAAACTTACGTACGAGATATACGAAATTGTATGAAACTCTTATGCGTGTGGTACCATCATACGAAATAAATTATTATTCATAGTAAACGACATACGAAGGCTCAAGTAGCATTAAAGAAAGGAGTACTGTTAAAAGTATATAATAAACTTTATACCTTCGTATGTTTATCTTAAACTTTTAATAGTGTTTTATCACAAGATAAACGGAGTTCGGTTAAAGAAACTTACGTATGAGATATAAGAAATTGTATGAGACTCTTATGGGTGTAGTACCATCACACGAAATAAATTATTATGCGTAGTAAACAAAATACGAAGGCTAAAGTATCAAGCAAGAATGAGGTACCGTTAAAAGTGTATAATAAAGTTCATATGTTAGTATGTTTATCTTAAACTTCTAAACGACTTTTACTACAAGATAAACAGAGTTCAGTTAAAAACTTACGAACGAGATATACGAAATTGTATGAAACTCTTATGGTTGTGGTACCATCATTCAAAATAAATTATTATTCATAGTAAACGACATACGAAGGCTCAAGTAGCATGCAAGAATGGAGTTACGTTAAAAGTATACAATAAACTTTATACGTTTGTATGTTTATCTTAAACTTCTAAACGAGTTATACTACAAGATAAACAGAGTTCAGTTAAAAACTTACGAACGAGATATACGAAATTGTATTAAACTCTTATGGGGGTGGTACCATCAAACAAAATAAATTATTATTCATAGTAAACGACATACAAAGGCTCACGTAGGATCCAAGAATGGAGTACCGTTAAAAGTATATAATAAACTTTATACGTTTGTATGTTTATCTTAAACTTCTAAACGAGTTTTACTACAAGATAAACAGAGTTCAGTTAAAAACTTACGAACGAGATATACGAAATTGTATGAAACTCTTATGGGTGTGGTACCATCATACAAAATAAATTATTATTCATAGTAAACGACATACGAAGGCTCAAGTAGCATGCAAGAATGGAGTTACGTTAAAAGTGCATAATAAACTTCATGCGTTAATATGATTATCTTAAACTCCTAAACTAGTTTTACTACAAGATAAACAAAGTTCAGTTAAAAATGTTACGAACGAGATATAAGAAATTGTATGAAACTCTTATGGGTATGGTACTATCATACAAAAGATATTATTATTCATAGTAAACTAACAACGAAGGCTCAAGTAGCATGCAAGAATGGAGTACCGTTAAAAGTATATAATAAACTTTATACGTTCGTATATTGATCTTAAACTTTTAAACTAGTTTTATTAAAAGATAAACGGAGTTCGGTTAGAGAAACTAACGTATGACATATAAGAAATTGTATGAAACTCTTATGGGTGTGGTACCATTATATAAAATAAATTATTATTCATAGTAAACGACATACGAAGGCTCAAGTATCAAGCAATAATGGAGTACCGTTAAAAGAGTTAAATAAATTTCATACGTTAGTATGATTATCTTAAACTTATAAATGAGTTTTCCTACAAGATAAACATAGTTCAGTTAAAAATGTTACGAACGAGATATAAGAAATTGTATGAAACTCTTATGGGTATGGTACCATCATACAAAAGAAATTATTATTCATACTAAACGACATACGAAGGCTCAAGTAGCATGCAAGAAAGGAGTACTGTTAAAAGTATATAATAAACTTTATACCTTCGTATGTTTATCTTAAACCTTTAAAAGTGTTTTATCACAAGATAAACGGAGTTCGGTTAAAGAAACTTACGTATGAGATATAAGAAATTGTATGAGACTCTTATGGGTGTAGTACCGTCACACGAAATAAATTATTATGCGTAGTAAACAAAATACGAAGGCTCAAGTATCAAGAAAGAATGAGGTACCGTTAAAAGTGTATGATAAAGTTCATATGTTAGTATGTTTATCTTAAACTTCTAAACGAGTTTTACTACAAGATAAACAGAGGTCAGTTAAAAACTTACGAACGAGATATACGAAATTGTATTAAACTCTTATGGGGGTGGTACCATCAAACAAAATAAATTATTATTCATAGTAAACGACATACAAAGGCTCACGTAGGATGCAAGAATGGAGTACCGTTAAAAGTATATAATAAACTTTATACGTTTGTATGTTTATCTTAAACTTCTAAACGAGTTTTACTACAAGATAAACAGAGTTCAGTTAAAAACTTACGAACGAGATATAAGAAATTGTATGAAACTCTTATGGGTTGGTACCATCATACAAAAGAAATTATTATTCATACTAAACGACATACGAAGGCTCAAGTAGCATTAAAGAAAGGAGTACTGTTAAAAGTATATAATAAACTTTATACCTTCGTATGTTTATCTTAAACTTTTAAAAGTGTTTTATCACAAGATAAACGGAGTTCGGTTAAAGAAACTTACGTATGAGATATAAGAAATTGTATGAGACTCTTATGGGTGTAGTACCATCACACGAAATAAATTATTATGCGTAGTAAACAAAATACGAAGGCTAAAGTATCAAGAAAGAATGAGGTACCGTTAAAAGTGTATAATAAAGTTCATATGTTAGTATGTTTATCTTAAACTTCTAAACGAGTTTTACTACAAGATAAACAGAGTTCAGTTAAAAACTTACGAACGAGATATACGAAATTGTATTAAACTCTTATGGGGGTGGTACCATCAAACAAAATAAATTATTATTCATAGTAAACGACATACAAAGGCTCACGTAGGATCCAAGAATGGAGTACCGTTAAAAGTATATAATAAACTTTATACGTTTGTATGTTTATCTTAAACTTCTAAACGAGTTTTACTACAAGATAAACAGAGTTCAGTTAAAAACTTACGAACGAGATATACGAAATTGTATGAAATTCTTATGGCTGTGGTACCATCATACAAAATAAATTATTATTCATAGTAAACGACATACGAAGGCTCAAGTAGCATGCAAGAATGGAGTTACGTTAAAAGTATACAATAAACTTTATACGTTAGTGTGTTTATGTTATACTTTTAAACGAGTTTTATTACAAGATAAACGGAGTTTGGTTAGAGAAACTTACGTACGAGATATACGAAATTGTATGAAACTCTTATGCGTGTGGTACCATCATACGAAATAAATTATTATTCATAGTAAACGACATACGAAGGCTCAAGTAGCATTAAAGAAAGGAGTACTGTTAAAAGTATATAATAAACTTTATACCTTCGTATGTTTATCTTAAACTTTTAAAAGTGTTTTATCACAAGATAAAGGGAGTTCGGTTAAAGAAACTTACGTATGAGATATAAGAAATTGTATGAGACTCTTATGGGTGTAGTAGTACCATCACACGAAATAAATTATTATGCGTACTAAACAAAATACGAAGGCTAAAGTATCAAGCAAGAATGAGGTACCGTTAAAAGTGTATAATAAAGTTCATATGTTAGTATGTTTATCTTAAACTTCTAAACGACTTTTACTACAAGATAAACAGAGTTCAGTTAAAAACTTACGAACGAGATATACGAAATTGTATGAAACTCTTATGGGTGTGGTACCATCATACAAAATAAATTATTATTCATAGTAAACGACATACGAAGGCTCAAGTAGCATGCAAGAATGGAGTTACGTTAAAAGTATACAATAAACTTTATACGTTAGTGTGTTTATGTTATACTTTTAAACGAGTTTTATTACAAGATAAACGGAGTTTGGTTAGATAAACTTACGTACGAGATATACGAAATTGTATGAAACTCTTATGCGTGTGGTACCATCATACGAAATAAATTATTATTCATAGTAAACGACATACGAAGGCTCAAATATCAAGCAATAATGGAGTACCGTTAAAAGTGTATAATAAACTTCATGCGTTAATATGATTATCTTAAATTCCTAAACTAGTTTTACTACAAGATAAACAGAGTTCAGTTAAAAATGTTACGAACGAGATATAAGAAATTGTATGAAACTCTTATGGGTATGGTACTATCATACAAAAGATATTATTATTCATACTAAACTACAAACGAAGGCTCAAGTAGCATGCAAGAATGGAGTACTGTTAAAAGTATATAATAAACTTTATACGTTCGTATATTGATCTTAAACTTTTAAACTAGTTTTATTAAAAGATAAACGGAGTTCGGTTAGAGAAACTAACGTATGACATATAAGAAATTGTATGAAACTCTTATGGGTGTGGTACCATTATATAAATAAATTATTATTCATAGTAAACGACATACGAAGGCTCAAGTATCAAGCAATAATGGAGTACCGTTAAAAGAGTTAAATAAATTTCATACGTTAGTATGATTATCTTAAACTTATAAATGATTTTTCCTATAAGATAAACATAGTTCAGTTAAAAATGTTACGAACGAGATATAAGAAATTGTATGAAACTCTTATGGGTTGGTACCATCATACAAAATAAATTATTATGCATACTAAACGACATACGAAGGCTCAAGTAGCATTAAAGAAAGGAGTACTGTTAAAAGTATATAATAAACTTTATACCTTCGTATGTTTATCTTAAACTTTTAAAAGTGTTTTATCACAAGATAAACGGAGTTCGGTTAGAGAACCTTACGTATGAGATATAAGAAATTGTATGAGACTCTTATGGGTGTAGTACCATCACACGAAATAAATTATTATGCGTAGTAAACAAAATACGAAGGCTCAAGTATCAAGCAAGAATGAGGTACCGTTAAAAGTGTATAATAAAGTTCATATGTTAGTATGTTTATCTTAAACTTCTAAACGAGTTTTACTACAAGATAAACAGAGTTCAGTTAAAAACTTACGAACGAGATATACGAAATTGTATTAAACTCTTATGGGGGTGGTACCATCAAACAAAATAAATTATTATTCATAGTAAACGACATACAAAGGCTCACGTAGGATCCAAGAATGGAGTACCGTTAAAAGTATATAATAAACTTTATACGTTTGTATGTTTATCTTAAACTTCTAAACGAGTTTTACTACAAGATAAACAGAGTTCAGTTAAAAACTTACGAACGAGATATACGAAATTGTATGAAACTCTTATGGGTGTGGTACCATCATACAAAATAAATTATTATTCATAGTAAACGACATACGAAGGCTCAAGTAGCATGCAAGAATGGAGTTACGTTAAAAGTATACAATAAACTTTATACGTTAGTGTGTTTATGTTATACTTTTAAACGAGTTTTATTACAAGATAAACGGAGTTTGGTTAGAGAAACTTACGTACGAGATATACGAAATTGTATGAAACTCTTATGCGTGTGGTACCATCATACGAAATAAATTATTATTCATAGTAAACGACATACGAAGGCTCAAGTATCAAGCAATAATGGAGTACCGTTAAAAGTGCATAATAAACTTCATGCGTTAATATGATTATCTTAAACTCCTAAACTAGTTTTACTACAAGATAAACAAAGTTCAGTTAAAAATGTTACGAACGAGATATAAGAAATTGTATGAAACTCTTATGGGTATGGTACTATCATACAAAAGATATTATTATTCATAGTAAACTAACAACGAAGGCTCAAGTAGCATGCAAGAATGGAGTACCGTTAAAAGTATATAATAAACTTTATACGTTCGTATATTGATCTTAAACTTTTAAACTAGTTTTATTAAAAGATAAACGGAGTTCGGTTAGAGAAACTAACGTATGACATATAAGAAATTGTATGAAACTCTTATGGGTGTGGTACCATTATATAAAATAAATTATTATTCATAGTAAACGACATACGAAGGCTCAAGTATCAAGCAATAATGGAGTACCGTTAAAAGAGTTAAATAAATTTCATACGTTAGTATGATTATCTTAAACTTATAAATGAGTTTTCCTACAAGATAAACATAGTTCAGTTAAAAATGTTACGAACGAGATATAAGAAATTGTATGAAACTCTTATGGGTATGGTACCATCATACAAAAGAAATTATTATTCATACTAAACGACATACGAAGGCTCAAGTAGCATGCAAGAAAGGAGTACTGTTAAAAGTATATAATAAACTTTATACCTTCGTATGTTTATCTTAAACCTTTAAAAGTGTTTTATCACAAGATAAACGGAGTTCGGTTAAAGAAACTTACGTATGAGATATAAGAAATTGTATGAGACTCTTATGGGTGTAGTACCGTCACACGAAATAAATTATTATGCGTAGTAAATAAAATACGAAGGCTCAAGTATCAAGAAAGAATGAGGTACCGTTAAAAGTGTATGATAAAGTTCATATGTTAGTATGTTTATCTTAAACTTCTAAACGAGTTTTACTACAAGATAAACAGAGGTCAGTTAAAAACTTACGAACGAGATATACGAAATTGTATTAAACTCTTATGGGGGTGGTACCATCAAACAAAATAAATTATTATTCATAGTAAACGACATACAAAGGCTCACGTAGGATGCAAGAATGGAGTACCGTTAAAAGTATATAATAAACTTTATACGTTTGTATGTTTATCTTAAACTTCTAAACGAGTTTTACTACAAGATAAACAGAGTTCAGTTAAAAACTTACGAACGAGATATAAGAAATTGTATGAAACTCTTATGGGTTGGTACCATCATACAAAAGAAATTATTATTCATACTAAACGACATACGAAGGCTCAAGTAGCATTAAAGAAAGGAGTACTGTTAAAAGTATATAATAAACTTTATACCTTCGTATGTTTATCTTAAACTTTTAAAAGTGTTTTATCACAAGATAAACGGAGTTCGGTTAAAGAAACTTACGTATGAGATATAAGAAATTGTATGAGACTCTTATGGGTGTAGTACTATCACACGAAATAAATTATTATGCGTAGTAAACAAAATACGAAGGCTAAAGTATCAAGAAAGAATGAGGTACCGTTAAAAGTGTATAATAAAGTTCATATGTTAGTATGTTTATCTTAAACTTCTAAACGACTTTTACTACAAGATAAACAGAGTTCAGTTATAAACTTACGAACGAGATATACGAAATTGTATGAAACTCTTATGGGTGTGGTACCATCATACAAAATAAATTATTATTCATAGTAAACGACATACGAAGGCTCAAGTAGCATGCAAGAATGGAGTTACGTTAAAATTATACAATAAACTTTATACGTTAGTGTGTTTATGTTATACTTTTAAACGTGTTTTATTACAAGATAAACGGAGTTCGGTTAGATAAACTTACGTACGAGATATACGAAATTGTATGAAACTCTTATGCGTGTGGTACCATCATACGAAATAAATTATTATTCATAGTAAACGACATACGAAGGCTCAAATATCAAGCAATAATGGAGTACCGTTAAAAGTGTATAATAAACTTCATGCGTTAATATGATTATCTTAAATTCCTAAACTAGTTTTACTACAAGATAAACAGAGTTCAGTTAAAAATGTTACGAACGAGATATAAGAAATTGTATGAAACTCTTATGGGTATGGTACTATCATACAAAAGATATTATTATTCATACTAAACTACAAACGAAGGCTCAAGTAGCATGCAAGAATGGAGTACTGTTAAAAGTATATAATAAACTTTATACGTTCGTATATTGATCTTAAACTTTTAAACTAGTTTTATTAAAAGATAAACGGAGTTCGGTTAGAGAAACTAACGTATGACATATAAGAAATTGTATGAAACTCTTATGGGTGTGGTACCATTATATAAAATAAATTATTATTCATAGTAAACGACATACGAAGGCTCAAGTATCAAGCAATAATGGAGTACCGTTAAAAGAGTTAAATAAATTTCATACGTTAGTATGATTATCTTAAACTTATAAATGAGTTTTCCTACAAGATAAACATAGTTCAGTTAAAAATGTTACGAACGAGATATAAGAAATTGTATGAAACTCTTATGGGTATGGTACCATCATACAAAAGAAATTATTATTCATACTAAACGACATACGAAGGCTCAAGTAGCATGCAAGAAAGGAGTACTGTTAAAAGTATATAATAAACTTTATACCTTCGTATGTTTATCTTAAACCTTTAAAAGTGTTTTATCACAAGATAAACGGAGTTCGGTTAAAGAAACTTACGTATGAGATATAAGAAATTGTATGAGACTCTTATGGGTGTAGTACCGTCACACGAAATAAATTATTATGCGTAGTAAACAAAATACGAAGGCTCAAGTATCAAGAAAGAATGAGGTACCGTTAAAAGTGTATGATAAAGTTCATATGTTAGTATGTTTATCTTAAACTTCTAAACGAGTTTTACTACAAGATAAACAGAGGTCAGTTAAAAACTTACGAACGAGATATACGAAATTGTATTAAACTCTTATGGGGGTGGTACCATCAAACAAAATAAATTATTATTCATAGTAAACGACATACAAAGGCTCACGTAGGATGCAAGAATGGAGTACCGTTAAAAGTATATAATAAACTTTATACGTTTGTATGTTTATCTTAAACTTCTAAACGAGTTTTACTACAAGATAAACATAGTTCAGTTAAAAACTTACGAACGAGATATAAGAAATTGTATGAAACTCTTATGGGTTGGTACCATCATACAAAAGAAATTATTATTCATACTAAACGACATACGAAGGCTCAAGTAGCATTAAAGAAAGGAGTACTGTTAAAAGTATATAATAAACTTTATACCTTCGTATGTTTATCTTAAACTTTTAAAAGTGTTTTATCACAAGATAAACGGAGTTCGGTTAAAGAAACTTACGTATGAGATATAAGAAATTGTATGAGACTCTTATGGGTGTAGTACTATCACACGAAATAAATTATTATGCGTAGTAAACAAAATACGAAGGCTAAAGTATCAAGAAAGAATGAGGTACCGTTAAAAGTGTATAATAAAGTTCATATGTTAGTATGTTTATCTTAAACTTCTAAACGACTTTTACTACAAGATAAACAGAGTTCAGTTATAAACTTACGAACGAGATATACGAAATTGTATGAAACTCTTATGGGTGTGGTACCATCATACAAAATAAATTATTATTCATAGTAAACGACATACGAAGGCTCAAGTAGCATGCAAGAATGGAGTTACGTTAAAATTATACAATAAACTTTATACGTTAGTGTGTTTATGTTATACTTTTAAACGTGTTTTATTACAAGATAAACGGAGTTCGGTTAGATAAACTTACGTACGAGATATACGAAATTGTATGAAACTCTTATGCGTGTGGTACCATCATACGAAATAAATTATTATTCATAGTAAACGACATACGAAGGCTCAAATATCAAGCAATAATGGAGTACCGTTAAAAGTGTATAATAAACTTCATGCGTTAATATGATTATCTTAAATTCCTAAACTAGTTTTACTACAAGATAAACAGAGTTCAGTTAAAAATGTTACGAACGAGATATAAGAAATTGTATGAAACTCTTATGGGTATGGTACTATCATACAAAAGATATTATTATTCATACTAAACTACAAACGAAGGCTCAAGTAGCATGCAAGAATGGAGTACTGTTAAAAGTATATAATAAACTTTATACGTTCGTATATTGATCTTAAACTTTTAAACTAGTTTTATTAAAAGATAAACGGAGTTCGGTTAGAGAAACTAACGTATGACATATAAGAAATTGTATGAAACTCTTATGGGTGTGGTACCATTATATAAAATAAATTATTATTCATAGTAAACGACATACGAAGGCTCAAGTATCAAGCAATAATGGAGTACCGTTAAATGAGTTAAATAAATTTCATACGTTAGTATGATTATCTTAAACTTATAAATGATTTTTCCTATAAGATAAACATAGTTCAGTTAAAAATGTTACGAACGAGATATAAGAAATTGTATGAAACTCTTATAGGTATGGTACCATCATACAAAAGAAATTATTATTCATACTAAACGACATACGAAGGCTCAGGTAGCATGCAAGAAAGGAGTACTGTTAAAAGTATATAATAAACTTTATACCTTCGTATGTTTATCTTAAACTTTTAAAAGTGTTTTATCACAAGATAAACGGAGTTCGGTTAAAGAAACTTACGTATGAGATATAAGAAATTGTACGAGACTCTTATGGGTGTAGTACCATCACACGAAATAAATTATTATGCGTAGTAAACAAAATACGAAGGCTCAAGTATCAAGCAAGAATGAGGTACCGTTAAAAGTGTATAATAAAGTTCATATGTTAGTATGTTTATCTTAAACTTCTAAACGAGTTTTACTACAAGATAAACAGAGTTCAGTTAAAATCTTACGAACGAGATATACGAAATTGTATTAAACTCTTATGGGGGTGGTACCATCAAACAAAATAAATTATTATTCATAGTAAACGACATACAAAGGCTCACGTAGGATCCAAGAATGGAGTACCGTTAAAAGTATATAATAAACTTTATACGTTTGTATGTTTATCTTAAACTTCTAAACGAGTTTTACTACAAGATAAACAGAGTTCAGTTAAAAACTTACGAACGAGATATACGAAATTGTATGAAACTCTTATGGGTGTGGTACCATCATACAAAATAAATTATTATTCATAGTAAACGACATACGAAGGCTCAAGTAGCATGCAAGAATGGAGTTACGTTAAAAGTATACAATAAACTTTATACGTTAGTGTGTTTATGTTATACTTTTAAACGAGTTTTATTACAAGATAAACGGAGTTCGGTTAGATAAACTTACGTACGAGATATACGAAATTGTATGAAACTCTTATGCGTGTGGTACCATCATACGAAATAAATTATTATTCATAGTAAACGACATACGAAGGCTCAAATATCAAGCAATAATGGAGTACCGTTAAAAGTGTATAATAAACTTCATGAGTTAATATGATTATCTTAAATTCCTAAACTAGTTTTACTACAAGATAAACAGAGTTCAGTTAAAAATGTTACGAACGAGATATAAGAAATTGTATGAAACTCTTATGGGTATGGTACTATCATACAAAAGATATTATTATTCATACTAAACTACAAACGAAGGCTCAAGTAGCATGCAAGAATGGAGTACTGTTAAAAGTATATAATAATCTTTATACGTTCGTATATTGATCTTAAACTTTTAAACTAGTTTTATTAAAAGATAAACGGAGTTCGGTTAGAGAAACTAACGTATGACATATAAGAAATTGTATGAAACTCTTATGGGTGTGGTACCATTATATAAAATAAATTATTATTCATAGTAAACGACATACGAAGGCTCAAGTATCAAGCAATAATGGAGTACCGTTAAAAGAGTTAAATAAATTTCATACGTTAGTATGATTATCTTAAACTTATAAATGAGTTTTCCTACAAGATAAACATAGTTCAGTTAAAAATGTTACGAACGTGATATAAGAAATTGTATGAAACTCTTATGGGTATGGTACCATCATACAAAAGAAATTATTATTCATACTAAACGACATACGAAGGCTCAAGTAGCATGCAAGAAAGGAGTACTGTTAAAAGTATATAATAAACTTTATACCTTCGTATGTTTATCTTAAACTTTTAAAAGTGTTTTATCACAAGATAAACGGAGTTCGGTTAAAGAAATTTACGTATGAGATATAAGAAATTGTATGAGACTCTTATGGGTGTAGTACTGTCACACGAAATAAATTATTATGCATAGTAAACAAAATACGATGGCTCAAGTATCAAGAAAGAATGAGGTACCGTTAAAAGTGTATGATAAAGTTCATATGTTAGTATGTTTATCTTAAACTTCTAAACGAGTTTTACTACAAGATAAACAGAGTTCAGTTAAAAACTTACGAACGAGATATACGAAATTGTATTAAACTCTTATGGGGGTGGTACCATCAAACAAAATAAATTATTATTCATAGTAAACGACATACAAAGGCTCACGTAGGATGCAAGAATGGAGTACCGTTAAAAGTATATAATAAACTTTATACGTTTGTATGTTTATCTTAAACTTCTAAACGAGTTTTACTACAAGATAAACAGAGTTCAGTTAAAAACTTACGAACGAGATATAAGAAATTGTATGAAACTCTTATGGGTTGGTACCATCATACAAAAGAAATTATTATTCATACTAAACGACATACGAAGGCTCAAGTAGCATTAAAGAAAGGAGTACTGTTAAAAGTATATAATACACTTTATACCTTCGTATGTTTATCTTAAACTTTTAAAAGTGTTTTATCACAAGATAAACGGAATTCGGTTAAAGAAACTTACGTATGAGATATAAGAAATTGTATGAGACTCTTATGGGTGTAGTACCATCACACGAAATAAATTATTATGCGTAGTAAACAAAATACGAAGGCTAAAGTATCAAGCAAGAATGAGGTACCGTTAAAAGTGTACGAAATAAATTATTATGCGTAGTAAACAAAATACGAAGGCTCAAGTATCAAGCAAGAATGAGGTACCGTTAAAAGTGTATAATAAAGTTCATATGTTAGTATGTTTATCTTAAACTTCTAAACGAGTTTTACTACAAGATAAACAGAGTTCAGTTAAAAACTTACGAACGAGATATACGAAATTGTATTAAACTCTTATGGGGGTGGTACCATCAAACAAAATAAATTATTATTCATAGTAAACGACATACAAAGGCTCACGTAGGATCCAAGAATGGAGTACCGTTAAAAGTATATAATAAACTTTATACGTTTGTATGTTTATCTTAAACTTCTAAACGAGTTTTACTACAAGATAAACAGAGTTCAGTTAAAAACTTACGAACGAGATATACGAAAATGTATGAAACTCTTATGGGTGTGGTACCATCATACAAAATAAATTATTATTCATAGTAAACGACATACGAAGGCTCAAGTAGCATGCAAGAATGGAGTACCGTTAAAAGTGTATAATAAACTTCATGCGTTAATATGATTATCTTAAACTCCTAAACTAGTTTTACTACAAGATAAACAAAGTTCAGTTAGAAATGTTACGAACGAGATATAAGAAATTGTATGAAACTCTTATGGGTATGGTACTACCATACAAAAGATATTATTATTCATAGTAAACTAACAACGAAGGATCAAGTAGCATGCAAGAATGGAGTACCGTTAAATGTATATAATAAACTTTATACGTTCGTATATTGATCTTAAACTTTTAAACTAGTTTTATTAAAAGATAAACGGAGTTCGGTTAGAGAAACTAACGTATGACATATAAGAAATTGTATGAAACTCTTATGGGTGTGGTACCATTATATAAAATAAATTATTATTCATAGTAAACGACATACGAAGGCTCAAGTATCAAGCAATAATGGAGTACCGTTAAAAGAGTTAAATAAATTTCATACGTTAGTATGATTATCTTAAACTTATAAATGAGTTTTCCTACAAGATAAACATAGTTCAGTTAAAAATGTTACGAACGAGATATAAGAAATTGTATGAAACTCTTATGGGTATGGTACCATCATACAAAAGAAATTATTATTCATACTAAACGACATACGAAGGCTCAAGTAGCATGCAAGAAAGGAGTACTGTTAAAAGTATATAATAAACTTTATACCTTCGTATGTTTATCTTAAACTTTTAAAAGTGTTTTATCACAAGATAAACGGAGTTCGGTTAAAGAAACTTACGTATGAGATATAAGAAATTGTATGAGACTCTTATGGGTGTAGTACCGTCACACGAAATAAATTATTATGCGTAGTAAACAAAATACGAAGGCTCAAGTATCAAGAAAGAATGAGGTACCGTTAAAAGTGTATGATAAAGTTCATATGTTAGTATGTTTATCTTAAACTTCTAAACGAGTTTTACTACAAGATAAACAGAGTTCAGTTAAAAACTTACGAACGAGATATACGAAATTGTATTAAACTCTTATGGGGGTGGTACCATCAAACAAAATAAATTATTATTCATAGTAAACGACATACAAAGGCTCACGTAGGATGCAAGAATGGAGTACCGTTAAAAGTATATAATAAACTTCATACGTTTGTATGTTTATCTTAAACTTCTAAACGAGTTTTACTACAAGATAAACAGAGTTCAGTTAAAAACTTACGAACGAGATATAAGAAATTGTATGAAACTCTTATGGGTTGGTACCATCATACAAAAGAAATTATTATTCATACTAAACGACATACGAAGGCTCAAGTAGCATTAAAGAAAGGAGTACTGTTAAAAGTATATAATAAACTTTATACCTTCGTATGTTTATCTTAAACTTTTAAAAGTGTTTTATCACAAGATAAACGGAGTTCGGTTAAAGAAACTTACGTATGAGATATAAGAAATTGTATGAGACTCTTATGGGTGTAGTACCATCACACGAAATAAATTATTATGCGTAGTAAACAAAATACGAAGGCTCAAGTATCAAGCAAGAATGAGGTACCGTTAAAAGTGTATAATAGCGTTCATATGTTAGTATGTTTATCTTAAACTTCTAAACGAGTTTTACTACAAGATAAACAGAGTTCAGTTAAAAACTTACGAACGAGATATACGAAATTGTATTAAACTCTTATGGGGGTGATACCATCAAACAAAATAAATTATTATTCATAGTAAACGACATACAAAGGCTCACGTAGGATCCAAGAATGGAGTACCGTTAAAAGTATATAATAAACTTTATACGTTTGTATGTTTATCTTAAACTTCTAAACGAGTTTTACTACAAGATAAACAGAGTTCAGTTAAAAACTTACGAACGAGATATACGAAATTGTATGAAACTCTTATGGGTGTGGTACCATCATACAAAATAAATTATTATTCATAGTAAACGACATACGAAGGCTCAAGTAGCATGCAAGAATGGAGTTACGTTAAAAGTATACAATAAACTTTATACGTTAGTGTGTTTAGGTTATACTTTTAAACGAGTTTTATTACAAGATAAACGGAGTTTGGTTAGAGAAACTTACGTACGAGATATACGAAATTGTATGAAACTCTTATGCGTGTGGTACCATCATACGAAATAAATTATTATTCATAGTAAACGACATACGAAGGCTCAAGTATCAAGCAATAATGGAGTACCGTTAAAAGTGTATAATAAACTTCATGCGTTAATATGACTATCTTAAACTCCTAAACTAGTTTTACTACAAGATAAACAAAGTTCAGTTAAAAATGTTACGAACGAGATATAAGAAATTGTATGAAACTCTTATGGGTATGGTACTATCATACAAAAGAAATTATTATTCATAGTAAACTAACAACGAAGGCTCAAGTAGCATGCAAGAATGGAGTACCGTTAAAAGTATATAATAAACTTTATACGTTCGTATATTGATCTTAAACTTTTAAACTAGTTTTATTAAAAGATAAACGGAGTTCGGTTAGAGAAACTAACGTATGACATATAAGAAATTGTATGAAACTCTTATGGGTGTTGTACCATTATATAAAATAAATTATTATTCATAGTAAACGACATACGAAGGCTCAAGTATCAAGCAATAATGGAGTACCGTTAAAAGAGTTAAATAAATTTCATACGTTAGTATGATTATCTTAAACTTATAAATGAGTTTTCCTACAAGATAAACATAGTTCAGTTAAAAATGTTACGAACGAGATATAAGAAATTGTATGAAACTCTTATGGGTATGGTACCATCATACAAAAGAAATTATTATTCATACTAAACGACATACGAAGGCTCAAGTAGCATGCAAGAAAGGAGTACTGTTAAAAGTATATAATAAACTTTATACCTTCGTATGTTTATCTTAAACTTTTAAAAGTGTTTTATCACAAGATAAACGGAGTTCGGTTAAAGAAACTTACGTATGAGATATAAGAAATTGTATGACTCTTATGGGTGTAGTACCGTCACACGAAATAAATTATTATGCGTAGTAAACAAAATACGAAGGCTCAAGTATCACGAAAGAATGAGGTACCGTTAAAAGTGTATGATAAAGTTCATATGTTAGTATGTTTATCTTAAACTTCTAAACGAGTTTTACTACAAGATAAACAGAGTTCAGTTAAAAACTTACGAACGAGATATACGAAATTGTATTAAACTCTTATGGGGGTGGTACCATCAAACAAAATAAATTATTATTCATAGTAAACGACATACAAAGGCTCAGGTAGGATGCAAGAATGGAGTACCGTTAAAAGTATATAATAAACTTTATACGTTTGTATGTTTATCTTAAACTTCTAAACGAGTTTTACTACAAGATAAACAGAGTTCAGTTAAAAACTTACGAACGAGATATAAGAAATTGTATGAAACTCTTATGGGTTGGTACCATCATACAAAAGAAATTATTATTCATACTAAACGACATACGAAGGCTCAAGTAGCATTAAAGAAAGGAGTACTGTTAAAAGTATATAATAAACTTTATACCTTCGTATGTTTATCTTAAACTTTTAAAAGTGTTTTATCACAAGATAAACGGAGTTCGGTTAAAGAAACTTACGTATGAGATATAAGAAATTGTATGAGACTCTTATGGGTGTAGTACCATCACACGAAATAAATTATTATGCGTAGTAAACAAAATACGAAGGCTCAAGTATCAAGCAAGAATGAGGTACCGTTAAAAGTGTATAATAACGTTCATATGTTAGTATGTTTATCTTAAACTTCTAAACGAGTTTTACTACAAGATAAACAGAGTTCAGTTAAAAACTTACGAACGAGATATACGAAATTGTATTAAACTCTTATGGGGGTGATACCATCAAACAAAATAAATTATTATTCATAGTAAACGACATACAAAGGCTCACGTAGGATCCAAGAATGGAGTACCGTTAAAAGTATATAATAAACTTTATACGTTTGTATGTTTATCTTAAACTTCTAAACGAGTTTTACTACAAGATAAACAGAGTTCAGCTAAAAACTTATGAACGAGATATACGAAATTGTATGAAACTCTTATGGGTGTGGTACCATCATACAAAATAAATTATTATTCATAGTAAACGACATACGAAGGCTCAAGTAGCATGCAAGAATGGAGTTACGTTAAAAGTATACAATAAACTTTATACGTTAGTGTGTTTATGTTATACTTTTAAACGAGTTTTATTACAAGATAAACGGAGTTTGGTTAGAGAAACTTACGTACGAGATATACGAAATTGTATGAAACTCTTATGCGTGTGGTACCATCATACGAAATAAATTATTATTCATAGTAAACGACATACGAAGGCTCAAGTATCAAGCAATAATGGAGTACCGTTAAAAGTGTATAATAAACTTCATGCGTTAATATGACTATCTTAAACTCCTAAACTAGTTTTACTACAAGATAACCAAAGTTCAGTTAAAAATGTTACGAACGAGATATAAGAAATTGTATGAAACTCTTATGGGTATGGTACTATCATACAAAAGAAATTATTATTCATAGTAAACTAACAACGAAGGCTCAAGTAGCATGCAAGAATGGAGTACCGTTAAAAGTATATAATAAACTTTATACGTTCGTATATTGATCTTAAACTTTTAAACTAGTTTTATTAAAAGATAAACGGAGTTCGGTTAGAGAAACTAACGTATGACATATAAGAAATTGTATGAAACTCTTATGGGTGTGGTACCATTATATAAAATAAATTATTATTCATAGTAAACGACATACGAAGGCTCAAGTATCAAGCAATAATGGAGTACCGTTAAAAGAGTTAAATAAATTTCATACGTTAGTATGATTATCTTAAACTTATAAATGAGTTTTCCTACAAGATAAACATAGTTCAGTTAAAAATGTTACGAACGAGATATAAGAAATTGTATGAAACTCTTATGGGTATGGTACCATCATACAAAAGAAATTATTATTCATACTAAACGACATACGAAGGCTCAAGTAGCATGCAAGAAAGGAGTACTGTTAAAAGTATATAATAAACTTTATACCTTCGTATGTTTATCTTAAACTTTTAAAAGTGTTTTATCACAAGATAAACGGAGTTCGGTTAAAGAAACTTACGTATGAGATATAAGAAATTGTATGACTCTTATGGGTGTAGTACCGTCACACGAAATAAATTATTATGCGTAGTAAACAAAATACGAAGGCTCAAGTATCAAGAAAGAATGAGGTACCGTTAAAAGTGTATGATAAAGTTCATATGTTAGTATGTTTATCTTAAACTTCTAAACGAGTTTTACTACAAGATAAACAGAGTTCAGTTAAAAACTTACGAACGAGATATACGAAATTGTATTAAACTCTTATGGGGGTGGTACCATCAAACAAAATAAATTATTATTCATAGTAAACGACATACAAAGGCTCACGTAGGATGCAAGAATGGAGTACCGTTAAAAGTATATAATAAACTTTATACGTTTGTATGTTTATCTTAAACTTCTAAACGAGTTTTACTACAAGATAAACAGAGTTCAGTTAAAAACTTACGAACGAGATATAAGAAATTGTATGAAACTCTCATGGGTTGGTACCATCATACAAAAGAAATTATTATTCATACTAAACAACTTACGAAGGCTCAAGTAGCATGCAAGAAAGGAGTACTGTTAAAAGTATATAATAAACTTTATACCTTCGTATGTTTATCTTAAACTTTTAAAAGTGTTTTATCACAAGATAAACGGAGTTCGGTTAAAGAAACTTACGTATGAGATATAAGAAATTGTATGACTCTTATGGGTGTAGTACCGTCACACGAAATAAATTATTATGCGTAGTAAACAAAATACGAAGGCTCAAGTATCAAGAAAGAATGAGGTACCGTTAAAAGTGTATGATAAAGTTCATATGTTAGTATGTTTATCTTAAACTTCTAAACGAGTTTTACTACAAGATAAACAGAGTTCAGTTAAAAACTTACGAACGAGATATACGAAATTGTATTAAACTCTTATGGGGGTGGTACCATCAAACAAAATAAATTATTATTCATAGTAAACGACATACAAAGGCTCACGTAGGATGCAAGAATGGAGTACCGTTAAAAGTATATAATAAACTTTATACGTTTGTATGTTTATCTTAAACTTCTAAACGAGTTTTACTACAAGATAAACAGAGTTCAGTTAAAAACTTACGAACGAGATATAAGAAATTGTATGAAACTCTTATGGGTTGGTACCATCATACAAAATAAATTATTATTCATACTAAACAACATACGAAGGCTCAAGTAGCATTAAAGAAAGGAGTACTGTTAAAAGTATATAATAAACTTTATACCTTCGTATGTTTATCTTAAACTTTTAAAAGTGTTTTATCACAAGATAAACGGAGTTCGGTTAAAGAAACTTACGTATGAGATATAAGAAATTGTATGACTCTTATGGGTGTAGTACCGTCACACGAAATAAATTATTATGCGTAGTAAACAAAATACGAAGGCTCAAGTATCAAGAAAGAATGAGGTACCGTTAAAAGTGTATGATAAAGTTCATATGTTAGTATGTTTATCTTAAACTTCTAAACGAGTTTTACTACAAGATAAACAGAGTTCAGTTAAAAACTTACGAACGAGATATACGAAATTGTATTAAACTCTTATGGGGGTGGTACCATCAAACAAAATAAATTATTATTCATAGTAAACGACATACAAAGGCTCACGTAGGATGCAAGAATGGAGTACCGTTAAAAGTATATAATAAACTTTATACGTTTGTATGTTTATCTTAAACTTCTAAACGAGTTTTACTACAAGATAAACAGAGTTCAGTTAAAAACTTACGAACGAGATATAAGAAATTGTATGAAACTCTTATGGGTTGGTACCATCATACAAAATAAATTATTATTCATACTAAACAACATACGAAGGCTCAAGTAGCATTAAAGAAAGGAGTACTGTTAAAAGTATATAATAAACTTTATACCTTCGTATGTTTATCTTAAACTTTTAAAAGTGTTTTATCACAAGATAAACGGAGTTCGGTTAAAGAAACTTACGTATGAGATATAAGAAATTGTATGACTCTTATGGGTGTAGTACCGTCACACGAAATAAATTATTATGCGTAGTAAACAAAATAC
Organism: Chamaenerion angustifolium; assembly: GCA_946814005.1. Lineage (NCBI taxonomy): Eukaryota > Viridiplantae > Streptophyta > Magnoliopsida > Myrtales > Onagraceae > Chamaenerion > Chamaenerion angustifolium. The sequence goes on from OX328273.1 coordinate 10,627,289, forward strand.
GAAGGCTCAAGTATCAAGAAAGAATGAGGTACCGTTAAAAGTGTATGATAAAGTTCATATGTTAGTATGTTTATCTTAAACTTCTAAACGAGTTTTACTACAAGATAAACAGAGTTCAGTTAAAAACTTACGAACGAGATATACGAAATTGTATTAAACTCTTATGGGGGTGGTACCATCAAACAAAATAAATTATTATTCATAGTAAACGACATACAAAGGCTCACGTAGGATGCAAGAATGGAGTACCGTTAAAAGTATATAATAAACTTTATACGTTTGTATGTTTATCTTAAACTTCTAAACGAGTTTTACTACAAGATAAACAGAGTTCAGTTAAAAACTTACGAACGAGATATAAGAAATTGTATGAAACTCTTATGGGTTGGTACCATCATACAAAAGAAATTATTATTCATACTAAACAACATACGAAGGCTCAAGTAGCATTAAAGAAAGGAGTACTGTTAAAAGTATATAATAAACTTTATACCTTCGTATGTTTATCTTAAACTTTTAAAAGTGTTTTATCACAAGATAAACGGAGTTCGGTTAAAGAAACTTACGTATGAGATATAAGAAATTGTATGACTCTTATGGGTGTAGTACCGTCACACGAAATAAATTATTATGCGTAGTAAACAAAATACGAAGGCTCAAGTATCAAGAAAGAATGAGGTACCGTTAAAAGTGTATGATAAAGTTCATATGTTAGTATGTTTATCTTAAACTTCTAAACGAGTTTTACTACAAGATAAACAGAGTTCAGTTAAAAACTTACGAACGAGATATACGAAATTGTATTAAACTCTTATGGGGGTGGTACCATCAAACAAAATAAATTATTATTCATAGTAAACGACATACAAAGGCTCACGTAGGATGCAAGAATGGAGTACCGTTAAAAGTATATAATAAACTTTATACGTTTGTATGTTTATCTTAAACTTCTAAACGAGTTTTACTACAAGATAAACAGAGTTCAGTTAAAAACTTACGAACGAGATATAAGAAATTGTATGAAACTCTTATGGGTTGGTACCATCATACAAAAGAAATTATTATTCATACTAAACAACATACGAAGGCTCAAGTAGCATTAAAGAAAGGAGTACTGTTAAAAGTATATAATAAATTTTATACCTTCGTATGTTTATCTTAAACTTTTAAAAGTGTTTTATCACAAGATAAACGGAGTTCGGTTAAAGAAACTTACGTATGAGATATAAGAAATTGTATGACTCTTATGGGTGTAGTACCGTCACACGAAATAAATTATTATGCGTAGTAAACAAAATACGAAGGCTCAAGTATCAAGAAAGAATGAGGTACCGTTAAAAGTGTATGATAAAGTTCATATGTTAGTATGTTTATCTTAAACTTCTAAACGAGTTTTACTACAAGATAAACAGAGTTCAGTTAAAAACTTACGAACGAGATATACGAAATTGTATTAAACTCTTATGGGGGTGGTACCATCAAACAAAATAAATTATTATTCATAGTAAACGACATACAAAGGCTCACGTAGGATGCAAGAATGGAGTACCGTTAAAAGTATATAATAAACTTTATACGTTTGTATGTTTATCTTAAACTTCTAAACGAGTTTTACTACAAGATAAACAGAGTTCAGTTAAAAACTTACGAACGAGATATAAGAAATTGTATGAAACTCTTATGGGTTGGTACCATCATACAAAAGAAATTATTATTCATACTAAACAACATACGAAGGCTCAAGTAGCATTAAAGAAAGGAGTACTGTTAAAAGTATATAATAAACTTTATACCTTCGTATGTTTATCTTAAACTTTTAAAAGTGTTTTATCACAAGATAAACGGAGTTCGGTTAAAGAAACTTACGTATGAGATATAAGAAATTGTATGACTCTTATGGGTGTAGTACCGTCACACGAAATAAATTATTATGCGTAGTAAACAAAATACGAAGGCTCAAGTATCAAGAAAGAATGAGGTACCGTTAAAAGTGTATGATAAAGTTCATATGTTAGTATGTTTATCTTAAACTTCTAAACGAGTTTTACTACAAGATAAACAGAGTTCAGTTAAAAACTTACGAACGAGATATACGAAATTGTATTAAACTCTTATGGGGGTGGTACCATCAAACAAAATAAATTATTATTCATAGTAAACGACATACAAAGGCTCACGTAGGATGCAAGAATGGAGTACCGTTAAAAGTATATAATAAACTTTATACGTTTGTATGTTTATCTTAAACTTCTAAACGAGTTTTACTACAAGATAAACAGAGTTCAGTTAAAAACTTACGAACGAGATATAAGAAATTGTATGAAACTCTTATGGGTTGGTACCATCATACAAAAGAAATTATTATTCATACTAAACAACATACGAAGGCTCAAGTAGCATTAAAGAAAGGAGTACTGTTAAAAGTATATAATAAACTTTATACCTTCGTATGTTTATCTTAAACTTTTAAAAGTGTTTTATCACAAGATAAACGGAGTTCGGTTAAAGAAACTTACGTATGAGATATAAGAAATTGTATGACTCTTATGGGTGTAGTACCGTCACACGAAATAAATTATTATGCGTAGTAAACAAAATACGAAGGCTCAAGTATCAAGAAAGAATGAGGTACCGTTAAAAGTGTATGATAAAGTTCATATGTTAGTATGTTTATCTTAAACTTCTAAACGAGTTTTACTACAAGATAAACAGAGTTCAGTTAAAAACTTACGAACGAGATATACGAAATTGTATTAAACTCTTATGGGGGTGGTACCATCAAACAAAATAAATTATTATTCATAGTAAACGACATACAAAGGCTCACGTAGGATGCAAGAATGGAGTACCGTTAAAAGTATATAATAAACTTTATACGTTTGTATGTTTATCTTAAACTTCTAAACGAGTTTTACTACAAGATAAACAGAGTTCAGTTAAAAACTTACGAACGAGATATAAGAAATTGTATGAAACTCTTATGGGTTGGTACCATCATACAAAAGAAATTATTATTCATACTAAACAACATACGAAGGCTCAAGTAGCATTAAAGAAAGGAGTACTGTTAAAAGTATATAATAAACTTTATACCTTCGTATGTTTATCTTAAACTTTTAAAAGTGTTTTATCACAAGATAAACGGAGTTCGGTTAAAGAAACTTACGTATGAGATATAAGAAATTGTATGACTCTTATGGGTGTAGTACCGTCACACGAAATAAATTATTATGCGTAGTAAACAAAATACGAAGGCTCAAGTATCAAGAAAGAATGAGGTACCGTTAAAAGTGTATGATAAAGTTCATATGTTAGTATGTTTATCTTAAACTTCTAAACGAGTTTTACTACAAGATAAACAGAGTTCAGTTAAAAACTTACGAACGAGATATACGAAATTGTATTAAACTCTTATGGGGGTGGTACCATCAAACAAAATAAATTATTATTCATAGTAAACGACATACAAAGGCTCACGTAGGATGCAAGAATGGAGTACCGTTAAAAGTATATAATAAACTTTATACGTTTGTATGTTTATCTTAAACTTCTAAACGAGTTTTACTACAAGATAAACAGAGTTCAGTTAAAAACTTACGAACGAGATATAAGAAATTGTATGAAACTCTTATGGGTTGGTACCATCATACAAAAGAAATTATTATTCATACTAAACAACATACGAAGGCTCAAGTAGCATTAAAGAAAGGAGTACTGTTAAAAGTATATAATAAACTTTATACCTTCGTATGTTTATCTTAAACTTTTAAAAGTGTTTTATCACAAGATAAACGGAGTTCGGTTAAAGAAACTTACGTATGAGATATAAGAAATTGTATGACTCTTATGGGTGTAGTACCGTCACACGAAATAAATTATTATGCGTAGTAAACAAAATACGAAGGCTCAAGTATCAAGAAAGAATGAGGTACCGTTAAAAGTGTATGATAAAGTTCATATGTTAGTATGTTTATCTTAAACTTCTAAACGAGTTTTACTACAAGATAAACAGAGTTCAGTTAAAAACTTACGAACGAGATATACGAAATTGTATTAAACTCTTATGGGGGTGGTACCATCAAACAAAATAAATTATTATTCATAGTAAACGACATACAAAGGCTCACGTAGGATGCAAGAATGGAGTACCGTTAAAAGTATATAATAAACTTTATACGTTTGTATGTTTATCTTAAACTTCTAAACGAGTTTTACTACAAGATAAACATAGTTCAGTTAAAAACTTACGAACGAGATATAAGAAATTGTATGAAACTCTTATGGGTTGGTACCATCATACAAAATAAATTATTATTCATACTAAACAACATACGAAGGCTCAAGTAGCATTAAAGAAAGGAGTACTGTTAAAAGTATATAATAAATTTTATACCTTCGTATGTTTATCTTAAACTTTTAAAAGTGTTTTATCACAAGATAAACGGAGTTCGGTTAAAGAAACTTACGTATGAGATATAAGAAATTGTATGACTCTTATGGGTGTAGTACCGTCACACGAAATAAATTATTATGCGTAGTAAACAAAATACGAAGGCTCAAGTATCAAGAAAGAATGAGGTACCGTTAAAAGTGTATGATAAAGTTCATATGTTAGTATGTTTATCTTAAACTTCTAAACGAGTTTTACTACAAGATAAACAGAGTTCAGTTAAAAACTTACGAACGAGATATACGAAATTGTATTAAACTCTTATGGGGGTGGTACCATCAAACAAAATAAATTATTATTCATAGTAAACGACATACAAAGGCTCACGTAGGATGCAAGAATGGAGTACCGTTAAAAGTATATAATAAACTTTATACGTTTGTATGTTTATCTTAAACTTCTAAACGAGTTTTACTACAAGATAAACAGAGTTCAGTTAAAAACTTACGAACGAGATATAAGAAATTGTATGAAACTCTTATGGGTTGGTACCATCATACAAAAGAAATTATTATTCATACTAAACAACATACGAAGGCTCAAGTAGCATTAAAGAAAGGAGTACTGTTAAAAGTATATAATAAACTTTATACCTTCGTATGTTTATCTTAAACTTTTAAAAGTGTTTTATCACAAGATAAACGGAGTTCGGTTAAAGAAACTTACGTATGAGATATAAGAAATTGTATGACTCTTATGGGTGTAGTACCGTCACACGAAATAAATTATTATGCGTAGTAAACAAAATACGAAGGCTCAAGTATCAAGAAAGAATGAGGTACCGTTAAAAGTGTATGATAAAGTTCATATGTTAGTATGTTTATCTTAAACTTCTAAACGAGTTTTACTACAAGATAAACAGAGTTCAGTTAAAAACTTACGAACGAGATATACGAAATTGTATTAAACTCTTATGGGGGTGGTACCATCAAACAAAATAAATTATTATTCATAGTAAACGACATACAAAGGCTCACGTAGGATGCAAGAATGGAGTACCGTTAAAAGTATATAATAAACTTTATACGTTTGTATGTTTATCTTAAACTTCTAAACGAGTTTTACTACAAGATAAACAGAGTTCAGTTAAAAACTTACGAACGAGATATAAGAAATTGTATGAAACTCTTATGGGTTGGTACCATCATACAAAAGAAATTATTATTCATACTAAACAACATACGAAGGCTCAAGTAGCATTAAAGAAAGGAGTACTGTTAAAAGTATATAATAAACTTTATACCTTCGTATGTTTATCTTAAACTTTTAAAAGTGTTTTATCACAAGATAAACGGAGTTCGGTTAAAGAAACTTACGTATGAGATATAAGAAATTGTATGACTCTTATGGGTGTAGTACCGTCACACGAAATAAATTATTATGCGTAGTAAACAAAATACGAAGGCTCAAGTATCAAGAAAGAATGAGGTACCGTTAAAAGTGTATGATAAAGTTCATATGTTAGTATGTTTATCTTAAACTTCTAAACGAGTTTTACTACAAGATAAACAGAGTTCAGTTAAAAACTTACGAACGAGATATACGAAATTGTATTAAACTCTTATGGGGGTGGTACCATCAAACAAAATAAATTATTATTCATAGTAAACGACATACAAAGGCTCACGTAGGATGCAAGAATGGAGTACCGTTAAAAGTATATAATAAACTTTATACGTTTGTATGTTTATCTTAAACTTCTAAACGAGTTTTACTACAAGATAAACAGAGTTCAGTTAAAAACTTACGAACGAGATATAAGAAATTGTATGAAACTCTTATGGGTTGGTACCATCATACAAAATAAATTATTATTCATACTAAACAACATACGAAGGCTCAAGTAGCATTAAAGAAAGGAGTACTGTTAAAAGTATATAATAAACTTTATACCTTCGTATGTTTATCTTAAACTTTTAAAAGTGTTTTATCACAAGATAAACGGAGTTCGGTTAAAGAAACTTACGTATGAGATATAAGAAATTGTATGACTCTTATGGGTGTAGTACCGTCACACGAAATAAATTATTATGCGTAGTAAACAAAATACGAAGGCTCAAGTATCAAGAAAGAATGAGGTACCGTTAAAAGTGTATGATAAAGTTCATATGTTAGTATGTTTATCTTAAACTTCTAAACGAGTTTTACTACAAGATAAACAGAGTTCAGTTAAAAACTTACGAACGAGATATACGAAATTGTATTAAACTCTTATGGGGGTGGTACCATCAAACAAAATAAATTATTATTCATAGTAAACGACATACAAAGGCTCACGTAGGATGCAAGAATGGAGTACCGTTAAAAGTATATAATAAACTTTATACGTTTGTATGTTTATCTTAAACTTCTAAACGAGTTTTACTACAAGATAAACAGAGTTCAGTTAAAAACTTACGAACGAGATATAAGAAATTGTATGAAACTCTTATGGGTTGGTACCATCATACAAAATAAATTATTATTCATACTAAACAACATACGAAGGCTCAAGTAGCATTAAAGAAAGGAGTACTGTTAAAAGTATATAATAAACTTTATACCTTCGTATGTTTATCTTAAACTTTTAAAAGTGTTTTATCACAAGATAAACGGAGTTCGGTTAAAGAAACTTACGTATGAGATATAAGAAATTGTATGACTCTTATGGGTGTAGTACCGTCACACGAAATAAATTATTATGCGTAGTAAACAAAATACGAAGGCTCAAGTATCAAGAAAGAATGAGGTACCGTTAAAAGTGTATGATAAAGTTCATATGTTAGTATGTTTATCTTAAACTTCTAAACGAGTTTTACTACAAGATAAACAGAGTTCAGTTAAAAACTTACGAACGAGATATACGAAATTGTATTAAACTCTTATGGGGGTGGTACCATCAAACAAAATAAATTATTATTCATAGTAAACGACATACAAAGGCTCACGTAGGATGCAAGAATGGAGTACAGTTAAAAGTATATAATAAACTTTATACGTTTGTATGTTTATCTTAAACTTCTAAACGAGTTTTACTACAAGATAAACAGAGTTCAGTTAAAAACTTACGAACGAGATATAAGAAATTGTATGAAACTCTTATGGGTTGGTACCATCATACAAAAGAAATTATTATTCATACTAAACAACATACGAAGGCTCAAGTAGCATTAAAGAAAGGAGTACTGTTAAAAGTATATAATAAACTTTATACCTTCGTATGTTTATCTTAAACTTTTAAAAGTGTTTTATCACAAGATAAACGGAGTTCGGTTAAAGAAACTTACGTATGAGATATAAGAAATTGTATGACTCTTATGGGTGTAGTACCGTCACACGAAATAAATTATTATGCGTAGTAAACAAAATACGAAGGCTCAAGTATCAAGAAAGAATGAGGTACCGTTAAAAGTGTATGATATAGTTCATATGTTAGTATGTTTATCTTAAACTTCTAAACGAGTTTTACTACAAGATAAACAGAGTTCAGTTAAAAACTTACGAACGAGATATACGAAATTGTATTAAACTCTTATGGGGGTGGTACCATCAAACAAAATAAATTATTATTCATAGTAAACGACATACAAAGGCTCACGTAGGATGCAAGAATGGAGTACCGTTAAAAGTATATAATAAACTTTATACGTTTGTATGTTTATCTTAAACTTCTAAACGAGTTTTACTACAAGATAAACAGAGTTCAGTTAAAAACTTACGAACGAGATATAAGAAATTGTATGAAACTCTTATGGGTTGGTACCATCATACAAAATAAATTATTATTCATACTAAACGACATACGAAGGCTCAAGTAGCATTAAAGAAAGGAGTACTGTTAAAAGTATATAATAAACTTTATACCTTCGTATGTTTATCTTAAACTTTTAAAAGTGTTTTATCACAAGATAAACGGAGTTCGGTTAAAGAAACTTACGTATGAGATATAAGAAATTGTATGACTCTTATGGGTGTAGTACCGTCACACGAAATAAATTATTATGCGTAGTAAACAAAATACGAAGGCTCAAGTATCAAGAAAGAATGAGGTACCGTTAAAAGTGTATGATAAAGTTCATATGTTAGTATGTTTATCTTAAACTTCTAAACGAGTTTTACTACAAGATAAACAGAGTTCAGTTAAAAACTTACGAACGAGATATACGAAATTGTATTAAACTCTTATGGGGGTGGTACCATCAAACAAAATAAATTATTATTCATAGTAAACGACATACAAAGGCTCACGTAGGATGCAAGAATGGAGTACCGTTAAAAGTATATAATAAACTTTATACGTTTGTATGTTTATCTTAAACTTCTAAACGAGTTTTACTACAAGATAAACAGAGTTCAGTTAAAAACTTACGAACGAGATATAAGAAATTGTATGAAACTCTTATGGGTTGGTACCATCATACAAAAGAAATTATTATTCATACTAAACAACATACGAAGGCTCAAGTAGCATTAAAGAAAGGAGTACTGTTAAAAGTATATAATAAACTTTATACCTTTGTATGTTTATCTTAAACTTTTAAAAGTGTTTTATCACAAGATAAACGGAGTTCGGTTAAAGAAACTTACGTATGAGATATAAGAAATTGTATGACTCTTATGGGTGTAGTACCGTCACACGAAATAAATTATTATGCGTAGTAAACAAAATACGAAGGCTCAAGTATCAAGAAAGAATGAGGTACCGTTAAAAGTGTATGATAAAGTTCATATGTTAGTATGTTTATCTTAAACTTCTAAACGAGTTTTACTACAAGATAAACAGAGTTCAGTTAAAAACTTACGAACGAGATATACGAAATTGTATTAAACTCTTATGGGGGTGGTACCATCAAACAAAATAAATTATTATTCATAGTAAACGACATACAAAGGCTCACGTAGGATGCAAGAATGGAGTACCGTTAAAAGTATATAATAAACTTTATACGTTTGTATGTTTATCTTAAACTTTTAAAAGTGTTTTATCACAAGATAAACGGAGTTCGGTTAAAGAAACTTACGTATGAGATATAAGAAATTGTATGACTCTTATGGGTGTAGTACCGTCACACGAAATAAATTATTATGCGTAGTAAACAAAATACGAAGGCTCAAGTATCAAGAAAGAATGAGGTACCGTTAAAAGTGTATGATAAAGTTCATATGTTAGTATGTTTATCTTAAACTTCTAAACGAGTTTTACTACAAGATAAACGGAGTTTGGTTAGAGAAACTTACGTACGAGATATACGAAATTGTATGAAACTCTTATGCGTGTGGTACCATCATACGAAATAAATTATTATTCATAGTAAACGACATACGAAGGCTCAAGTATCAAGCAATAATGGAGTACCGTTAAAAGTGTATAATAAACTTCATGCGTTAATATGATTATCTTAAACTCCTAAACTAGTTTTACTACAAGATAAACAAAGTTCAGTTAAAAATGTTACGAACGAGATATAAGAAATTGTATGAAACTCTTATGGGTATGGTACTATCATACAAAAGATATTATTATTCATAGTAAACTAACAACGAAGGCTCAAGTAGCATGCAAGAATGGAGTACCGTTAAAAGTATATAATAAACTTTATACGTTCGTATATTGATCTTAAACTTTTAAACTAGTTTTATTAAAAGATAAACGGAGTTCGGTTAGAGAAACTAACGTATGACATATAAGAAATTGTATGAAACTCTTATGGGTGTGGTACCATTATATAAAATAAATTATTATTCATAGTAAACGACATACGAAGGCTCAAGTATCAAGCAATAATGGAGTACCGTTAAAAGAGTTAAATAAATTTCATACGTTAGTATGATTATCTTAAACTTATAAATGAGTTTTCCTACAAGATAAACATAGTTCAGTTAAAAATGTTACGAACGAGATATAAGAAATTGTATGAAACTCTTATGGGTATGGTACCATCATACAAAAGAAATTATTATTCATACTAAACGACATACGAAGGCTCAAGTAGCATGCAAGAAAGGAGTACTGTTAAAAGTACATAATAAACTTTATACCTTCGTATGTTTATCTTAAACTTTTAAAAGTGTTTTATCACAAGATAAACGGAGTTCGGTTAAAGAAACTTACGTATGAGATATAAGAAATTGTATGAGACTCTTATGGGTGTAGTACCGTCACACGAAATAAATTATTATGCGTAGTAAACAAAATACGAAGGCTCAAGTATCAAGAAAGAATGAGGTACCGTTAAAAGTGTATGATAAAGTTCATATGTTAGTATGTTTATCTTAAACTTCTAAACGAGTTTTACTACAAGATAAACAGAGTTCAGTTAAAAACTTACGAACGAGATATACGAAATTGTATTAAACTCTTATGGGGGTGGTACCATCAAACAAAATAAATTATTATTCATAGTAAACGACATACAAAGGCTCACGTAGGATGCAAGAATGGAGTACCGTTAAAAGTATATAATAAACTTTATACGTTTGTATGTTTATCTTAAACTTCTAAACGAGTTTTACTACAAGATAAACAGAGTTCAGTTAAAAACTTACGAACGAGATATAAGAAATTGTATGAAACTCTTATGGGTTGGTACCATCATACAAAAGAAATTATTATTCATACTAAACAACATACGAAGGCTCAAGTAGCATTAAAGAAAGGAGTACTGTTAAAAGTATATAATAAACTTTATACCTTCGTATGTTTATCTTAAACTTTTAAAAGTGTTTTATCACAAGATAAACGGAGTTCGGTTAAAGAAACTTACGTATGAGATATAAGAAATTGTATGAGACTCTTATGGGTGTAGTACCATCACACGAAATAAATTATTATGCGTAGTAAACAAAATACGAAGGCTCAAGTATCAAGCAAGAATGAGGTACCGTTAAAAGTGTATAATAAAGTCCATATGTTAGTACGTTTATCTTAAACTTCTAAACGAGTTTTACTACAAGATAAACAGAGTTCAGTTAAAAACTTACGAACGAGATATACGAAATTGTATTAAACTCTTATGGGGGTGGTACCATCAAACAAAATAAATTATTATTCATAGTAAACGACATACAAAAGCTCACGTAGGATCCAAGAATGGAGTACCGTTAAAAGTATATAATAAACTTTATACGTTTGTATGTTTATCTTAAACTTCTAAACGAGTTTTACTACAAGATAAACAGAGTTCAGTTAAAAACTTACGAACGAGATATACGAAATTGTATGAAACTCTTATGGGTGTGGTACCATCATACAAAATAAATTATTATTCATAGTAAACGACATACGAAGGCTCAAGTAGCATGCAAGAATGGAGTTACGTTAAAAGTATACAATAAACTTTATACGTTAGTGTGTTTATGTTATACTTTTAAACGAGTTTTATTACAAGATAAACGGAGTTTGGTTAGAGAAACTTACGTACGAGATATACGAAATTGTATGAAACTCTTATGTGTGTGGTACCATCATACGAAATAAATTATTATTCATAGTAAACGACATACGAAGGCTCAAGTATCAAGCAATAATGGAGTACCGTTAAAAGTGTATAATAAACTTCATGCGTTAATATGATTATCTTAAACTCCTAAACTAGTTTTACTACAAGATAAACAAAGTTCAGTTAAAAATGTTACGAACGAGATATAAGAAATTGTATGAAACTCTTATGGGTATGGTACTATCATACAAAAGATATTATTATTCATAGTAAACTAACAACGAAGGCTCAAGTAGCATGCAAGAATGGAGTACCGTTAAAAGTATATAATAAACTTTATACGTTCGTATATTGATCTTAAACTTTTAAACTAGTTTTATTAAAAGATAAACGGAGTTCGGTTAGAGAAACTAACGTATGACATATAAGAAATTGTATGAAACTCTTATGGGTGTGGTACCATTATATAAAATAAATTATTATTCATAGTAAACGACATACGAAGGCTCAAGTATCAAGCAATAATGGAGTACCGTTAAAAGAGTTAAATAAATTTCATACGTTAGTATGATTATCTTAAACTTATAAATGAGTTTTCCTACAAGATAAACATAGTTCAGTTAAAAATGTTACGAACGAGATATAAGAAATTGTATGAAACTCTTATGGGTATGGTACCATCATACAAAAGAAATTATTATTCATACTAAACGACATACGAAGGCTCAGGTAGCATGCAAGAAAGGAGTACTGTTAAAAGTACATAATAAACTTTATACCTTCGTATGTTTATCTTAAACTTTTAAAAGTGTTTTATCACAAGATAAACGGAGTTCGGTTAAAGAAACTTACGTATGAGATATAAGAAATTGTATGAGACTCTTATGGGTGTAGTACCGTCACACGAAATAAATTATTATGCGTAGTAAACAAAATACGAAGGCTCAAGTATCAAGAAAGAATGAGGTACCGTTAAAAGTGTATGATAAAGTTCATATGTTAGTATGTTTATCTTAAACTTCTAAACGAGTTTTACTACAAGATAAACAGAGTTCAGTTAAAAACTTACGAACGAGATATACGAAATTGTATTAAACTCTTATGGGGGTGGTACCATCAAACAAAATAAATTATTATTCATAGTAAACGACATACAAAGGCTCACGTAGGATGCAAGAATGGAGTACCGTTAAAAGTATATAATAAACTTTATACGTTTGTATGTTCATCTTAAACTTCTAAACGAGTTTTACTACAAGATAAACAGAGTTCAGTTAAAAACTTACGAACGAGATATAAGAAATTGTATGAAACTCTTATGGGTTGGTACCATCATACAAAAGAAATTATTATTCATACTAAACAACATACGAAGGCTCAAGTAGCATTAAAGAAAGGAGTACTGTTAAAAGTATATAATAAACTTTATACCTTCGTATGTTTATCTTAAACTTTTAAAAGTGTTTTATCACAAGATAAACGGAGTTCGGTTAAAGAAACTTACGTATGAGATATAAGAAATTGTATGAGACTCTTATGGGTGTAGTACCATCACACGAAATAAATTATTATGCGTAGTAAACAAAATACGAAGGCTCAAGTATCAAGCAAGAATGAGGTACCGTTAAAAGTGTATAATAAAGTCCATATGTTAGTACGTTTATCTTAAACTTCTAAACGAGTTTTACTACAAGATAAACAGAGTTCAGTTAAAAACTTACGAACGAGATATACGAAATTGTATTAAACTCTTATGGGGGTGGTACCATCAAACAAAATAAATTATTATTCATAGTAAACGACATACAAAGGCTCACGTAGGATGCAAGAATGGAGTACCGTTAAAAGTATATAATAAACTTTATACGTTTGTATGTTTATCTTAAACTTCTAAACGAGTTTTACTACAAGATAAACAGAGTTCAGTTAAAAACTTACGAACGAGATATAAGAAATTGTATGAAACTCTTATGGGTTGGTACCATCATACAAAAGAAATTATTATTCATACTAAACAACATACGAAGGCTCAAGTAGCATTAAAGAAAGGAGTACTGTTAAAAGTATATAATAAACTTTATACCTTCGTATGTTTATCTTAAACTTTTAAAAGTGTTTTATCACAAGATAAACGGAGTTCGGTTAAAGAAACTTACGTATGAGATATAAGAAATTGTATGAGACTCTTATGGGTGTAGTACCATCACACGAAATAAATTATTATGCGTAGTAAACAAAATACGAAGGCTCAAGTATCAAGCAAGAATGAGGTACCGTTAAAAGTGTATAATAAAGTCCATATGTTAGTACGTTTATCTTAAACTTCTAAACGAGTTTTACTACAAGATAAACAGAGTTCAGTTAAAAACTTACGAACGAGATATACGAAATTGTATTAAACTCTTATGGGGGTGGTACCATCAAACAAAATAAATTATTATTCATAGTAAACGACATACAAAAGCTCACGTAGGATCCAAGAATGGAGTACCGTTAAAAGTATATAATAAACTTTATACGTTTGTATGTTTATCTTAAACTTCTAAACGAGTTTTACTACAAGATAAACAGAGTTCAGTTAAAAACTTACGAACGAGATATACGAAATTGTATGAAACTCTTATGGGTGTGGTACCATCATACAAAATAAATTATTATTCATAGTAAACGACATACGAAGGCTCAAGTAGCATGCAAGAATGGAGTTACGTTAAAAGTATACAATAAACTTTATACGTTAGTGTGTTTATGTTATACTTTTAAACGAGTTTTATTACAAGATAAACGGAGTTTGGTTAGAGAAACTTACGTACGAGATATACGAAATTGTATGAAACTCTTATGTGTGTGGTACCATCATACGAAATAAATTATTATTCATAGTAAACGACATACGAAGGCTCAAGTATCAAGCAATAATGGAGTACCGTTAAAAGTGTATAATAAACTTCATGCGTTAATATGATTATCTTAAACTCCTAAACTAGTTTTACTACAAGATAAACAAAGTTCAGTTAAAAATGTTACGAACGAGATATAAGAAATTGTATGAAACTCTTATGGGTATGGTACTATCATACAAAAGATATTATTATTCATAGTAAACTAACAACGAAGGCTCAAGTAGCATGCAAGAATGGAGTACCGTTAAAAGTATATAATAAACTTTATACGTTCGTATATTGATCTTAAACTTTTAAACTAGTTTTATTAAAAGATAAACGGAGTTCGGTTAGAGAAACTAACGTATGACATATAAGAAATTGTATGAAACTCTTATGGGTGTGGTACCATTATATAAAATAAATTATTATTCATAGTAAACGACATACGAAGGCTCAAGTATCAAGCAATAATGGAGTACCGTTAAAAGAGTTAAATAAATTTCATACGTTAGTATGATTATCTTAAACTTATAAATGAGTTTTCCTACAAGATAAACATAGTTCAGTTAAAAATGTTACGAACGAGATATAAGAAATTGTATGAAACTCTTATGGGTATGGTACCATCATACAAAAGAAATTATTATTCATACTAAACGACATACGAAGGCTCAGGTAGCATGCAAGAAAGGAGTACTGTTAAAAGTACATAATAAACTTTATACCTTCGTATGTTTATCTTAAACTTTTAAAAGTGTTTTATCACAAGATAAACGGAGTTCGGTTAAAGAAACTTACGTATGAGATATAAGAAATTGTATGAGACTCTTATGGGTGTAGTACCGTCACACGAAATAAATTATTATGCGTAGTAAACAAAATACGAAGGCTCAAGTATCAAGAAAGAATGAGGTACCGTTAAAAGTGTATGATAAAGTTCATATGTTAGTATGTTTATCTTAAACTTCTAAACGAGTTTTACTACAAGATAAACAGAGTTCAGTTAAAAACTTACGAACGAGATATACGAAATTGTATTAAACTCTTATGGGGGTGGTACCATCAAACAAAATAAATTATTATTCATAGTAAACGACATACAAAGGCTCACGTAGGATGCAAGAATGGAGTACCGTTAAAAGTATATAATAAACTTTATACGTTTGTATGTTTATCTTAAACTTCTAAACGAGTTTTACTACAAGATAAACAGAGTTCAGTTAAAAACTTACGAACGAGATATAAGAAATTGTATGAAACTCTTATGGGTTGGTACCATCATACAAAAGAAATTATTATTCATACTAAACAACATACGAAGGCTCAAGTAGCATTAAAGAAAGGAGTACTGTTAAAAGTATATAATAAACTTTATACCTTCGTATGTTTATCTTAAACTTTTAAAAGTGTTTTATCACAAGATAAACGGAGTTCGGTTAAAGAAACTTACGTATGAGATATAAGAAATTGTATGAGACTCTTATGGGTGTAGTACCATCACACGAAATAAATTATTATGCGTAGTAAACAAAATACGAAGGCTCAAGTATCAAGCAAGAATGAGGTACCGTTAAAAGTGTATAATAAAGTTCATATGTTAGTATGTTTATCTTAAACTTCTAAACGAGTTTTACTACAAGATAAACAGAGTTCAGTCAAAAACTTACGAACGAGATATACGAAATTGTATTAAACTCTTATGGGGGTGGTACCATCAAACAAAATAAATTATTATTCATAGTAAACGACATACAAAGGCTCACGTAGGATCCAAGAATGGAGTACCGTTAAAAGTATATAATAAACTTTATACGTTTGTATGTTTATCTTAAACTTCTAAACGAGTTTTACTACAAGATAAACAGAGTTCAGTTAAAAACTTACGAACGAGATATACGAAATTGTATCAAACTCTTATGGGTGTGGTACCATCATACAAAATAAATTATTATTCATAGTAAACGATATACGAAGGCTCAAGTAGCATGCAAGAATGGAGTTACGTTAAAAGTATACAATAAACTTTATACGTTAGTGTGTTTATGTTATACTTTTAAACGAGTTTTATTACAAGATAAACAGAGTTTGGTTAGAGAAACTTACGTACGAGATATACGAAATTGTATGAAACTCTTATGCGTGTGGTACCATCATACGAAATAAATTATTATTCATAGTAAACGACATACGAAGGCTCAAGTATCAAGCAATAATGGAGTACCGTTAAAAGTGTATAATAAACTTCATGCGTTAATATGATTATCTTAAACTCCTAAACTAGTTTTACTACAAGATAAACAAAGTTCAGTTAAAAATGTTACGAACGAGATATAAGAAATTGTATGAAACTCTTATGGGTATGGTACTATCATACAAAAGATATTATTATTCATAGTAAACTAACAACGAAGGCTCAAGTAGCATGCAAGAATGGAGTACCGTTAAAAGTATATAATAAACTTTATACGTTCGTATATTGATCTTAAACTTTTAAACTAGTTTTATTAAAAGATAAACGGAGTTCGGTTAGAGAAACTAACGTATGACATATAAGAAATTGTATGAAACTCTTATGGGTGTGGTACCATCATACAAAATAAATTATTATTCATAGTAAACGACATACGAAGGCTCAAGTATCAAGCAATAATGGAGTACCGTTAAAAGAGTTAAATAAATTTCATACGTTAGTATGATTATCTTAAACTTATAAATGAGTTTTCCTACAAGATAAACATAGTTCAGTTAAAAATGTTACGAACGAGATATAAGAAATTGTATGAAACTCTTATGGGTATGGTACCATCATACAAAAGAAATTATTATTCATACTAAACGACATACGAAGGCTCAAGTAGCATGCAAGAAAGGAGTACTGTTAAAAGTATATAATAAACTTTATACCTTCGTATGTTTATCTTAAACTTTTAAAAGTGTTTTATCACAAGATAAACGGAGTTCGGTTAAAGAAACTTACGTATGAGATATAAGAAATTGTATGAGACTCTTATGGGTGTAGTACCGTCACACGAAATAAATTATTATGCGTAGTAAACAAAATACGAAGGCTCAAGTATCAAGAAAGAATGAGGTACCGTTAAAAGTGTATGATAAAGTTCATATGTTAGTATGTTTATCTTAAACTTCTAAACGAGTTTTACTACAAGATAAACAGAGTTCAGTTAAAAACTTACGAACGAGATATACGAAATTGTATTAAACTCTTATGGGGGTGGTACCATCAAACAAAATAAATTATTATTCATAGTAAACGACATACAAAGGCTCACGTAGGATGCAAGAATGGAGTACCGTTAAAAGTATATAATAAACTTTATACGTTTGTATGTTTATCTTAAACTTCTAAACGAGTTTTACTACAAGATAAACAGAGTTCAGTTAAAAACTTACGAACGAGATATACGAAATTGTATGAAACTCTTATGGGTGTGGTACCATCATACAAAATAAATTATTATTCATAGTAAACGACATACGAAGGCTCAAGTAGCATGCAAGAATGGAGTTACGTTAAAAGTATACAATAAATTTTATACGTTAGTGTGTTTATGTTATACTTTTAAACGAGTTTTATTACAAAATAAACGGAGTTTAGTTAGAGAAACTTACGTACGAGATATACAAAATTGTATGAAACTCTTATGCGTGTGGTACCATCATACGAAATAAATTATTATTCATAGTAAACGACATACGAAGGCTCAAGTATCAAGCAATAATGGAGTACCGTTAAAAGTGTATAATAAACTTCATGCGTTAATATGATTATCTTAAACTCCTAAACTAGTTTTACTACAAGATAAACAGAGTTCAGTTAAAAATGTTACGAACGAGATATAAGAAATTGTATGAAACTCTTATGGGTATGGTACTATCATACAAAAGATATTATTATTCATAGTAAACTACAAACGAAGACTCAAGTAGCATGCAAGAATGGAGTACCGTTAAAAGTATACAATAAACTTTATACGTTCGTATATTGATCTTAAACTTTTAAACTAGTTTTATTAAAAGATAAACGGAGTTCGGTTAGAGAAACTAACGTATGACATATAAGAAATTGTATGAAACTCTTATGGGTGTGGTACCATTATATAATATAAATTATTATTCATAGTAAACGACATACGAAGGCTCAAGTATCAAGCAATAATGGAGTACCGTTAAAAGAGTTGAATAAATTTCATACGTTAGTATGATTATCTTAAACTTATAAATGAGTTTTCCTACAAGATAAACATAGTTCAGTTAAAAATGTTACGAACGAGATATAAGAAATTGTATGAAACTCTTATGGGTATGGTACCATCATACAAAAGAAATTATTATTCATACTAAACGACATACGAAGGCTCAAGTAGCATGCAAGAAAGGAGTACTGTTAAAAGTATATAATAAACTTTATACCTTCGTTTGTTTATCTTAAACTTTTAAACGTGTTTTATCACAAGATAAACGGAGTTCGGTTAAAGAAACTTACGTATGAGATATAAGAAATTGTATGAGACTCTTATGGGTGTAGTACCATCACACGAAATAAATTATTATGCGTAGTAAACAAAATACGAAGGCTCAAGTATCAAGCAAGAATGAGGTACCGTTAAAAGTGTATAATAAAGTTCATATGTTAGTATGTTTATCTTAAACTTCTAAACGAGTTTTACTACAAGATAAACAGAGTTCAGTTAAAAACTTACGAACGAGATATACAAAATTGTATTAAACTCTTATGGGGGTGGTACCATCAAACAAAATAAATTATTATTCATAGTAAACGACATACAAAGGCTCAGGTAGGATCCAAGAATGGAGTACAGTTAAAACTATATAATAAACTTTATACGTTTGTATGTTTATCTTAAACTTCTAAACGGGTTTTACTACAAGATAAACAGAGTTCAGTTAAAAACTTACGAACGAGATATACGAAATTGTATGAAACTCTTATGGGTGTGGTACCATCATACAAAATAAATTATTATTCATAGTAAACGACATACGAAGGCTCAAGTAGCATGCAAGAATGGAGTTACGTTAAAAGTATACAATAAACTTTATACGTTAGTGTGTTTATGTTATACTTTTAAACGAGTTTTATTACAAGATAAACGGAGTTTGGTTAGAGAAATTTACGTACGAGATATACGAAATTGTATGAAACTCTTATGCGTGTGGTACCATCATACGAAATAAATTATTATTCATAGTAAACGACATACGAAGGCTCAAGTATCAAGCAATAATGGAGTACCGTTAAAAGTGTATAATAAACTTCATGCGTTAATATGATTATCTTAAACTCCTAAACTAGTTTTACTACAAGATAAACAGAGTTCAGTTAAAAATGTTACGAACGAGATATAAGAAATTGTATGAAACTCTTATGGGTATGGTACTATCATACAAAAGATATTATTATTCATAGTAAACTACAAACGAAGGCTCAAGTAGCATGCAAGAATGGAGTACCGTTAAAAGTATATAATAAACTTTATACGTTCGTATATTGATCTTAAACTTTTAAACTAGTTTTATTAAAAGATAAACGGAGTTCGGTTAGAGAAACTAACGTATGACATATAAGAAATTGTATGAAACTCTTATGGGTGTGGTACCATTATATAATATAAATTATTATTCATAGTAAACGACATACGAAGGCTCAAGTATCAAGCAATAATGGAGTACCGTTAAAAGAGTTGAATAAATTTCATACGTTAGTATGATTATCTTAAACTTATAAATGAGTTTTCCTACAAGATAAACATAGTTCAGTTAAAAATGTTACGAACGAGATATAAGAAATTGTATGAAACTCTTATGGGTATGGTACCATCATACAAAAGAAATTATTATTCATACTAAACGACATACGAAGGCTCAAGTAGCATGCAAGAAAGGAGTACTGTTAAAAGTATATAATAAACTTTATACCTTCGTTTGTTTATCTTAAACTTTTAAACGTGTTTTATCACAAGATAAACGGAGTTCGGTTAAAGAAACTTACGTATGAGATATAAGAAATTGTATGAGACTCTTATGGGTGTAGTACCATCACACGAAATAAATTATTATGCGTAGTAAACAAAATACGACGGCTCAAGTATCAAGCAAGAATGAGGTACCGTTAAAAGTGTATAATAAAGTTCATATGTTAGTATGTTTATCTTAAACTTCTAAACGAGTTTTACTACAAGATAAACAGAGTTCAGTTAAAAACTTACGAACGAGATATACGAAATTGTATTAAACTCTTATGGGGGTGGTACCATCAAACAAAATAAATTATTATTCATAGTAAACGACATACAAATGCTCACGTAGGATGCAAGAATGGAGTACCGTTAAAAGTATATAATAAACTTTATACGTTTGTATGTTTATCTTAAACTTCTAAACGAGTTTTACTACAAGATAAACAGAGTTAAAAACTTACGAACGAGATATACGAAATTGTATGAAACTCTTATGGGTGTGGTACCATCATACAAAATAAATTATTATTCATAGTAAACGACATACGAAGGCTCAAGTAGCATGCAAGAATGGAGTTACGTTAAAAGTATACAATAAGTTTTATACGTTAGTGTGTTTATGTTATACTTTTAAACGAGTTTTATTACAAAATAAACGGAGTTTAGTTAGAGAAACTTACGTACGAGATATACAAAATTGTATGAAACTCTTATGCGTGTGGTACCATCATACGAAATAAATTATTATTCATAGTAAACGACATACGAAGGCTCAAGTATCAAGCAATAATGGAGTACCGTTAAAAGTGTATAATAAACTTCATGCGTTAATATGATTATCTTAAACTCCTAAACTAGTTTTACTACAAGATAAACAGAGTTCAGTTAAAAATGTTACGAACGAGATATAAGAAATTGTATGAAACTCTTATGGGTATGGTACTATCATACAAAAGATATTATTATTCATAGTAAACTACAAACGAAGGCTCAAGTAGCATGCAAGAATGGAGTACCGTTAAAAGTATATAATAAACTTTATACGTTCGTATATTGATCTTAAACTTTTAAACTAGTTTTATTAAAAGATAAACGGAGTTCGGTTAGAGAAACTAACGTATGACATATAAGAAATTGTATGAAACTCTTATGGGTGTGGTACCATTATATAATATAAATTATTATTCATAGTAAACGACATACGAAGGCTCAAGTATCAAGCAATAATGGAGTACCGTTAAAAGAGTTGAATAAATTTCATACGTTAGTATGATTATCTTAAACTTATAAATGAGTTTTCCTACAAGATAAACATAGTTCAGTTAAAAATGTTACGAACGAGATATAAGAAATTGTATGAAACTCTTATGGGTATGGTACCATCATACAAAAGAAATTATTATTCATACTAAACGACATACGAAGGCTCAAGTAGCATGCAAGAAAGGAGTACTGTTAAAAGTATATAATAAACTTTATACCTTCGTTTGTTTATCTTAAACTTTTAAACGTGTTTTATCACAAGATAAACGGAGTTCGGTTAAAGAAACTTACGTATGAGATATAAGAAATTGTATGAGACTCTTATGGGTGTAGTACCATCACACGAAATAAATTATTATGCGTAGTAAACAAAATACGAAGGCTCAAGTATCAAGCAAGAATGAGGTACCGTTAAAAGTGTATAATAAAGTTCATATGTTAGTATGTTTATCTTAAACTTCTAAACGAGTTTTACTACAAGATAAACAGAGTTCAGTTAAAAACTTACGAACGAGATATACAAAATTGTATTAAACTCTTATGGGGGTGGTACCATCAAACAAAATAAATTATTATTCATAGTAAACGACATACAAAGGCTCAGGTAGGATCCAAGAATGGAGTACAGTTAAAACTATATAATAAACTTTATACGTTTGTATGTTTATCTTAAACTTCTAAACGGGTTTTACTACAAGATAAACAGAGTTCAGTTAAAAACTTACGAACGAGATATACGAAATTGTATGAAACTCTTATGGGTGTGGTACCATCATACAAAATAAATTATTATTCATAGTAAACGACATACGAAGGCTCAAGTAGCATGCAAGAATGGAGTTACGTTAAAAGTATACAATAAACTTTATACGTTAGTGTGTTTATGTTATACTTTTAAACGAGTTTTATTACAAGATAAACGGAGTTTGGTTAGAGAAATTTACGTACGAGATATACGAAATTGTATGAAACTCTTATGCGTGTGGTACCATCATACGAAATAAATTATTATTCATAGTAAACGACATACGAAGGCTCAAGTATCAAGCAATAATGGAGTACCGTTAAAAGTGTATAATAAACTTCATGCGTTAATATGATTATCTTAAACTCCTAAACTAGTTTTACTACAAGATAAACAGAGTTCAGTTAAAAATGTTACGAACGAGATATAAGAAATTGTATGAAACTCTTATGGGTATGGTACTATCATACAAAAGATATTATTATTCATAGTAAACTACAAACGAAGGCTCAAGTAGCATGCAAGAATGGAGTACCGTTAAAAGTATATAATAAACTTTATACGTTCGTATATTGATCTTAAACTTTTAAACTAGTTTTATTAAAAGATAAACGGAGTTCGGTTAGAGAAACTAACGTATGACATATAAGAAATTGTATGAAACTCTTATGGGTGTGGTACCATTATATAATATAAATTATTATTCATAGTAAACGACATACGAAGGCTCAAGTATCAAGCAATAATGGAGTACCGTTAAAAGAGTTGAATAAATTTCATACGTTAGTATGATTATCTTAAACTTATAAATGAGTTTTCCTACAAGATAAACATAGTTTAGTTAAAAATGTTACGAACGAGATATAAGAAATTGTATGAAACTCTTATGGGTATGGTACCATCATACAAAAGAAATTATTATTCATACTAAACGACATACGAAGGCTCAAGTAGCATGCAAGAAAGGAGTACTGTTAAAAGTATATAATAAACTTTATACCTTCGTTTGTTTATCTTAAACTTTTAAACGTGTTTTATCACAAGATAAACGGAGTTCGGTTAAAGAAACTTACGTATGAGATATAAGAAATTGTATGAGACTCTTATGGGTGTAGTACCATCACACGAAATAAATTATTATGCGTAGTAAACAAAATACGAAGGCTCAAGTATCAAGCAAGAATGAGGTACCGTTAAAAGTGTATAATAAAGTTCATATGTTAGTATGTTTATCTTAAACTTCTAAACGAGTTTTACTACAAGATAAACAGAGTTCAGTTAAAAACTTACGAACGAGATATACAAAATTGTATTAAACTCTTATGGGGGTGGTACCATCAAACAAAATAAATTATTATTCATAGTAAACGACATACAAAGGCTCAGGTAGGATCCAAGAATGGAGTACAGTTAAAACTATATAATAAACTTTATACGTTTGTATGTTTATCTTAAACTTCTAAACGGGTTTTACTACAAGATAAACAGAGTTCAGTTAAAAACTTACGAACGAGATATACGAAATTGTATGAAACTCTTATGGGTGTGGTACCATCATACAAAATAAATTATTATTCATAGTAAACGACATACGAAGGCTCAAGTAGCATGCAAGAATGGAGTTACGTTAAAAGTATACAATAAACTTTATACGTTAGTGTGTTTATGTTATACTTTTAAACGAGGTTTATTACAAGATAAACGGAGTTTGGTTAGAGAAATTTACGTACGAGATATACGAAATTGTATGAAACTCTTATGCGTGTGGTACCATCATACGAAATAAATTATTATTCATAGTAAACGACATACGAAGGCTCAAGTATCAAGCAATAATGGAGTACCGTTAAAAGTGTATAATAAACTTCATGCGTTAATATGATTATCTTAAACTCCTAAACTAGTTTTACTACAAGATAAACAGAGTTCAGTTAAAAATGTTACGAACAGATATAAGAAATTGTATGAAACTCTTATGGGTATGGTACTATCATACAAAAGATATTATTATTCATAGTAAACTAACAACGAAGGCTCAAGTAGCATGCAAGAATGGAGTACCGTTAAAAGTATATAATAAACTTTATACGTTCGTATATTGATCTTAAACTTTTAAACTAGTTTTATTAAAAGATAAACGGAGTTCGGTTAGAGAAACTAACGTATGACATATAAGAAATTGTATGAAACTCTTATGGGTGTGGTACCATTATATAATATAAATTATTATTCATAGTAAACGACATACGAAGGCTCAAGTATCAAGCAATAATGGAGTACCGTTAAAAGAGTTAAATAAATTTCATACGTTAGTATGATTATCTTAAACTTATAAATGAGTTTTACTACAAGATAAACAGAGTTCAGTTAAAAACTTACGAACGAGATATACGAAATTGTATTAAACTCTTATGGGGGTGGTACCATCAAACAAAATAAATTATTATTCATAGTAAACGACATACAAAGGCTCAGGTAGGATCCAAGAATGGAGTACCGTTAAAAGTATATAATAAACTTTATACGTTTGTATGTTTATCTTAAACTTCTAAACGGGTTTTACTACAAGATAAACAGAGTTCAGTTAAAAACTTACGAACGAGATATACGAAATTGTATGAAACTCTTATGGGTGTGGTACCATCATACAAAATAAATTATTATTCATAGTAAACGACATACGAAGGCTCAAGTAGCATGCAAGAATGGAGTTACGTTAAAAGTATACAATAAACTTTATACGTTAGTGTGTTTATGTTATACTTTTAAACGAGTTTTATTACAAGATAAACGGAGTTTGGTTAGAGAAACTTACGTACGAGATATACGAAATTGTATGAAACTCTTATGCGTGTGGTACCATCATACGAAATAAATTATTATTCATAGTAAACGACATACGAAGGCTCAGGTAGGATCCAAGAATGGAGTACCGTTAAAAGTATATAATAAACTTTATACGTTTGTATGTTTATCTTAAACTTCTAAACGGGTTTTACTACAAGATAAAATGAGTTCAGTTAAAAACTTACGAACGAGATATACGAAATTGTATGAAACTCTTATGGGTGTGGTACCATCATACAAAATAAATTATTATTCATAGTAAACGACATACGAAGGCTCAAGTAGCATGCGAGAATGGAGTTACGTTAAAAGTATACAATAAACTTAATACGTTAGTGTGTTTATGTTATACTTTTAAACGAGTTTTATTACAAGATAAACGGAGTTTGGTTAGAGAAACTTACGTACGAGATATACGAAATTGTATGAAACTCTTATGCGTGTGGTACCATCATACGAAATAAATTATTATTCATAGTAAACGACATACGAAGGCTCAAGTATCAAGCAATAATGGAGTACCGTTAAAAGTGTATAATAAACTTCATGCGTTAATATGATTATCTTAAACTCCTAAACTAGTTTTACTACAAGATAAACAGAGTTCAGTTAAAAATGTTACGAACGGGATATAAGAAATTGTATGAAACTCTTATGGGTATGGTACTATCATACAAAAGATATTATTATTCATAGTAAACTAACAACGAAGGCTCAAGTAGCATGCAAGAATGGAGTACCGTTAAAAGTATATAATAAACTTTATACGTTCGTATATTGATCTTAAACTTTTAAACTAGTTTTATTAAAAGATAAACGGAGTTCGGTTAGAGAAACTAACGTATGACATATAAGAAATTGTATGAAACTCTTATGGGTGTGGTACCATTATATAAAATAAATTATTATTCATAGTAAACGACATACGAAGGCTCAAGTATCAAGCAATAATGGAGTACCGTTAAAAGAGTTAAATAAATTTCATACGTTAGTATGATTATCTTAAACTTATAAATGAGTTTTCCTACAAGATAAACATAGTTCAGTTAAAAATGTTACGAACGAGATATAAGAAATTGTATGAAACTCTTATGGGTATGGTACTATCATACAAAAGAAATTATTATTCATACTAAACGACATACGAAGGCTCAAGTAGCATGCAAGAAAGGAGTACTGTTAAAAGTATATAATAAACTTTATACCTTCGTATGTTTATCTTAAACTTTTAAAAGTGTTTTATCACAAGATAAACGGAGTTCGGTTAAAGAAACTTACGTATGAGATATAAGAAATTGTATGAGACTCTTATGGGTGTAGTACCACCACACGAAATAAATTATTATGCGTAGTAAACAAAATACGAAGGCTCAAGTATCAAGCAAGAATGAGGTACCGTTAAAAGTGTATAATAAAGTTCATATGTTAGTATGTTTATCTTAAACTTCTAAACGAGTTTTACTACAAGATAAACAGAGTTCAGTTAAAAACTTACGAACGAGATATACGAAATTGTATTAAACTCTTATGGGCGTGGTACCATCAAATAAAATAAATTATTATTCATAGTAAACGACATACAAAGGCTCAGGTAGGATCCAAGAATGGAGTACCGTTAAAAGTATATAATAAACTTTATACGTTTGTATGTTTATCTTAAACTTCTAAACGGGTTTTACTACAAGATAAACAGAGTTCAGTTAAAAATTACGAACGAGATATACGAAATTGTATGAAACTCTTATGGGTGTTGTACCATCATACAAAATAAATTATTATTCATAGTAAACGACATACGAAGGCTCAAGTAGCATGCAAGAATGGAGTTACGTTAAAAGTATACAATAAACTTTATACGTTAGTGTGTTTATGTTATACTTTTAAACGAGTTTTATTACAAGATAAACGGAGTTTGGTTAGAGAAACTTACGTACGAGATATACGAAATTGTATGAAACTCTTATGCGTGTGGTACCATCATACGAAATAAATTATTATTCATAGTAAACGACATACGAAGGCTCAGGTAAGATCCAAGAATGGAGTACCGTTAAAAGTATATAATAAACTTTATACGTTTGTATGTTTATCTTAAACTTCTAAACGGGTTTTACTACAAGATAAAATGAGTTCAGTTAAAAACTTACGAACGAGATATACGTAATTGTATGAAACTCTTATGGGTGTGGTACCATCATACAAAGTAAATTATTATTCATAGTGAACGACATACGAAGGCTTAAGTAGCATGCGAGAATGGAGTTACGTTAAAAGTATACAATAAACTTAATACGTTAGTGTGTTTATGTTATACTTTTAAACGAGTTTTATTACAAGATAAACGGAGTTTGGTTAGAGAAACTTACGTACGAGATATACGAAATTGTATGAAACTCTTATGCGTGTGGTACCATCATACGAAATAAATTATTATTCATAGTAAACGACATACGAAGGCTCAAGTATCAAGCAATAATGGAGTACCGTTAAAAGTGTATAATAAACTTCATGCGTTAATATGATTATCTTAAACTCCTAAACTAGTTTTACTACAAGATAAACAGAGTTCAGTTAAAAATGTTACGAACGGGATATAAGAAATTGTATGAAACTCTTATGGGTATGGTACTATCATACAAAAGATATTATTATTCATAGTAAACTAACAACGAAGGCTCAAGTAGCATGCAAGAATGGAGTACCGTTAAAAGTATATAATAAACTTTATACGTTCGTATATTGATCTTAAACTTTTAAACTAGTTTTATTAAAAGATAAACGGAGTTCGGTTAGAGAAACTAACGTATGACATATAAGAAATTGTATGAAACTCTTATGGGTGTGGTACCATTATATAAAATAAATTATTATTCATAGTAAACGACATACGAAGTCTCAAGTATCAAGCAATAATGGAGTACCGTTAAAAGAGTTAAATAAATTTCATACGTTAGTATGATTATCTTAAACTTATAAATGAGTTTTCCTACAAGATAAACATAGTTCAGTTAAAAATGTTACGAACGAGATATAAGAAATTGTATGAAACTCTTATGGGTATGGTACCATCATACAAAAGAAATTATTATTCATACTAAACGACATACGAAGGCTCAAGTAGCATGCAAGAAAGGAGTACTGTTAAAAGTATATAATAAACTTTATACCTTCGTATGTTTATCTTAAACTTTTAAACGTGTTTTATCACAAGATAAACGGAGTTCGGTTAAAGAAACTTACGTATGAGATATAAGAAATTGTATGAGACTCTTATGGGTGTAGTACCACCACACGAAATAAATTATTATGCGTAGTAAACAAAATACGAAGGCTCAAGTATCAAGCAAGAATGAGGTACCGTTAAAAGTGTATAATAAAGTTCATATGTTAGTATGTTTATCTTAAACTTCTAAACGAGTTTTACTACAAGATAAACAGAGTTCAGTTAAAAACTTACGAACGAGATATACGAAATTGTATTAAACTCTTATGGGGTTGGTACCATCAAATAAAATAATTTATTATTAATAGTAAACGACATACAAAGGCTCAGGTAGGATCCAAGAATGGAGTACCGTTAAAAGTATATAATAAACTTTATACGTTTGTATGATTATCTTAAACTTCTAAACGGGTTTTACTACAAGATAAACAGAGTTCAGTTAAAAACTTACGAACGAGATATATGAAATTGTATGAAACTCTTATGGGTGTTGTACCATCATACAAAATAAATTATTATTCATAGTAAACGACATACGAAGGCTCAAGTAGCATGCAAGAATGGAGTTACGTTAAAAGTATACAATAAACTTTATACGTTAGTGTGTTTATGTTATACTTTTAAACGAGTTTTATTACAAGATAAACGGAGTTTGGTTAGAGAAACTTACGTACGAGATATACGAAATTGTATGAAACTCTTATGCGTGTGGTACCATCATACGAAATAAATTATTATTCATAGTAAACGACATACGAAGGCTCAGGTAGGATCCAAGAATGGAGTACCGTTAAAAGTATATAATAAACTTTATACGTTTGTATGTTTATCTTAAACTTCTAAACGGGTTTTACTACAAGATAAAATGAGTTCAGTTAAAAACTTACGAACGAGATATACGAAATTGTATGAAACTCATATGGGTGTGGTACCATCATACAAAGTAAATTATTATTCATAGTAAACGACATACGAAGGCTCAAGTAGCATGCGAGAATGGAGTTACGTTAAAAGTATACAATAAACTTAATACGTTAGTGTGTTTATGTTATACTTTTAAACGAGTTTTATTACAAGATAAACGGAGTTTGGTTAGAGAAACTTACGTACGAGATATACGAAATTGTATGAAACTCTTATGCGTGTGGTACCATCATACGAAATAAATTATTATTCATAGTAAACGACATACGAAGGCTCAAGTATCAAGCAATAATGGAGTACCGTTAAAAGTGTATAATAAACTTCATGCGTTAATATGATTATCTTAAACTCCTAAACTAGTTTTACTACAAGATAAACAGAGTTCAGTTAAAAATGTTACGAACGGGATATAAGAAATTGAATGAAACTCTTATGGGTATGGTACTATCATACAAAAGATATTATTATTCATAGTAAACTAACAACGAAGGCTCAAGTAGCATGCAAGAATGGAGTACCGTTAAAAGTATATAATAAACTTTATACGTTCGTATATTGATCTTAAACTTTTAAACTAGTTTTATTAAAAGATAAACGGAGTTCGGTTAGAGAAACTAACGTATGACATATAAGAAATTGTATGAAACTCTTATGGGTGTGGTACCATTATATAAAATAAATTATTATTCATAGTAAACGACATACGAAGTCTCAAGTATCAAGCAATAATGGAGTACCGTTAAAAGAGTTAAATAAATTTCATACGTTAGTATGATTATCTTAAACTTATAAATGAGTTTTCCTACAAGATAAACATAGTTCAGTTAAAAATGTTACGAACGAGATATAAGAAATTGTATGAAACTCTTATGGGTATGGTACCATCATACAAAAGAAATTATTATTCATACTAAACGACATACGAAGGCTCAAGTAGCATGCAAGAAAGGAGTACTGTTAAAAGTATATAATAAACTTTATACCTTCGTATGTTTATCTTAAACTTTTAAACGTGTTTTATCACAAGATAAACGGAGTTCGGTTAAAGAAACTTACGTATGAGATATAAGAAATTGTATGAGACTCTTATGGGTGTAGTACCACCACACGAAATAAATTATTATGCGTAGTAAACAAAATACGAAGGCTCAAATATCAAGCAAGAATGAGGTACCATTAAAAGTGTATAATAAAGTTCATATGTTAGTATGTTTATCTTAAACTTCTAAACGAGTTTTACTACAAGATAAACAGAGTTCAGTTAAAAACTTACGAACGAGATATACGAAATTGTATTAAACTCTTATGGGGTTGGTACCATCAAATAAAATAAATTATTATTAATAGTAAACGACATACAAAGGCTCAGGTAGGATCCAAGAATGGAGTACCGTTAAAAGTATATAATAAACTTTATACGTTTGTATGATTATCTTAAACTTCTAAACGGGTTTTACTACAAGATAAACAGAGTTCAGTTAAAAACTTACGAACGAGATATATGAAATTGTATGAAACTCTTATGGGTGTTGTACCATCATACAAAATAAATTATTATTCATAGTAAACGACATACGAAGGCTCAAGTAGCATGCAAGAATGGAGTTACGTTAAAAGTATACAATAAACTTTATACGTTAGTGTGTTTATGTTATACTTTTAAACGAGTTTTATTACAAGATAAACGGAGTTTGGTTAGAGAAACTTACGTACGAGATATACGAAATTGTATGAAACTCTTATGCGTGTGGTACCATCATACGAAATAAATTATTATTCATAGTAAACGACATACGAAGGCTCAGGTAGGATCCAAGAATGGAGTACCGTTAAAAGTATATAATAAACTTTATACGTTTGTATGTTTATCTTAAACTTCTAAACGGGTTTTACTACAAGATAAAATGAGTTCAGTTAAAAACTTACGAACGAGATATACGAAATTGTATGAAACTCTTATGGGTGTGGTACCATCATACAAACTAAATTATTATTCATAGTAAACGACATACGAAGGCTCAAGTAGCATGCGAGAATGGAGTTACGTTAAAAGTATACAATAAACTTAATACGTTAGTGTGTTTATGTTATACTTTTAAACGAGTTTTATTACAAGATAAACGGAGTTTGGTTAGAGAAACTTACGTACGAGATATACGAAATTGTATGAAACTCTTATGCGTGTGGTACCATCATACGAAATAAATTATTATTCATAGTAAACGACATACGAAGGCTCAAGTATCAAGCAATAATGGAGTACCGTTAAAAGTGTATAATAAACTTCATGCGTTAATATGATTATCTTAAACTCCTAAACTAGTTTTACTACAAGATAAACAGAGTTCAGTTAAAAATGTTACGAACGGGATATAAGAAATTGTATGAAACTCTTATGGGTATGGTACTATCATACAAAAGATATTATTATTCATAGTAAACTAACAACGAAGGCTCAAGTAGCATGCAAGAATGGAGTACCGTTAAAAGTATATAATAAACTTTATACGTTCGTATATTGATCTTAAACTTTTAAACTAGTTTTATTAAAAGATAAACGGAGTTCGGTTAGAGAAACTAACGTATGACATATAAGAAATTGTATGAAACTCTTATGGGTGTGGTACCATTATATAAAATAAATTATTATTCATAGTAAACGACATACGAAGTCTCAAGTATCAAGCAATAATGGAGTACCGTTAAAAGAGTTAAATAAATTTCATACGTTAGTATGATTATCTTAAACTTATAAATGAGTTTTCCTACAAGATAAACATAGTTCAGTTAAAAATGTTACGAACGAGATATAAGAAATTGTATGAAACTCTTATGGGTATGGTACCATCATACAAAAGAAATTATTATTCATACTAAACGACATACGAAGGCTCAAGTAGCATGGAAGAAAGGAGTACTGTTAAAAGTATATAATAAACTTTATACCTTCGTATGTTTATCTTAAACTTTTAAACGTGTTTTATCACAAGATAAACGGAGTTCGGTTAAAGAAACTTACGTATGAGATATAAGAAATTGTATGAGACTCTTATGGGTGTATTACCACCACACGAAATAAATTATTATGCGTAGTAAACAAAATACGAAGGCTCAAGTATCAAGCAAGAATGAGGTACTGTTAAAAGTGTATAATAAAGTTCATATGTTAGTATGTTTATCTTAAACTTCTAAACGAGTTTTACTACAAGATAAACAGAGTTCAGTTAAAAACTTACGAACGAGATATACGAAATTGTATTAAACTCTTATGGGGGTGGTACCATCAAATAAAATAAATTATTATTAATAGTAAACGACATACAAAGGCTCAGGTAGGATCCAAGAATGGAGTACCGTTAAAAGTATATAATAAACTTTATACGTTTGTATGATTATCTTAAACTTCTAAACGGGTTTTACTACAAGATAAACAGAGTTCAGTTAAAAACTTACGAACGAGATATATGAAATTGTATGAAACTCTTATGGGTGTTGTACCATCATACAAAATAAATTATTATTCATAGTAAACGACATACGAAGGCTCAAGTAGCATGCAAGAATGGAGTTACGTTAAAAGTATACAATAAACTTTATACGTTAGTGTGTTTATGTTATACTTTTAAACGAGTTTTATTACAAGATAAACGGAGTTTGGTTAGAGAAACTTACGTACGAGATATACGAAATTGTATGAAACTCTTATGCGTGTGGTACCATCATACGAAATAAATTATTATTCATAGTAAACGACATACGAAGGCTCAGGTAGGATCCAAGAATGGAGTACCGTTAAAAGTATATAATAAATTTTATACGTTTGTATGTTTATCTTAAACTTCTAAACGGGTTTTACTACAAGATAAAATGAGTTCAGTTAAAAACTTACGAACGAGATATACGAAATTGTATGAAACTCTTATGGGTGTGGTACCATCATACAAAGTAAATTATTATTCATAGTAAACGACATACGAAGGCTCAAGTAGCATGCGAGAATGGAGTTACGTTAAAAGTATACAATAAACTTAATACGTTAGTGTGTTTATGTTATACTTTTAAACGAGTTTTATTACAAGATAAACGGAGTTTGGTTAGAGAAACTTACGTACGAGATATACGAAATTGTATGAAACTCTTATGCGTGTGGTACCATCATACGAAATAAATTATTATTCATAGTAAACGACATACGAAGGCTCAAGTATCAAGCAATAATGGAGTACCGTTAAAAGTGTATAATAAACTTCATGCGTTAATATGATTATCTTAAACTCCTAAACTAGTTTTCCTACAAGATAAACATAGTTCAGTTAAAAATGTTACGAACGAGATATAAGAAATTGTATGAAACTCTTATGGGTATGGTACCATCATACAAAAGAAATTATTATTCATACTAAACGACATACGAAGGCTCAAGTAGCATGCAAGAAAGGAGTACTGTTAAAAGTATATAATAAACTTTATACCTTCGTATGTTTATCTTAAACTTTTAAACGTGTTTTATCACAAGATAAACGGAGTTCGGTTAAAGAAACTTACGTATGAGATATAAGAAATTGTATGAGACTCTTATGGGTGTAGTACCACCACACGAAATAAATTATTATGCGTAGTAAACAAAATACGAAGGCTCAAGTATCAAGCAAGAATGAGGTACCGTTAAAAGTGTATAATAAAGTTCATATGTTAGTATTTTTATCTTAAACTTCTAAACGAGTTTTACTACAAGATAAACAGAGTTCAGTTAAAAACTTACGAACGAGATATACGAAATTGTATTAAACTCTTATGGGGTTGGTACCATCAAATAAAATAAATTATTATTAATAGTAAACGACATACAAAGGCTCAGGTAGGATCCAAGAATGGAGTACCGTTAAAAGTATATAATAAACTTTATACGTTTGTATGATTATCTTAAACTTCTAAACGGGTTTTACTACAAGATAAACAGAGTTCAGTTAAAAACTTACGAACGAGATATATGAAATTGTATGAAACTCTTATGGGTGTTGTACCATCATACAAAATAAATTATTATTCATAGTAAACGACATACGAAGGCTCAAGTAGCATGCAAGAATGGAGTTACGTTAAAAGTATACAATAAACTTTATACGTTAGTGTGTTTATGTTATACTTTTAAACGAGTTTTATTACAAGATAAACGGAGTTTGGTTAGAGAAACTTACGTACGAGATATACGAAATTGTATGAAACTCTTATGCGTGTGGTACCATCATACGAAATAAATTATTATTCATAGTAAACGACATACGAAGGCTCAGGTAGGATCCAAGAATGGAGTACCGTTAAAAGTATATAATAAACTTTATACGTTTGTATGTTTATCTTAAACTTCTAAACGGGTTTTACTACAAGATAAAATGAGTTCAGTTAAAAACTTACGA
Source organism: Chamaenerion angustifolium (assembly GCA_946814005.1). Classification (NCBI taxonomy): domain Eukaryota; kingdom Viridiplantae; phylum Streptophyta; class Magnoliopsida; order Myrtales; family Onagraceae; genus Chamaenerion; species Chamaenerion angustifolium. Next base: position 10,662,460 of record OX328273.1, read on the forward strand.
ACGAGATATACGAAATTGTATGAAACTCTTATGGGTGTGGTACCATCATACAAAGTAAATTATTATTCATAGTAAACGACATACGAAGGCTCAAGTAGCATGCGAGAATGGAGTTACGTTAAAAGTATACAATAAACTTAATACGTTAGTGTGTTTATGTTATACTTTTAAACGAGTTTTATTACAAGATAAACGGAGTTTGGTTAGAGAAACTTACGTACGAGATATACGAAATTGTATGAAACTCTTATGCGTGTGGTACCATCATACGAAATAAATTATTATTCATAGTAAACGACATACGAAGGCTCAAGTATCAAGCAATAATGGAGTACCGTTAAAAGTGTATAATAAACTTCATGCGTTAATATGATTATCTTAAACTCCTAAACTAGTTTTACTACAAGATAAACAGAGTTCAGTTAAAAATGTTACGAACGGGATATAAGAAATTGTATGAAACTCTTATGGGTATGGTACTATCATACAAAAGATATTATTATTCATAGTAAACTAACAACGAAGGCTCAAGTAGCATGCAAGAATGGAGTACCGTTAAAAGTATATAATAAACTTTATACGTTCGTATATTGATCTTAAACTTTTAAACTAGTTTTATTAAAAGATAAACGGAGTTCGGTTAGAGAAACTAACGTATGACATATAAGAAATTGTATGAAACTCTTATGGATGTGGTACCATTATATAAAATAATTTATTATTCATAGTAAACGACATACGAAGTCTCAAGTATCAAGCAATAATGGAGTACCGTTAAAAGAGTTAAATAAATTTCATACGTTAGTATGATTATCTTAAACTTATAAATGAGTTTTCCTACAAGATAAACATAGTTCAGTTAAAAATGTTACGAACGAGATATAAGAAATTGTATGAAACTCTTATGGGTATGGTACCATCATACAAAAGAAATTATTATTCATACTAAACGACATACGAAGGCTCAAGTAGCATGCAAGAAAGGAGTACTGTTAAAAGTATATAATAAACTTTATACCTTCGTATGTTTATCTTAAACTTTTAAACGTGTTTTATCACAAGATAAACGGAGTTCGGTTAAAGAAACTTACGTATGAGATATAAGAAATTGTATGAGACTCTTATGGGTGTAGTACCACCACACGAAATAAATTATTATGCGTAGTAAACAAAATACGAAGGCTCAAGTATCAAGCAAGAATGAGGTACCGTTAAAAGTGTATAATAAAGTTCATATGTTAGTATGTTTATCTTAAACTTCTAAACGAGTTTTACTACAAGATAAACAGAGTTCAGTTAAAAACTTACGAACGAGATATACGAAATTGTATTAAACTCTTATGGGGTTGGTACCATCAAATAAAATAAATTATTATTAATAGTAAACGACATACAAAGGCTCAGGTAGGATCCAAGAATGGAGTACCGTTAAAAGTATATAATAAACTTTATACGTTTGTATGATTATCTTAAACTTCTAAACGGGTTTTACTACAAGATAAACAGAGTTCAGTTAAAAACTTACGAACGAGATATATGAAATTGTATGAAACTCTTATGGGTGTTGTACCATCATACAAAATAAATTATTATTCATAGTAAACGACATACGAAGGCTCAAGTAGCATGCAAGAATGGAGTTACGTTAAAAGTATACAATAAACTTTATACGTTAGTGTGTTTATGTTATACTTTTAAACGAGTTTTATTACAAGATAAACGGAGTTTGGCTAGAGAAACTTACGTACGAGATATACGAAATTGTATGAAACTCTTATGCGTGTGGTACCATCATACGAAATAAATTATTATTCATAGTAAACGACATACGAAGGCTCAGGTAGGATCCAAGAATGGAGTACCGTTAAAAGTATATAATAAACTTTATACGTTTGTATGTTTATCTTAAACTTCTAAACGGGTTTTACTACAAGATAAAATGAGTTCAGTTAAAAACTTACGAACGAGATATACGAAATTGTATGAAACTCTTATGGGTGTGGTACCATCATACAAACTAAATTATTATTCATAGTAAACGACATACGAAGGCTCAAGTAGCATGCGAGAATGGAGTTACGTTAAAAGTATACAATAAACTTAATACGTTAGTGTGTTTATGTTATACTTTTAAACGAGTTTTATTACAAGATAAACGGAGTTTGGTTAGAGAAACTTACGTACGAGATATACGAAATTGTATGAAACTCTTATGCGTGTGGTACCATCATACGAAATAAATTATTATTCATAGTAAACGACATACGAAGGCTCAAGTATCAAGCAATAATGGAGTACCGTTAAAAGTGTATAATAAACTTCATGCGTTAATATGATTATCTTAAACTCCTAAACTAGTTTTACTACAAGATAAACAGAGTTCAGTTAAAAATGTTACGAACGGGATATAAGAAATTGTATGAAACTCTTATGGGTATGGTACTATCATACAAAAGATATTATTATTCATAGTAAACTAACAACGAAGGCTCAAGTAGCATGCAAGAATGGAGTACCGTTAAAAGTATATAATAAACTTTATACGTTCGTATATTGATCTTAAACTTTTAAACTAGTTTTATTAAAAGATAAACGGAGTTCGGTTAGAGAAACTAACGTATGACATATAAGAAATTGTATGAAACTCTTATGGATGTGGTACCATTATATAAAATAATTTATTATTCATAGTAAACGACATACGAAGTCTCAAGTATCAAGCAATAATGGAGTACCGTTAAAAGAGTTAAATAAATTTCATACGTTAGTATGATTATCTTAAACTTATAAATGAGTTTTCCTACAAGATAAACATAGTTCAGTTAAAAATGTTACGAACGAGATATAAGAAATTGTATGAAACTCTTATGGGTATGGTACCATCATACAAAAGAAATTATTATTCATACTAAACGACATACGAAGGCTCAAGTAGCATGCAAGAAAGGAGTACTGTTAAAAGTATATAATAAACTTTATACCTTCGTATGTTTATCTTAAACTTTTAAACGTGTTTTATCACAAGATAAACGGAGTTCGGTTAAAGAAACTTACGTATGAGATATAAGAAATTGTATGAGACTCTTATGGGTGTAGTACCACCACACGAAATAAATTATTATGCGTAGTAAACAAAATACGAAGGCTCAAGTATCAAGCAAGAATGAGGTACCGTTAAAAGTGTATAATAAAGTTCATATGTTAGTATGTTTATCTTAAACTTCTAAACGAGTTTTACTACAAGATAAACAGAGTTCAGTTAAAAACTTACGAACGAGATATACGAAATTGTATTAAACTCTTATGGGGTTGGTACCATCAAATAAAATAAATTATTATTAATAGTAAACGACATACAAAGGCTCAGGTAGGATCCAAGAATGGAGTACCGTTAAAAGTATATAATAAACTTTATACGTTTGTATGATTATCTTAAACTTCTAAACGGGTTTTACTACAAGATAAACAGAGTTCAGTTAAAAACTTACGAACGAGATATATGAAATTGTATGAAACTCTTATGGGTGTTGTACCATCATACAAAATAAATTATTATTCATAGTAAACGACATACGAAGGCTCAAGTAGCATGCAAGAATGGAGTTACGTTAAAAGTATACAATAAACTTTATACGTTAGTGTGTTTATGTTATACTTTTAAACGAGTTTTATTACAAGATAAACGGAGTTTGGTTAGAGAAACTTACGTACGAGATATACGAAATTGTATGAAACTCTTATGCGTGTGGTACCATCATACGAAATAAATTATTATTCATAGTAAACGACATACGAAGGCTCAGGTAGGATCCAAGAATGGAGTACCGTTAAAAGTATATAATAAACTTTATACGTTTGTATGTTTATCTTAAACTTCTAAACGGGTTTTACTACAAGATAAAATGAGTTCAGTTAAAAACTTACGAACGAGATATACGAAATTGTATGAAACTCTTATGGGTGTGGTACCATCATACAAAGTAAATTATTATTCATAGTAAACGACATACGAAGGCTCAAGTAGCATGCGAGAATGGAGTTACGTTAAAAGTATACAATAAACTTAATACGTTAGTGTGTTTATGTTATACTTTTAAACGAGTTTTATTACAAGATAAACGGAGTTTGGTTAGAGAAACTTACGTACGAGATATACGAAATTGTATGAAACTCTTATGCGTGTGGTACCATCATACGAAATAAATTATTATTCATAGTAAACGACATACGAAGGCTCAAGTATCAAGCAATAATGGAGTACCGTTAAAAGTGTATAATAAACTTCATGCGTTAATATGATTATCTTAAACTCCTAAACTAGTTTTACTACAAGATAAACAGAGTTCAGTTAAAAATGTTACGAACGGGATATAAGAAATTGTATGAAACTCTTATGGGTATGGTACTATCATACAAAAGATATTATTATTCATAGTAAACTAACAACGAAGGCTCAAGTAGCATGCAAGAATGGAGTACCGTTAAAAGTATATAATAAACTTTATACGTTCGTATATTGATCTTAAACTTTTAAACTAGTTTTATTAAAAGATAAACGGAGTTCGGTTAGAGAAACTAACGTATGACATATAAGAAATTGTATGAAACTCTTATGGATGTGGTACCATTATATAAAATAATTTATTATTCATAGTAAACGACATACGAAGTCTCAAGTATCAAGCAATAATGGAGTACCGTTAAAAGAGTTAAATAAATTTCATACGTTAGTATGATTATCTTAAACTTATAAATGAGTTTTCCTACAAGATAAACATAGTTCAGTTAAAAATGTTACGAACGAGATATAAGAAATTGTATGAAACTCTTATGGGTATGGTACCATCATACAAAAGAAATTATTATTCATACTAAACGACATACGAAGGCTCAAGTAGCATGCAAGAAAGGAGTACTGTTAAAAGTATATAATAAACTTTATACCTTCGTATGTTTATCTTAAACTTTTAAACGTGTTTTATCACAAGATAAACGGAGTTCGGTTAAAGAAACTTACGTATGAGATATAAGAAATTGTATGAGACTCTTATGGGTGTAGTACCACCACACGAAATAAATTATTATGCGTAGTAAACAAAATACGAAGGCTCAAGTATCAAGCAAGAATGAGGTACCGTTAAAAGTGTATAATAAAGTTCATATGTTAGTATGTTTATCTTAAACTTCTAAACGAGTTTTACTACAAGATAAACAGAGTTCAGTTAAAAACTTACGAACGAGATATACGAAATTGTATTAAACTCTTATGGGGTTGGTACCATCAAATAAAATAAATTATTATTAATAGTAAACGACATACAAAGGCTCAGGTAGGATCCAAGAATGGAGTACCGTTAAAAGTATATAATAAACTTTATACGTTTGTATGATTATCTTAAACTTCTAAACGGGTTTTACTACAAGATAAACAGAGTTCAGTTAAAAACTTACGAACGAGATATATGAAATTGTATGAAACTCTTATGGGTGTTGTACCATCATACAAAATAAATTATTATTCATAGTAAACGACATACGAAGGCTCAAGTAGCATGCAAGAATGGAGTTACGTTAAAAGTATACAATAAACTTTATACGTTAGTGTGTTTATGTTATACTTTTAAACGAGTTTTATTACAAGATAAACGGAGTTTGGTTAGAGAAACTTACGTACGAGATATACGAAATTGTATGAAACTCTTATGCGTGTGGTACCATCATACGAAATAAATTATTATTCATAGTAAACGACATACGAAGGCTCAGGTAGGATCCAAGAATGGAGTACCGTTAAAAGTATATAATAAACTTTATACGTTTGTATGTTTATCTTAAACTTCTAAACGGGTTTTACTACAAGATAAAATGAGTTCAGTTAAAAACTTACGAACGAGATATACGAAATTGTATGAAACTCTTATGGGTGTGGTACCATCATACAAAGTAAATTATTATTCATAGTAAACGACATACGAAGGCTCAAGTAGCATGCGAGAATGGAGTTACGTTAAAAGTATACAATAAACTTAATACGTTAGTGTGTTTATGTTATACTTTTAAACGAGTTTTATTACAAGATAAACGGAGTTTGGTTAGAGAAACTTACGTACGAGATATACGAAATTGTATGAAACTCTTATGCGTGTGGTACCATCATACGAAATAAATTATTATTCATAGTAAACGACATACGAAGGCTCAAGTATCAAGCAATAATGGAGTACCGTTAAAAGTGTATAATAAACTTCATGCGTTAATATGATTATCTTAAACTCCTAAACTAGTTTTACTACAAGATAAACAGAGTTCAGTTAAAAATGTTACGAACGGGATATAAGAAATTGTATGAAACTCTTATGGGTATGGTACTATCATACAAAAGATATTATTATTCATAGTAAACTAACAACGAAGGCTCAAGTAGCATGCAAGAATGGAGTACCGTTAAAAGTATATAATAAACTTTATACGTTCGTATATTGATCTTAAACTTTTAAACTAGTTTTATTAAAAGATAAACGGAGTTCGGTTAGAGAAACTAACGTATGACATATAAGAAATTGTATGAAACTCTTATGGGTGTGGTACCATTATATAAAATAAATTATTATTCATAGTAAACGACATACGAAGTCTCAAGTATCAAGCAATAATGGAGTACCGTTAAAAGAGTTAAATAAATTTCATACGTTAGTATGATTATCTTAAACTTATAAATGAGTTTTCCTACAAGATAAACATAGTTCAGTTAAAAATGTTACGAACGAGATATAAGAAATTGTATGAAACTCTTATGGGTATGGTACCATCATACAAAAGAAATTATTATTCATACTAAACGACATACGAAGGCTCAAGTAGCATGCAAGAAAGGAGTACTGTTAAAAGTATATAATAAACTTTATACCTTCGTATGTTTATCTTAAACTTTTAAACGTGTTTTATCACAAGATAAACGGAGTTCGGTTAAAGAAACTTACGTATGAGATATAAGAAATTGTATGAGACTCTTATGGGTGTAGTACCACCACACGAAATAAATTATTATGCGTAGTAAACAAAATACGAAGGCTCAAGTATCAAGCAAGAATGAGGTACCGTTAAAAGTGTATAATAAAGTTCATATGTTAGTATGTTTATCTTAAACTTCTAAACGAGTTTTACTACAAGATAAACAGAGTTCAGTTAAAAACTTACGAACGAGATATACGAAATTGTATTAAACTCTTATGGGGTTGGTACCATCAAATAAAATAAATTATTATTAATAGTAAACGACATACAAAGGCTCAGGTAGGATCCAAGAATGGAGTACCGTTAAAAGTATATAATAAACTTTATACGTTTGTATGATTATCTTAAACTTCTAAACGGGTTTTACTACAAGATAAACAGAGTTCAGTTAAAAACTTACGAACGAGATATATGAAATTGTATGAAACTCTTATGGGTGTTGTACCATCATACAAAATAAATTATTATTCATAGTAAACGACATACGAAGGCTCAAGTAGCATGCAAGAATGGAGTTACGTTAAAAGTATACAATAAACTTTATACGTTAGTGTGTTTATGTTATACTTTTAAACGAGTTTTATTACAAGATAAACGGAGTTTGGTTAGAGAAACTTACGTACGAGATATACGAAATTGTATGAAACTCTTATGCGTGTGGTACCATCATACGAAATAAATTATTATTCATAGTAAACGACATACGAAGGCTCAGGTAGGATCCAAGAATGGAGTACCGTTAAAAGTATATAATAAACTTTATACGTTTGTATGTTTATCTTAAACTTCTAAACGGGTTTTACTACAAGATAAAATGAGTTCAGTTAAAAACTTACGAACGAGATATACGAAATTGTATGAAACTCTTATGGGTGTGGTACCATCATACAAAGTAAATTATTATTCATAGTAAACGACATACGAAGGCTCAAGTAGCATGCGAGAATGGAGTTACGTTAAAAGTATACAATAAACTTAATACGTTAGTGTGTTTATGTTATACTTTTAAACGAGTTTTATTACAAGATAAACGGAGTTTGGTTAGAGAAACTTACGTACGAGATATACGAAATTCTATGAAACTCTTATGCGTGTGGTACCATCATACGAAATAAATTATTATTCATAGTAAACGACATACGAAGGCTCAAGTATCAAGCAATAATGGAGTACCGTTAAAAGTGTATAATAAACTTCATGCGTTAATATGATTATCTTAAACTCCTAAACTAGTTTTACTACAAGATAAACAGAGTTCAGTTAAAAATGTTACGAACGGGATATAAGAAATTGTATGAAACTCTTATGGGTATGGTACTATCATACAAAAGATATTATTATTCATAGTAAACTAACAACGAAGGCTCAAGTAGCATGCAAGAATGGAGTACCGTTAAAAGTATATAATAAACTTTATACGTTCGTATATTGATCTTAAACTTTTAAACTAGTTTTATTAAAAGATAAACGGAGTTCGGTTAGAGAAACTAACGTATGACATATAAGAAATTGTATGAAACTCTTATGGATGTGGTACCATTATATAAAATAATTTATTATTCATAGTAAACGACATACGAAGTCTCAAGTATCAAGCAATAATGGAGTACCGTTAAAAGAGTTAAATAAATTTCATACGTTAGTATGATTATCTTAAACTTATAAATGAGTTTTCCTACAAGATAAACATAGTTCAGTTAAAAATGTTACGAACGAGATATAAGAAATTGTATGAAACTCTTATGGGTATGGTACCATCATACAAAAGAAATTATTATTCATACTAAACGACATACAAAGGCTCACGTAGGATGCAAGAATGGAGTACCGTTAAAAGTATATAATAAACTTTATACCTTCGTATGTTTATCTTAAACTTTTAAACGTGTTTTATCACAAGATAAACGGAGTTCGGTTAAAGAAACTTACGTATGAGATATAAGAAATTGTATGAGACTCTTATGGGTGTAGTACCACCACACGAAATAAATTATTATGCGTAGTAAACAAAATACGAAGGCTCAAGTATCAAGCAAGAATGAGGTACCGTTAAAAGTGTATAATAAAGTTCATATGTTAGTATGTTTATCTTAAACTTCTAAACGAGTTTTACTACAAGATAAACAGAGTTCAGTTAAAAACTTACGAACGAGATATACGAAATTGTATTAAACTCTTATGGGGTTGGTACCATCAAATAAAATAAATTATTATTAATAGTAAACGACATACAAAGGCTCAGGTAGGATCCAAGAATGGAGTACCGTTAAAAGTATATAATAAACTTTATACGTTTGTATGATTATCTTAAACTTCTAAACGGGTTTTACTACAAGATAAACAGAGTTCAGTTAAAAACTTACGAACGAGATATATGAAATTGTATGAAACTCTTATGGGTGTTGTACCATCATACAAAATAAATTATTATTCATAGTAAACGACATACGAAGGCTCAAGTAGCATGCAAGAATGGAGTTACGTTAAAAGTATACAATAAACTTTATACGTTAGTGTGTTTATGTTATACTTTTAAACGAGTTTTATTACAAGATAAACGGAGTTTGGTTAGAGAAACTTACGTACGAGATATACGAAATTGTATGAAACTCTTATGCGTGTGGTACCATCATACGAAATAAATTATTATTCATAGTAAACGACATACGAAGGCTCAGGTATGATCCAAGAATGGAGTACCGTTAAAAGTATATAATAAACTTAATACGTTTGTATGTTTATCTTAAACTTCTAAACGGGTTTTACTACAAGATAAAATGAGTTCAGTTAAAAACTTACGAACGAGATATACGAAATTGTATGAAACTCTTATGGGTGTGGTACCATCATACAAAGTAAATTATTATTCATAGTAAACGACATACGAAGGCTCAAGTAGCATGCGAGAATGGAGTTACGTTAAAAGTATACAATAAACTTAATACGTTAGTGTGTTTATGTTATACTTTTAAACGAGTTTTATTACAAGATAAACGGAGTTTGGTTAGAGAAACTTACGTACGAGATATACGAAATTGTATGAAACTCTTATGCGTGTGGTACCATCATACGAAATAAATTATTATTCATAGTAAACGACATACGAAGGCTCAAGTATCAAGCAATAATGGAGTACCGTTAAAAGTGTATAATAAGCTTCATGCGTTAATATGATTATCTTAAACTCCTAAACTAGTTTTACTACAAGATAAACAGAGTTCAGTTAAAAATGTTACGAACGGGATATAAGAAATTGTATGAAACTCTTATGGGTATGGTACTATCATACAAAAGATATTATTATTCATAGTAAACTAACAACGAAGGCTCAAGTAGCATGCAAGAATGGAGTACCGTTAAAAGTATATAATAAACTTTATACGTTCGTATATTGATCTTAAACTTTTAAACTAGTTTTATTAAAAGATAAACGGAGTTCGGTTAGAGAAACTAACGTATGACATATAAGAAATTGTATGAAACTCTTATGGGTGTGGTACCATCATACAAAATAAATTATTATTCATAGTAAACGACATACGAAGGCTCAAGTATCAAGCAATAATGGAGTACCGTTAAAAGAGTTAAATAAATTTCATACGTTAGTATGATTATCTTAAACTTATAAATGAGTTTTCCTACAAGATAAACATAGTTCAGTTAAAAATGTTACGAACGAGATATAAGAAATTGTATGAAACTCTTATGGGTATGGTACCATCATACAAAAGAAATTATTATTCATACTAAACGACATACGAAGGCTCAAGTAGCATGGAAGAAAGGAGTACTGTTAAAAGTATATAATAAACTTTATACCTTCGTATGTTTATCTTAAACTTTTAAACGTGTTTTATCACAAGATAAACGGAGTTCGGTTAAAGAAACTTACGTATGAGATATAAGAAATTGTATGAGACTCTTATGGGTGTATTACCACCACACGAAATAAATTATTATGCGTAGTAAACAAAATACGAAGGCTCAAGTATCAAGCAAGAATGAGGTACCGTTAAAAGTGTATAATAAAGTTCATATGTTAGTATGTTTATCTTAAACTTCTAAACGAGTTTTACTACAAGATAAACAGAGTTCAGTTAAAAACTTACGAACGAGATATACGAAATTGTATTAAACTCTTATGGGGGTGGTACCATCAAATAAAATAAATTATTATTAATAGTAAACGACATACAAAGGCTCAGGTAGGATCCAAGAATGGAGTACCGTTAAAAGTATATAATAAACTTTATACGTTTGTATGATTATCTTAAACTTCTAAACGGGTTTTACTACAAGATAAACAGAGTTCAGTTAAAAACTTACGAACGAGATATATGAAATTGTATGAAACTCTTATGGGTGTTGTACCATCATACAAAATAAATTATTATTCATAGTAAACGACATACGAAGGCTCAAGTAGCATGCAAGAATGGAGTTACGTTAAAAGTATACAATAAACTTTATACGTTAGTGTGTTTATGTTATACTTTTAAACGAGTTTTATTACAAGATAAACGGAGTTTGGTTAGAGAAACTTACGTACGAGATATACGAAATTGTATGAAACTCTTATGCGTGTGGTACCATCATACGAAATAAATTATTATTCACAGTAAACGACATACGAAGGCTCAAGTATCAAGCAATAATGGAGTACCGTTAAAAGTGTATAATAAACTTCATGTGTTAATATGATTATCTTAAACTCCTAAACTAGTTTTACTACAAGATAAATAGAGTTCAGTTAAAAATGTTACGAACGAGATATAAGAAATTGTATGAAACTCTTATGGGTATGGTACTATCATACAAAAGATATTATAATTCATAGTAAACTACAAACGAAGGCTCAAGTAGCATGCAAGAATGGAGTACCGTTAAAAGTATATAATAAACTTTATACGTTCGTATATTGATCTTAAACTTTTAAACTAGTTTTATTAAAAGATAAACGGAGTTCGGTTAGAGAAACTAACGTATGACATATAAGAAATTGTATGAAAGTCTTATGGGTGTGGTACCATTATATAAAATAAATTATTATTCATAGTAAACGACATACGAAGGCTCAAGTATCAAGCAATAATGGAGTACCGTAAAAAGAGTTAAATAAATTTCATACGTTAGTATGATTATCTTAAACTTATAAATGAGTTTTCCTACAAGATAAACATAGTTCAGTTAAAAGTGTTACGAACGAGATATAAGAAATTGTATGAAACTCTTATGGATATGGTACCATCATACAAAAGAAATTGTTATTCATACTAAACAACATACGAAGGCTCAAGTAGCATGCAAGAAAGGAGTACTGTTAAAAGTATATAATAAACTTTATACCTTCGTATGTTTATCTTAAACTTTTAGACGTGTTTTATCACAAGATAAACGGAGTTCGGTTAAAGAAACTTACGTATGAGATATAAGAAATTGTATGAGACTCTTATGGGTGTAGTACCATCCCACACGAAATAAATTATTATGCGTAGTAAACAAAATACGAAGGCTCAAGTATCAAGCAAGAATGAGGTACCGTTAAAAGTATACAATAAACTTTATACGTTAGTGTGTTTATGTTATACTTTTAAACGAGTTTTATTACAAGATAAACGGAGTTCGGTTAGAGAAACTTACGTATGAGGTATAAAAAATTGTATGAAACTCTTATGGGTGTGGTACCATCATACAAAATAAATTATTATGCGTAGTAAACGACATACGAAGGCCAAGTATCAAGCAATAATGGAGTACCGTTAAAAGTGTATAATAAACTTCATACGTTAGTATGTTTATCTTAAACGTCTAAACGATTTATACTACAACATAAACAGAGTTCAGTTTAAAACTTACGAACGAGATATAAGAAATTGTATGAAACTCTTATGGGTGTGGTACCATCATACAAAATAAACTATTATTAATAGTAAACGACATACGAATGCTCAAGTAGCATGCAAGAATGAAGTACCTTAAAAAGTATATAATAAACTTTATACGTTCGTATGTTTATCTTAAACCTCTAAACGAGTTTTACTACCAGATAAACAGAGTTTAGTTAAAAACTTACGAACGAGATATAAGAATTGTATGAAACTCTTATGGGTGTGGTACCATCATACAAACTAAATTATTACTCATAGTAAACGACATACGAAGGCTCAAGTAGCATGCAAGAATGGAGTACCGTTAAAAGTATATAATAAACTTTATACATTCATATGTTTATCTTAAACTTCTAAACGAGTTTTACTACAAGATAAACGGAGTTCGTTTAGAGAAACTTACGTATGAGATATAAAAAATTGTATGAAACTCTTATGGGTGTGGTACCATCATACGAAATAAATTATTATGCGTAGTAAACAAAATACGAAGGCCAAGTATCTAGCAATAGTGGGGTACCATTAAACGTGTATAATAAACTTCATACGTTCGAAAGTTTATCTTATACTTCTAAACGAGTTTTACTACAAGATAAACAGAGTTCAGTTAAAAACTTACGAACGAGATATAAGAATTGTATGAGACTCTTATGGGTGTAGTACCATCCCACACGAAATAAATTATTATGCGTAGTAAACAAAATACGAAGGCTCAAGTATCAAGCAAGAATGAGGTACCGTTAAAAGTATACAATAAACTTTATACGTTAGTGTGTTTATGTTATACTTTTAAACGAGTTTTATTACAAGATAAACGGAGTTCGGTTAGAGAAACTTACGTATGAGGTATAAAAAATTGTATGAAACTCTTATGGGTGTGGTACCATCATACAAAATAAATTATTATGCGTAGTAAACGACATACGAAGGCCAAGTATCAAGCAATAATGGAGTACCGTTAAAAGTGTATAATAAACTTCATACGTTAGTATGTTTATCTTAAACGTCTAAACGATTTATACTACAACATAAACAGAGTTCAGTTTAAAACTTACGAACGAGATATAAGAAATTGTATGAAACTCTTATGGGTGTGGTACCATCATACAAAATAAACTATTATTAATAGTAAACGACATACGAATGCTCAAGTAGCATGCAAGAATGAAGTACCTTAAAAAGTATATAATAAACTTTATACGTTCGTATGTTTATCTTAAACCTCTAAACGAGTTTTACTACCAGATAAACAGAGTTTAGTTAAAAACTTACGAACGAGATATAAGAATTGTATGAAACTCTTATGGGTGTGGTACCATCATACAAACTAAATTATTACTCATAGTAAACGACATACGAAGGCTCAAGTAGCATGCAAGAATGGAGTACCGTTAAAAGTATATAATAAACTTTATACATTCATATGTTTATCTTAAACTTCTAAACGAGTTTTACTACAAGATAAACGGAGTTCGTTTAGAGAAACTTACGTATGAGATATAAAAAATTGTATGAAACTCTTATGGGTGTGGTACCATCATACGAAATAAATTATTATGCGTAGTAAACAAAATACGAAGGCCAAGTATCTAGCAATAGTGGGGTACCATTAAACGTGTATAATAAACTTCATACGTTCGAAAGTTTATCTTATACTTCTAAACGAGTTTTACTACAAGATAAACAGAGTTCAGTTAAAAACTTACGAACGAGATATAAGAATTGTATGAAACTCTTATGGGTGTGGTACCATCAAACAAAATAAATTATTACTCATAGTAAACGACATACGAAGGCTCAAGTAGCATGCAAGAATGGAGTACCGTTAAAAGTATATAATAAACTATATACGTTCATATGTTTATCTTCAACTTCTACACGAGTTTTACTACAAGATAAACGGAGTTCGGTTAGAGAAACTTACGTATGAGGTATAAAAAATTGTATGAAACTCTTATGGGTGTGGTACCATCATACAAAATAAATTATTATGCGTAGTAAACAAATTACGAAGGCCATGTATCAAGCAATAATGGAGTACCGTTAAAAGTGTATAATAAACTTCATACGTTAGTATGTTTATCTTAAACGTCTAAACGATTTATACTACAAGATAAACAGAGTTCAGTTTAAAACTTACGAACGAGATATAAGAAATTGTATGAAACTCTTATGGGTGTGGTACCATCATACAAAATAAACTATTATTAATAGTAAACGACATACGAATGCTCAAGTAGCATGCAAGAATGAAGTACCTTAAAAAGTATATAATAAACTTTATACGTTCGTATGTTTATCTTAAACCTCTAAACGAGTTTTACTACCAGATAAACAGAGTTTAGTTAAAAACTTACGAACGAGATATAAGAATTGTATGAAACTCTTATGGGTGTGGTACCATCATACAAAATAAATTATTACTCATAGTAAACGACATACGAAGGCTCAAGTAGCATGCAAGAATGGAGTACCGTTAAAAGTATATAATAAACTTTATACATTCATATGTTTATCTTAAACTTCTAAACGAGTTTTACTACAAGATAAACGGAGTTCGGTTAGAGAAACTTACGTATGAGATATAAAAAATTGTATGAAACTCTTATGGGTGTGGTACCATCATACGAAATAAATTATTATGCGTAGTAAACAAAATACGAAGGCCAAGTATCTAGCAATAGTGGGGTACCATTAAACGTGTATAATAAACTTCATACGTTCGAAAGTTTATCTTATACTTCTAAACGAGTTTTACTACAAGATAAACAGAGTTCAGTTAAAAACTTACGAACGAGATATAAGAATTGTATGAAACTCTTATGGGTGTGGTACCATCAAACAAAATAAATTATTACTCATAGTAAACGACATACGAAGGCTCAAGTAGCATGCAAGAATGGAGTACCGTTAAAAGTATATAATAAACTATATACGTTCATATGTTTATCTTCAACTTCTACACGAGTTTTACTACAAGATAAACGGAGTTCGGTTAGAGAAACTTACGTATGAGGTATAAAAAATTGTATGAAACTCTTATGGGTGTGGTACCATCATACAAAATAAATTATTATGCGTAGTAAACAAATTACGAAGGCCATGTATCAAGCAATAATGGAGTACCGTTAAAAGTGTATAATAAACTTCATACGTTAGTATGTTTATCTTAAACGTCTAAACGATTTATACTACAAGATAAACAAAGTTCAGTTTAAAACTTACGAACGAGATATAAGAAATTGTATGAAACTCTTATGGGTGTGGTACCATCATACAAAATAAACTATTATTAATAGTAAACGACATACGAATGCTCAAGTAGCATGCAAGAATGAAGTACCTTAAAAAGTATATAATAAACTTTATACGTTCGTATGTTTATCTTAAACCTCTAAACGAATTTTACTACCAGATAAACAGAGTTTAGTTAAAAACTTACGAACGAGATATAAGAATTGTATGAAACTCTTATGGGTGTGGTACCATCATACAAAATAAATTATTACTCATAGTAAACGACATACGAAGGCTCAAGTAGCATGCAAGAATGGAGTACCGTTAAAAGTATATAATAAACTTTATACATTCATATGTTTATCTTAAACTTCTAAACGAGTTTTACTACAAGATAAACGGAGTTCGGTTAGAGAAACTTACGTATGAGATATAAAAAATTGTATGAAACTCTTATGGGTGTGGTACCATCATACGAAATAAATTATTATGCGTAGTAAACAAAATACGAAGGCCAAGTATCTAGCAATAGTGGGGTACCATTAAACGTGTATAATAAACTTCATACGTTCGAAAGTTTATCTTATACTTCTAAACGAGTTTTACTACAAGATAAACAGAGTTCAGTTAAAAACTTACGAACGAGATATAAGAATTGTATGAAACTCTTATGGGTGTGGTACCATCAAACAAAATAAATTATTACTCATAGTAAACGACATACGAAGGCTCAAGTAGCATGCAAGAATGGAGTACCGTTAAAAGTATATAATAAACTATATACGTTCATATGTTTATCTTCAACTTCTACACGAGTTTTACTACAAGATAAACGGAGTTCGGTTAGAGAAACTTACGTATGAGGTATAAAAAATTGTATGAAACTCTTATGGGTGTGGTACCATCATACAAAATAAATTATTATGCGTAGTAAACAAATTACGAAGGCCATGTATCAAGCAATAATGGAGTACCGTTAAAAGTGTATAATAAACTTCATACGTTAGTATGTTTATCTTAAACGTCTAAACGATTTATACTACAAGATAAACAGAGTTCAGTTTAAAACTTACGAACGAGATATAAGAAATTGTATGAAACTCTTATGGGTGTGGTACCATCATACAAAATAAACTATTATTAATAGTAAACGACATACGAATGCTCAAGTAGCATGCAAGAATGAAGTACCTTAAAAAGTATATAATAAACTTTATACGTTCGTATGTTTATCTTAAACCTCTAAACGAGTTTTACTACCAGATAAACAGAGTTTAGTTAAAAACTTACGAACGAGATATAAGAATTGTATGAAACTCTTATGGGTGTGGTACCATCATACAAAATAAATTATTACTCATAGTAAACGACATACGAAGGCTCAAGTAACATGCAAGAATGGAGTACCGTTAAAAGTATATAATAAACTTTATACATTCATATGTTTATCTTAAACTTCTAAACGAGTTTTACTACAAGATAAACGGAGTTCGGTTAGAGAAACTTACGTATGAGATATAAAAAATTGTATGAAACTCTTATGGGTGTGGTACCATCATACAAAATAAATTATTATGCGTAGTAAACAAAATACGAAGGCCAAGTATCTAGCAATAGTGGGGTACCATTAAACGTGTATAATAAACTTCATACGTTCGAATGTTTATCTTATACTTCTAAACGAGTTTTACTACAAGATAAACAGAGTTCAGTTAAAAACTTACGAACGAGATATAAGAATTGTATGAAACTCTTATGGGTGTGGTTCCATCAAACAAAATAAATTATTACTCATAGTAAACGACATACGAAGGCTCAAGTAGCATGCAAGAATGGAGTACCGTTAAAAGTATATAATAAACTATATACGTTCATATGTTTATCTTAAACTTCTACACGAGTTTTACTACAAGATAAACGGAGTTCGGTTAGAGAAACTTACGTATGAGGTATAAAAAATTGTATGAAACTCTTATGGGTGTGGTACCATCATACAAAATAAATTATTATGCGTAGTAAACAAATTACGAAGGCCATGTATCAAGCAATAATGGAGTACCGTTAAAAGTGTATAATAAACTTCATACGTTAGTATGTTTATCTTAAACGTCTAAACGATTTATACTACAAGATAAACAGAGTTCAGTTTAAAACTTACGAACGAGATATAAGAAATTGTATGAAACTCTTATGGGTGTGGTACCATCATACAAAATAAACTATTATTAATAGTAAACGACATACGAATGCTCAAGTAGCATGCAAGAATGAAGTACCTTAAAAAGTATATAATAAACTTTATACGTTCGTATGTTTATCTTAAACCTCTAAACGAGTTTTACTACCAGATAAACAGAGTTTAGTTAAAAACTTACGAACGAGATATAAGAATTGTATGAAACTCTTATGGGTGTGGTACCATCATACAAAATAAATTATTACTCATAGTAAACGACATACGAAGGCTCAAGTAGCATGCAAGAATGGAGTACCGTTAAAAGTATATAATAAACTTTATACATTCATATGTTTATCTTAAACTTCTAAACGAGTTTTACTACAAGATAAACGGAGTTCGGTTAGAGAAACTTACGTATGAGATATAAAAAATTGTATGAAACTCTTATGGGTGTGGTACCATCATACAAAATAAATTATTATGCGTAGTAAACAAAATACGAAGGCCAAGTATCTAGCAATAGTGGGGTACCATTAAACGTGTATAATAAACTTCATACGTTCGAATGTTTATCTTATACTTCTAAACGAGTTTCACTACAAGATAAACAGAGTTCAGTTAAAAACTTACGAACGAGATATAAGAATTGTATGAAACTCTTATGGGTGTGGTTCCATCAAACAAAATAAATTATTACTCATAGTAAACGACATACGAAGGCTCAAGTAGCATGCAAGAATGGAGTACCGTTAAAAGTATATAATAAACTATATACGTTCATATGTTTATCTTAAACTTCTACACGAGTTTTACTACAAGATAAACGGAGTTCGGTTAGAGAAACTTACGTATGAGGTATAAAAAATTGTATGAAACTCTTATGGGTGTGGTACCATCATACAAAATAAATTATTATGCGTAGTAAACAAATTACGAAGGCCATGTATCAAGCAATAATGGAGTACCGTTAAAAGTGTATAATAAACTTCATACGTTAGTATGTTTATCTTAAACGTCTAAACGATTTATACTACAAGATAAACAGAGTTCAGTTTAAAACTTACGAACGAGATATAAGAAATTGTATGAAACTCTTATGGGTGTGGTACCATCATACAAAATAAACTATTATTAATAGTAAACGACATACGAATGCTCAAGTAGCATGCAAGAATGAAGTACCTTAAAAAGTATATAATAAACTTTATACGTTCGTATGTTTATCTTAAACCTCTAAACGAGTTTTACTACCAGATAAACAGAGTTTAGTTAAAAACTTACGAACGAGATATAAGAATTGTATGAAACTCTTATGGGTGTGGTACCATCATACAAAATAAATTATTACTCATAGTAAACGACATACGAAGGCTCAAGTAGCATGCAAGAATGGAGTACCGTTAAAAGTATATAATAAACTTTATACATTCATATGTTTATCTTAAACTTCTAAACGAGTTTTACTACAAGATAAACGGAGTTCGGTTAGAGAAACTTACGTATGAGGTATAAAAAATTGTATGAAACTCTTATGGGTGTGGTACCATCATACAAAATAAACTATTATTAATAGTAAACGACATACGAATGCTCAAGTAGCATGCAAGAATGAAGTACCTTAAAAAGTATATAATAAACTTTATACGTTCGTATGTTTATCTTAAACCTCTAAACGAGTTTTACTACCAGATAAACAGAGTTTAGTTAAAAACTTACGAACGAGATATAAGAATTGTATGAAACTCTTATGGGTGTGGTACCATCATACAAACTAAATTATTACTCATAGTAAACGACATACGAAGGCTCAAGTAGCATGCAAGAATGGAGTACCGTTAAAAGTATATAATAAACTTTATACATTCATATGTTTATCTTAAACTTCTAAACGAGTTTTACTACAAGATAAACGGAGTTCGGTTAGAGAAACTTACGTATGAGATATAAAAAATTGTATGAAACTCTTATGGGTGTGGTACCATCATACAAAATAAATTATTATGCGTAGTAAACAAAATACGAAGGCCAAGTATCTAGCAATAGTGGGGTACCATTAAACGTGTATAATAAACTTCATACGTTCGAAAGTTTATCTTATACTTCTAAACGAGTTTTACTACAAGATAAACAGAGTTCAGTTAAAAACTTACGAACGAGATATAAGAATTGTATGAAACTCTTATGGGTGTGGTACCATCAAACAAAATAAATTATTACTCATAGTAAACGACATACGAAGGCTCAAGTAGCATGCAAGAATGGAGTACCGTTAAAAGTATATAATAAACTATATACGTTCATATGTTTATCTTCAACTTCTACACGAGTTTTACTACAAGATAAACGGAGTTCGGTTAGAGAAACTTACGTATGAGGTATAAAAAATTGTATGAAACTCTTATGGGTGTGGTACCATCATACAAAATAAATTATTATGCGTAGTAAACAAATTACGAAGGCCATGTATCAAGCAATAATGGAGTACCGTTAAAAGTGTATAATAAACTTCATACGTTAGTATGTTTATCTTAAACGTCTAAACGATTTATACTACAAGATAAACAGAGTTCAGTTTAAAACTTACGAACGAGATATAAGAAATTGTATGAAACTCTTATGGGTGTGGTACCATCATACAAAATAAACTATTATTAATAGTAAACGACATACGAATGCTCAAGTAGCATGCAAGAATGAAGTACCTTAAAAAGTATATAATAAACTTTATACGTTCGTATGTTTATCTTAAACCTCTAAACGAGTTTTACTACCAGATAAACAGAGTTTAGTTAAAAACTTACGAACGAGATATAAGAATTGTATGAAACTCTTATGGGTGTGGTACCATCATACAAAATAAATTATTACTCATAGTAAACGACATACGAAGGCTCAAGTAACATGCAAGAATGGAGTACCGTTAAAAGTATATAATAAACTTTATACATTCATATGTTTATCTTAAACTTCTAAACGAGTTTTACTACAAGATAAACGGAGTTCGGTTAGAGAAATTTACGTATGAGATATAAAAAATTGTATGAAACTCTTATGGGTGTGGTACCATCATACAAAATAAATTATTATGCGTAGTAAACAAAATACGAAGGCCAAGTATCTAGCAATAGTGGGGTACCATTAAACGTGTATAATAAACTTCATACGTTCGAATGTTTATCTTATACTTCTAAACGAGTTTTACTACAAGATAAACAGAGTTCAGTTAAAAACTTACGAACGAGATATAAGAATTGTATGAAACTCTTATGGGTGTGGTTCCATCAAACAAAATAAATTATTACTCATAGTAAACGACATACGAAGGCTCAAGTAGCATGCAAGAATGGAGTACCGTTAAAAGTATATAATAAACTATATACGTTCATATGTTTATCTTAAACTTCTACACGAGTTTTACTACAAGATAAACGGAGTTCGGTTAGAGAAACTTACGTATGAGGTATAAAAAATTGTATGAAACTCTTATGGGTGTGGTACCATCATACAAAATAAATTATTATGCGTAGTAAACAAATTACGAAGGCCATGTATCAAGCAATAATGGAGTACCGTTAAAAGTGTATAATAAACTTCATACGTTAGTATGTTTATCTTAAACGTCTAAACGATTTATACTACAAGATAAACAGAGTTCAGTTTAAAACTTACGAACGAGATATAAGAAATTGTATGAAACTCTTATGGGTGTGGTACCATCATACAAAATAAACTATTATTAATAGTAAACGACATACGAATGCTCAAGTAGCATGCAAGAATGAAGTACCTTAAAAAGTATATAATAAACTTTATACGTTCGTATGTTTATCTTAAACCTCTAAACGAGTTTTACTACCAGATAAACAGAGTTTAGTTAAAAACTTACGAACGAGATATAAGAATTGTATGAAACTCTTATGGGTGTGGTACCATCATACAAAATAAATTATTACTCATAGTAAACGACATACGAAGGCTCAAGTAGCATGCAAGAATGGAGTACCGTTAAAAGTATATAATAAACTTTATACATTCATATGTTTATCTTAAACTTCTAAACGAGTTTTACTACAAGATAAACGGAGTTCGGTTAGAGAAACTTACGTATGAGATATAAAAAATTGTATGAAACTCTTATGGGTGTGGTACCATCATACAAAATAAATTATTATGCGTAGTAAACAAAATACGAAGGCCAAGTATCTAGCAATAGTGGGGTACCATTAAACGTGTATAATAAACTTCATATGTTCGAATGTTTATCTTATACTTCTAAACGAGTTTCACTACAAGATAAACAGAGTTCAGTTAAAAACTTACGAACGAGATATAAGAATTGTATGAAACTCTTATGGGTGTGGTTCCATCAAACAAAATAAATTATTACTCATAGTAAACGACATACGAAGGCTCAAGTAGCATGCAAGAATGGAGTACCGTTAAAAGTATATAATAAACTATATACGTTCATATGTTTATCTTAAACTTCTACACGAGTTTTACTACAAGATAAACGGAGTTCGGTTAGAGAAACTTACGTATGAGGTATAAAAAATTGTATGAAACTCTTATGGGTGTGGTACCATCATACAAAATAAATTATTATGCGTAGTAAACAAATTACGAAGGCCATGTATCAAGCAATAATGGAGTACCGTTAAAAGTGTATAATAAACTTCATACGTTAGTACGTTTATCTTAAACGTCTAAACGATTTATACTACAAGATAAACAGAGTTCAGTTTAAAACTTACGAACGAGATATAAGAAATTGTATGAAACTCTTATGGGTGTGGTACCATCATACAAAATAAACTATTATTAATAGTAAACGACATACGAATGCTCAAGTAGCATGCAAGAATGAAGTACCTTAAAAAGTATATAATAAACTTTATACGTTCGTATGTTTATCTTAAACCTCTAAACGAGTTTTACTACCAGATAAACAGAGTTTAGTTAAAAACTTACGAACGAGATATAAGAATTGTATGAAACTCTTATGGGTGTGGTACCATCATACAAAATAAATTATTACTCATAGTAAACGACATACGAAGGCTCAAGTAGCATGCAAGAATGGAGTACCGTTAAAAGTATATAATAAACTTTATACATTCATATGTTTATCTTAAACTTCTAAACGAGTTTTACTACAAGATAAACGGAGTTCGGTTAGAGAAACTTACGTATGAGGTATAAAAAATTGTATGAAACTCTTATGGGTGTGGTACCATCATACAAAATAAACTATTATTAATAGTAAACGACATACGAATGCTCAAGTAGCATGCAAGAATGAAGTACCTTAAAAAGTATATAATAAACTTTATACGTTCGTATGTTTATCTTAAACCTCTAAACGAGTTTTACTACCAGATAAACAGAGTTTAGTTAAAAACTTACGAACGAGATATAAGAATTGTATGAAACTCTTATGGGTGTGGTACCATCATACAAACTAAATTATTACTCATAGTAAACGACATACGAAGGCTCAAGTAGCATGCAAGAATGGAGTACCGTTAAAAGTATATAATAAACTTTATACATTCATATGTTTATCTTAAACTTCTAAACGAGTTTTACTACAAGATAAACGGAGTTCGGTTAGAGAAACTTATGTATGAGATATAAAAAATTGTATGAAACTCTTATGGTTGTGGTACCATCATACAAAATAAATT
Organism: Chamaenerion angustifolium; assembly: GCA_946814005.1. Classification (NCBI taxonomy): domain Eukaryota; kingdom Viridiplantae; phylum Streptophyta; class Magnoliopsida; order Myrtales; family Onagraceae; genus Chamaenerion; species Chamaenerion angustifolium. The sequence goes on from OX328273.1 coordinate 10,686,465, forward strand.
ATTATGCGTAGTAAACAAAATACGAAGGCCAAGTATCTAGCAATAGTGGGGTACCATTAAACGTGTATAATAAACTTCATACGTTCGAATGTTTATCTTATACTTCTAAACGAGTTTTACTACAAGATAAACAGAGTTCAGTTAAAAACTTACGAACGAGATATAAGAATTGTATGAAACTCTTATGGGTGTGGTTCCATCAAACAAAATAAATTATTACTCATAGTAAACGACATACGAAGGCTCAAGTAGCATGCAAGAATGGAGTACCGTTAAAAGTATATAATAAACTATATACGTTCATATGTTTATCTTAAACTTCTACACGAGTTTTACTACAAGATAAACGGAGTTCGGTTAGAGAAACTTACGTATGAGGTATAAAAAATTGTATGAAACTCTTATGGGTGTGGTACCATCATACAAAATAAATTATTATGCGTAGTAAACAAATTACGAAGGCCATGTATCAAGCAATAATGGAGTACCGTTAAAAGTGTATAATAAACTTCATACGTTAGTATGTTTATCTTAAACGTCTAAACGATTTATACTACAAGATAAACAGAGTTCAGTTTAAAACTTACGAACGAGATATAAGAAATTGTATGAAACTCTTATGGGTGTGGTACCATCATACAAAATAAACTATTATTAATAGTAAACGACATACGAATGCTCAAGTAGCATGCAAGAATGAAGTACCTTAAAAAGTATATAATAAACTTTATACGTTCGTATGTTTATCTTAAACCTCTAAACGAGTTTTACTACCAGATAAACAGAGTTTAGTTAAAAACTTACGAACGAGATATAAGAATTGTATGAAACTCTTATGGGTGTGGTACCATCATACAAAATAAATTATTACTCATAGTAAACGACATACGAAGGCTCAAGTAGCATGCAAGAATGGAGTACCGTTAAAAGTATATAATAAACTTTATACATTCATATGTTTATCTTAAACTTCTAAACGAGTTTTACTACAAGATAAACGGAGTTCGGTTAGAGAAACTTACGTATGAGATATAAAAAATTGTATGAAACTCTTATGGGTGTGGTACCATCATACGAAATAAATTATTATGCGTAGTAAACAAAATACGAAGGCCAAGTATCTAGCAATAGTGGGGTACCACTAAACGTGTATAATAAACTTCATACGTTCGAAAGTTTATCTTATACTTCTAAACGAGTTTTACTACAAGATAAACAGAGTTCAGTTAAAAACTTACGAACGAGATATAAGAATTGTATGAAACTCTTATGGGTGTGGTACCATCAAACAAAATAAATTATTACTCATAGTAAACGACATACGAAGGCTCAAGTAGCATGCAAGAATGGAGTACCGTTAAAAGTATATAATAAACTATATACGTTCATATGTTTATCTTCAACTTCTACACGAGTTTTACTACAAGATAAACGGAGTTCGGTTAGAGAAACTTACGTATGAGGTATAAAAAATTGTATGAAACTCTTATGGGTGTGGTACCATCATACAAAATAAATTATTATGCGTAGTAAACAAATTACGAAGGCCATGTATCAAGCAATAATGGAGTACCGTTAAAAGTGTATGATAAACTTCATACGTTAGTATGTTTATCTTAAACGTCTAAACGATTTATACTACAAGATAAACAGAGTTCAGTTTAAAACTTACGAACGAGATATAAGAAATTGTATGAAACTCTTATGGGTGTGGTACCATCATACAAAATAAACTATTATTAATAGTAAACGACATACGAATGCTCAAGTAGCATGCAAGAATGAAGTACCTTAAAAAGTATATAATAAACTTTATACGTTCGTATGTTTATCTTAAACCTCTAAACGAGTTTTACTACCAGATAAACAGAGTTTAGTTAAAAACTTACGAACGAGATATAAGAATTGTATGAAACTCTTATGGGTGTGGTACCATCATACAAAATAAATTATTACTCATAGTAAACGACATACGAAGGCTCAAGTAGCATGCAAGAATGGAGTACCGTTAAAAGTATATAATAAACTTTATACATTCATATGTTTATCTTAAACTTCTAAACGAGTTTTACTACAAGATAAACGGAGTTCGGTTAGAGAAACTTACGTATGAGATATAAAAAATTGTATGAAACTCTTATGGGTGTGGTACCATCATACGAAATAAATTATTATGCGTAGTAAACAAAATACGAAGGCCAAGTATCTAGCAATAGTGGGGTACCATTAAACGTGTATAATAAACTTCATACATTCGAAAGTTTATCTTATACTTCTAAACGAGTTTTACTACAAGATAAACAGAGTTCAGTTAAAAACTTACGAACGAGATATAAGAATTGTATGAAACTCTTATGGGTGTGGTACCATCAAACAAAATAAATTATTACTCATAGTAAACGACATACGAAGGCTCAAGTAGCATGCAAGAATGGAGTACCGTTAAAAGTATATAATAAACTATATACGTTCATATGTTTATCTTAAACTTCTACACGAGTTTTACTACAAGATAAACGGAGTTCGGTTAGAGAAACTTACGTATGAGGTATAAAAAATTGTATGAAACTCTTATGGGTGTGGTACCATCATACAAAATAAATTATTATGCGTAGTAAACAAATTACGAAGGCCATGTATCAAGCAATAATGGAGTACCGTTAAAAGTGTATAATAAACTTCATACGTTAGTATGTTTATCTTAAACGTCTAAACGATTTATACTACAAGATAAACAGAGTTCAGTTTAAAACTTACGAACGAGATATAAGAAATTGTATGAAACTCTTATGGGTGTGGTACCATCATACAAAATAAACTATTATTAATAGTAAACGACATACGAATGCTCAAGTAGCATGCAAGAATGAAGTACCTTAAAAAGTATATAATAAACTTTATACGTTCGTATGTTTATCTTAAACCTCTAAACGAGTTTTACTACCAGATAAACAGAGTTTAGTTAAAAACTTACGAACGAGATATAAAAATTGTATGAAACTCTTATGGGTGTGGTACCATCATACAAAATAAATTATTACTCATAGTAAACGACATACGAAGGCTCAAGTAGCATGCAAGAATGGAGTACCGTTAAAAGTATATAATAAACTTTATACATTCATATGTTTATCTTAAACTTCTAAACGAGTTTTACTACAAGATAAACGGAGTTCGGTTAGAGAAACTTACGTATGAGATATAAAAAATTGTATGAAACTCTTATGGGTGTGGTACCATCATACGAAATAAATTATTATGCGTAGTAAACAAAATACGAAGGCCAAGTATCTAGCAATAGTGGGGTACCATTAAACGTGTATAATAAACTTCATACGTTCGAAAGTTTATCTTATACTTCTAAACGAGTTTTACTACAAGATAAACAGAGTTCAGTTAAAAACTTACGAACGAGATATAAGAATTGTATGAAACTCTTATGGGTGTGGTACCATCAAACAAAATAAATTATTACTCATAGTAAACGACATACGAAGGCTCAAGTAGCATGCAAGAATGGAGTACCGTTAAAAGTATATAATAAACTATATACGTTCATATGTTTATCTTCAACTTCTACACGAGTTTTACTACAAGATAAACGGAGTTCGGTTAGAGAAACTTACGTATGAGGTATAAAAAATTGTATGAAACTCTTATGGGTGTGGTACCATCATACAAAATAAATTATTATGCGTAGTAAACAAATTACGAAGGCCATGTATCAAGCAATAATGGAGTACCGTTAAAAGTGTATAATAAACTTCATACGTTAGTATGTTTATCTTAAACGTCTAAACGATTTATACTACAAGATAAACAGAGTTCAGTTTAAAACTTACGAACGAGATATAAGAAATTGTATGAAACTCTTATGGGTGTGGTACCATCATACAAAATAAACTATTATTAATAGTAAACGACATACGAATGCTCAAGTAGCATGCAAGAATGAAGTACCTTATAAAGTATATAATAAACTTTATACGTTCGTATGTTTATCTTAAACCTCTAAACGAGTTTTACTACCAGATAAACAGAGTTTAGTTAAAAACTTACGAACGAGATATAAGAATTGTATGAAACTCTTATGGGTGTGGTACCATCATACAAAATAAATTATTACTCATACTAAACGACATACGAAGGCTCAAGTAGCATGCAAGAATGGAGTACCGTTAAAAGTATATAATAAACTTTATACATTCATATGTTTATCTTAAACTTCTAAACGAGTTTTACTACAAGATAAACGGAGTTCGGTTAGAGAAACTTACGTATGAGATATAAAAAATTGTATGAAACTCTTATGGGTGTGGTACCATCATACAAAATAAATTATTATGCGTAGTAAACAAAATACGAAGGCCAAGTATCTAGCAATAGTGGGGTACCATTAAACGTGTATAATAAACTTCATACGTTCGAATGTTTATCTTATACTTCTAAACGAGTTTTACTACAAGATAAACAGAGTTCAGTTAAAAACTTACGAACGAGATATAAGAATTGTATGAAACTCTTATGGGTGTGGTTCCATCAAACAAAATAAATTATTACTCATAGTAAACGACATACGAAGGCTCAAGTAGCATGCAAGAATGGAGTACCGTTAAAAGTATATAATAAACTATATACGTTCATATGTTTATCTTAAACTTCTACACGAGTTTTACTACAAGATAAACGGAGTTCGGTTAGAGAAACTTACGTATGAGGTATAAAAAATTGTATGAAACTCTTATGGGTGTGGTACCATCATACAAAATAAATTATTATGCGTAGTAAACAAATTACGAAGGCCATGTATCAAGCAATAATGGAGTACCGTTAAAAGTGTATAATAAACTTCATACGTTAGTATGTTTATCTTAAACGTCTAAACGATTTATACTACAAGATAAACAGAGTTCAGTTTAAAACTTACGAACGAGATATAAGAAATTGTATGAAACTCTTATGGGTGTGGTACCATCATACAAAATAAACTATTATTAATAGTAAACGACATACGAATGCTCAAGTAGCATGCAAGAATGAAGTACCTTAAAAAGTATATAATAAACTTTATACGTTCGTATGTTTATCTTAAACCTCTAAACGAGTTTTACTACCAGATAAACAGAGTTTAGTTAAAAACTTACGAACGAGATATAAGAATTGTATGAAACTCTTATGGGTGTGGTACCATCATACAAAATAAATTATTACTCATAGTAAACGACATACGAAGGCTCAAGTAGCATGCAAGAATGGAGTACCGTTAAAAGTATATAATAAACTTTATACATTCATATGTTTATCTTAAACTTCTAAACGAGTTTTACTACAAGATAAACGGAGTTCGGTTAGAGAAACTTACGTATGAGATATAAAAAATTGTATGAAACTCTTATGGGTGTGGTACCATCATACGAAATAAATTATTATGCGTAGTAAACAAAATACGAAGGCCAAGTATCTAGCAATAGTGGGGTACCATTAAACGTGTATAATAAACTTCATACGTTCGAATGTTTATCTTATACTTCTAAACGAGTTTTACTACAAGATAAACAGAGTTCAGTTAAAAACTTACGAACGAGATATAAGAATTGTATGAAACTCTTATGGGTGTGGTACCATCAAACAAAATAAATTATTACTCATAGTAAACGACATACGAAGGCTCAAGTAGCATGCAAGAATGGAGTACCGTTAAAAGTATATAATAAACTATATACGTTCATATGTTTATCTTAAACTTCTACGCGAGTTTTACTACAAGATAAACGGAGTTCGGTTAGAGAAACTTACGTATGAGGTATAAAAAATTGTATGAAACTCTTATGGGTGTGGTACCATCATACAAAATAAATTATTATGCGTAGTAAACAAATTACGAAGGCCATGTATCAAGCAATAATGGAGTACCGTTAAAAGTGTATAATAAACTTCATACGTTAGTATGTTTATCTTAAACGTCTAAACGATTTATACTACAAGATAAACAAAGTTCAGTTTAAAACTTACGAACGAGATATAAGAAATTGTAAGAAACTCTTATGGGTGTGGTACCATCATACAAAATAAACTATTATTCATAGTAAACGACATACGAATGCTCAAGTAGCATACAAGAATGGAGTACCTTTAAAAGTATATAATAAACTTTATACGTTTGTATGTTTATCTTAAACTTCTAAACGAGTTTTACTACAAGATAAACAGAGTTTAGTTAAAAACTTACGAACGAGATATAAGAATTGTATGAAACTCTTATGGGTGTGGTACCATCATACAAAATAAATTATTACTCATAGTAAACGACATACGAAGGCTCAAGTAGCATCCAAGAATGGAGTACCGTTAAAAGTATATAATAAACTTTATACGTTCATATGTTTATCTTAAACTTCTACACGAGTTTTACTACAAGATAAACGGAGTTCGGTTAGAGAAACTTACGTATGAGGTATAAAAAATTGTATGAAACTCTTATGGGTGTGGTACCATCATACAAAATAAATTATTATGCGTAGTAAACAAATTACGAAGGCCATGTATCAAGCAATAATGGAGTACCGTTAAAAGTGTATAATAAACTTCATACGTTAGTATGTTTATCTTAAACGTCTAAACGATTTATACTACAAGATAAACAGAGTTCAGTTTAAAACTTACGAACGAGATATAAGAAAATGTATGAAACTCTTATGGGTGTGGTACCATCATACAAAATAAACTATTATTAATAGTAAACGACATACGAATGCTCAAGTAGCATGCAAGAATGAAGTACCTTAAAAAGTATATAATAAACTTTATACGTTCGTATGTTTATCTTAAACCTCTAAACGAGTTTTACTACCAGATAAATAGAGTTTAGTTAAAAACTTACGAACGAGATATAAGAATTGTATGAAACTCTTATGGGTGTGGTACCATCATACAAAATAAATTATTACTCATAGTAAACGACATACGAAGGCTCAAGTAGCATGCAAGAATGGAGTACCGTTAAAAGTATATAATAAACTTTATACATTCATATGTTTATCTTAAACTTCTAAACGAGTTTTACTACAAGATAAACGGAGTTCGGTTAGAGAAACTTACGTATGAGATATAAAAAATTGTATGAAACTCTTATGGGTGTGGTACCATCATACGAAATAAATTATTATGCGTAGTAAACAAAATACGAAGGCCAAGTATCTAGCAATAGTGGGGTACCATTAAACGTGTATAATAAACTTCATACGTTCGAATGTTTATCTTATACTTCTAAACGAGTTTTACTACAAGATAAACAGAGTTCAGTTAAAAACTTACGAACGAGATATAAGAATTGTATGAAACTCTTATGGGTGTGGTACCATCAAACAAAATAAATTATTACTCATAGTAAACGACATACGAAGGCTCAAGTAGCATGCAAGAATGGAGTACCGTTAAAAGTATATAATAAACTATATACGTTCATATGTTTATCTTAAACTTCTACGCGAGTTTTACTACAAGATAAACGGAGTTCGGTTAGAGAAACTTACGTATGAGGTATAAAAAATTGTATGAAACTCTTATGGGTGTGGTACCATCATACAAAATAAATTATTATGCGTAGTAAACAAATTACGAAGGCCATGTATCAAGCAATAATGGAGTACCGTTAAAAGTGTATAATAAACTTCATACGTTAGTATGTTTATCTTAAACGTCTAAACGATTTATACTACAAGATAAACAAAGTTCAGTTTAAAACTTACGAACGAGATATAAGAAATTGTATGAAACTCTTATGGGTGTGGTACCATCATACAAAATAAACTATTATTCATAGTAAACGACATACGAATGCTCAAGTAGCATACAAGAATGGAGTACCTTTAAAAGTATATAATAAACTTTATACGTTTGTATGTTTATCTTAAACTTCTAAACGAGTTTTACTACAAGATAAACAGAGTTTAGTTAAAAACTTACGAACGAGATATAAGAATTGTATGAAACTCTTATGGGTGTGGTACCATCATACAAAATAAATTATTACTCATAGTAAACGACATACGAAGGCTCAAGTAGCATCCAAGAATGGAGTACCGTTAAAAGTATATAACAAACTTTATACGTTCATATGTTTATCTTAAACTTCTACACGAGTTTTACTACAAGATAAACGGAGTTCGGTTAGAGAAACTTACGTATGAGGTATAAAAAATTGTATGAAACTCTTATGGGTGTGGTACCATCATACAAAATAAATTATTATGCGTAGTAAACAAATTACGAAGTCCATGTATCAAGCAATAATGGAGTACCGTTAAAAGTGTATAATAAACTTCATACGTTAGTATGTTTATCTTAAACGTCTAAACGATTTATACTACAAGATAAACAGAGTTCAGTTTAAAACTTACGAACGAGATATAAGAAATTGTATGAAACTCTTATGGGTGTGGTACCATCATACAAAATAAACTATTATTAATAGTAAACGACATACGAATGCTCAAGTAGCATGCAAGAATGAAGTACCTTAAAAAGTATATAATAAACTTTATACGTTCGTATGTTTATCTTAAACCTCTAAACGAGTTTTACTACCAGATAAACAGAGTTTAGTTAAAAACTTACGAACGAGATATAAGAATTGTATGAAACTCTTATGGGTGTGGTACCATCATACAAAATAAATTATTACTCATAGTAAACGACATACGAAGGCTCAAGTAGCATGCAAGAATGGAGTACCGTTAAAAGTATATAATAAACTTTATACATTCATATGTTTATCTTAAACTTCTAAACGAGTTTTACTACAAGATAAACGGAGTTCGGTTAGAGAAACTTACGTATGAGATATAAAAAATTGTATGAAACTCTTATGGGTGTGGTACCATCATACGAAATAAATTATTATGCGTAGTAAACAAAATACGAAGGCCAAGTATCTAGCAATAGTGGGGTACCATTAAACGTGTATAATAAACTTCATACATTCGAAAGTTTATCTTATACTTCTAAACGAGTTTTACTACAAGATAAACAGAGTTCAGTTAAAAACTTACGAACGAGATATAAGAATTGTATGAAACTCTTATGGGTGTGGTACCATCAAACAAAATAAATTATTACTCATAGTAAACGACATACGAAGGCTCAAGTAGCATGCAAGAATGGAGTACCGTTAAAAGTATATAATAAACTATATACGTTCATATGTTTATCTTCAACTTCTACACGAGTTTTACTACAAGATAAACGGAGTTCGGTTAGAGAAACTTACGTATGAGGTATAAAAAATTGTATGAAACTCTTATGGGTGTGGTACCATCATACAAAATAAATTATTATGCGTAGTAAACAAATTACGAAGGCCATGTATCAAGCAATAATGGAGTACCGTTAAAAGTGTATAATAAACTTCATACGTTAGTATGTTTATCTTAAACGTCTAAACGATTTATACTACAAGATAAACAGAGTTCAGTTTAAAACTTACGAACGAGATATAAGAAATTGTATGAAACTCTTATGGGTGTGGTACCATCATACAAAATAAACTATTATTAATAGTAAACGACATACGAATGCTCAAGTAGCATGCAAGTATGAAGTACCTTAAAAAGTATATAATAAACTTTATACGTTCGTATGTTTATCTTAAACCTCTAAACGAGTTTTACTACCAGATAAACAGAGTTTAGTTAAAAACTTACGAACGAGATATAAGAATTGTATGAAACTCTTATGGGTGTGGTACCATCATACAAAATAAATTATTACTCATAGTAAACGACATACGAAGGCTCAAGTAGCATGCAAGAATGGAGTACCGTTAAAAGTATATAATAAACTTTATACATTCATATGTTTATCTTAAACTTCTAAACGAGTTTTACTACAAGATAAACGGAGTTCGGTTAGAGAAACTTACGTATGAGATATAAAAAATTGTATGAAACTCTTATGGGTGTGGTACCATCATACGAAATAAATTATTATGCGTAGTAAACAAAATACGAAGGCCAAGTATCTAGCAATAGTGGGGTACCATTAAACGTGTATAATAAACTTCATACATTCGAAAGTTTATCTTATACTTCTAAACGAGTTTTACTACAAGATAAACAGAGTTCAGTTAAAAACTTACGAACGAGATATAAGAATTGTATGAAACTCTTATGGGTGTGGTACCATCAAACAAAATAAATTATTACTCATAGTAAACGACATACGAAGGCTCAAGTAGCATGCAAGAATGGAGTACCGTTAAAAGTATATAATAAACTATATACGTTCATATGTTTATCTTCAACTTCTACACGAGTTTTACTACAAGATAAACGGAGTTCGGTTAGAGAAACTTACGTATGAGGTATAAAAAATTGTATGAAACTCTTATGGGTGTGGTACCATCATACAAAATAAATTATTATGCGTAGTAAACAAATTACGAAGGCCATGTATCAAGCAATAATGGAGTACCGTTAAAAGTGTATAATAAACTTCATACGTTAGTATGTTTATCTTAAACGTCTAAACGATTTATACTACAAGATAAACAGAGTTCAGTTTAAAACTTACGAACGAGATATAAGAAATTGTATGAAACTCTTATGGGTGTGGTACCATCATACAAAATAAACTATTATTAATAGTAAACGACATACGAATGCTCAAGTAGCATGCAAGAATGAAGTACCTTAAAAAGTATATAATAAACTTTATACGTTCGTATGTTTATCTTAAACCTCTAAACGAGTTTTACTACCAGATAAACAGAGTTTAGTTAAAAACTTACGAACGAGATATAAGAATTGTATGAAACTCTTATGGGTGTGGTACGATCATACAAAATAAATTATTACTCATAGTAAACGACATACGAAGGCTCAAGTATCATGCAAGAATGGAGTACCGTTAAAAGTATATAATAAACTTTATACATTCATATGTTTATCTTAAACTTCTAAACGAGTTTTACTACAAGATAAACGGAGTTCGGTTAGAGAAACTTACGTATGAGATATAAAAAATTGTATGAAACTCTTATGGGTGTGGTACCATCATACAAAATAAATTATTATGCGTAGTAAACAAAATACGAAGGCCAAGTATCTAGCAATAGTGGGGTACCATTAAACGTGTATAATAAACTTCATACGTTCGAATGTTTATCTTATACTTCTAAACGAGTTTTACTACAAGATAAACAGAGTTCAGTTAAAAACTTACGAACGAGATATAAGAATTGTATGAAACTCTTATGGGTGTGGTTCCATCAAACAAAATAAATTATTACTCATAGTAAACGACATACGAAGGCTCAAGTAGCATGCAAGAATGGAGTACCGTTAAAAGTATATAATAAACTATATACGTTCATATGTTTATCTTAAACTTCTACACGAGTTTTACTACAAGATAAACGGAGTTCGGTTAGAGAAACTTACGTATGAGGTATAAAAAATTGTATGAAACTCTTATGGGTGTGGTACCATCATACAAAATAAATTATTATGCGTAGTAAACAAATTACGAAGGCCATGTATCAAGCAATAATGGAGTACCGTTAAAAGTGTATAATAAACTTCATACGTTAGTATGTTTATCTTAAACGTCTAAACGATTTATACTACAAGATAAACAGAGTTCAGTTTAAAACTTACGAACGAGATATAAGAAATTGTATGAAACTCTTATGGGTGTGGTACCATCATACAAAATAAACTATTATTAATAGTAAACGACATACGAATGCTCAAGTAGCATGCAAGTATGAAGTACCTTAAAAAGTATATAATAAACTTTATACGTTCGTATGTTTATCTTAAACCTCTAAACGAGTTTTACTACCAGATAAACAGAGTTTAGTTAAAAACTTACGAACGAGATATAAGAATTGTATGAAACTCTTATGGGTGTGGTACCATCATACAAAATAAATTATTACTCATAGTAAACGACATACGAAGGCTCAAGTAGCATGCAAGAATGGAGTACCGTTAAAAGTATATAATAAACTTTATACATTCATATGTTTATCTTAAACTTCTAAACGAGTTTTACTACAAGATAAACGGAGTTCGGTTAGAGAAACTTACGTATGAGATATAAAAAATTGTATGAAACTCTTATGGGTGTGGTACCATCGTACGAAATAAATTATTATGCGTAGTAAACAAAATACGAAGGCCAAGTATCTAGCAATAGTGGGGTACCATTAAACGTGTATAATAAACTTCATACGTTCGAATGTTTATCTTATACTTCTAAACGAGTTTTACTACAAGATAAACAGAGTTCAGTTAAAAACTTACGAACGAGATATAAGAATTGTATGAAACTCTTATGGGTGTGGTACCATCAAACAAAATAAATTATTAGTCATAGTAAACGACATACGAAGGCTCAAGTAGCATGCAAGAATGGAGTACCGTTAAAAGTATATAATAAACTATATACGTTCATATGTTTATCTTAAACTTCTACACCAGTTTTACTACAAGATAAACGGAGTTCGGTTAGAGAAACTTACGTATGAGGTATAAAAAATTGTATGAAACTCTTATGGGTGTGGTACCATCATACAAAATAAATTATTATGCGTAGTAAACAAATTACGAAGGCCATGTATCAAGCAATAATGGAGTACCGTTAAAAGTGTATAATAAACTTCATACGTTAGTATGTTTATCTTAAACGTCTAAACGATTTATACTACAAGATAAACAAAGTTCAGTTTAAAACTTACGAACGAGATATAAGAAATTGTATGAAACTCTTATGGGTGTGGTACCATCATACAAAATAAACTATTATTCATAGTAAACGACATACGAATGCTCAAGTAGCATACAAGAATGGAGTACCTTTAAAAGTATATAATAAACTTTATACGTTTGTATGTTTATCTTAAACTTCTAAACGAGTTTTACTACAAGATAAACAGAGTTTAGTTAAAAACTTACGAACGAGATATAAGAATTGTATGAAACTCTTATGGGTGTGGTACCATCATACAAAATAAATTATTACTCATAGTAAACGACATACGAAGGCTCAAGTAGCATCCAAGAATGGAGTACCGTTAAAAGTATATAATAAACTTTATACGTTCATATGTTTATCTTAAACTTCTACACGAGTTTTACTACAAGATAAACGGAGTTCGGTTAGAGAAACTTACGTATGAGGTATAAAAAATTGTATGAAACTCTTATGGGTGTGGTACCATCATACAAAATAAATTATTATGCGTAGTAAACGACTTACGAAGGCCAAGTATCAAGTAATAATGGAGTACCGTTAAAAGTGTATAATAAACTTCATACGTTAGTATGTTTATCTTAAACGTCTAAACGATTTATACTACAAGATAAACAGAGTTCAGTTTAAAACTTACGAACGAGATATAAGAAATTGTATGAAACTCTTATGGGTGTGGCACCATCAAACGAAATAAATTATTATGCATAGTAAACAAAATACGAAGGCCAAGTATCATGTAATAGTGGGGTACCATTAAAAGTGTATAATAAACTTCATACGTTCAAATGTTTATCTTGAACTTCTAAACGAGTTTTACCACAAGATAAACAGAGTTCAGTTAAAAACTTACGAACGAGATATAAGAATTGTATGAAACTCTTATGGGTGTGGTACCATCATACAAAATAAATTATTACTCATAGTAAACGACATACGAAGGCTCAAGTAGCATCCAAGAATGGAGTACCGTTAAAAGTATATAATAAACTTTATACGTTCATATGTTTATCTTAAACTTCTACACGAGTTTTACTACAAGATAAACGGAGTTCGGTTAGAGAAACTTACGTATGAGATATAAAAAATTGTATGAAACTCTTATGGGTGTGGTACCATCATACAAAATAAATTATTATGCATAGTAAACGACATACGAAGGCCAAGTATCAAGCAATAATGGAGTACCGTTAAAAGTGTATAATAAACTTCATACGTTAGTATGTTTATCTTAAACGTCTAAACGATTTATACTACAAGATAAACAGAGTTCAGTTTAAAACTTACGAACGAGATATAAGAAATTGTATGAAACTCTTATGGGTGTGGTACCATCATACAAAATAAACTATTATTAATAGTAAACGACATACGAATGCTCAAGTAGCATGCAAGAATGAAGTACCTTAAAAAGTATATAATAAACTTTATACGTTCGTATGTTTATCTTAAACCTCTAAACGAGTTTTACTACCAGATAAACAGAGTTTAGTTAAAAACTTACGAACGAGATATAAGAATTGTATGAAACTCTTATGGGTGTGGTACGATCATACAAAATAAATTATTACTCATAGTAAACGACATACGAAGGCTCAAGTAGCATGCAAGAATGGAGTACCGTTAAAAGTATATAATAAACTTTATACATTCATATGTTTATCTTAAACTTCTAAACGAGTTTTACTACAAGATAAACGGAGTTCGGTTAGAGAAACTTACGTATGAGATATAAAAAATTGTATGAAACTCTTATGGGTGTGGTACCATCATACAAAATAAATTATTATGCGTAGTAAACAAAATACGAAGGCCAAGTATCTAGCAATAGTGGGGTACCATTAAACGTGTATAATAAACTTCATACGTTCGAATGTTTATCTTATACTTCTAAACGAGTTTTACTACAAGATAAACAGAGTTCAGTTAAAAACTTACGAACGAGATATAAGAATTGTATGAAACTCTTATGGGTGTGGTTCCATCAAACAAAATAAATTATTACTCATAGTAAACGACATACGAAGGCTCAAGTAGCATGCAAGAATGGAGTACCGTTAAAAGTATATAATAAACTATATACGTTCATATGTTTATCTTAAACTTCTACACGAGTTTTACTACAAGATAAACGGAGTTCGGTTAGAGAAACTTACGTATGAGGTATAAAAAATTGTATGAAACTCTTATGGGTGTGGTACCATCATACAAAATAAATTATTATGCGTAGTAAACAAATTACGAAGGCCATGTATCAAGCAATAATGGAGTACCGTTAAAAGTGTATAATAAACTTCATACGTTAGTATGTTTATCTTAAACGTCTAAACGATTTATACTACAAGATAAACAGAGTTCAGTTTAAAACTTACGAACGAGATATAAGAAATTGTATGAAACTCTTATGGGTGTGGTACCATCATACAAAATAAACTATTATTAATAGTAAACGACATACGAATGCTCAAGTAGCATGCAAGAATGAAGTACCTTAAAAAGTATATAATAAACTTTATACGTTCGTATGTTTATCTTAAACCTCTAAACGAGTTTTACTACCAGATAAACAGAGTTTAGTTAAAAACTTACGAACGAGATATAAGAATTGTATGAAACTCTTATGGGTGTGGTACCATCATACAAAATAAATTATTACTCATAGTAAACGACATACGAAGGCTCAAGTAGCATGCAAGAATGGAGTACCGTTAAAAGTATATAATAAACTTTATACATTCATATGTTTATCTTAAACTTCTAAACGAGTTTTACTACAAGATAAACGGAGTTCGGTTAGAGAAACTTACGTATGAGATATAAAAAATTGTATGAAACTCTTATGGGTGTGGTACCATCGTACGAAATAAATTATTATGCGTAGTAAACAAAATACGAAGGCCAAGTATCTAGCAATAGTGGGGTACCATTAAACGTGTATAATAAACTTCATACGTTCGAATGTTTATCTTATACTTCTAAACGAGTTTTACTACAAGATAAACAGAGTTCAGTTAAAAACTTACGAACGAGATATAAGAATTGTATGAAACTCTTATGGGTGTGGTACCATCAAACAAAATAAATTATTAGTCATAGTAAACGACATACGAAGGCTCAAGTAGCATGCAAGAATGGAGTACCGTTAAAAGTATATAATAAACTATATACGTTCATATGTTTATCTTAAACTTCTACACCAGTTTTACTACAAGATAAACGGAGTTCGGTTAGAGAAACTTACGTATGAGGTATAAAAAATTGTATGAAACTCTTATGGGTGTGGTACCATCATACAAAATAAATTATTATGCGTAGTAAACAAATTACGAAGGCCATGTATCAAGCAATAATGGAGTACCGTTAAAAGTGTATAATAAACTTCATACGTTAGTATGTTTATCTTAAACGTCTAAACGATTTATACTACAAGATAAACAAAGTTCAGTTTAAAACTTACGAACGAGATATAAGAAATTGTATGAAACTCTTATGGGTGTGGTACCATCATACAAAATAAACTATTATTCATAGTAAACGACATACGAATGCTCAAGTAGCATACAAGAATGGAGTACCTTTAAAAGTATATAATAAACTTTATACGTTTGTATGTTTATCTTAAACTTCTAAACGAGTTTTACTACAAGATAAACAGAGTTTAGTTAAAAACTTACGAACGAGATATAAGAATTGTATGAAACTCTTATGGGTGTGGTACCATCATACAAAATAAATTATTACTCATAGTAAACGACATACGAAGGCTCAAGTAGCATCCAAGAATGGAGTACCGTTAAAAGTATATAATAAACTTTATACGTTCATATGTTTATCTTAAACTTCTACACGAGTTTTACTACAAGATAAACGGAGTTCGGTTAGAGAAACTTACGTATGAGGTATAAAAAATTGTATGAAACTCTTATGGGTGTGGTACCATCATACAAAATAAATTATTATGCGTAGTAAACGACTTACGAAGGCCAAGTATCAAGTAATAATGGAGTACCGTTAAAAGTGTATAATAAACTTCATACGTTAGTATGTTTATCTTAAACGTCTAAACGATTTATACTACAAGATAAACAGAGTTCAGTTTAAAACTTACGAACGAGATATAAGAAATTGTATGAAACTCTTATGGGTGTGGCACCATCAAACGAAATAAATTATTATGCATAGTAAACAAAATACGAAGGCCAAGTATCATGTAATAGTGGGGTACCATTAAAAGTGTATAATAAACTTCATACGTTCAAATGTTTATCTTGAACTTCTAAACGAGTTTTACCACAAGATAAACAGAGTTCAGTTAAAAACTTACGAACGAGATATAAGAATTGTATGAAACTCTTATGGGTGTGGTACCATCATACAAAATAAATTATTACTCATAGTAAACGACATACGAAGGCTCAAGTAGCATCCAAGAATGGAGTACCGTTAAAAGTATATAATAAACTTTATACGTTCATATGTTTATCTTAAACTTCTACACGAGTTTTACTACAAGATAAACGGAGTTCGGTTAGAGAAACTTACGAACGAGATATAAGAAATTGTATGAAACTCTTATGGGTGTGGTACCATCATACAAAATAAATTATTATTCATAGTAAACGACATACGAAGGCCAAGTATCAAGCAATAATGGAGTACCGTTAAAAGTGTATAATAAACTTCATACGTTAGTATGTTTATCTTAAACGTCTAAACGATTTATACTACAAGATAAACAGAGTTCAGTTTAAAACTTACGAACGAGATATAAGAAATTGTATGAAACTCTTATGGGTGTGGTACCATCATACAAAATAAACTATTATTCATATTAAACGATATACGAATCCTCAAGTAGCATCCAAGAATGGAGTACCGTTAAAAGTATATAATAAACTTTATACGTTCATATGTTTATCTTAAACTTCTAAACGAGTTTTACTACAAGAAAATCGAAGTTCGGTTAGAGAAACTTACGTATGAGATATAAAAAATTGTATGAAACTCTTATGGGTGTGGCACCATCAAACGAAATAAATTATTATGCATAGTAAACAAAATACGAAGGCCAAGTATCATGTAATAGTGGGGTACCATTAAAAGTGTATAATAAACTTCATACGTTCAAATGTTTATCTTGAACTTCTAAACGAGTTTTACGACAAGATAAACAGAGTTCAGTTAAAAACTTACGAACGAGATATAAGAATTGTATGAAACTCTTATGGGTGTGGTACCATCATACAAAATAAATTATTACTCATAGTAAACGACATACGAAGGATCAAGTAGCATCCAAGAATGGAATACCGTTAAAAGTATATAATAAACTATATACGTTCATATGTTTATCTTAAACTTCTACACGAGTTTTACTACAAGATAAACGGGGTTCGGTTAGAGAAACTTACGTATGAGGTATAACAAATTGTATGAAACTCTTATGGGTGTGGTACCATCATACAAAATAAATTATTATGCGTAGCAAACAAAATACGAAGGCCAAGTATCTAGCAATAGTGGGGTACCATTAAAAGTGTATAATAAACTTCATACGTTCGAATGTTTATCTTATACTTCTAAACGAGTTTTACTACAAGATAAACAGAGTTCAGTTAAAAACTTACGAACGAGATATAAGAATTGTATGAAACTCTTATGGGTGTGGTACCATCAAACAAAATAAATTATTACTCATAGTAAACGACATACGAAGGCTCAAGTAGCATGCAAGAATGGAGTACCGTTAAAAGTATATAATAAACTATATACGTTCATATGTTTATCTTAAACTTCTAAACGAGTTTTACTACAAGATAAACGGAGTTCGGTTAGAGAAACTTACGTATGAGGTATAAAAAATTTTATGAAACTCTTATGGGTGTGGTACCATCATACAAAATAAATTATTATGCGTAGTAAACAAAATACGAAGGCCATGTATCAAGCAATAATGGAGTACCGTTAAAAGTGTATAATAAACTTCATACGTTAGTATGTTTATCTTAAACGTCTAAACGATTTATACTACAAGATAAACAGAGTTCAGTTTAAAACTTACGAACGAGATATAAGAAATTGTATGAAACTCTTATGGGTGTGGTACCATCATACAAAATAAACTATTATTCATAGTAAACGACATACGAATGCTCAAGTAGCATACAAGAATGGAGTACCTTTAAAAGTATATAATAAACTTTATACGTTTGTATGTTTATCTTAAACTTCTAAACGAGTTTTACTACAAGATAAACAGAGTTTAGTTAAAAACTTACGAACGAGATATAAGAATTGTATGAAACTCTTATGGGTGTGGTACCATCATACAAAATAAATTATTACTCATAGTAAACGACATACGAAGGCTCAAGTAGCATGCAAGAATGGAGTACCGTTAAAAGTATATAATAAACTATATACGTTCATATGTTTATCTTAAACTTCTACACGAGTTTTACTACAAGATAAACGGAGTTCGGTTAGAGAAACTTACGTATGAGGTATAAAAAATTGTATGAAACTCTTATGGGTGTGGTACCATCATACAAAATAAATTATTCTGCGTAGTAAACAAATTACGAAGGCCATGTATCAAGCAATAATGGAGTACCGTTAAAAGTGTATAATAAACTTCATACGTTAGTATGTTTATCTTAAACGTCTAAACGATTTATACTACAAGATAAACAGAGTTCAGTTTAAAACTTACGAACGAGATATAAGAAATTGTATGAAACTCTTATGGGTGTGGTACCATCATACAAAATAAACTATTATTCATAGTAAACGACATACGAATGCTCAAGTAGCATACAAGAATGGAGTACCTTTAAAAGTATATAATAAACTTTATACGTTTGTATGTTTATCTTAAACTTCTAAACGAGTTTTACTACAAGATAAACAGAGTTTAGTTAAAAACTTACGAACGAGATATAAGAATTGTATGAAACTCTTATGGGTGTGGTACCATCATACAAAATAAATTATTACTCATAGTAAACGACATACGAAGGCTCAAGTAGCATGCAAGAATGGAGTACCGTTAAAAGTATATAATAAACTATATACGTTCATATGTTTATCTTAAACTTCTACACGAGTTTTACTACAAGATAAACGGAGTTCGGTTAGAGAAACTTACGTATGAGGTATAAAAAATTGTATGAAACTCTTATGGGTGTGGTACCATCATACAAAATAAATTATTATGCGTAGTAAACAAATTACGAAGGCCATGTATCAAGCAATAATGGAGTACCGTTAAAAGTGTATAATAAACTTCATACGTTAGTATGTTTATCTTAAACGTCTAAACGATTTATACTACAAGATAAACAGAGTTCAGTTTAAAACTTACGAACGAGATATAAGAAATTGTATGAAACTCTTATGGGTGTGGTACCATCATACAAAATAAACTATTATTCATAGTAAACGACATACGAATGCTCAAGTAGCATACAAGAATGGAGTACCTTTAAAAGTATATAATAAACTTTATACGTTTGTATGTTTATCTTAAACTTCTAAACGAGTTTTACTACAAGATAAACAGAGTTTAGTTAAAAACTTACGAACGAGATATAAGAATTGTATGAAACTCTTATGGGTGTGATACCATCATACAAAATAAATTATTACTCATAGTAAAAGACATACGAAGGCTCAAGTAGCATCCAAGAATGGAGTACCGTTAAAAGTATATAATAAACTTTATACGTTCATATGTTTATCTTAAACTTCTACACGAGTTTTACTACAAGATAAACGGAGTTCGGTTAGAGAAACATACGTATGAGGTATAAAAAATTGTATGAAACTCTTATGGGTGTGGTACCATCATACAAAATAAATTATTATGCATAGTAAACGACATACGAAGGCCAAGTATCAAGCAATAATGCAGTACCGTTAAAAGTGTATAATAAACTTCATACGTTAGTATGTTTATCTTAAACGTCTAAACGATTTATACTACAAGAGAAACAGAGTTCAGTTTAAAACTTACGAACGAGATATAAGAAATTGTGTGAAACTCTTATGGGTGTGGCACCATCAAACGAAATAAATTATTATGCATAGTAAACAAAATACGAAGGCCAAGTATCATGTAATAGTGGGGTACCATTAAAAGTGTATAATAAACTTCATACGTTCAAATGTTTATCTTGAACTTCTAAACGAGTTTTACCACAAGATAAACAGAGTTCAGTTAAAAACTTACGAACGAGATATAAGAATTGTATGAAACTCTTATGGGTGTGGTACCATCATACAAAATAAATTATTACTCATAGTAAACGACATACGAAGGCTCAAGTAGCATCCAAGAATGGAGTACCGTTAAAAGTATATAATAAACTTTATACGTTCATATGTTTATCTTAAACTTCTACACGAGTTTTACTACAAGATAAACGGAGTTCGGTTAGAGAAACTTACGTATGAGGTATAAAAAATTGTATGAAACTCTTATGGGTGTGGTACCATCATACAAAATAAATTATTATGCGTAGTAAACGACTTACGAAGGCCAAGTATCAAGTAATAATGGAGTACCGTTAAAAGTGTATAATAAACTTCATACGTTAGTATGTTTATCTTAAACGTCTAAACGATTTATACTACAAGATAAACAGAGTTCAGTTTAAAACTTACGAACGAGATATAAGAAATTGTATGAAACTCTTATGGGTGTGGCACCATCAAACGAAATAAATTATTATGCATAGTAAACAAAATACGAAGGCCAAGTATCATGTAATAGTGGGGTACCATTAAAAGTGTATAATAAACTTCATACGTTCAAATGTTTATCTTGAACTTCTAAACGAGTTTTACCACAAGATAAACAGAGTTCAGTTAAAAACTTACGAACGAGATATAAGAATTGTATGAAACTCTTATGGGTGTGGTACCATCATACAAAATAAATTATTACTCATAGTAAACGACATACGAAGGCTCAAGTAGCATCCAAGAATGGAGTACCGTTAAAAGTATATAATAAACTTTATACGTTCATATGTTTATCTTAAACTTCTACACGAGTTTTACTACAAGATAAACGGAGTTCGGTTAGAGAAACTTACGTATGAGATATAAAAAATTGTATGAAACTCTTATGGGTGTGGTACCATCATACAAAATAAATTATTATGCATAGTAAACGACATACGAAGGCCAAGTATCAAGCAATAATGGAGTACCGTTAAAAGTGTATAATAAACGTCATACGTTAGTATGTTTATCTTAAACGTCTAAACGATTTATACTACAAGATAAACAGAGTTCAGTTTAAAACTTACGAACGAGATATAAGAAATTGTATGAAACTCTTATGGGTGTGGTACCATCATACAAAATAAACTATTATTCATATTAAACGATATACGAATCCTCAAGTAGCATCCAAGAATGGAGTACCGTTAAAAGTATATAATAAACTTTATACGTTCATATGTTTATCTTAAACTTCTAAACGAGTTTTACTACAAGAAAATCGGAGTTCGGTTAGAGAAACTTACGTATGAGATATAAAAAATTGTATGAAACTCTTATGGGTGTGGCACCATCAAACGAAATAAATTATTATGCATAGTAAACAAAATACGAAGGCCAAGTATCATGTAATAGTGGGGTACCATTAAAAGTGTATAATAAACTTCATACGTTCAAATGTTTATCTTGAACTTCTAAACGAGTTTTACCACAAGATAAACAGAGTTCAGTTAAAAACTTACGAACGAGATATAAGAATTGTATGAAACTCTTATGGGTGTGGTACCATCATACAAAATAAATTATTACTCATAGTAAACGACATACGAAGGCTCAAGTAGAATCCAAGAATGGAGTACCGTTAAAAGTATATAATAAACTTTATACGTTCATATGTTTATCTTAAACTTCTACACGAGTTTTACTACAAGATAAACGGAGTTCGGTTAGAGAAACTTACGTATGAGGTATAAAAAATTGTATGAAACTCTTATGGGTGTGGTACCATCATACAAAATAAATTATTATGCGTAGTAAACGACTTACGAAGGCCAAGTATCAAGTAATAATGGAGTACCGTTAAAAGTGTATAATAAACTTCATACGTTAGTATGTTTATCTTAAACGTCTAAACGATTTATACTACAAGAGAAACAGAGTTCAGTTTAAAACTTACGAACGAGATATAAGAAATTGTATGAAACTCTTATGGGTGTGGCACCATCAAACGAAATAAATTATTATGCATAGTAAACAAAATACGAAGGCCAAGTATCATGTAATAGTGGGGTACCATTAAAAGTGTATAATAAACTTCATACGTTCAAATGTTTATCTTGAACTTCTAAACGAGTTTTACCACAAGATAAACAGAGTTCAGTTAAAAACTTACGAACGAGATATAAGAATTGTATGAAACTCTTATGGGTGTGGTACCATCATACAAAATAAATTATTACTCATAGTAAACGACATACGAAGGCTCAAGTAGCATCCAAGAATGGAGTACCGTTAAAAGTATATAATAAACTTTATACGTTCATATGTTTATCTTAAACTTCTACACGAGTTTTACTACAAGATAAACGGAGTTCGGTTAGAGAAACTTACGTATGAGGTATAAAAAATTGTATGAAACTCTTATGGGTGTGGTACCATCATACAAAATAAATTATTATGCGTAGTAAACGACTTACGAAGGCCAAGTATCAAGTAATAATGGAGTACCGTTAAAAGTGTATAATAAACTTCATACGTTAGTATGTTTATCTTAAACGTCTAAACGATTTATACTACAAGATAAACAGAGTTCAGTTTAAAACTTACGAACGAGATATAAGAAATTGTATGAAACTCTTATGGGTGTGGCACCATCAAACGAAATAAATTATTATGCATAGTAAACAAAATACGAAGGCCAAGTATCATGTAATAGTGGGGTACCATTAAAAGTGTATAATAAACTTCATACGTTCAAATGTTTATCTTGAACTTCTAAACGAGTTTTACCACAAGATAAACAGAGTTCAGTTAAAAACTTACGAACGAGATATAAGAATTGTATGAAACTCTTATGGGTGTGGTACCATCATACAAAATAAATTATTACTCATAGTAAACGACATACGAAGGCTCAAGTAGCATCCAAGAATGGAGTACCGTTAAAAGTATATAATAAACTTTATACGTTCATATGTTTATCTTAAACTTCTACACGAGTTTTACTACAAGATAAACGGAGTTCGGTTAGAGAAACTTACGTATGAGGTATAAAAAATTGTATGAAACTCTTATGGGTGTGGTACCATCATACAAAATAAATTATTATGCATAGTAAACGACATACGAAGGCCAAGTATCAAGCAATAATGCAGTACCGTTAAAAGTGTATAATAAACTTCATACGTTAGTATGTTTATCTTAAACGTCTAAACGATTTATACTACAAGAGAAACAGAGTTCAGTTTAAAACTTACGAACGAGATATAAGAAATTGTGTGAAACTCTTATGGGTGTGGCACCATCAAACGAAATAAATTATTATGCATAGTAAACAAAATACGAAGGCCAAGTATCATGTAATAGTGGGGTACCATTAAAAGTGTATAATAAACTTCATACGTTCAAATGTTTATCTTGAACTTCTAAACGAGTTTTACCACAAGATAAACAGAGTTCAGTTAAAAACTTACGAACGAGATATAAGAATTGTATGAAACTCTTATGGGTGTGGTACCATCATACAAAATAAATTATTACTCATAGTAAACGACATACGAAGGCTCAAGTAGCATCCAAGAATGGAGTACCGTTAAAAGTATATAATAAACTTTATACGTTCATATGTTTATCTTAAACTTCTACACGAGTTTTACTACAAGATAAACGGAGTTCGGTTAGAGAAACTTACGTATGAGGTATAAAAAATTGTATGAAACTCTTATGGGTGTGGTACCATCATACAAAATAAATTATTATGCGTAGTAAACGACTTACGAAGGCCAAGTATCAAGTAATAATGGAGTACCGTTAAAAGTGTATAATAAACTTCATACGTTAGTATGTTTATCTTAAACGTCTAAACGATTTATACTACAAGATAAACAGAGTTCAGTTTAAAACTTACGAACGAGATATAAGAAATTGTATGAAACTCTTATGGGTGTGGCACCATCAAACGAAATAAATTATTATGCATAGTAAACAAAATACGAAGGCCAAGTATCATGTAATAGTGGGGTACCATTAAAAGTGTATAATAAACTTCATACGTTCAAATGTTTATCTTGAACTTCTAAACGAGTTTTACCACAAGATAAACAGAGTTCAGTTAAAAACTTACGAACGAGATATAAGAATTGTATGAAACTCTTATGGGTGTGGTACCATCATACAAAATAAATTATTACTCATAGTAAACGACATACGAAGGCTCAAGTAGCATCCAAGAATGGAGTACCGTTAAAAGTATATAATAAACTTTATACGTTCATATGTTTATCTTAAACTTCTACACGAGTTTTACTACAAGATAAACGGAGTTCGGTTAGAGAAACTTACGTATGAGATATAAAAAATTGTATGAAACTCTTATGGGTGTGGTACCATCATACAAAATAAATTATTATGCATAGTAAACGACATACGAAGGCCAAGTATCAAGCAATAATGGAGTACCGTTAAAAGTGTATAATAAACGTCATACGTTAGTATGTTTATCTTAAACGTCTAAACGATTTATACTACAAGATAAACAGAGTTCAGTTTAAAACTTACGAACGAGATATAAGAAATTGTATGAAACTCTTATGGGTGTGGTACCATCATACAAAATAAACTATTATTCATATTAAACGATATACGAATCCTCAAGTAGCATCCAAGAATGGAGTACCGTT
This sequence comes from Chamaenerion angustifolium, assembly GCA_946814005.1. Lineage (NCBI taxonomy): Eukaryota > Viridiplantae > Streptophyta > Magnoliopsida > Myrtales > Onagraceae > Chamaenerion > Chamaenerion angustifolium. The sequence goes on from OX328273.1 coordinate 10,712,123, forward strand.
AAAAGTATATAATAAACTTTATACGTTCATATGTTTATCTTAAACTTCTAAACGAGTTTTACTACAAGAAAATCGGAGTTCGGTTAGAGAAACTTACGTATGAGATATAAAAAATTGTATGAAACTCTTATGGGTGTGGCACCATCAAACGAAATAAATTATTATGCATAGTAAACAAAATACGAAGGCCAAGTATCATGTAATAGTGGGGTACCATTAAAAGTGTATAATAAACTTCATACGTTCAAATGTTTATCTTGAACTTCTAAACGAGTTTTACCACAAGATAAACAGAGTTCAGTTAAAAACTTACGAACGAGATATAAGAATTGTATGAAACTCTTATGGGTGTGGTACCATCATACAAAATAAATTATTACTCATAGTAAACGACATACGAAGGCTCAAGTAGCATCCAAGAATGGAGTACCGTTAAAAGTATATAATAAACTTTATACGTTCATATGTTTATCTTAAACTTCTACACGAGTTTTACTACAAGATAAACGGAGTTCGGTTAGAGAAACTTACGTATGAGGTATAAAAAATTGTATGAAACTCTTATGGGTGTGGTACCATCATACAAAATAAATTATTATGCGTAGTAAACGACTTACGAAGGCCAAGTATCAAGTAATAATGGAGTACCGTTAAAAGTGTATAATAAACTTCATACGTTAGTATGTTTATCTTAAACGTCTAAACGATTTATACTACAAGAGAAACAGAGTTCAGTTTAAAACTTACGAACGAGATATAAGAAATTGTATGAAACTCTTATGGGTGTGGCACCATCAAACGAAATAAATTATTATGCATAGTAAACAAAATACGAAGGCCAAGTATCATGTAATAGTGGGGTACCATTAAAAGTGTATAATAAACTTCATACGTTCAAATGTTTATCTTGAACTTCTAAACGAGTTTTACCACAAGATAAACAGAGTTCAGTTAAAAACTTACGAACGAGATATAAGAATTGTATGAAACTCTTATGGGTGTGGTACCATCATACAAAATAAATTATTACTCATAGTAAACGACATACGAAGGCTCAAGTAGCATCCAAGAATGGAGTACCGTTAAAAGTATATAATAAACTTTATACGTTCATATGTTTATCTTAAACTTCTACACGAGTTTTACTACAAGATAAACGGAGTTCGGTTAGAGAAACTTACGTATGAGGTATAAAAAATTGTATGAAACTCTTATGGGTGTGGTACCATCATACAAAATAAATTATTATGCGTAGTAAACGACTTACGAAGGCCAAGTATCAAGTAATAATGGAGTACCGTTAAAAGTGTATAATAAACTTCATACGTTAGTATGTTTATCTTAAACGTCTAAACGATTTATACTACAAGATAAACAGAGTTCAGTTTAAAACTTACGAACGAGATATAAGAAATTGTATGAAACTCTTATGGGTGTGGCACCATCAAACGAAATAAATTATTATGCATAGTAAACAAAATACGAAGGCCAAGTATCATGTAATAGTGGGGTACCATTAAAAGTGTATAATAAACTTCATACGTTCAAATGTTTATCTTGAACTTCTAAACGAGTTTTACCACAAGATAAACAGAGTTCAGTTAAAAACTTACGAACGAGATATAAGAATTGTATGAAACTCTTATGGGTGTGGTACCATCATACAAAATAAATTATTACTCATAGTAAACGACATACGAAGGCTCAAGTAGCATCCAAGAATGGAGTACCGTTAAAAGTATATAATAAACTTTATACGTTCATATGTTTATCTTAAACTTCTACACGAGTTTTACTACAAGATAAACGGAGTTCGGTTAGAGAAACTTACGTATGAGATATAAAAAATTGTATGAAACTCTTATGGGTGTGGTACCATCATACAAAATAAATTATTATGCATAGTAAACGACATACGAAGGCCAAGTATCAAGCAATAATGGAGTACCGTTAAAAGTGTATAATAAACGTCATACGTTAGTATGTTTATCTTAAACGTCTAAACGATTTATACTACAAGATAAACAGAGTTCAGTTTAAAACTTACGAACGAGATATAAGAAATTGTATGAAACTCTTATGGGTGTGGTACCATCATACAAAATAAACTATTATTCATATTAAACGATATACGAATCCTCAAGTAGCATCCAAGAATGGAGTACCGTTAAAAGTATATAATAAACTTTATACGTTCATATGTTTATCTTAAACTTCTAAACGAGTTTTACTACAAGAAAATCGGAGTTCGGTTAGAGAAACTTACGTATGAGATATAAAAAATTGTATGCAACTCTTATGGGTGTGGCACCATCAAACGAAATAAATTATTATGCATAGTAAACAAAATACGAAGGCCAAGTATCATGTAATAGTGGGGTACCATTAAAAGTGTATAATAAACTTCATACGTTCAAATGTTTATCTTGAACTTCTAAACGAGTTTTACCACAAGATAAACAGAGTTCAGTTAAAAACTTACGAACGAGATATAAGAATTGTATGAAACTCTTATGGGTGTGGTACCATCATACAAAATAAATTATTACTCATAGTAAACGACATACGAAGGCTCAAGTAGCATCCAAGAATGGAGTACCGTTAAAAGTATATAATAAACTTTATACGTTCATATGTTTATCTTAAACTTCTACACGAGTTTTACTACAAGATAAACGGAGTTCGGTTAGAGAAACTTACGTATGAGGTATAAAAAATTGTATGAAACTCTTATGGGTGTGGTACCATCATACAAAATAAATTATTATGCGTAGTAAACGACTTACGAAGGCCAAGTATCAAGTAATAATGGAGTACCGTTAAAAGTGTATAATAAACTTCATACGTTAGTATGTTTATCTTAAACGTCTAAACGATTTATACTACAAGATAAACAGAGTTCAGTTTAAAACTTACGAACGAGATATAAGAAATTGTATGAAACTCTTATGGGTGTGGCACCATCAAACGAAATAAATTATTATGCATAGTAAACAAAATACGAAGGCCAAGTATCATGTAATAGTGGGGTACCATTAAAAGTGTATAATAAACTTCATACGTTCAAATGTTTATCTTGAACTTCTAAACGAGTTTTACCACAAGATAAACAGAGTTCAGTTAAAAACTTACGAACGAGATATAAGAATTGTATGAAACTCTTATGGGTGTGGTACCATCATACAAAATAAATTATTACTCATAGTAAACGACATACGAAGGCTCAAGTAGCATCCAAGAATGGAGTACCGTTAAAAGTATATAATAAACTTTATACGTTCATATGTTTATCTTAAACTTCTACACGAGTTTTACTACAAGATAAACGGAGTTCGGTTAGAGAAACTTACGAACGAGATATAAGAAATTGTATGAAACTCTTATGGGTGTGGTACCATCATACAAAATAAATTATTATTCATAGTAAACGACATACGAAGGCCAAGTATCAAGCAATAATGGAGTACCGTTAAAAGTGTATAATAAACTTCATACGTTAGTATGTTTATCTTAAACGTCTAAACGATTTATACTACAAGATAAACAGAGTTCAGTTTAAAACTTACGAACGAGATATAAGAAATTGTATGAAACTCTTATGGGTGTGGTACCATCATACAAAATAAACTATTATTCATATTAAACGATATACGAATCCTCAAGTAGCATCCAAGAATGGAGTACCGTTAAAAGTATATAATAAACTTTATACGTTCATATGTTTATCTTAAACTTCTAAACGAGTTTTACTACAAGAAAATCGGAGTTCGGTTAGAGAAACTTACGTATGAGATATAAAAAATTGTATGAAACTCTTATGGGTGTGGCACCATCAAACGAAATAAATTATTATGCATAGTAAACAAAATACGAAGGCCAAGTATCATGTAATAGTGGGGTACCATTAAAAGTGTATAATAAACTTCATACGTTCAAATGTTTATCTTGAACTTCTAAACGAGTTTTACCACAAGATAAACAGAGTTCAGTTAAAAACTTACGAACGAGATATAAGAATTGTATGAAACTCTTATGGGTGTGGTACCATCATACAAAATAAATTATTACTCATAGTAAACGACATACGAAGGATCAAGTAGCATCCAAGAATGGAATACCGTTAAAAGTATATAATAAACTATATACGTTCATATGTTTATCTTAAACTTCTACACGAGTTTTACTACAAGATAAACGGGGTTCGGTTAGAGAAACTTACGTATGAGGTATAACAAATTGTATGAAACTCTTATGGGTGTGGTACCATCATACAAAATAAATTATTATGCGTAGCAAACAAAATACGAAGGACAAGTATCTAGCAATAGTGGGGTACCATTAAAAGTGTATAATAAACTTCATACGTTCGAATGTTTATCTTATACTTCTAAACGAGTTTTACTACAAGATAAACAGAGTTCAGTTAAAAACTTACGAACGAGATATAAGAATTGTATGAAACTCTTATGGGTGTGGTACCATCAAACAAAATAAATTATTACTCATAGTAAACGACATACGAAGGCTCAAGTAGCATGCAAGAATGGAGTACCGTTAAAAGTATATAATAAACTATATACGTTCATATGTTTATCTTAAACTTCTAAACGAGTTTTACTACAAGATAAACGGAGTTCGGTTAGAGAAACTTACGTATGAGGTATAAAAAATTGTATGAAACTCTTATGGGTGTGGTACCATCATACAAAATAAATTATTATGCGTAGTAAACAAAATACGAAGGCCATGTATCAAGCAATAATGGAGTACCGTTAAAAGTGTATAATAAACTTCATACGTTAGTATGTTTATCTTAAACGTCTAAACGATTTATACTACAAGATAAACAGAGTTCAGTTTAAAACGTACGAACGAGATATAAGAAATTGTATGAAACTCTTATGGGTGTGGTACCATCATACAAAATAAACTATTATTCATAGTAAACGACATACGAATGCTCAAGTAGCATACAAGAATGGAGTACCTTTAAAAGTATATAATAAACTTTATACGTTTGTATGTTTATCTTAAACTTCTAAACGAGTTTTACTACAAGATAAACAGAGTTTAGTTAAAAACTTACGAACGAGATATAAGAATTGTATGAAACTCTTATGGGTGTGGTACCATCATACAAAATAAATTATTACTCATAGTAAACGACATACGAAGGCTCAAGTAGCATGCAAGAATGGAGTACCGTTAAAAGTATATAATAAACTATATACGTTCATATGTTTATCTTAAACTTCTACACGAGTTTTACTACAAGATAAACGGAGTTCGGTTAGAGAAACTTACGTATGAGGTATAAAAAATTGTATGAAACTCTTATGGGTGTGGTACCATCATACAAAATAAATTATTCTGCGTAGTAAACAAATTACGAAGGCCATGTATCAAGCAATAATGGAGTACCGTTAAAAGTGTATAATAAACTTCATACGTTAGTATGTTTATCTTAAACGTCTAAACGATTTATACTACAAGATAAACAGAGTTCAGTTTAAAACTTACGAACGAGATATAAGAAATTGTATGAAACTCTTATGGGTGTGGTACCATCATACAAAATAAACTATTATTCATAGTAAACGACATACGAATGCTCAAGTAGCATACAAGAATGGAGTACCTTTAAAAGTATATAATAAACTTTATACGTTTGTATGTTTATCTTAAACTTCTAAACGAGTTTTACTACAAGATAAACAGAGTTTAGTTAAAAACTTACGAACGAGATATAAGAATTGTATGAAACTCTTATGGGTGTGGTACCATCATACAAAATAAATTATTACTCATAGTAAACGACATACGAAGGCTCAAGTAGCATGCAAGAATGGAGTACCGTTAAAAGTATATAATAAACTATATACGTTCATATGTTTATCTTAAACTTCTACACGAGTTTTACTACAAGATAAACGGAGTTCGGTTAGAGAAACTTACGTATGAGGTATAAAAAATTGTATGAAACTCTTATGGGTGTGGTACCATCATACAAAATAAATTATTATGCGTAGTAAACAAATTACGAAGGCCATGTATCAAGCAATAATGGAGTACCGTTAAAAGTGTATAATAAACTTCATACGTTAGTATGTTTATCTTAAACGTCTAAACGATTTATACTACAAGATAAACAGAGTTCAGTTTAAAACTTACGAACGAGATATAAAAAATTGTATGAAACTCTTATGGGTGTGGTACCATCATACAAAATAAACTATTATTCATAGTAAACGACATACGAATGCTCAAGTAGCATACAAGAATGGAGTACCTTTAAAAGTATATAATAAACTTTATACGTTTGTATGTTTATCTTAAACTTCTAAACGAGTTTTACTACAAGATAAACAGAGTTTAGTTAAAAACTTACGAACGAGATATAAGAATTGTATGAAACTCTTATGGGTGTGATACCATCATACAAAATAAATTATTACTCATAGTAAACGACATACGAAGGCTCAAGTAGCATCCAAGAATGGAGTACCGTTAAAAGTATATAATAAACTTTATACGTTCATATGTTTATCTTAAACTTCTACACGAGTTTTACTACAAGATAAACGGAGTTCGGTTAGAGAAACTTACGTATGAGGTATAAAAAATTGTATGAAACTCTTATGGGTGTGGTACCATCATACAAAATAAATTATTATGCATAGTAAACGACATACGAAGGCCAAGTATCAAGCAATAATGCAGTACCGTTAAAAGTGTATAATAAACTTCATACGTTAGTATGTTTATCTTAAACGTCTAAACGATTTATACTACAAGAGAAACAGAGTTCAGTTTAAAACTTACGAACGAGATATAAGAAATTGTATGAAACTCTTATGGGTGTGGTACCATCATACAAAATAAACTATTATTCATATTAAACGATATACGAATGCTCAAGTAGCATCCAAGAATGGAGTACCGTTAAAAGTATATAATAAACTTTATACGTTCATATGTTTATCTTACACTTCTAAACGAGTTTTACTACAAGAAAATCGGAGTTCGGTTAGAGAAACTTACGTATGAGATATAAAAAATTGTATGAAACTCTTATGGGTGTGGCACCATCAAACGAAATACATTATTATGCATAGTAAACAAAATACGAAGGCCAAGTATCATGTAATAGTCGGGTACCATTAAAAGTGTATAATAAACTTCATACGTTCAAATGTTTATCTTAAACTTCTAAACGAGTTTTACCACAAGATAAACAGAGTTCAGTTAAAAACTTACGAACGAGATATAAGAATTGTATGAAACTCTTATGGGTGTGGTACCATCATACAAAATAAATTATTACTCATAGTAAACGACATACGAAGGCTCAAGTAGCATCCAAGAATGGAGTACCGTTAAAAGTATATAATAAACTATATACGTTCATATGTTTATCTTAAACTTCTACACGAGTTTTACTACAAGATAAACGGGGTTCGGTTAGAGAAACTTACGTATGAGGTATAACAAATTGTATGAAACTCTTATGGGTGTGGTACCATCATACAAAATAAATTATTATGCGTAGTAAACGACATACGAAGGCCAAGTATCAAGCAATAATGGAGTACCGTTAAAAGTGTATAATAAACTTCATACGTTAGTGTGTTTATCTTAAACGTCTAAACGATTTATACTACAAGATAAACAGAGTTCAGTTTAAAACTTACGAACGAGATATAAGAAATTGTATGAAACTCTTATGGGTGTGGTACCATCATACAAAATAAACTATTATTCATAGTAAACGACATACGAATGCTCAAGTAGCATGCAAGAATGAAGTACCTTAAAAAGTATATAATAAACTTTATACGTTCGTATGTTTATCTTAAACCTCTAAACGAGTTTTACTACAAGATAAACAGAGTTTAGTTAAAAACTTACGAACGAGATATAAGAATTGTATGAAACTCTTATGGGTGTGGTACCATCATACAAAATAAATTATTACTCATACTAAACGACATACGAAGGCTCAAGTAGCATCCAAGAATGGAGTACCGTTAAAAGTATATAATAAACTTTATACGTTCATATGTTTATCTTAAACTTCTACACGAGTTTTACTACAAGATAAACGGAGTTCGGTTAGAGAAACTTACGTATGTGGTATAAAAAATTGTATGAAACTCTTATGGGTGTGGTACCATCATACAAAATAAATTATTATGCATAGTAAACGACATACGAAGGCCAAGTATCAAGCAATAATGGAGTACCGTTAAAAGTGTATAATAAACTTCATACGTTAGTATGTTTATCTTAAACGTCTAAACGATTTATACTACAAGATAAACAGAGTTCAGTTTAAAACTTACGAACGAGATATACGAAATTGTATGAAACTCTTATGGGTGTGGTACCATCATACAAAATAAACTATTATTCATAGTAAACGACATACGAATGCTCAAGTAGCATACAAGAATGGAGTACCTTTAAAAGTATATAATAAACTTTATACGTTTGTATGTTTATCTTAAACTTCTAAACGAGTTTTACTACAAGATAAACAGAGTTCAGTTAAAAACTTACGAACGAGATATAAGAATTGTATGAAACTCTTATGGGTGTGGTACTATCATACAAAATAAATTATTACTCATAGTAAACGACATACGAAGGCTCAAGTAGCATCCAAGAATGGAGTACCGTTAAAAGTATATAATAAACTATATACGTTCATATGTTTATCTTAAACTTCTACACGAGTTTTACTACAAGATAAACGGGGTTCGGTTAGAGAAATTTACGTATGAGGTATAACAAATTGTATGAAACTCTTATGGGTGTGGTACCATCATACAAAATAAATTATTATGCGTAGTAAACGACATACGAAGGCCAAGTATCAAGCAATAATGGAGTACCGTTAAAAGTGTATAATAAACTTCATACGTTAGTGTGTTTATCTTAAACGTCTAAACGATTTATACTACAAGATAAACAGAGTTCAGTTTAAAACTTACGAACGAGATATAAGAAATTGTATGAAACTCTAATGGGTGTGGTACCATCATACAAAATAAACTATTATTCATAGTAAACGACATACGAATGCTCAAGTAGCATGCAAGAATGAAGTACCTTAAAAAGTATATAATAAACTTTATACGTTCGTATATTTATCTTAAACCTCTAAACGAGTTTTACTACAAGATAAACAGAGTTTAGTTAAAAACTTACGAACGAGATATAAGAATTGTATGAAACTCTTATGGGTGTGGTACCATCATACAAAATAAATTATTACTCATAGTAAACGACATACGAAGGCTCAAGTAGCATCCAAGAATGGAGTACCGTTAAAAGTATATAATAAACTTTATACGTTCATATGTTTATCTTAAACTTCTACACGAGTTTTACTACAAGATAAACGGAGTTCGGTTAGAGAAACTTACGTATGAGGTATAAAAAATTGTATGAAACTCTTATGGGTGTGGTACCATCATACAAAATAAATTATTATGCATAGTAATCGGCATACGAAGGCCAAGTATCAAGCAATAATGGAGTACCGTTAAAAGTGTATAATAAACTTCATACGTTAGTATGTTTATCTTAAACGTCTAAACGAGTTATACTACAAGATAAACAGAGTTCAGTTTAAAACTTACGAACGAGATATACGAAATTGTATGAAACTCTTATGGGTGTGGTACCATCATACAAAATAAACTATTATTCATAGTAAACGACATACGAATGCTCAAGTAGCATACAAGAATGGAGTACCTTTAAAAGTATATAATAAACTTTATACGTTTGTATGTTTATCTTAAACTTCTAAACGAGTTTTACTACAAGATAAACAGAGTTCAGTTAAAAACTTACGAACGAGATATAAGAATTGTATGAAACTCTTATGGGTGTGGTACTATCATACAAAATAAATTATTACTCATAGTAAACGACATACGAAGGCTCAAGTAGCATCCAAGAATGGAGTACCGTTAAAAGTATATAATAAACTATATACGTTCATATGTTTATCTTAAACTTCTACACGAGTTTTACTACAAGATAAACGGGGTTCGGTTAGAGAAATTTACGTATGAGGTATAACAAATTGTATGAAACTCTTATGGGTGTGGTACCATCATACAAAATAAATTATTATGCATAGTAAACGACATACGAAGGCCAAGTATCAAGCAATAATGGAGTACCGTTAAAAGTGTATAATAAACTTCATACGTTAGTATGTTTATCTTAAACGTCTAAACGATTTATACTACAAGATAAACAGAGTTCAGTTTAAAACTTACGAACGAGATATACGAAATTGTATGAAACTCTTATGGGTGTGGTACCATCATACAAAATAAACTATTATTCATAGTAAACGACATACGAATGCTCAAGTAGCATACAAGAATGGAGTACCTTTAAAAGTATATAATAAACTTTATACGTTTGTATGTTTATCTTAAACTTCTAAACGAGTTTTACTACAAGATAAACAGAGTTCAGTTAAAAACTTACGAACGAGATATAAGAATTGTATGAAACTCTTATGGGTGTGGTACTATCATACAAAATAAATTATTACTCATAGTAAACGACATACGAAGGCTCAAGTAGCATCCAAGAATGGAGTACCGTTAAAAGTATATAATAAACTATATACGTTCATATGTTTATCTTAAACTTCTACACGAGTTTTACTACAAGATAAACGGGGTTCGGTTAGAGAAATTTACGTATGAGGTATAACAAATTGTATGAAACTCTTATGGGTGTGGTACCATCATACAAAATAAATTATTATGCGTAGTAAACGACATACGAAGGCCAAGTATCAAGCAATAATGGAGTACCGTTAAAAGTGTATAATAAACTTCATCCGTTAGTATGTTTATCTTAAACGTCTAAACGATTTATACTACAAGATAAACAGAGTTCAGTTTAAAACTTACGAACGAGATATACGAAATTGTATGAAACTCTTATGGGTGTGGTACCATCATACAAAATAAACTATTATTCATAGTAAACGACATACGAATGCTCAAGTAGCATACAAGAATGGAGTACCTTTAAAAGTATATAATAAACTTTATACGTTTGTATGTTTATCTTAAACTTCTAAACGAGTTTTACTACAAGATAAACAGAGTTCAGTTAAAAACTTACGAACGAGATATAAGAATTGTATGAAACTCTTATGGGTGTGGTACTATCATACAAAATAAATTATTACTCATAGTAAACGACATACGAAGGCTCAAGTAGCATCCAAGAATGGAGTACCGTTAAAAGTATATAATAAACTATATACGTTCATATGTTTATCTTAAACTTCTACACGAGTTTTACTACAAGATAAACGGGGTTCGGTTAGAGAAATTTACGTATGAGGTATAACAAATTGTATGAAACTCTTATGGGTGTGGTACCATCATACAAAATAAATTATTATGCGTAGTAAACGACATACGAAGGCCAAGTATCAAGCAATAATGGAGTACCGTTAAAAGTGTATAATAAACTTCATACGTTAGTATGTTTATCTTAAACGTCTAAACGATTTATACTACAAGATAAACAGAGTTCAGTTTAAAACTTACGAACGAGATATAAGAAATTGTATGAAACTCTTATGGGTGTGGTACCATCATACAAAATAAACTATTATTCATAGTAAACGACATACGAATGCTCAAGTAGCATGCAAGAATGAAGTACCTTAAAAAGTATATAATAAACTTTATACGTTCGTATGTTTATCTTAAACCTCTAAACGAGTTTTACTACAAGATAAACAGAGTTTAGTTAAAAACTTACGAACGAGATATAAGAATTGTATGAAACTCTTATGGGTGTGGTACCATCATACAAAATAAATTATTACTCATAGTAAACGACATACGAAGGCTCAAGTAGCATGCAAGAATGGAGTACCGTTAAAAGTATATAATAAACTTTATACATTCATATGTTTATCTTAAACTTCTAAACGAGTTTTACTACAAGATAAACGGAGTTCGGTTAGAGAAACTTACGTATGAGATATAAAAAATTGTATGAAACTCTTATGGGTGTGGTACCATCATACGAAATAAATTATTATGCGTAGTAAACAAAATACGAAGGCCAAGTATCTAGCAATAGTGGGGTACCATTAAAAGTGTATAATAAACTTCATACGTTCGAATGTTTATCTTATACTTCTAAACGAGTTTTACTACAAGATAAACAGAGTTCAGTTAAAAACTTACGAACGAGATATAAGAATTGTATGAAACTCTTATGGGTGTGGTACCATCATACAAAATAAACTATTATTCATAGTAAACGACATACGAATGCTCAAGTAGCATGCAAGAATGAAGTACCTTAAAAAGTATATAATAAACTTTATACGTTCGTATATTTATCTTAAACCTCTAAACGAGTTTTACTACAAGATAAACAGAGTTTAGTTAAAAACTTACGAACGAGATATAAGAATTGTATGAAACTCTTATGGGTGTGGTACCATCATACAAAATAAATTATTACTCATACTAAACGACATACGAAGGCTCAAGTAGCATCCAAGAATGGAGTACCGTTAAAAGTATATAATAAACTTTATACGTTCATATGTTTATCTTAAACTTCTACACGAGTTTTACTACAAGATAAACGGAGTTCGGTTAGAGAAACTTACGTATGAGGTATAAAAAATTGTATGAAACTCTTATGGGTGTGGTACCATCATACAAAATAAATTATTATGCATAGTAAACGACATACGAAGGCCAAGTATCAAGCAATAATGGAGTACCGTTAAAAGTGTATAATAAACTTCATACGTTAGTATGTTTATCTTAAACGTCTAAACGATTTATACTACAAGATAAACAGAGTTCAGTTTAAAACTTACGAACGAGATATACGAAATTGTATGAAACTCTTATGGGTGTGGTACCATCATACAAAATAAACTATTATTCATAGTAAACGACATACGAATGCTCAAGTAGCATACAAGAATGGAGTACCTTTAAAAGTATATAATAAACTTTATACGTTTGTATGTTTATCTTAAACTTCTAAACGAGTTTTACTACAAGATAAACAGAGTTCAGTTAAAAACTTACGAACGAGATATAAGAATTGTATGAAACTCTTATGGGTGTGGTACTATCATACAAAATAAATTATTACTCATAGTAAACGACATACGAAGGCTCAAGTAGCATCCAAGAATGGAGTACCGTTAAAAGTATATAATAAACTATATACGTTCATATGTTTATCTTAAACTTCTACACGAGTTTTACTACAAGATAAACGGGGTTCGGTTAGAGAAATTTACGTATGAGGTATAACAAATTGTATGAAACTCTTATGGGTGTGGTACCATCATACAAAATAAATTATTATGCGTAGTAAACGACATACGAAGGCCAAGTATCAAGCAATAATGGAGTACCGTTAAAAGTGTATAATAAACTTCATACGTTAGTATGTTTATCTTAAACGTCTAAACGATTTATACTACAAGATAAACAGAGTTCAGTTTAAAACTTACGAACGAGATATACGAAATTGTATGAAACTCTTATGGGTGTGGTACCATCATACAAAATAAACTATTATTCATAGTAAACGACATACGAATGCTCAAGTAGCATACAAGAATGGAGTACCTTTAAAAGTATATAATAAACTTTATACGTTTGTATGTTTATCTTAAACTTCTAAACGAGTTTTACTACAAGATAAACAGAGTTCAGTTAAAAACTTACGAACGAGATATAAGAATTGTATGAAACTCTTATGGGTGTGGTACTATCATACAAAATAAATTATTACTCATAGTAAACGACATACGAAGGCTCAAGTAGCATCCAAGAATGGAGTACCGTTAAAAGTATATAATAAACTATATACGTTCATATGTTTATCTTAAACTTCTACACGAGTTTTACTACAAGATAAACGGGGTTCGGTTAGAGAAATTTACGTATGAGGTATAACAAATTGTATGAAACTCTTATGGGTGTGGTACCATCATACAAAATAAATTATTATGCGTAGTAAACGACATACGAAGGCCAAGTATCAAGCAATAATGGAGTACCGTTAAAAGTGTATAATAAACTTCATACGTTAGTATGTTTATCTTAAACGTCTAAACGATTTATACTACAAGATAAACAGAGTTCAGTTTAAAACTTACGAACGAGATATACGAAATTGTATGAAACTCTTATGGGTGTGGTACCATCATACAAAATAAACTATTATTCATAGTAAACGACATACGAATGCTCAAGTAGCATACAAGAATGGAGTACCTTTAAAAGTATATAATAAACTTTATACGTTTGTATGTTTATCTTAAACTTCTAAACGAGTTTTACTACAAGATAAACAGAGTTCAGTTAAAAACTTACGAACGAGATATAAGAATTGTATGAAACTCTTATGGGTGTGGTACTATCATACAAAATAAATTATTACTCATAGTAAACGACATACGAAGGCTCAAGTAGCATCCAAGAATGGAGTACCGTTAAAAGTATATAATAAACTATATACGTTCATATGTTTATCTTAAACTTCTACACGAGTTTTACTACAAGATAAACGGGGTTCGGTTAGAGAAATTTACGTATGAGGTATAACAAATTGTATGAAACTCTTATGGGTGTGGTACCATCATACAAAATAAATTATTATGCGTAGTAAACGACATACGAAGGCCAAGTATCAAGCAATAATGGAGTACCGTTAAAAGTGTATAATAAACTTCATACGTTAGTATGTTTATCTTAAACGTCTAAACGATTTATACTACAAGATAAACAGAGTTCAGTTTAAAACTTACGAACGAGATATAAGAAATTGTATGAAACTCTTATGGGTGTGGTACCATCATACAAAATAAACTATTATTCATAGTAAACGACATACGAATGCTCAAGTAGCATGCAAGAATGAAGTACCTTAAAAAGTATATAATAAACTTTATACGTTCGTATGTTTATCTTAAACCTCTAAACGAGTTTTACTACAAGATAAACAGAGTTTAGTTAAAAACTTACGAACGAGATATAAGAATTGTATGAAACTCTTATGGGTGTGGTACCATCATACAAAATAAATTATTACTCATAGTAAACGACATACGAAGGCTCAAGTAGCATGCAAGAATGGAGTACCGTTAAAAGTATATAATAAACTTTATACATTCATATGTTTATCTTAAACTTCTAAACGAGTTTTACTACAAGATAAACGGAGTTCGGTTAGAGAAACTTACGTATGAGATATAAAAAATTGTATGAAACTCTTATGGGTGTGGTACCATCATACGAAATAAATTATTATGCGTAGTAAACAAAATACGAAGGCCAAGTATCTAGCAATAGTGGGGTACCATTAAAAGTGTATAATAAACTTCATACGTTCGAATGTTTATCTTATACTTCTAAACGAGTTTTACTACAAGATAAACAGAGTTCAGTTAAAAACTTACGAACGAGATATAAGAATTGTATGAAACTCTTATGGGTGTGGTACCATCAAACAAAATAAATTATTACTCATAGTAAACGACATACGAAGGCTCAAGTAGCATGCAAGAATGGAGTACTGTTAAAAGTATATAATAAACTATATACGTTCATATGATTATCTTAAACTTCTAAACGAGTTTTACTACAAGATAAACGGAGTTCGGTTAGAGAAACTTACGTATGAGGTATAAAAAATTGTATGAAAGTCTTATGGGTGTGGTACCATCATACAAAATAAATTATTATGAGTAGTAAACAAAATACGAAGGCCATGTATCAAGCAATAATGGAGTACCGTTAAAAGTGTATAATAAACTTCATACGTTAGTATATTTATCTTAAACGTCTAAACGATTTATACTACAAGATAAACAGAGTTCAGTTTAAAACTTACGAACGAGATATAAGAAATTGTATGAAACTCTTATGGGTGTGGTACCATCATACAAAATAAACTATTATTCATAGTAAACGACATACGAATGCTCAAGTAGCATACAAGAATGGAGTACCTTTAAAAGTATATAATAAACTTTATACGTTTGTATGTTTATCTTAAACTTCTAAACGAGTTTTACTACAAGATAAACAGAGTTTAGTTAAAAACTTACGAACGAGATATAAGAATTGTATGAAACTCTTATGGGTGTGGTACCATCATACAAAATAAATTATTACTCATACTAAACGACATACGAAGGCTCAAGTAGCATCCAAGAATGGAGTACCGTTAAAAGTATATAATAAACTTTATACGTTCATATGTTTATCTTAAACTTCTACACGAGTTTTACTACAAGATAAACGGAGTTCGGTTAGAGAAACTTACGTATGAGGTATAAAAAATTGTATGAAACTCTTATGGGTGTGGTACCATCATACAAAATAAATTATTATGCATAGTAAACGACATACGAAGGCCAAGTATCAAGCAATAATGGAGTACCGTTAAAAGTGTATAATAAACTTCATACGTTAGTATGTTTATCTTAAACGTCTAAACGATTTATACTACAAGATAAACAGAGTTCAGTTTAAAACTTACGAACGAGATATACGAAATTGTATGAAACTCTTATGGGTGTGGTACCATCATACAAAATAAACTATTATTCATAGTAAACGACATACGAATGCTCAAGTAGCATACAAGAATGGAGTACCTTTAAAAGTATATAATAAACTTTATACGTTTGTATGTTTATCTTAAACTTCTAAACGAGGTTTACTACAAGATAAACAGAGTTCAGTTAAAAACTTACGAACGAGATATAAGAATTGTATGAAACTCTTATGGGTGTGGTACTATCATACAAAATAAATTATTTCTCATAGTAAACGACATACGAAGGCTCAAGTAGCATCCAAGAATGGAGTACCGTTAAAAGTATATAATAAACTATATACGTTCATATGTTTATCTTAAACTTCTACACGAGTTTTACTACAAGATAAACGGGGTTCGGTTAGAGAAATTTACGTATGAGGTATAACAAATTGTATGAAACTCTTATGGGTGTGGTACCATCATACAAAATAAATTATTATGCGTAGTAAACGACATACGAAGGCCAAGTATCAAGCAATAATGGAGTACCGTTAAAAGTGTATAATAAACTTCATACGTTAGTATGTTTATCTTAAACGTCTAAACGATTTATACTACAAGATAAACAGAGTTCAGTTTAAAACTTACGAACGAGATATAAGAAATTGTATGAAACTCTTATGGGTGTGGTACCATCATACAAAATAAACTATTATTCATAGTAAACGACATACGAATGCTCAAGTAGCATGCAAGAATGAAGTACCTTAAAAAGTATATAATAAACTTTATACGTTCGTATGTTTATCTTAAACCTCTAAACGAGTTTTACTACAAGATAAACAGAGTTTAGTTAAAAACTTACGAACGAGATATAAGAATTGTATGAAACTCTTATGGGTGTGGTACCATCATACAAAATAAATTATTACTCATAGTAAACGACATACGAAGGCTCAAGTAGCATGCAAGAATGGAGTACCGTTAAAAGTATATAATAAACTTTATACATTCATATGTTTATCTTAAACTTCTAAACGAGTTTTACTACAAGATAAACGGAGTTCGGTTAGAGAAACTTACGGATGAGATATAAAAAATTGTATGAAACTCTTATGGGTGTGGTACCATCATACGAAATAAATTATTATGCGTAGTAAACAAAATACGAAGGCCAAGTATCTAGCAATAGTGGGGTACCATTAAAAGTGTATAATAAACTTCATACGTTCGAATGTTTATCTTATACTTCTAAACGAGTTTTACTACAAGATAAACAGAGTTCAGTTAAAAACTTACGAACGAGATATAAGAATTGTATGAAACTCTTATGGGTGTGGTACCATCAAACAAAATAAATTATTACTCATAGTAAACGACATACGAAGGCTCAAGTAGCATGCAAGAATGGAGTACCGTTAAAAGTATATAATAAACTATATACGTTCATATGTTTATCTTAAACTTCTAAACGAGTTTTACTACAAGATAAACGGAGTTCGGTTAGAGAAACTTACGTATGAGGTATAAAAAATTGTATGAAACTCTTATGGGTGTGGTACCATCATACGAAATAAATTATTATGCATAGTAAACGACATACGAAGGCCAAGTATCAAGCAATAATGGAGTACCGTTAAAAGTGTATAATAAACTTCATACGTTAGTATGTTTATCTTAAACGTCTAAACGATTTATACTACAAGATAAACAGAGTTCAGTTTAAAACTTACGAACGAGATATAAGAAATTGTATGAAACTCTTATGGGTGTGGTACCATCATACAAAATAAACTATTATTCATAGTAAACGACATACGAATGCTCAAGTAGCATACAAGAATGGAGTACCTTTAAAAGTATATAATAAAGTTTATACGTTTGTATGTTTATCTTAAACTTCTAAACGAGTTTTACTACAAGATAAACAGAGTTCAGTTAAAAACTTACGAACGAGATATAAGAATTGTATGAAACTCTTATGGGTGTGGTACTATCATACAAAATAAATTATTACTCATAGTAAACGACATACGAAGGCTCAAGTAGCATCCAAGAATGGAGTACCGTTAAAAGTATATAATAAACTATATACGTTCATATGTTTATCTTAAACTTCTACACGAGTTTTACTACAAGATAAACGGGGTTCGGTTAGAGAAATTTACGTATGAGGTATAACAAATTGTATGAAACTCTTATGGGTGTGGTACCATCATACAAAATAAATTATTATGCGTAGTAAACGACATACGAAGGCCAAGTATCAAGCAATAATGGAGTACCGTTAAAAGTGTATAATAAACTTCATACGTTAGTATGTTTATCTTAAACGTCTAAACGATTTATACTACAAGATAAACAGAGTTCAGTTTAAAACTTACGAACGAGATATAAGAAATTGTATGAAACTCTTATGGGTGTGGTACCATCATACAAAATAAACTATTATTCATAGTAAACGACATACGAATGCTCAAGTAGCATGCAAGAATGAAGTACCTTAAAAAGTATATAATAAACTTTATACGTTCGTATGTTTATCTTAAACCTCTAAACGAGTTTTACTACAAGATAAACAGAGTTTAGTTAAAAACTTACGAACGAGATATAAGAATTGTATGAAACTCTTATAGGTGTGGTACCATCATACAAAATAAATTATTACTCATAGTAAACGACATACGAAGGCTCAAGTAGCATGCAAGAATGGAGTACCGTTAAAAGTATATAATAAACTTTATACATTCATATGTTTATCTTAAACTTCTAAACGAGTTTTACTACAAGATAAACGGAGTTCGGTTAGAGAAACTTACGTATGAGATATAAAAAATTGTATGAAACTCTTATGGGTGTGGTACCATCATACGAAATAAATTATTATGCGTAGTAAACAAAATACGAAGGCCAAGTATCTAGCAATAGTGGGGTACCATTAAAAGTGTATAATAAACTTCATACGTTCGAATGTTTATCTTATACTTCTAAACGAGTTTTACTACAAGATAAACAGAGTTCAGTTAAAAACTTACGAACGAGATATAAGAATTGTATGAAACTCTTATGGGTGTGGTACCATCAAACAAAATAAATTATTACTCATAGTAAACGACATACGAAGGCTCAAGTAGCATGCAAGAATGGAGTACCGTTAAAAGTATATAATAAACTATATACGTTCATATGTTTATCTTAAACTTCTAAACGAGTTTTACTACAAGATAAACGGAGTTCGGTTAGAGAAACTTACGTATGAGGTATAAAAAATTGTATGAAACTCTTATGGGTGTGGTACCATCATACAAAATAAATTATTATGCGTAGTAAACAAAATACGAAGGCCATGTATCAAGCAATAATGGAGTACCGTTAAAAGTGTATAATAAACTTCATACGTTAGTATGTTTATCTTAAACGTCTAAACGATTTATACTACAAGATAAACAGAGTTCAGTTTAAAACTTACGAACGAGATATAAGAAATTGTATGAAACTCTTATGGGTGTGGTACCATCATACAAAATAAACTATTATTCATAGTAAACGACATACGAATGCTCAAGTAGCATACAAGAATGGAGTACCTTTAAAAGTATATAATAAACTTTATACGTTTGTATGTTTATCTTAAACTTCTAAACGAGTTTTACTACAAGATAAACAGAGTTTAGTTAAAAACTTACGAACGAGATATAAGAATTGTATGAAACTCTTATGGGTGTGGTACCATCATACAAAATAAATTATTACTCATACTAAACGACATACGAAGGCTCAAGTAGCATCCAAGAATGGAGTACCGTTAAAAGTATATAATAAACTTTATACGTTCATATGTTTATCTTAAACTTCTACACGAGTTTTACTACAAGATAAACGGAGTTCGGTTAGAGAAACTTACGTATGAGGTATAAAAAATTGTATGAAACTCTTATGGGTGTGGTACCATCATACAAAATAAATTATTATGCATAGTAAACGACATACGAAGGCCAAGTATCAAGCAATAATGGAGTACCGTTAAAAGTGTATAATAAACTTCATACGTTAGTATGTTTATCTTAAACGTCTAAACGATTTATACTACAAGATAAACAGAGTTCAGTTTAAAACTTACGAACGAGATATAAGAAATTGTATGAAACTCTTATGGGTGTGGTACCATCATACAAAATAAACTATTATTCATAGTAAACGACATACGAATGCTCAAGTAGCATACAAGAATGGAGTACCTTTAAAAGTATATAATAAACTTTATACGTTTGTATGTTTATCTTAAACTTCTAAACGAGTTTTACTACAAGATAAACAGAGTTTAGTTTAAAACTTACGAACGAGATATAAGAAATTGTATGAAACTCTTATGGGTGTGGTACCATCATACAAAATAAACTATTATTCATAGTAAACGACATACGAATGCTCAAGTAGCATACAAGAATGGAGTACCTTTAAAAGTATATAATAAACTTTATACGTTTGTATGTTTATCTTAAACTTCTAAACGAGTTTTACTACAAGATAAACAGAGTTTAGTTAAAAACTTACGAACGAGATATAAGAATTGTATGAAACTCTTATGGGTGTGGTACCATCATACAAAATAAATTATTACTCATAGTAAACGACATACGAAGGCTCAAGTAGCATCCAAGAATGGAGTACCGTTAAAAGTATATAATAAACTATATACGTTCATATGTTTATCTTAAACTTCTACACGAGTTTTACTACAAGGTAAACCGAGTTCGGTTAGAGAAACTTACGTATGAGGTATAACAAATTGTATGAAACTCTTATGGGTGTGGTACCATCATACAAAATAAATTATTATGCGTAGTAAACGACATACGAAAGCCAAGTATCAAGCAATAATGGAGTACCGTTAAAAGTGTATAATAAACTTCATACGTTAGTATATTTATCTTAATCGTCTAAACGATTTATACTACAAGATAAACAGAGTTCAGTTTAAAACTTACGAACGAGATATAAGAAATTGTATGAAACTCTTATGGGTGTGGTACCATCATACAAAATAAACTATTATTCATAGTAAACGACATACGAATGCTCAAGTAGCATGCAAGAATGAAGTACATTAAAAAGTATATAATAAACTTTATACGTTCGTATGTTTATCTTAAACCTCTAAACGAGTTTTACTACAAGATAAACAGAGTTTAGTTCAAAACTTACGAACGAGATATAAGAATTGTATGAAACTCTTATGGGTGTGGTACCATCATACAAAATAAATTATTACTCATAGTAAACGACATACGAAGGCTCAAGTAGCATGCAAGAATGAAGTACATTAAAAAGTACATAATAAACTTTATACGTTCGTATGTTTATCTTAAACCTCTAAACGAGTTTTACTACAAGATAAACAGAATTTAGTTCAAAACTTACGAACGAGATATAAGAATTGTATGAAACTCTTATGGGTGTGGTACCATCATACAAAATAAATTATTACTCATAGTAAACGACATACGAAGGCTCAAGTAGCATGCAAGAATGGAGTACCGTTAAAAGTATATAATAAACTTTATACATTCATATGTTTATCTTAAACTTCTAAACGAGTTTTACTACAAGATAAACGGAGTTCGGTTAGAGAAACTTACGTATGAGATATAAAAAATTGTATGAAACTCTTATGGGTGTGGTACCATCATACGAAATAAATTATTATGCGTAGTAAACAAAATACGAAGGCCAAGTATCTAGCAATAGTGGGGTACCATTAAAAGTGTATAATAAACTTCA
This sequence comes from Chamaenerion angustifolium, assembly GCA_946814005.1. Taxonomy (NCBI): domain Eukaryota; kingdom Viridiplantae; phylum Streptophyta; class Magnoliopsida; order Myrtales; family Onagraceae; genus Chamaenerion; species Chamaenerion angustifolium. The sequence goes on from OX328273.1 coordinate 10,734,494, forward strand.
TACGTTCGAATGTTTATCTTATACTTCTAAACGAGTTTTACTACAAGATAAACAGAGTTCAGTTAAAAACTTACGAACGAGATATAAGAATTGTATGAAACTCTTATGGGTGTGGTACCATCAAACAAAATAAATTATTACTCATAGTAAACGACATACGAAGGCTCAAGTAGCATGCAAGAATGGAGTACCGTTAAAAGTATATAATAAACTATATACGTTCATATGTTTATCTTAAACTTCTACACGAGTTTTACTACAAGATAAACGGAGTTCGGTTAGAGAAACTTACGTATGAGGTATAAAAAATTGTATGAAACTCTTATGGGTGTGGTACCATCATACAAAATAAATTATTATGCGTAGTAAACAAAATACGAAGGCCATGTATCAAGCAATAATGGAGTACCGTTAAAAGTGTATAATAAACTTCATACGTTAGTATGTTTATCTTAAACGTCTAAACGATTTATACTACAAGATAAACAGAGTTCAGTTTAAAACTTACGAACGAGATATAAGAAATTGTATGAAACTCTTATGGGTGTGGTACCATCATACAAAATAAACTATTATTCATAGTAAACGACATACGAATGCTCAAGTAGCATACAAGAATGGAGTACCTTTAAAAGTATATAATAAACTTTATACGTTTGTATGTTTATCTTAAACTTCTAAACGAGTTTTACTACAAGATAAACAGAGTTCAGTTAAAAACTTACGAACGAGATATAAGAATTGTATGAAACTCTTATGGGTGTGGTACCATCATACAAAATAAATTATTACTCATAGTAAACGACATACGAAGGCTCAAGTAGCATCCAAGAATGGAGTACCGTTAAAAGTATATAATAAACTATATACGTTCATATGTTTATCTTAAACTTCTACACGAGTTTTACTACAAGGTAAACGGAGTTCGGTTAGAGAAACTTACGTATGAGGTATAACAAATTGTATGAAACTCTTATGGGTGTGGTACCATCATACAAAATAAATTATTATGCGTAGTAAACGACATACGAAGGCCAAGTATCAAGCAATAATGGAGTACCGTTAATAGTGTATAATAAACTTCATACGTTAGTATGTTTATCTTAAACGTCTAAACGATTTATACTACAAGATAAACAGAGTTCAGTTTAAAACTTACGAACGAGATATAAGAAATTGTATGAAACTCTTATGGGTGTGGTACCATCATACAAAATAAACTATTATTCATAGTAAACGACATACGAATGCTCAAGTAGCATGCAAGAATGAAGTACATTAAAAAGTACATAATAAACTTTATACGTTCGTATGTTTATCTTAAACTTCTAAACGAGTTTTACTACAAGATAAACAGAGTTTAGTTAAAAACTTACGAACGAGATATAAGAATTGTATGAAACTCTTATGGGTGTGGTACCATCATACAAAATAAATTATTACTCATAGTAAACGACATACGAAGGCTCAAGTAGCATCCAAGAATGGAGTACCGTTAAAAGTATATAATAAACTATATACGTTCATATGTTTATCTTAAACTTCTACACGAGTTTTACTACAAGGTAAACGGAGTTCGGTTAGAGAAACTTACGTATGAGGTATAACAAATTGTATGAAACTCTTATGGGTGTGGTACCATCATACAAAATAAATTATTATGCGTAGTAAACGACATACGAAGGCCAAGTATCAAGCAATAATGGAGTACCGTTAATAGTGTATAATAAACTTCATACGTTAGTATGTTTATCTTAAACGTCTAAACGATTTATACTACAAGATAAACAGAGTTCAGTTTAAAACTTACGAACGAGATATAAGAAATTGTATGAAACTCTTATGGGTGTGGTACCATCATACAAAATAAACTATTATTCATAGTAAACGACATACGAATGCTCAAGTAGCATGCAAGAATGAAGTACATTAAAAAGTACATAATAAACTTTATACGTTCGTATGTTTATCTTAAACCTCTAAACGAGTTTTACTACAAGATAAACAGAATTTAGTTCAAAACTTACGAACGAGATATAAGAATTGTATGAAACTCTTATGGGTGTGGTACCATCATACAAAATAAATTATTACTCATAGTAAACGACATACGAAGGCTCAAGTAGCATGCAAGAATGGAGTACCGTTAAAAGTATATAATAAACTTTATACATTCATATGTTTATCTTAAACTTCTAAACGAGTTTTACTACAAGATAAACGGAGTTCGGTTAGAGAAACTTACGTATGAGATATAAAAAATTGTATGAAACTCTTATGGGTGTGGTACCATCATACGAAATAAATTATTATGCGTAGTAAACAAAATACGAAGGCCAAGTATCTAGCAATAGTGGGGTACCATTAAAAGTGTATAATAAACTTCATACGTTCGAATGTTTATCTTATACTTCTAAACGAGTTTTACTACAAGATAAACAGAGTTCAGTTAAAAACTTACGAACGAGATATAAGAATTGTATGAAACTCTTATGGGTGTGGTACCATCAAACAAAATAAATTATTACTCATAGTAAACGACATACGAAGGCTCAAGTAGCATGCAAGAATGGAGTACCGTTAAAAGTATATAATAAACTATATACGTTCATATGTTTATCTTAAACTTCTACACGAGTTTTACTACAAGATAAACGGAGTTCGGTTAGAGAAACTTACGTATGAGGTATAAAAAATTGTATGAAACTCTTATGGGTGTGGTACCATCATACAAAATAAATTATTATGCGTAGTAAACAAAATACGAAGGCCATGTATCAAGCAATAATGGAGTACCGTTAAAAGTGTATAATAAACTTCATACGTTAGTATGTTTATCTTAAACGTCTAAACGATTTATACTACAAGATAAACAGAGTTCAGTTTAAAACTTACGAACGAGATATAAGAAATTGTATGAAACTCTTATGGGTGTGGTACCATCATACAAAATAAACTATTATTCATAGTAAACGACATACGAATGCTCAAGTAGCATACAAGAATGGAGTACCTTTAAAAGTATATAATAAACTTTATACGTTTGTATGTTTATCTTAAACTTCTAAACGAGTTTTACTACAAGATAAACAGAGTTCAGTTAAAAACTTACGAACGAGATATAAGAATTGTATGAAACTCTTATGGGTGTGGTACCATCATACAAAATAAATTATTACTCATAGTAAACGACATACGAAGGCTCAAGTAGCATCCAAGAATGGAGTACCGTTAAAAGTATATAATAAACTATATACGTTCATATGTTTATCTTAAACTTCTACACGAGTTTTACTACAAGGTAAACGGAGTTCGGTTAGAGAAACTTACGTATGAGGTATAACAAATTGTATGAAACTCTTATGGGTGTGGTACCATCATACAAAATAAATTATTATGCGTAGTAAACGACATACGAAGGCCAAGTATCAAGCAATAATGGAGTACCGTTAATAGTGTATAATAAACTTCATACGTTAGTATGTTTATCTTAAACGTCTAAACGATTTATACTACAAGATAAACAGAGTTCAGTTTAAAACTTACGAACGAGATATAAGAAATTGTATGAAACTCTTATGGGTGTGGTACCATCATACAAAATAAACTATTATTCATAGTAAACGACATACGAATGCTCAAGTAGCATACAAGAATGGAGTACCTTTAAAAGTATATAATAAACTTTATACGTTTGTATGTTTATCTTAAACTTCTAAACGAGTTTTACTACAAGATAAACAGAGTTCAGTTAAAAACTTACGAACGAGATATAAGAATTGTATGAAACTCTTATGGGTGTGGTACCATCATACAAAATAAATTATTACTCATAGTAAACGACATACGAAGGCTCAAGTAGCATCCAAGAATGGAGTACCGTTAAAAGTATATAATAAACTATATACGTTCATATGTTTATCTTAAACTTCTACACGAGTTTTACTACAAGGTAAACGGAGTTCGGTTAGAGAAACTTACGTATGAGGTATAACAAATTGTATGAAACTCTTATGGGTGTGGTACCATCATACAAAATAAATTATTATGCGTAGTAAACGACATACGAAGGCCAAGTATCAAGCAATAATGGAGTACCGTTAATAGTGTATAATAAACTTCATACGTTAGTATGTTTATCTTAAACGTCTAAACGATTTATACTACAAGATAAACAGAGTTCAGTTTAAAACTTACGAACGAGATATAAGAAATTGTATGAAACTCTTATGGGTGTGGTACCATCATACAAAATAAACTATTATTCATAGTAAACGACATACGAATGCTCAAGTAGCATACAAGAATGGAGTACCTTTAAAAGTATATAATAAACTTTATACGTTTGTATGTTTATCTTAAACTTCTAAACGAGTTTTACTACAAGATAAACAGAGTTTAGTTAAAAACTTACGAACGAGATATAAGAATTGTATGAAACTCTTATGGGTGTGGTACCATCATACAAAATAAATTATTACTCATAGTAAACGACATACGAAGGCTCAAGTAGCATCCAAGAATGGAGTACCGTTAAAAGTATATAATAAACTATATACGTTCATATGTTTATCTTAAACTTCTATACGAGTTTTACTACAAGATAAACGGAGTTCGGTTAGAGAAACTTACGTATGAGGTATAAAAAATTGTATGAAACTCTTATGGGTGTGGTACCCTCATACAAAATAAATTATTATGCGTAGTAAACAAAATACGAAGGCCATGTATCAAGCAATAATGGAGTACCGTTAAAAGTGTATAATAAACTTCATACGTTAGTATGTTTATCTTAAACGTCTAAACGATTTATACTACAAGATAAACAGAGTTCAGTTTAAAACTTACGAACGAGATATAAGAAATTGTATGAAACTCTTATGGGTGTGGTACCATCATACAAAATAAACTATTATTCATAGTAATCGACATACGAATGCTCAAGTAGCATACAAGAATGGAGTACCTTTAAAAGTATATAATAAACTTTATACGTTTGTATGTTTATCTTAAACTTCTAAACGAGTTTTACTACAAGATAAACAGAGTTTAGTTAAAAACTTACGAACGAGATATAAGAATTGTATGAAACTCTTATGGGTGTGGTACCATCATACAAAATAAATTATTACTCATAGTAAACGACATACGAAGGCTCAAGTAGCATCCAAGAATGGAGTACCGTTAAAAGTATATAATAAACTATATACGTGCATATGTTTATCTTAAACTTCTACACGAGTTTTACTACAAGATAAACGGAGTTCGGTTAGAGAAACTTACGTATGAGGTATAAAAAATTGTATGAAACTCTTATGGGTGTGGTACCATCATACAAAATAAATTATTATGCGTAGTAAACAAAATACGAAGGCCATGTATCAAGCAATAATGGAGTACCGTTAAAAGTGTATAATAAACTTCATACGTTAGTATGTTTATCTTAAACGTCTAAACGATTTATACTACAAGATAAACAGAGTTCAGTTTAAAACTTACGAACGAGATATAAGAAATTGTATGAAACTCTTATGGGTGTGGTACCATCATACAAAATAAACTATTATTCATAGTAAACGACATACGAATGCTCAAGTAGCATGCAAGAATGAAGTACATTAAAAAGTACATAATAAACTTTATACGTTCGTATGTTTATCTTAAACCTCTAAACGAGTTTTACTACAAGATAAACAGAATTTAGTTCAAAACTTACGAACGAGATATAAGAATTGTATGAAACTCTTATGGGTGTGGTACCATCATACAAAATAAATTATTACTCATAGTAAACGACATACGAAGGCTCAAGTAGCATGCAAGAATGGAGTACCGTTAAAAGTATATAATAAACTTTATACATTCATATGTTTATCTTAAACTTCTAAACGAGTTTTACTACAAGATAAACGGAGTTCGGTTAGAGAAACTTACGTATGAGATATAAAAAATTGTATGAAACTCTTATGGGTGTGGTACCATCATACGAAATAAATTATTATGCGTAGTAAACAAAATACGAAGGCCAAGTATCTAGCAATAGTGGGGTACCATTAAAAGTGTATAATAAACTTCATACGTTCGAATGTTTATCTTATACTTCTAAACGAGTTTTACTACAAGATAAACAGAGTTCAGTTAAAAACTTACGAACGAGATATAAGAATTGTATGAAACTCTTGTGGGTGTGGTACCATCAAACAAAATAAATTATTACTCATAGTAAACGACATACGAAGGCTCAAGTAGCATGCAAGAATGGAGTACCGTTAAAAGTATATAATAAACTATATACGTTCATATGTTTATCTTAAACTTCTACACGAGTTTTACTACAAGATAAACGGAGTTCGGTTAGAGAAACTTACGTATGAGGTATAAAAAATTGTATGAAACTCTTATGGGTGTGGTACCATCATACAAAATAAATTATTATGCGTAGTAAACAAAATACGAAGGCCATGTATCAAGCAATAATGGAGTACCGTTAAAAGTGTATAATAAACTTCATACGTTAGTATGTTTATCTTAAACGTCTAAATGATTTATACTACAAGATAAACAGAGTTCAGTTTAAAACTTACGAACGAGATATAAGAAATTGTATGAAACTCTTATGGGTGTGGTACCATCATACAAAATAAACTATTATTCATAGTAAACGACATACGAATGCTCAAGTAGCATACAAGAATGGAGTACCTTTAAAAGTATATAATAAACTTTATACGTTTGTATGTTTATCTTAAACTTCTAAACGAGTTTTACTACAAGATAAACAGAGTTTAGTTAAAAACTTACGAACGAGATATAAGAATTGTATGAAACTCTTATGGGTGTGGTACCATCATACAAAATAAATTATTACTCATAGTAAACGACATACGAAGGCTCAAGTAGCATCCAAGAATGGAGTACCGTTAAAAGTATATAATAAACTATATACGTTCATATGTTTATCTTAAACTTCTATACGAGTTTTACTACAAGATAAACGGAGTTCGGTTAGAGAAACTTACGTATGAGGTATAAAAAATTGTATGAAACTCTTATGGGTGTGGTACCATCATACAAAATAAATTATTATGCGTAGTAAACAAAATACGAAGGCCATGTATCAAGCAATAATGGAGTACCGTTAAAAGTGTATAATAAACTTCATACGTTAGTATGTTTATCTTAAACGTCTAAACGATTTATACTACAAGATAAACAGAGTTCAGTTTAAAACTTACGAACGAGATATAAGAAATTGTATGAAACTCTTATGGGTGTGGTACCATCATACAAAATAAACTATTATTCATAGTAATCGACATACGAATGCTCAAGTAGCATACAAGAATGGAGTACCTTTAAAAGTATATAATAAACTTTATACGTTTGTATGTTTATCTTAAACTTCTAAACGAGTTTTACTACAAGATAAACAGAGTTTAGTTAAAAACTTACGAACGAGATATAAGAATTGTATGAAACTCTTATGGGTGTGGTACCATCATACAAAATAAATTATTACTCATAGTAAACGACATACGAAGGCTCAAGTAGCATCCAAGAATGGAGTACCGTTAAAAGTATATAATAAACTATATACGTGCATATGTTTATCTTAAACTTCTACACGAGTTTTACTACAAGATAAACGGAGTTCGGTTAGAGAAACTTACGTATGAGGTATAAAAAATTGTATGAAACTCTTATGGGTGTGGTACCATCATACAAAATAAATTATTATGCGTAGTAAACAAAATACGAAGGCCATGTATCAAGCAATAATGGAGTACCGTTAAAAGTGTATAATAAACTTCATACGTTAGTATGTTTATCTTAAACGTCTAAACGATTTATACTACAAGATAAACAGAGTTCAGTTTAAAACTTACGAACGAGATATAAGAAATTGTATGAAACTCTTATGGGTGTGGTACCATCATACAAAATAAACTATTATTCATAGTAAACGACATACGAATGCTCAAGTAGCATGCAAGAATGAAGTACATTAAAAAGTACATAATAAACTTTATACGTTCGTATGTTTATCTTAAACCTCTAAACGAGTTTTACTACAAGATAAACAGAATTTAGTTCAAAACTTACGAACGAGATATAAGAATTGTATGAAACTCTTATGGGTGTGGTACCATCATACAAAATAAATTATTACTCATAGTAAACGACATACGAAGGCTCAAGTAGCATGCAAGAATGGAGTACCGTTAAAAGTATATAATAAACTTTATACATTCATATGTTTATCTTAAACTTCTAAACGAGTTTTACTACAAGATAAACGGAGTTCGGTTAGAGAAACTTACGTATGAGATATAAAAAATTGTATGAAACTCTTATGGGTGTGGTACCATCATACGAAATAAATTATTATGCGTAGTAAACAAAATACGAAGGCCAAGTATCTAGCAATAGTGGGGTACCATTAAAAGTGTATAATAAACTTCATACGTTCGAATGTTTATCTTATACTTCTAAACGAGTTTTACTACAAGATAAACAGAGTTCAGTTAAAAACTTACGAACGAGATATAAGAATTGTATGAAACTCTTATGGGTGTGGTACCATCAAACAAAATAAATTATTACTCATAGTAAACGACATACGAAGGCTCAAGTAGCATGCAAGAATGGAGTACCGTTAAAAGTATATAATAAACTATATACGTTCATATGTTTATCTTAAACTTCTACACGAGTTTTACTACAAGATAAACGGAGTTCGGTTAGAGAAACTTACGTATGAGGTATAAAAAATTGTATGAAACTCTTATGGGTGTGGTACCATCATACAAAATAAATTATTATGCGTAGTAAACAAAATACGAAGGCCATGTATCAAGCAATAATGGAGTACCGTTAAAAGTGTATAATAAACTTCATACGTTAGTATGTTTATCTTAAACGTCTAAACGATTTATACTACAAGATAAACAGAGTTCAGTTTAAAACTTACGAACGAGATATAAGAAATTGTATGAAACTCTTATGGGTGTGGTACCATCATACAAAATAAACTATTATTCATAGTAAACGACATACGAATGCTCAAGTAGCATACAAGAATGGAGTACCTTTAAAAGTATATAATAAACTTTATACGTTTGTATGTTTATCTTAAACTTCTAAACGAGTTTTACTACAAGATAAACAGAGTTTAGTTAAAAACTTACGAACGAGATATAAGAATTGTATGAAACTCTTATGGGTGTGGTACCATCATACAAAATAAATTATTACTCATAGTAAACGACATACGAAGGCTCAAGTAGCATCCAAGAATGGAGTACCGTTAAAAGTATATAATAAACTATATACGTGCATATGTTTATCTTAAACTTCTACACGAGTTTTACTACAAGATAAACGGAGTTCGGTTAGAGAAACTTACGTATGAGGTATAAAAAATTGTATGAAACTCTTATGGGTGTGGTACCATCATACAAAATAAATTATTATGCGTAGTAAACAAAATACGAAGGCCATGTATCAAGCAATAATGGAGTACCGTTAAAAGTGTATAATAAACTTCATACGTTAGTATGTTTATCTTAAACGTCTAAACGATTTATACTACAAGATAAACAGAGTTCAGTTTAAAACTTACGAACGAGATATAAGAAATTGTATGAAACTCTTATGGGTGTGGTACCATCATACAAAATAAACTATTATTCATAGTAAACGACATACGAATGCTCAAGTAGCATGCAAGAATGAAGTACATTAAAAAGTACATAATAAACTTTATACGTTCGTATGTTTATCTTAAACCTCTAAACGAGTTTTACTACAAGATAAACAGAATTTAGTTCAAAACTTACGAACGAGATATAAGAATTGTATGAAACTCTTATGGGTGTGGTACCATCATACAAAATAAATTATTACTCATAGTAAACGACATACGAAGGCTCAAGTAGCATGCAAGAATGGAGTACCGTTAAAAGTATATAATAAACTTTATACATTCATATGTTTATCTTAAACTTCTAAACGAGTTTTACTACAAGATAAACGGAGTTCGGTTAGAGAAACTTACGTATGAGATATAAAAAATTGTATGAAACTCTTATGGGTGTGGTACCATCATACGAAATAAATTATTATGCGTAGTAAACAAAATACGAAGGCCAAGTATCTAGCAATAGTGGGGTACCATTAAAAGTGTATAATAAACTTCATACGTTCGAATGTTTATCTTATACTTCTAAACGAGTTTTACTACAAGATAAACAGAGTTCAGTTAAAAACTTACGAACGAGATATAAGAATTGTATGAAACTCTTATGGGTGTGGTACCATCAAACAAAATAAATTATTACTCATAGTAAACGACATACGAAGGCTCAAGTAGCATGCAAGAATGGAGTACCGTTAAAAGTATATAATAAACTATATACGTTCATATGTTTATCTTAAACTTCTACACGAGTTTTACTACAAGATAAACGGAGTTCGGTTAGAGAAACTTACGTATGAGGTATAAAAAATTGTATGAAACTCTTATGGGTGTGGTACCATCATACAAAATAAATTATTATGCGTAGTAAACAAAATACGAAGGCCATGTATCAAGCAATAATGGAGTACCGTTAAAAGTGTATAATAAACTTCATACGTTAGTATGTTTATCTTAAACGTCTAAACGATTTATACTACAAGATAAACAGAGTTCAGTTTAAAACTTACGAACGAGATATAAGAAATTGTATGAAACTCTTATGGGTGTGGTACCATCATACAAAATAAACTATTATTCATAGTAAACGACATACGAATGCTCAAGTAGCATACAAGAATGGAGTACCTTTAAAAGTATATAATAAACTTTATACGTTTGTATGTTTATCTTAAACTTCTAAACGAGTTTTACTACAAGATAAACAGAGTTTAGTTAAAAACTTACGAACGAGATATAAGAATTGTATGAAACTCTTATGGGTGTGGTACCATCATACGAAATAAATTATTATGCGTAGTAAATAAAATACGAAGGCTCAAGTATCAAGCAATAATGGAGTACCGTTAAAAGTATATAATAAACTATATACGTTCATATGTTTATCTTAAACTTCTACACGAGTTTTACTACAAGATAAACGGAGTTCGGTTAGAGAAACTTACGTATGAGGTATAAAAAATTGTATGAAACTCTTATGGGTGTGGTACCATCATACAAAATAAATTATTATGCGTAGTAAACAAAATACGAAGGCCATGTATCAAGCAATAATGGAGTACCGTTAAAAGTGTATAATAAACTTCATACGTTAGTATGTTTATCTTAAACGTCTAAACGATTTATACTACAAGATAAACAGAGTTCAGTTTAAAACTTACGAACGAGATATAAGAAATTGTATGAAACTCTTATGGGTGTGGTACCATCATACAAAATAAACTATTATTCATAGTAAACGACATACGAATGCTCAAGTAGCATACAAGAATGGAGTACCTTTAAAAGTATATAATAAACTTTATACGTTTGTATGTTTATCTTAAACTTCTAAACGAGTTTTACTACAAGATAAACAGAGTTTAGTTAAAAACTTACGAACGAGATATAAGAATTGTATGAAACTCTTATGGGTGTGGTACCATCATACAAAATAAATTATTACTCATAGTAAACGACATACGAAGGCTCAAGTAGCATCCAAGAATGGAGTACCGTTAAAAGTATATAATAAACTATATACGTTCATATGTTTATCTTAAACTTCTACACGAGTTTTACTACAAGGTAAACGGAGTTCGGTTAGAGAAACTTACGTATGAGGTATAACAAATTGTATGAAACTCTTATGGGTGTGGTACCATCATACAAAATAAATTATTATGCGTAGTAAACGACACGAAGGCCAAGTATCAAGCAATAATGGAGTACCGTTAAAAGTGTATAATAAACTTCATACGTTAGTATGTTTATCTTAAACGTCTAAACGATTTATACTACAAGATAAACAGAGTTCAGTTTAAAACTTACGAACGAGATATAAGAAATTGTATGAAACTCTTATGGGTGTGGTACCATCATACAAAATAAACTATTATTCATAGTAAACGACATACGAATGCTCAAGTAGCATGCAAGAATGAAGTACATTAAAAAGTATATAATAAACTTTATACGTTCGTATATTTATCTTAAACCTCTAAACGAGTTTTACTACAAGATAAACAGAGTTTAGTTCAAAACTTACGAACGAGATATAAGAATTGTATGAAACTCTTATGGGTGTGGTACCATCAAACAAAATAAATTATTACTCATAGTAAACGACATACGAAGGCTCAAGTAGCATGCAAGAATGGAGTACCGTTAAAAGTATATAATAAACTATATACGTTCGTATGTTTATCTTAAACTTCTACACGAGTTTTACTACAAGATAAACGGAGTTCGGTTAGAGAAACTTACGTATGAGGTATAAAAAATTGTATGAAACTCTTATGGGTGTGGTACCATCATACAAAATAAATTATTATGCGTAGTAAACAAAATACGAAGGCCATGTATCAAGCAATAATGGAGTACCGTTAAAAGTGTATAATAAACTTCATACGTTAGTATGTTTATCTTAAACGTCTAAACGATTTATACTACAAGATAAACAGAGTTCAGTTTAAAACTTACGAACGAGATATAAGAAATTGTATGAAACTCTTATGGGTGTGGTACCATCATACAAAATAAACTATTATTCATAGTAAACGACATACGAATGCTCAAGTAGCATACAAGAATGGAGTACCTTTAAAAGTATATAATAAACTTTATACGTTTGTATGTTTATCTTAAACTTCTAAACGAGTTTTACTACAAGATAAACAGAGTTTAGTTCAAAACTTACGAACGAGATATAAGAATTGTATGAAACTCTTATGGGTGTGGTACCATCATACAAAATAAATTATTACTCATAGTAAACGACATACGAAGGCTCAAGTAGCATCCAAGAATGGAGTACCGTTAAAAGTATATAATAAACTATATACGTTCATATGTTTATCTTAAACTTCTACACGAGTTTTACTACAAGGTAAACGGAGTTCGGTTAGAGAAACTTACGTATGAGGTATAACAAATTGTATGAAACTCTTATGGGTGTGGTACCATCATACAAAATAAATTATTATGCGTAGTAAACGACACGAAGGCCAAGTATCAAGCAATAATGGAGTACCGTTAAAAGTGTATAATAAACTTCATACGTTAGTATGTTTATCTTAAACGTCTAAACGATTTATACTACAAGATAAACAGAGTTCAGTTTAAAACTTACGAACGAGATATAAGAAATTGTATGAAACTCTTATGGGTGTGGTACCATCATACAAAATAAACTATTATTCATAGTAAACGACATACGAATGCTCAAGTAGCATGCAAGAATGAAGTACATTAAAAAGTATATAATAAACTTTATACGTTCGTATATTTATCTTAAACCTCTAAACGAGTTTTACTACAAGATAAACAGAGTTTAGTTCAAAACTTACGAACGAGATATAAGAATTGTATGAAACTCTTATGGGTGTGGTACCATCAAACAAAATAAATTATTACTCATAGTAAACGACATACGAAGGCTCAAGTAGCATGCAAGAATGGAGTACCGTTAAAAGTATATAATAAACTATATACGTTCGTATGTTTATCTTAAACTTCTACACGAGTTTTACTACAAGATAAACGGAGTTCGGTTAGAGAAACTTACGTATGAGGTATAAAAAATTGTATGAAACTCTTATGGGTGTGGTACCATCATACAAAATAAATTATTATGCGTAGTAAACAAAATACGAAGGCCATGTATCAAGCAATAATGGAGTACCGTTAAAAGTGTATAATAAACTTCATACGTTAGTATGTTTATCTTAAACGTCTAAACGATTTATACTACAAGATAAACAGAGTTCAGTTTAAAACTTACGAACGAGATATAAGAAATTGTATGAAACTCTTATGGGTGTGGTACCATCATACAAAATAAACTATTATTCATAGTAAACGACATACGAATGCTCAAGTAGCATACAAGAATGGAGTACCTTTAAAAGTATATAATAAACTTTATACGTTTGTATGTTTATCTTAAACTTCTAAACGAGTTTTACTACAAGATAAACAGAGTTTAGTTAAAAACTTACGAACGAGATATAAGAATTGTATGAAACTCTTATGGGTGTGGTACCATCATACAAAATAAATTATTACTCATAGTAAACGACATACGAAGGCTCAAGTAGCATCCAAGAATGGAGTACCGTTAAAAGTATATAATAAACTATATACATTCATATGTTTATCTTAAACTTCTACACGAGTTTTACTACAAGGTAAACGGAGTTCGGTTAGAGAAACTTACGTATGAGGTATAACAAATTGTATGAAACTCTTATGGGTGTGGTACCATCATACAAAATAAATTATTATGCGTAGTAAACGACATACGAAGGCCAAGTATCAAGCAATAATGGAGTACCGTTAAAAGTGTATAATAAACTTCATACGTTATTATGTTTATCTTAAACGTCTAAACGATTTATACTACAAGATAAACAGAGTTCAGTTTAAAACTTACGAACGAGATATAAGAAATTGTATGAAACTCTTATGGGTGTGGTACCATCATACAAAATAAACTATTATTCATAGTAAACGACATATGAATGCTCAAGTAGCATGCAAGAATGAAGTACATTAAAAAGTATATAATAAACTTTATACGTTCGTATGTTTATCTTAAACCTCTAAACGAGTTTTACTACAAGATAAACAGAGTTTAGTTCAAAACTTACGAACGAGATATAAGAATTGTATGAAACTCTTATGGGTGTGGTACCATCATACAAAATAAATTATTACTCATAGTAAACGACATACGAAGGCTCAAGTAGCATGCAAGAATGGAGTACCGTTAAAAGTATATAATAAACTTTATACATTCATATGTTTATCTTAAACTTCTAAACGAGTTTTATTACAAGATAAACGGAGTTCGGTTAGAGAAACTTACGTATGAGATATAAAAAATTGTATGAAACTCTTATGGGTGTGGTACCATCATACAAAATAAATTATTATGCGTAGTAAACAAAATACGAAGGCCAAGTATCTAGCAATAGTGGGGTACCATTAAAAGTGTATAATAAACTTCATACGTTCGAATGTTTATCTTATACTTCTAAACGAGTTTTACTACAAGATAAACAGAGTTCAGTTAAAAACTTACGAACGAGATATAAGAATTGTATGAAACTCTTATGGGTGTGGTACCATCAAACAAAATAAATTATTACTCATAGTAAACGACATACGAAGGCTCAAGTAGCATGCAAGAATGGAGTACCGTTAAAAGTATATAATAAACTATATACGTTCATATGTTTATCTTAAACTTCTACACGAGTTTTACTACAAGATAAACGGAGTTCGGTTAGAGAAACTTACGTATGAGGTATATAAAATTGTATGAAACTCTTATGGGTGTGGTACCATCATACAAAATAAATTATTATGCGTAGTAAACAAAATACGAAGGCCATGTATCAAGCAATAATGGAGTACCGTTAAAAGTGTATAATAAACTTCATACGTTAGTATGTTTATCTTAAACGTCTAAACGATTTATACTACAAGATAAACAGAGTTCAGTTTAAAACTTACGAACGAGATATAAGAAATTGTATGAAACTCTTATGGGTGTGGTACCATCATACAAAATAAACTATTATTCATAGTAAACGACATACGAATGCTCAAGTAGCATACAAGAATGGAGTACCTTTAAAAGTATATAATAAACTTTATACGTTTGTATGTTTATCTTAAACTTCTAAACGAGTTTTACTACAAGATAAACAGAGTTTAGTTAAAAACTTACGAACGAGATATAAGAATTGTATGAAACTCTTATGGGTGTGGTACCATCATACAAAATAAATTATTACTCATAGTAAACGACATACGAAGGCTCAAGTAGCATGCAAGAATGGAGTACCGTTAAAAGTATATAATAAACTATATACGTTCATATGTTTATCTTAAACTTCTACACGAGTTTTACTACAAGATAAACGGAGTTCGGTTAGAGAAACTTACGTATGAGGTATAAAAAATTGTATGAAACTCTTATGGGTGTGGTACCATCATACAAAATAAATTATTATGCGTAGTAAACAAAATACGAAGGCCATGTATCAAGCAATAATGGAGTACCGTTAAAAGTGTATAATAAACTTCATACGTTAGTATGTTTATCTTAAACGTCTAAACGATTTATACTACAAGATAAACAGAGTTCAGTTTAAAACTTACGAACGAGATATAAGAAATTGTATGAAACTCTTATGGGTGTGGTACCATCATACAAAATAAACTATTATTCATAGTAAACGACATACGAATGCTCAAGTAGCATACAAGAATGGAGTACCTTTAAAAGTATATAATAAACTTTATACGTTTGTATGTTTATCTTAAACTTCTAAACGAGTTTTACTACAAGATAAACAGAGTTTAGTTAAAAACTTACGAACGAGATATAAGAATTGTATGAAACTCTTATGGGTGTGGTACCATCATACAAAATAAATTATTACTCATAGTAAACGACATACGAAGGCTCAAGTAGCATCCAAGAATGGAGTACCGTTAAAAGTATATAATAAACTATATACGTTCATATGTTTATCTTAAACTTCTACACGAGTTTTACTACAAGATAAACGGGGTTCGGTTAGAGAAACTTACGTATGAGGTATAACAAATTGTATGAAACTCTTATGGGTGTGGTACCATCATACAAAATAAATTATTATGCGTAGTAAACGACATACGAAGGCCAAGTATCAAGCAATAATGGAGTACCGTTAAAAGTGTATAATAAACTTCATACGTTAGTATGTTTATCTTAAACGTCTAAACGATTTATACTACAAGATAAACAGAGTTCAGTTTAAAACTTACGAACGAGATATAAGAAATTGTATGAAACTCTTATGGGTGTGGTACCATCATACAAAATAAACTATTATTCATAGTAAACGACATAAGAATGCTCAAGTAGCATACAAGAATGGAGTACCTTTAAAAGTATATAATAAACTTTATACGTTTGTATGTTTATCTTAAACTTCTAAACGAGTTTTACTACAAGATAAACAGAGTTTAGTTAAAAACTTACGAACGAGATATAAGAATTGTATGAAACTCTTATGGGTGTGGTGGTACCATCATACAAAATAAATTATTACTCATAGTAAACGACATACGAAGGCTCAAGTAGCATCCAAGAATGGAGTACCGTTAAAAGTATATAATAAACTATATACGTTCATATGTTTATCTTAAACTTCTACACGAGTTTTACTACAAGGTAAACGGAGTTCGGTTAGAGAAACTTACGTATGAGGTATAACAAATTGTATGAAACTCTTATGGGTGTGGTACCATCATACAAAATAAATTATTATGCGTAGTAAACGACATACGAAGGCCAAGTATCAAGCAATAATGGAGTACCGTTAAAAGTGTATAATAAACTTCATACGTTAGTATGTTTATCTTAAACGTCTAAACGATTTATACTACAAGATAAACAGAGTTCAGTTTAAAACTTACGAACGAGATATAAGAAATTGTATGAAACTCTTATGGGTGTGGTACCATCATACAAAATAAACTATTATTCATAGTAAACGACATATGAATGCTCAAGTAGCATGCAAGAATGAAGTACATTAAAAAGTATATAATAAACTTTATACGTTCGTATGTTTATCTTAAACCTCTAAACGAGTTTTACTACAAGATAAACAGAGTTTAGTTCAAAACTTACGAACGAGATATAAGAATTGTATGAAACTCTAATGGGTGTGGTACCATCATACAAAATAAATTATTACTCATAGTAAACGACATACGAAGGCTCAAGTAGCATGCAAGAATGGAGTACCGTTAAAAGTATATAATAAACTTTATACATTCATATGTTTATCTTAAACTTCTAAACGAGTTTTATTACAAGATAAACGGAGTTCGGTTAGAGAAACTTACGTATGAGATATAAAAAATTGTATGAAACTCTTATGGGTGTGGTACCATCATACGAAATAAATTATTATGCGTAGTAAACAAAATACGAAGGCCAAGTATCTAGCAATAGTGGGGTACCATTAAAAGTGTATAATAAACTTCATACGTTCGAATGTTTATCTTATACTTCTAAACGAGTTTTACTACAAGATAAACAGAGTTCAGTTAAAAACTTACGACCGAGATATAAGAATTGTATGAAACTCTTATGGGTGTGGTACCATCAAACAAAATAAATTATTACTCATAGTAAACGACATACGAAGGCTCAAGTAGCATGCAAGAATGGAGTACCGTTAAAAGTATATAATAAACTATATACGTTCATATGTTTATCTTAAACTTCTACACGAGTTTTACTACAAGATAAACGGAGTTCGGTTAGAGAAACTTACGTATGAGGTATAAAAAATTGTATGAAACTCTTATGGGTGTGGTACCATCATACAAAATAAATTATTATGCGTAGTAAACAAAATACGAAGGCCATGTATCAAGCAATAATGGAGTACCGTTAAAAGTGTATAATAAACTTCATACGTTAGTATGTTTATCTTAAACGTCTAAACGATTTATACTACAAGATAAACAGAGTTCAGTTTAAAACTTACGAACGAGATATAAGAAATTGTATGAAACTCTTATGGGTGTGGTACCATCATACAAAATAAACTATTATTCATAGTAAACGACATACGAATGCTCAAGTAGCATACAAGAATGGAGTACCTTTAAAAGTATATAATAAACTTTATACGTTTGTATGTTTATCTTAAACTTCTAAACGAGTTTTACTACAAGATAAACAGAGTTTAGTTAAAAACTTACGAACGAGATATAAGAATTGTATGAAACTCTTATGGGTGTGGTACCATCATACAAAATAAATTATTACTCATAGTAAACGACATACGAAGGCTCAAGTAGCATCCAAGAATGGAGTACCGTTAAAAGTATATAATAAACTATATACGTTCATATGTTTATCTTAAACTTCTACACGAGTTTTACTACAAGATAAACGGGGTTCGGTTAGAGAAACTTACGTATGAGGTATAACAAATTGTATGAAACTCTTATGGGTGTGGTACCATCATACAAAATAAATTATTATGCGTAGTAAACGACATACGAAGGCCAAGTATCAAGCAATAATGGAGTACCGTTAAAAGTGTATAATAAACTTCATACGTTAGTATGTTTATCTTAAACGTCTAAACGATTTATACTACAAGATAAACAGAGTTCAGTTTAAAACTTACGAACGAGATATAAGAAATTGTATGAAACTCTTATGGGTGTGGTACCATCATACAAAATAAACTATTATTCATAGTAAACGACATAAGAATGCTCAAGTAGCATACAAGAATGGAGTACCTTTAAAAGTATATAATAAACTTTATACGTTTGTATGTTTATCTTAAACTTCTAAACGAGTTTTACTACAAGATAAACAGAGTTTAGTTAAAAACTTACGAACGAGATATAAGAATTGTATGAAACTCTTATGGGTGTGGTGGTACCATCATACAAAATAAATTATTACTCATAGTAAACGACATACGAAGGCTCAAGTAGCATCCAAGAATGGAGTACCGTTAAAAGTATATAATAAACTATATACGTTCATATGTTTATCTTAAACTTCTACACGAGTTTTACTACAAGGTAAACGGAGTTCGGTTAGAGAAACTTACGTATGAGGTATAACAAATTGTATGAAACTCTTATGGGTGTGGTACCATCATACAAAATAAATTATTATGCGTAGTAAACGACATACGAAGGCCAAGTATCAAGCAATAATGGAGTACCGTTAAAAGTGTATAATAAACTTCATACGTTAGTATGTTTATCTTAAACGTCTAAACGATTTATACTACAAGATAAACAGAGTTCAGTTTAAAACTTACGAACGAGATATAAGAAATTGTATGAAACTCTTATGGGTGTGGTACCATCATACAAAATAAACTATTATTCATAGTAAACGACATATGAATGCTCAAGTAGCATGCAAGAATGAAGTACATTAAAAAGTATATAATAAACTTTATACGTTCGTATGTTTATCTTAAACCTCTAAACGAGTTTTACTACAAGATAAACAGAGTTTAGTTCAAAACTTACGAACGAGATATAAGAATTGTATGAAACTCTAATGGGTGTGGTACCATCATACAAAATAAATTATTACTCATAGTAAACGACATACGAAGGCTCAAGTAGCATGCAAGAATGGAGTACCGTTAAAAGTATATAATAAACTTTATACATTCATATGTTTATCTTAAACTTCTAAACGAGTTTTATTACAAGATAAACGGAGTTCGGTTAGAGAAACTTACGTATGAGATATAAAAAATTGTATGAAACTCTTATGGGTGTGGTACCATCATACAAAATAAACTATTATTCATAGTAAACGACATATGAATGCTCAAGTAGCATGCAAGAATGAAGTACATTAAAAAGTATATAATAAACTTTATACGTTCGTATGTTTATCTTAAACCTCTAAACGAGTTTTACTACAAGATAAACAGAGTTTAGTTCAAAACTTACGAACGAGATATAAGAATTGTATGAAACTCTAATGGGTGTGGTACCATCATACAAAATAAATTATTACTCATAGTAAACGACATACGAAGGCTCAAGTAGCATGCAAGAATGGAGTACCGTTAAAAGTATATAATAAACTTTATACATTCATATGTTTATCTTAAACTTCTAAACGAGTTTTATTACAAGATAAACGGAGTTCGGTTAGAGAAACTTACGTATGAGATATAAAAAATTGTATGAAACTCTTATGGGTGTGGTACCATCATACGAAATAAATTATTATGCGTAGTAAACAAAATACGAAGGCCAAGTATCTAGCAATAGTGGGGTACCATTAAAAGTGTATAATAAACTTCATACGTTCGAATGTTTATCTTATACTTCTAAACGAGTTTTACTACAAGATAAACAGAGTTCAGTTAAAAACTTACGACCGAGATATAAGAATTGTATGAAACTCTTATGGGTGTGGTACCATCAAACAAAATAAATTATTACTCATAGTAAACGACATACGAAGGCTCAAGTAGCATGCAAGAATGGAGTACCGTTAAAAGTATATAATAAACTATATACGTTCATATGTTTATCTTAAACTTCTACACGAGTTTTACTACAAGATAAACGGAGTTCGGTTAGAGAAACTTACGTATGAGGTATAAAAAATTGTATGAAACTCTTATGGGTGTGGTACCATCATACAAAATAAATTATTATGCGTAGTAAACAAAATACGAAGGCCATGTATCAAGCAATAATGGAGTACCGTTAAAAGTGTATAATAAACTTCATACGTTAGTATGTTTATCTTAAACGTCTAAACGATTTATACTACAAGATAAACAGAGTTCAGTTTAAAACTTACGAACGAGATATAAGAAATTGTATGAAACTCTTATGGGTGTGGTACCATCATACAAAATAAACTATTATTCATAGTAAACGACATACGAATGCTCAAGTAGCATACAAGAATGGAGTACCTTTAAAAGTATATAATAAACTTTATACGTTTGTATGTTTATCTTAAACTTCTAAACGAGTTTTACTACAAGATAAACAGAGTTTAGTTAAAAACTTACGAACGAGATATAAGAATTGTATGAAACTCTTATGGGTGTGGTACCATCATACAAAATAAATTATTACTCATAGTAAACGACATACGAAGGCTCAAGTAGCATCCAAGAATGGAGTACCGTTAAAAGTATATAATAAACTATATACGTTCATATGTTTATCTTAAACTTCTACACGAGTTTTACTACAAGATAAACGGGGTTCGGTTAGAGAAACTTACGTATGAGGTATAACAAATTGTATGAAACTCTTATGGGTGTGGTACCATCATACAAAATAAATTATTATGCGTAGTAAACGACATACGAAGGCCAAGTATCAAGCAATAATGGAGTACCGTTAAAAGTGTATAATAAACTTCATACGTTAGTATGTTTATCTTAAACGTCTAAACGATTTATACTACAAGATAAACAGAGTTCAGTTTAAAACTTACGAACGAGATATAAGAAATTGTATGAAACTCTTATGGGTGTGGTACCATCATACAAAATAAACTATTATTCATAGTAAACGACATAAGAATGCTCAAGTAGCATACAAGAATGGAGTACCTTTAAAAGTATATAATAAACTTTATACGTTTGTATGTTTATCTTAAACTTCTAAACGAGTTTTACTACAAGATAAACAGAGTTTAGTTAAAAACTTACGAACGAGATATAAGAATTGTATGAAACTCTTATGGGTGTGGTGGTACCATCATACAAAATAAATTATTACTCATAGTAAACGACATACGAAGGCTCAAGTAGCATCCAAGAATGGAGTACCGTTAAAAGTATATAATAAACTATATACGTTCATATGTTTATCTTAAACTTCTACACGAGTTTTACTACAAGGTAAACGGAGTTCGGTTAGAGAAACTTACGTATGAGGTATAACAAATTGTATGAAACTCTTATGGGTGTGGTACCATCATACAAAATAAATTATTATGCGTAGTAAACGACATACGAAGGCCAAGTATCAAGCAATAATGGAGTACCGTTAAAAGTGTATAATAAACTTCATACGTTAGTATGTTTATCTTAAACGTCTAAACGATTTATACTACAAGATAAACAGAGTTCAGTTTAAAACTTACGAACGAGATATAAGAAATTGTATGAAACTCTTATGGGTGTGGTACCATCATACAAAATAAACTATTATTCATAGTAAACGACATATGAATGCTCAAGTAGCATGCAAGAATGAAGTACATTAAAAAGTATATAATAAACTTTATACGTTCGTATGTTTATCTTAAACCTCTAAACGAGTTTTACTACAAGATAAACAGAGTTTAGTTCAAAACTTACGAACGAGATATAAGAATTGTATGAAACTCTAATGGGTGTGGTACCATCATACAAAATAAATTATTACTCATAGTAAACGACATACGAAGGCTCAAGTAGCATGCAAGAATGGAGTACCGTTAAAAGTATATAATAAACTTTATACATTCATATGTTTATCTTAAACTTCTAAACGAGTTTTATTACAAGATAAACGGAGTTCGGTTAGAGAAACTTACGTATGAGATATAAAAAATTGTATGAAACTCTTATGGGTGTGGTACCATCATACGAAATAAATTATTATGCGTAGTAAACAAAATACGAAGGCCAAGTATCTAGCAATAGTGGGGTACCATTAAAAGTGTATAATAAACTTCATACGTTCGAATGTTTATCTTATACTTCTAAACGAGTTTTACTACAAGATAAACAGAGTTCAGTTAAAAACTTACGACCGAGATATAAGAATTGTATGAAACTCTTATGGGTGTGGTACCATCAAACAAAATAAATTATTACTCATAGTAAACGACATACGAAGGCTCAAGTAGCATGCAAGAATGGAGTACCGTTAAAAGTATATAATAAACTATATACGTTCATATGTTTATCTTAAACTTCTACACGAGTTTTACTACAAGATAAACGGAGTTCGGTTAGAGAAACTTACGTATGAGGTATAAAAAATTGTATGAAACTCTTATGGGTGTGGTACCATCATACAAAATAAATTATTATGCGTAGTAAACAAAATACGAAGGCCATGTATCAAGCAATAATGGAGTACCGTTAAAAGTGTATAATAAACTTCATACGTTAGTATGTTTATCTTAAACGTCTAAACGATTTATACTACAAGATAAACAGAGTTCAGTTTAAAACTTACGAACGAGATATAAGAAATTGTATGAAACTCTTATGGGTGTGGTACCATCATACAAAATAAACTATTATTCATAGTAAACGACATACGAATGCTCAAGTAGCATACAAGAATGGAGTACCTTTAAAAGTATATAATAAACTTTATACGTTTGTATGTTTATCTTAAACTTCTAAACGAGTTTTACTACAAGATAAACAGAGTTTAGTTAAAAACTTACGAACGAGATATAAGAATTGTATGAAACTCTTATGGGTGTGGTACCATCATACAAAATAAATTATTACTCATAGTAAACGACATACGAAGGCTCAAGTAGCATCCAAGAATGGAGTACCGTTAAAAGTATATAATAAACTATATACGTTCATATGTTTATCTTAAACTTCTACACGAGTTTTACTACAAGATAAACGGGGTTCGGTTAGAGAAACTTACGTATGAGGTATAACAAATTGTATGAAACTCTTATGGGTGTGGTACCATCATACAAAATAAATTATTATGCGTAGTAAACGACATACGAAGGCCAAGTATCAAGCAATAATGGAGTACCGTTAAAAGTGTATAATAAACTTCATACGTTAGTATGTTTATCTTAAACGTCTAAACGATTTATACTACAAGATAAACAGAGTTCAGTTTAAAACTTACGAA
The DNA here is from genome assembly GCA_946814005.1 of Chamaenerion angustifolium. Taxonomy (NCBI): domain Eukaryota; kingdom Viridiplantae; phylum Streptophyta; class Magnoliopsida; order Myrtales; family Onagraceae; genus Chamaenerion; species Chamaenerion angustifolium. The sequence continues at coordinate 10,759,098 of OX328273.1, forward strand.
CGAGATATAAGAAATTGTATGAAACTCTTATGGGTGTGGTACCATCATACAAAATAAACTATTATTCATAGTAAACGACATAAGAATGCTCAAGTAGCATACAAGAATGGAGTACCTTTAAAAGTATATAATAAACTTTATACGTTTGTATGTTTATCTTAAACTTCTAAACGAGTTTTACTACAAGATAAACAGAGTTTAGTTAAAAACTTACGAACGAGATATAAGAATTGTATGAAACTCTTATGGGTGTGGTGGTACCATCATACAAAATAAATTATTACTCATAGTAAACGACATACGAAGGCTCAAGTAGCATCCAAGAATGGAGTACCGTTAAAAGTATATAATAAACTATATACGTTCATATGTTTATCTTAAACTTCTACACGAGTTTTACTACAAGGTAAACGGAGTTCGGTTAGAGAAACTTACGTATGAGGTATAACAAATTGTATGAAACTCTTATGGGTGTGGTACCATCATACAAAATAAATTATTATGCGTAGTAAACGACATACGAAGGCCAAGTATCAAGCAATAATGGAGTACCGTTAAAAGTGTATAATAAACTTCATACGTTAGTATGTTTATCTTAAACGTCTAAACGATTTATACTACAAGATAAACAGAGTTCAGTTTAAAACTTACGAACGAGATATAAGAAATTGTATGAAACTCTTATGGGTGTGGTACCATCATACAAAATAAACTATTATTCATAGTAAACGACATATGAATGCTCAAGTAGCATGCAAGAATGAAGTACATTAAAAAGTATATAATAAACTTTATACGTTCGTATGTTTATCTTAAACCTCTAAACGAGTTTTACTACAAGATAAACAGAGTTTAGTTCAAAACTTACGAACGAGATATAAGAATTGTATGAAACTCTAATGGGTGTGGTACCATCATACAAAATAAATTATTACTCATAGTAAACGACATACGAAGGCTCAAGTAGCATGCAAGAATGGAGTACCGTTAAAAGTATATAATAAACTTTATACATTCATATGTTTATCTTAAACTTCTAAACGAGTTTTATTACAAGATAAACGGAGTTCGGTTAGAGAAACTTACGTATGAGATATAAAAAATTGTATGAAACTCTTATGGGTGTGGTACCATCATACGAAATAAATTATTATGCGTAGTAAACAAAATACGAAGGCCAAGTATCTAGCAATAGTGGGGTACCATTAAAAGTGTATAATAAACTTCATACGTTCGAATGTTTATCTTATACTTCTAAACGAGTTTTACTACAAGATAAACAGAGTTCAGTTAAAAACTTACGACCGAGATATAAGAATTGTATGAAACTCTTATGGGTGTGGTACCATCAAACAAAATAAATTATTACTCATAGTAAACGACATACGAAGGCTCAAGTAGCATGCAAGAATGGAGTACCGTTAAAAGTATATAATAAACTATATACGTTCATATGTTTATCTTAAACTTCTACACGAGTTTTACTACAAGATAAACGGAGTTCGGTTAGAGAAACTTACGTATGAGGTATAAAAAATTGTATGAAACTCTTATGGGTGTGGTACCATCATACAAAATAAATTATTATGCGTAGTAAACAAAATACGAAGGCCATGTATCAAGCAATAATGGAGTACCGTTAAAAGTGTATAATAAACTTCATACGTTAGTATGTTTATCTTAAACGTCTAAACGATTTATACTACAAGATAAACAGAGTTCAGTTTAAAACTTACGAACGAGATATAAGAAATTGTATGAAACTCTTATGGGTGTGGTACCATCATACAAAATAAACTATTATTCATAGTAAACGACATACGAATGCTCAAGTAGCATACAAGAATGGAGTACCTTTAAAAGTATATAATAAACTTTATACGTTTGTATGTTTATCTTAAACTTCTAAACGAGTTTTACTACAAGATAAACAGAGTTTAGTTAAAAACTTACGAACGAGATATAAGAATTGTATGAAACTCTTATGGGTGTGGTACCATCATACAAAATAAATTATTACTCATAGTAAACGACATACGAAGGCTCAAGTAGCATCCAAGAATGGAGTACCGTTAAAAGTATATAATAAACTATATACGTTCATATGTTTATCTTAAACTTCTACACGAGTTTTACTACAAGATAAACGGGGTTCGGTTAGAGAAACTTACGTATGAGGTATAACAAATTGTATGAAACTCTTATGGGTGTGGTACCATCATACAAAATAAATTATTATGCGTAGTAAACGACATACGAAGGCCAAGTATCAAGCAATAATGGAGTACCGTTAAAAGTGTATAATAAACTTCATACGTTAGTATGTTTATCTTAAACGTCTAAACGATTTATACTACAAGATAAACAGAGTTCAGTTTAAAACTTACGAACGAGATATAAGAAATTGTATGAAACTCTTATGGGTGTGGTACCATCATACAAAATAAACTATTATTCATAGTAAACGACATACGAATGCTCAAGTAGCATACAAGAATGGAGTACCTTTAAAAGTATATAATAAACTTTATACGTTTGTATGTTTATCTTAAACTTCTAAACGAGTTTTACTACAAGATAAACAGAGTTTAGTTAAAAACTTACGAACGAGATATAAGAATTGTATGAAACTCTTATGGGTGTGGTGGTACCATCATACAAAATAAATTATTACTCATAGTAAACGACATACGAAGGCTCAAGTAGCATCCAAGAATGGAGTACCGTTAAAAGTATATAATAAACTATATACGTTCATATGTTTATCTTAAACTTCTACACGAGTTTTACTACAAGGTAAACGGAGTTCGGTTAGAGAAACTTACGTATGAGGTATAACAAATTGTATGAAACTCTTATGGGTGTGGTACCATCATACAAAATAAATTATTATGCGTAGTAAACGACATACGAAGGCCAAGTATCAAGCAATAATGGAGTACCGTTAAAAGTGTATAATAAACTTCATACGTTAGTATGTTTATCTTAAACGTCTAAACGATTTATACTACAAGATAAACAGAGTTCAGTTTAAAACTTACGAACGAGATATAAGAAATTGTATGAAACTCTTATGGGTGTGGTACCATCATACAAAATAAACTATTATTCATAGTAAACGACATATGAATGCTCAAGTAGCATGCAAGAATGAAGTACATTAAAAAGTATATAATAAACTTTATACGTTCGTATGTTTATCTTAAACCTCTAAACGAGTTTTACTACAAGATAAACAGAGTTTAGTTCAAAACTTACGAACGAGATATAAGAATTGTATGAAACTCTAATGGGTGTGGTACCATCATACAAAATAAATTATTACTCATAGTAAACGACATACGAAGGCTCAAGTAGCATGCAAGAATGGAGTACCGTTAAAAGTATATAATAAACTTTATACATTCATATGTTTATCTTAAACTTCTAAACGAGTTTTATTACAAGATAAACGGAGTTCGGTTAGAGAAACTTACGTATGAGATATAAAAAATTGTATGAAACTCTTATGGGTGTGGTACCATCATACGAAATAAATTATTATGCGTAGTAAACAAAATACGAAGGCCAAGTATCTAGCAATAGTGGGGTACCATTAAAAGTGTATAATAAACTTCATACGTTCGAATGTTTATCTTATACTTCTAAACGAGTTTTACTACAAGATAAACAGAGTTCAGTTAAAAACTTACGAACGAGATATAAGAATTGTATGAAACTCTTATGGGTGTGGTACCATCAAACAAAATAAATTATTACTCATAGTAAACGACATACGAAGGCTCAAGTAGCATGCAAGAATGGAGTACCGTTAAAAGTATATAATAAACTATATACGTTCATATGTTTATCTTAAACTTCTACACGAGTTTTACTACAAGATAAACGGAGTTCGGTTAGAGAAACTTACGTATGAGGTATAAAAAATTGTATGAAACTCTTATGGGTGTGGTACCATCATACAAAATAAATTATTATGCGTAGTAAACAAAATACGAAGGCCATGTATCAAGCAATAATGGAGTACCGTTAAAAGTGTATAATAAACTTCATACGTTAGTATGTTTATCTTAAACGTCTAAACGATTTATACTACAAGATAAACAGAGTTCAGTTTAAAACTTACGAACGAGATATAAGAAATTGTATGAAACTCTTATGGGTGTGGTACCATCATACAAAATAAACTATTATTCATAGTAAACGACATACGAATGCTCAAGTAGCATGCAAGAATGAAGTACCTTAAAAAGTATATAATAAACTTTATACGTTCGTATGTTTATCTTAAACCTCTAAACGAGTTTTACTACAAGATAAACACAGTTTAGTTAAAAACTTACGAACTAGATATAAGAATTGTATGAAACTCTTATGGGTGTGGTACCATCATACAAAATAAATTATTACTCATAGTAAACGACATACGAAGGCTCAAGTAGCATCCAAGAATGGAGTACCGTTAAAAGTATATAATAAACTATATACGTTCATATGTTTATCTTAAACTTCTACACGAGTTTTACTACAAGATAAACGGGGTTCGGTTAGAGAAACTTACGTATGAGGTATAACAAATTGTATGAAACTCTTATGGGTGTGGTACCATCATACAAAATAAATTATTATGCGTAGTAAACGAAATACGAAGGCCAAGTATCAAGCAATAATGGAGTACCGTTAAAAGTGTATAATAAACTTCATACGTTAGTATGTTTATCTTAAACGTCTAAACGATTTATACTACAAGATAAACAGAGTTCAGTTTAAAACTTACGAACGAGATATAAGAAATTGTATGAAACTCTTATGGGTGTGGTACCATCATACAAAATAAACTATTATTCATAGTAAACGACATACGAATGCTCAAGTAGCATGCAAGAATGAAGTACCTTAAAAAGTATATAATAAACTTTATACGTTCGTATGTTTATCTTAAACCTCTAAACGAGTTTTACTACAAGATAAACACAGTTTAGTTAAAAACTTACGAACTAGATATAAGAATTGTATGAAACTCTTATGGGTGTGGTACCATCATACAAAATAAATTATTACTCATAGTAAACGACATACGAAGGCTCAAGTAGCATGCAAGAATGGAGTACCGTTAAAAGTATATAATAAACTATATACGTTCATATGTTTATCTTAAACTTCTACACGAGTTTTACTACAAGATAAACGGAGTTCGGTTAGAGAAACTTACGTATGAGGTATAAAAAATTGTATGAAACTCTTATGGGTGTGGTACCATCATACAAAATAAATTATTATGCGTAGTAAACAAAATACGAAGGCCATGTATCAAGCAATAATGGAGTACCGTTAAAAGTGTATAATAAACTTCATACGTTAGTATGTTTATCTTAAACGTCTAAACGATTTATACTACAAGATAAACAGAGTTCAGTTTAAAACTTACGAACGAGATATAAGAAATTGTATGAAACTCTTATGGGTGTGGTACCATCATACAAAATAAACTATTATTCATAGTAAACGACATACGAATGCTCAAGTAGCATACAAGAATGGAGTACCTTTAAAAGTATATAATAAACTTTATACGTTTGTATGTTTATCTTAAACTTCTAAACGAGTTTTACTACAAGATAAACAGAGTTTAGTTAAAAACTTACGAACGAGATATAAGATTTGTATGAAACTCTTATGGGTGTGGTACCATCATACAAAATAAATTATTACTCATAGTAAACGACATACGAAGGCTCAAGTAGCATCCAAGAATGGAGTACCGTTAAAAGTATATAATAAACTTTATACATTCATATGTTTATCTTAAACTTCTAAACGAGTTTTATTACAAGATAAACGGAGTTCGGTTAGAGAAACTTACGTATGAGATATAAAAAATTGTATGAAACTCTTATGGGTGTGGTACCATCATACGAAATAAATTATTATGCGTAGTAAACAAAATACGAAGGCCAAGTATCTAGCAATAGTGGGGTACCATTAAAAGTGTATAATAAACTTCATACGTTCGAATGTTTATCTTATACTTCTAAACGAGTTTTACTACAAGATAAACAGAGTTCAGTTAAAAACTTACGAACGAGATATAAGAATTGTATGAAACTCTTATGGGTGTGGTACCATCAAACAAAATAAATTATTACTCATAGTAAACGACATACGAAGGCTCAAGTAGCATGCAAGAATGGAGTACCGTTAAAAGTATATAATAAACTATATACGTTCATATGTTTATCTTAAACTTCTACACGAGTTTTACTACAAGATAAACGGAGTTCGGTTAGAGAAACTTACGTATGAGGTATAAAAAATTGTATGAAACTCTTATGGGTGTGGTACCATCATACAAAATAAATTATTATGCGTAGTAAACAAAATACGAAGGCCATGTATCAAGCAATAATGGAGTACCGTTAAAAGTGTATAATAAACTTCATACGTTAGTATGTTTATCTTAAACGTCTAAACGATTTATACTACAAGATAAACAGAGTTCAGTTTAAAACTTACGAACGAGATATAAGAAATTGTATGAAACTCTTATGGGTGTGGTACCATCATACAAAATAAACTATTATTCATAGTAAACGACATACGAATGCTCAAGTAGCATACAAGAATGGAGTACCTTTAAAAGTATATAATAAACTTTATACGTTTGTATGTTTATCTTAAACTTCTAAACGAGTTTTACTACAAGATAAACAGAGTTTAGTTAAAAACTTACGAACGAGATATAAGAATTGTATGAAACTCTTATGGGTGTGGTACCATCATACAAAATAAATTATTACTCATAGTAAACGACATACGAAGGCTCAAGTAGCATCCAAGAATGGAGTACCGTTAAAAGTATATAATAAACTATATACGTTCATATGTTTATCTTAAACTTCTACACGAGTTTTACTACAAGATAAACGGGGTTCGGTTAGAGAAACTTACGTATGAGGTATAACAAATTGTATGAAACTCTTATGGGTGTGGTACCATCATACAAAATAAATTATTATGCGTAGTAAACGACATACGAAGGCCAAGTATCAAGCAATAATGGAGTACCGTTAAAAGTGTATAATAAACTTCATACGTTAGTATGTTTATCTTAAACGTCTAAACGATTTATACTACAAGATAAACAGAGTTCAGTTTAAAACTTACGAACGAGATATAAGAAATTGTATGAAACTCTTATGGGTGTGGTACCATCATACAAAATAAACTATTATTCATAGTAAACGACATACGAATGCTCAAGTAGCATACAAGAATGGAGTACCTTTAAAAGTATATAATAAACTTTATACGTTTGTATGTTTATCTTAAACTTCTAAACGAGTTTTACTACAAGATAAACAGAGTTTAGTTAAAAACTTACGAACGAGATATAAGAATTGTATGAAACTCTTATGGGTGTGGTGGTACCATCATACAAAATAAATTATTACTCATAGTAAACGACATACGAAGGCTCAAGTAGCATCCAAGAATGGAGTACCGTTAAAAGTATATAATAAACTATATACGTTCATATGTTTATCTTAAACTTCTACACGAGTTTTACTACAAGGTAAACGGAGTTCGGTTAGAGAAACTTACGTATGAGGTATAACAAATTGTATGAAACTCTTATGGGTGTGGTACCATCATACAAAATAAATTATTATGCGTAGTAAACGACATACGAAGGCCAAGTATCAAGCAATAATGGAGTACCGTTAAAAGTGTATAATAAACTTCATACGTTAGTATGTTTATCTTAAACGTCTAAACGATTTATACTACAAGATAAACAGAGTTCAGTTTAAAACTTACGAACGAGATATAAGAAATTGTATGAAACTCTTATGGGTGTGGTACCATCATACAAAATAAACTATTATTCATAGTAAACGACATATGAATGCTCAAGTAGCATGCAAGAATGAAGTACATTAAAAAGTATATAATAAACTTTATACGTTCGTATGTTTATCTTAAACCTCTAAACGAGTTTTACTACAAGATAAACAGAGTTTAGTTCAAAACTTACGAACGAGATATAAGAATTGTATGAAACTCTAATGGGTGTGGTACCATCATACAAAATAAATTATTACTCATAGTAAACGACATACGAAGGCTCAAGTAGCATGCAAGAATGGAGTACCGTTAAAAGTATATAATAAACTTTATACATTCATATGTTTATCTTAAACTTCTAAACGAGTTTTATTACAAGATAAACGGAGTTCGGTTAGAGAAACTTACGTATGAGATATAAAAAATTGTATGAAACTCTTATGGGTGTGGTACCATCATACGAAATAAATTATTATGCGTAGTAAACAAAATACGAAGGCCAAGTATCTAGCAATAGTGGGGTACCATTAAAAGTGTATAATAAACTTCATACGTTCGAATGTTTATCTTATACTTCTAAACGAGTTTTACTACAAGATAAACAGAGTTCAGTTAAAAACTTACGAACGAGATATAAGAATTGTATGAAACTCTTATGGGTGTGGTACCATCAAACAAAATAAATTATTACTCATAGTAAACGACATACGAAGGCTCAAGTAGCATGCAAGAATGGAGTACCGTTAAAAGTATATAATAAACTATATACGTTCATATGTTTATCTTAAACTTCTACACGAGTTTTACTACAAGATAAACGGAGTTCGGTTAGAGAAACTTACGTATGAGGTATAAAAAATTGTATGAAACTCTTATGGGTGTGGTACCATCATACAAAATAAATTATTATGCGTAGTAAACAAAATACGAAGGCCATGTATCAAGCAATAATGGAGTACCGTTAAAAGTGTATAATAAACTTCATACGTTAGTATGTTTATCTTAAACGTCTAAACGATTTATACTACAAGATAAACAGAGTTCAGTTTAAAACTTACGAACGAGATATAAGAAATTGTATGAAACTCTTATGGGTGTGGTACCATCATACAAAATAAACTATTATTCATAGTAAACGACATACGAATGCTCAAGTAGCATGCAAGAATGAAGTACCTTAAAAAGTATATAATAAACTTTATACGTTCGTATGTTTATCTTAAACCTCTAAACGAGTTTTACTACAAGATAAACACAGTTTAGTTAAAAACTTACGAACTAGATATAAGAATTGTATGAAACTCTTATGGGTGTGGTACCATCATACAAAATAAATTATTACTCATAGTAAACGACATACGAAGGCTCAAGTAGCATCCAAGAATGGAGTACCGTTAAAAGTATATAATAAACTATATACGTTCATATGTTTATCTTAAACTTCTACACGAGTTTTACTACAAGATAAACGGGGTTCGGTTAGAGAAACTTACGTATGAGGTATAACAAATTGTATGAAACTCTTATGGGTGTGGTACCATCATACAAAATAAATTATTATGCGTAGTAAACGAAATACGAAGGCCAAGTATCAAGCAATAATGGAGTACCGTTAAAAGTGTATAATAAACTTCATACGTTAGTATGTTTATCTTAAACGTCTAAACGATTTATACTACAAGATAAACAGAGTTCAGTTTAAAACTTACGAACGAGATATAAGAAATTGTATGAAACTCTTATGGGTGTGGTACCATCATACAAAATAAACTATTATTCATAGTAAACGACATACGAATGCTCAAGTAGCATGCAAGAATGAAGTACCTTAAAAAGTATATAATAAACTTTATACGTTCGTATGTTTATCTTAAACCTCTAAACGAGTTTTACTACAAGATAAACACAGTTTAGTTAAAAACTTACGAACTAGATATAAGAATTGTATGAAACTCTTATGGGTGTGGTACCATCATACAAAATAAATTATTACTCATAGTAAACGACATACGAAGGCTCAAGTAGCATGCAAGAATGGAGTACCGTTAAAAGTATATAATAAACTATATACGTTCATATGTTTATCTTAAACTTCTACACGAGTTTTACTACAAGATAAACGGAGTTCGGTTAGAGAAACTTACGTATGAGGTATAAAAAATTGTATGAAACTCTTATGGGTGTGGTACCATCATACAAAATAAATTATTATGCGTAGTAAACAAAATACGAAGGCCATGTATCAAGCAATAATGGAGTACCGTTAAAAGTGTATAATAAACTTCATACGTTAGTATGTTTATCTTAAACGTCTAAACGATTTATACTACAAGATAAACAGAGTTCAGTTTAAAACTTACGAACGAGATATAAGAAATTGTATGAAACTCTTATGGGTGTGGTACCATCATACAAAATAAACTATTATTCATAGTAAACGACATACGAATGCTCAAGTAGCATACAAGAATGGAGTACCTTTAAAAGTATATAATAAACTTTATACGTTTGTATGTTTATCTTAAACTTCTAAACGAGTTTTACTACAAGATAAACAGAGTTTAGTTAAAAACTTACGAACGAGATATAAGATTTGTATGAAACTCTTATGGGTGTGGTACCATCATACAAAATAAATTATTACTCATAGTAAACGACATACGAAGGCTCAAGTAGCATCCAAGAATGGAGTACCGTTAAAAGTATATAATAAACTTTATACATTCATATGTTTATCTTAAACTTCTAAACGAGTTTTATTACAAGATAAACGGAGTTCGGTTAGAGAAACTTACGTATGAGATATAAAAAATTGTATGAAACTCTTATGGGTGTGGTACCATCATACGAAATAAATTATTATGCGTAGTAAACAAAATACGAAGGCCAAGTATCTAGCAATAGTGGGGTACCATTAAAAGTGTATAATAAACTTCATACGTTCGAATGTTTATCTTATACTTCTAAACGAGTTTTACTACAAGATAAACAGAGTTCAGTTAAAAACTTACGAACGAGATATAAGAATTGTATGAAACTCTTATGGGTGTGGTACCATCAAACAAAATAAATTATTACTCATAGTAAACGACATACGAAGGCTCAAGTAGCATGCAAGAATGGAGTACCGTTAAAAGTATATAATAAACTATATACGTTCATATGTTTATCTTAAACTTCTACACGAGTTTTACTACAAGATAAACGGAGTTCGGTTAGAGAAACTTACGTATGAGGTATAAAAAATTGTATGAAACTCTTATGGGTGTGGTACCATCATACAAAATAAATTATTATGCGTAGTAAACAAAATACGAAGGCCATGTATCAAGCAATAATGGAGTACCGTTAAAAGTGTATAATAAACTTCATACGTTAGTATGTTTATCTTAAACGTCTAAACGATTTATACTACAAGATAAACAGAGTTCAGTTTAAAACTTACGAACGAGATATAAGAAATTGTATGAAACTCTTATGGGTGTGGTACCATCATACAAAATAAACTATTATTCATAGTAAACGACATACGAATGCTCAAGTAGCATACAAGAATGGAGTACCTTTAAAAGTATATAATAAACTTTATACGTTTGTATGTTTATCTTAAACTTCTAAACGAGTTTTACTACAAGATAAACAGAGTTTAGTTAAAAACTTACGAACGAGATATAAGAATTGTATGAAACTCTTATGGGTGTGGTACCATCATACAAAATAAATTATTACTCATAGTAAAAGACATACGAAGGCTCAAGTAGCATCCAAAAATGGAGTACCGTTAAAAGTATATAATAAACTATATACGTTCATATGTTTATCTTAAACTTCTACACGAGTTTTACTACAAGATAAACGGGGTTCGGTTAGAGAAACTTACGTATGAGGTATAACAAATTGTATGAAACTCTTATGGGTGTGGTACCATCATACAAAATAAATTATTATGCGTAGTAAACGACATACGAAGGCCAAGTATCAAGCAATAATGGAGTACCGTTAAAAGTGTATAATAAACTTCATACGTTAGTATGTTTATCTTAAACGTCTAAACGATTTATACTACAAGATAAACAGAGTTCAGTTTAAAACTTACGAACGAGATATAAGAAATTGTATGAAACTCTTATGGGTGTGGTACCATCATACAAAATAAACTATTATTCATAGTAAACGACATACGAATGCTCAAGTAGCATGCAAGAATGAAGTACCTTAAAAAGTATATAATAAACTTTATACGTTCGTATGTTTATCTTAAACCTCTAAACGAGTTTTACTACAAGATAAACACAGTTTAGTTAAAAACTTACGAACTAGATATAAGAATTGTATGAAACTCTTATGGGTGTGGTACCATCATACAAAATAAATTGTTACTCATAGTAAACGACATACGAAGGCTCAAGTAGCATCCAAGAATGGAGTACCGTTAAAAGTATATAATAAACTATATACGTTCATATGTTTATCTTAAACTTCTACACGAGTTTTACTACAAGATAAACGGGGTTCGGTTAGAGAAACTTACGTATGAGGTATAACAAATTGTATGAAACTCTTATGAGTGTGGTACCATCATACAAAATAAATTATTATGCGTAGTAAACGACATACGAAGGCCAAGTATCAAGCAATAATGGAGTACCGTTAAAAGTGTATAATAAACTTCATACGTTAGTATGTTTATCTTAAACGTCTAAACGATTTATACTACAAGATAAACAGAGTTCAGTTTAAAACTTACGAACGAGATATAAGAAATTGTATGAAACTCTTATGGGTGTGGTACCATCATACAAAATAAACTATTATTCATAGTAAACGACATACGAATGCTCAAGTAGCATGCAAGAATGAAGTACCTTAAAAAGTATATAATAAACTTTATACGTTCGTATGTTTATCTTAAACCTCTAAACGAGTTTTACTACAAGATAAACACAGTTTAGTTAAAAACTTACGAACTAGATATAAGAATTGTATGAAACTCTTATGGGTGTGGTACCATCATACAAAATAAATTATTACTCATAGTAAACGACATACGAAGGCTCAAGTAGCATGCAAGAATGGAGTACCGTTAAAAGTATATAATAAACTATATACGTTCATATGTTTATCTTAAACTTCTACACGAGTTTTACTACAAGATAAACGGAGTTCGGTTAGAGAAACTTACGTATGAGGTATAAAAAATTGTATGAAACTCTTATGGGTGTGGTACCATCATACAAAATAAATTATTATGCGTAGTAAACAAAATACGAAGGCCATGTATCAAGCAATAATGGAGTACCGTTAAAAGTGTATAATAAACTTCATACGTTAGTATGTTTATCTTAAACGTCTAAACGATTTATACTACAAGATAAACAGAGTTCAGTTTAAAACTTACGAACGAGATATAAGAAATTGTATGAAACTCTTATGGGTGTGGTACCATCATACAAAATAAACTATTATTCATAGTAAACGACATACGAATGCTCAAGTAGCATACAAGAATGGAGTACCTTTAAAAGTATATAATAAACTTTATACGTTTGTATGTTTATCTTAAACTTCTAAACGAGTTTTACTACAAGATAAACAGAGTTTAGTTAAAAACTTACGAACGAGATATAAGATTTGTATGAAACTCTTATGGGTGTGGTACCATCATACAAAATAAATTATTACTCATAGTAAACGACATACGAAGGCTCAAGTAGCATCCAAGAATGGAGTACCGTTAAAAGTATATAATAAACTATATACGTTCATATGTTTATCTTAAACTTCTACACGAGTTTTACTACAAGATAAACGGGGTTCGGTTAGAGAAACTTACGTATGAGGTATAACAAATTGTATGAAACTCTTATGGGTGTGGTACCATCATACAAAATAAATTATTATGCGTAGTAAACGACATACGAAGGCCAAGTATCAAGCAATAATGGAGTACCGTTAAAAGTGTATAATAAACTTCATACGTTAGTATGTTTATCTTAAACGTCTAAACGATTTATACTACAAGATAAACAGAGTTCAGTTTAAAACTTACGAACGAGATATAAGATATTGTATGAAACTCTTATGGGTGTGGTACCATCATACAAAATAAACTATTATTCATAGTAAACGACATATGAATGCTCAAGTAGCATGCAAGAATGAAGTACATTAAAAAGTATATAATAAACTTTATACGTTCGTATGTTTATCTTAAACCTCTAAACGAGTTTTACTACAAGATAAACAGAGTTTAGTTCAAAACTTACGAACGAGATATAAGAATTGTATGAAACTCTAATGGGTGTGGTACCATCATACAAAATAAATTATTACTCATAGTAAACGACATACGAAGGCTCAAGTAGCATGCAAGAATGGAGTACCGTTAAAAGTATATAATAAACTTTATACATTCATATGTTTATCTTAAACTTCTAAACGAGTTTTATTACAAGATAAACGGAGTTCGGTTAGAGAAACTTACGTATGAGATATAAAAAATTGTATGAAACTCTTATGGGTGTGGTACCATCATACGAAATAAATTATTATGCGTAGTAAACAAAATACGAAGGCCAAGTGTCTAGCAATAGTGGGGTACCATTAAAAGTGTATAATAAACTTCATACGTTCGAATGTTTATCTTATACTTCTAAACGAGTTTTACTACAAGATAAACAGAGTTCAGTTAAAAACTTACGAACGAGATATAAGAATTGTATGAAACTCTTATGGGTGTGGTACCATCAAACAAAATAAATTATTACTCATAGTAAACGACATACGAAGGCTCAAGTAGCATGCAAGAATGGAGTACCGTTAAAAGTATATAATAAACTATATACGTTCATATGTTTATCTTAAACTTCTACACGAGTTTTACTACAAGATAAACGGAGTTCGGTTAGAGAAACTTACGTATGAGGTATAAAAAATTGTATGAAACTCTTATGGGTGTGGTACCATCATACAAAATAAATTATTATGCGTAGTAGACAAAATACGAAGGCCATGTATCAAGCAATAATGGAGTACCGTTAAAAGTGTATAATAAACTTCATACGTTAGTATGTTTATCTTAAACGTCTAAACGATTTATACTACAAGATAAACAGAGTTCAGTTTAAAACTTACGAACGAGATATAAGAAATTGTATGAAACTCTTATGGGTGTGGTACCATCATACAAAATAAACTATTATTCATAGTAAACGACATACGAATGCTCAAGTAGCATACAAGAATGGAGTACCTTTAAAAGTATATAATAAACTTTATACGTTTGTATGTTTATCTTAAACTTCTAAACGAGTTTTACTACAAGATAAACAGAGTTTAGTTAAAAACTTACGAACGAGATATAAGATTTGTATGAAACTCTTATGGGTGTGGTACCATCATACAAAATAAATTATTACTCATAGTAAACGACATACGAAGGCTCAAGTAGCATCCAAGAATGGAGTACCGTTAAAAGTATATAATAAACTATATACGTTCATATGTTTATCTTAAACTTCTACACGAGTTTTACTACAAGATAAACGGGGTTCGGTTAGAGAAACTTACGTATGAGGTATAACAAATTGTATGAAACTCTTATGGGTGTGGTACCATCATACAAAATAAATTATTATGCGTAGTAAACGACATACGAAGGCCAAGTATCAAGCAATAATGGAGTACCGTTAAAAGTGTATAATAAACTTCATACGTTAGTATGTTTATCTTAAACGTCTAAACGATTTATACTACAAGATAAACAGAGTTCAGTTTAAAACTTACGAACGAGATATAAGATATTGTATGAAACTCTTATGGGTGTGGTACCATCATACAAAATAAACTATTATTCATAGTAAACGACATATGAATGCTCAAGTAGCATGCAAGAATGAAGTACATTAAAAAGTATATAATAAACTTTATACGTTCGTATGTTTATCTTAAACCTCTAAACGAGTTTTACTACAAGATAAACAGAGTTTAGTTCAAAACTTACGAACGAGATATAAGAATTGTATGAAACTCTAATGGGTGTGGTACCATCATACAAAATAAATTATTACTCATAGTAAACGACATACGAAGGCTCAAGTAGCATGCAAGAATGGAGTACCGTTAAAAGTATATAATAAACTTTATACATTCATATGTTTATCTTAAACTTCTAAACGAGTTTTATTACAAGATAAACGGAGTTCGGTTAGAGAAACTTACGTATGAGATATAAAAAATTGTATGAAACTCTTATGGGTGTGGTACCATCATACGAAATAAATTATTATGCGTAGTAAACAAAATACGAAGGCCAAGTGTCTAGCAATAGTGGGGTACCATTAAAAGTGTATAATAAACTTCATACGTTCGAATGTTTATCTTATACTTCTAAACGAGTTTTACTACAAGATAAACAGAGTTCAGTTAAAAACTTACGAACGAGATATAAGAATTGTATGAAACTCTTATGGGTGTGGTACCATCAAACAAAATAAATTATTACTCATAGTAAACGACATACGAAGGCTCAAGTAGCATGCAAGAATGGAGTACCGTTAAAAGTATATAATAAACTATATACGTTCATATGTTTATCTTAAACTTCTACACGAGTTTTACTACAAGATAAACGGAGTTCGGTTAGAGAAACTTACGTATGAGGTATAAAAAATTGTATGAAACTCTTATGGGTGTGGTACCATCATACAAAATAAATTATTATGCGTAGTAAACGAAATACGAAGGCCAAGTATCAAGCAATAATGGAGTACCGTTAAAAGTGTATAATAAACTTCATACGTTAGTATGTTTATCTTAAACGTCTAAACGATTTATACTACAAGATAAACAGAGTTCAGTTTAAAACTTACGAACGAGATATAAGAAATTGTATGAAACTCTTATGGGTGTGGTACCATCATACAAAATAAACTATTATTCATAGTAAACGACATACGAATGCTCAAGTAGCATACAAGAATGGAGTACCTTTAAAAGTATATAATAAACTTTATACGTTTGTATGTTTATCTTAAACTTCTAAACGAGTTTTACTACAAGATAAACAGAGTTTAGTTAAAAACTTACGAACGAGATATAAGAATTGTATGAAACTCTTATGGGTGTGGTACCATCATACAAAATAAATTATTACTCATAGTAAAAGACATACGAAGGCTCAAGTAGCATCCAAGAATGGAGTACCGTTAAAAGTATATAATAAACTATATACGTTCATATGTTTATCTTAAACTTCTACACGAGTTTTACTACAAGATAAACGGGGTTCGGTTAGAGAAACTTACGTATGAGGTATAACAAATTGTATGAAACTCTTATGGGTGTGGTACCATCATACAAAATAAATTATTATGCGTAGTAAACGACATACGAAGGCCAAGTATCAAGCAATAATGGAGTACCGTTAAAAGTGTATAATAAACTTCATACGTTAGTATGTTTATCTTAAACGTCTAAACGATTTATACTACAAGATAAACAGAGTTCAGTTTAAAACTTACGAACGAGATATAAGAAATTGTATGAAACTCTTATGGGTGTGGTACCATCATACAAAATAAACTATTATTCATAGTAAACGACATACGAATGCTCAAGTAGCATGCAAGAATGAAGTACCTTAAAAAGTATATAATAAACTTTATACGTTCGTATGTTTATCTTAAACCTCTAAACGAGTTTTACTACAAGATAAACACAGTTTAGTTAAAAACTTACGAACTAGATATAAGAATTGTATGAAACTCTTATGGGTGTGGTACCATCATACAAAATAAATTATTACTCATAGTAAACGACATACGAAGGCTCAAGTAGCATCCAAGAATGGAGTACCGTTAAAAGTATATAATAAACTATATACGTTCATATGTTTATCTTAAACTTCTACACGAGTTTTACTACAAGATAAATGGGGTTCGGTTAGAGAAACTTACGTATGAGGTATAACAAATTGTATGAAACTCTTATGGGTGTGGTACCATCATACAAAATAAATTATTATGCGTAGTAAACGACATACGAAGGCCAAGTATCAAGCAATAATGGAGTACCGTTAAAAGTGTATAATAAACTTCATACGTTAGTATGTTTATCTTAAACGTCTAAACGATTTATACTACAAGATAAACAGAGTTCAGTTTAAAACTTACAAACGAGATATAAGAAATTGTATGAAACTCTTATGGGTGTGGTACCATCATACAAAATAAACTATTATTCATAGTAAACGACATACGAATGCTCAAGTAGCATGCAAGAATGAAGTACCTTAAAAAGTATATAATAAACTTTATACGTTCGTATGTTTATCTTAAACCTCTAAACGAGTTTTACTACAAGATAAACACAGTTTAGTTAAAAACTTACGAACTAGATATAAGAATTGTATGAAACTCTTATGGGTGTGGTACCATCATACAAAATAAATTATTACTCATAGTAAACGACATACGAAGGCTCAAGTAGCATGCAAGAATGGAGTACCGTTAAAAGTATATAATAAACTATATACGTTCATATGTTTATCTTAAACTTCTACACGAGTTTTACTACAAGATAAACGGAGTTCGGTTAGAGAAACTTACGTATGAGGTATAAAAAATTGTATGAAACTCTTATGGGTGTGGTACCATCATACAAAATAAATTATTATGCGTAGTAAACGACATACGAAGGCCAAGTATCAAGCAATAATGGAGTACCGTTAAAAGTGTATAATAAACTTCATACGTTAGTATGTTTATCTTAAACGTCTAAACGATTTATACTACAAGATAAACAGAGTTCAGTTTAAAACTTACGAACGAGATATAAGAAATTGTATGAAACTCTTATGGGTGTGGTACCATCATACAAAATAAACTATTATTCATAGTAAACGACATACGAATGCTCAAGTAGCATGCAAGAATGAAGTACCTTAAAAAGTATATAATAAACTTTATACGTTCGTATGTTTATCTTAAACCTCTAAACGAGTTTTACTACAAGATAAACACAGTTTAGTTAAAAACTTACGAACTAGATATAAGAATTGTATGAAACTCTTATGGGTGTGGTACCATCATACAAAATAAATTATTACTCATAGTAAACGACATACGAAGGCTCAAGTAGCATCCAAGAATGGAGTACCGTTAAAAGTATATAATAAACTATATACGTTCATATGTTTATCTTAAACTTCTACACGAGTTTTACTACAAGATAAACGGGGTTCGGTTAGAGAAACTTACGTATGAGGTATAACAAATTGTATGAAACTCTTATGGGTGTGGTACCATCATACAAAATAAATTATTATGCGTAGTAAACGACATACGAAGGCCAAGTATCAAGCAATAATGGAGTACCGTTAAAAGTGTATAATAAACTTCATACGTTAGTATGTTTATCTTAAACGTCTAAACGATTTATACTACAAGATAAACAGAGTTCAGTTTAAAACTTACAAACGAGATATAAGAAATTGTATGAAACTCTTATGGGTGTGGTACCATCATACAAAATAAACTATTATTCATAGTAAACGACATACGAATGCTCAAGTAGCATGCAAGAATGAAGTACCTTAAAAAGTATATAATAAACTTTATACGTTCGTATGTTTATCTTAAACCTCTAAACGAGTTTTACTACAAGATAAACACAGTTTAGTTAAAAACTTACGAACTAGATATAAGAATTGTATGAAACTCTTATGGGTGTGGTACCATCATACAAAATAAATTATTACTCATAGTAAACGACATACGAAGGCTCAAGTAGCATGCAAGAATGGAGTACCGTTAAAAGTATATAATAAACTATATACGTTCATATGTTTATCTTAAACTTCTACACGAGTTTTACTACAAGATAAACGGAGTTCGGTTAGAGAAACTTACGTATGAGGTATAAAAAATTGTATGAAACTCTTATGGGTGTGGTACCATCATACAAAATAAATTATTATGCGTAGTAAACAAAATACGAAGGCCATGTATCAAGCAATAATGGAGTACCGTTAAAAGTGTATAATAAACTTCATACGTTAGTATGTTTATCTTAAACGTCTAAACGATTTATACTACAAGATAAACAGAGTTCAGTTTAAAACTTACGAACGAGATATAAGATATTGTATGAAACTCTTATGGGTGTGGTACCATCATACAAAATAAACTATTATTCATAGTAAACGACATATGAATGCTCAAGTAGCATGCAAGAATGAAGTACATTAAAAAGTATATAATAAACTTTATACGTTCGTATGTTTATCTTAAACCTCTAAACGAGTTTTACTACAAGATAAACAGAGTTTAGTTCAAAACTTACGAACGAGATATAAGAATTGTATGAAACTCTAATGGGTGTGGTACCATCATACAAAATAAATTATTACTCATAGTAAACGACATACGAAGGCTCAAGTAGCATGCAAGAATGGAGTACCGTTAAAAGTATATAATAAACTTTATACATTCATATGTTTATCTTAAACTTCTAAACGAGTTTTATTACAAGATAAACGGAGTTCGGTTAGAGAAACTTACGTATGAGATATAAAAAATTGTATGAAACTCTTATGGGTGTGGTACCATCATACGAAATAAATTATTATGCGTAGTAAACAAAATACGAAGGCCAAGTATCTAGCAATAGTGGGGTACCATTAAAAGTGTATAATAAACTTCATACGTTCGAATGTTTATCTTATACTTCTAAACGAGTGTTACTACAAGATAAACAGAGTTCAGTTAAAAACTTACGAACGAGATATAAGAATTGTATGAAACTCTTATGGGTGTGGTACCATCAAACAAAATAAATTATTACTCATAGTAAACGACATACGAAGGCTCAAGTAGCATGCAAGAATGGAGTACCGTTAAAAGTATATAATAAACTATATACGTTCATATGTTTATCTTAAACTTCTACACGAGTTTTACTACAAGATAAACGGAGTTCGGTTAGAGAAACTTACGTATGAGGTATAAAAAATTGTATGAAACTCTTATGGGTGTGGTACCATCATACAAAATAAATTATTATGCGTAGTAGACAAAATACGAAGGCCATGTATCAAGCAATAATGGAGTACCGTTAAAAGTGTATAATAAACTTCATACGTTAGTATGTTTATCTTAAACGTCTAAACGATTTATACTACAAGATAAACAGAGTTCAGTTTAAAACTTACGAACGAGATATAAGAAATTGTATGAAACTCTTATGGGTGTGGTACCATCATACAAAATAAACTATTATTCATAGTAAACGACATACGAATGCTCAAGTAGCATACAAGAATGGAGTACCTTTAAAAGTATATAATAAACTTTATACGTTTGTATGTTTATCTTAAACTTCTAAACGAGTTTTACTACAAGATAAACAGAGTTTAGTTAAAAACTTACGAACGAGATATAAGAATTGTATGAAACTCTTATGGGTGTGGTACCATCATACAAAATAAATTATTACTCATAGTAAAAGACATACGAAGGCTCAAGTAGCATCCAAGAATGGAGTACCGTTAAAAGTATATAATAAACTATATACGTTCATATGTTTATCTTAAACTTCTACACGAGTTTTACTACAAGATAAACGGGGTTCGGTTAGAGAAACTTACGTATGAGGTATAACAAATTGTATGAAACTCTTATGGGTGTGGTACCATCATACAAAATAAATTATTATGCGTAGTAAACGACATACGAAGGCCAAGTATCAAGCAATAATGGAGTACCGTTAAAAGTGTATAATAAACTTCATACGTTAGTATGTTTATCTTAAACGTCTAAACGATTTATACTACAAGATAAACAGAGTTCAGTTTAAAACTTACGAACGAGATATAAGAAATTGTATGAAACTCTTATGGGTGTGGTACCATCATACAAAATAAACTATTATTCATAGTAAACGACATACGAATGCTCAAGTAGCATGCAAGAATGAAGTACCTTAAAAAGTATATAATAAACTTTATACGTTCGTATGTTTATCTTAAACCTCTAAACGAGTTTTACTACAAGATAAACACAGTTTAGTTAAAAACTTACGAACTAGATATAAGAATTGTATGAAACTCTTATGGGTGTGGTACCATCATACAAAATAAATTATTACTCATAGTAAACGACATACGAAGGCTCAAGTAGCATCCAAGAATGGAGTACCGTTAAAAGTATATAATAAACTATATACGTTCATATGTTTATCTTAAACTTCTACACGAGTTTTACTACAAGATAAACGGGGTTCGGTTAGAGAAACTTACGTATGAGGTATAACAAATTGTATGAAACTCTTATGGGTGTGGTACCATCATACAAAATAAATTATTATGCGTAGTAAACGACATACGAAGGCCAAGTATCAAGCAATAATGGAGTACCGTTAAAAGTGTATAATAAACTTCATACGTTAGTATGTTTATCTTAAACGTCTAAACGATTTATACTACAAGATAAACAGAGTTCAGTTTAAAACTTACAAACGAGATATAAGAAATTGTATGAAACTCTTATGGGTGTGGTACCATCATACAAAATAAACTATTATTCATAGTAAACGACATACGAATGCTCAAGTAGCATGCAAGAATGAAGTACCTTAAAAAGTATATAATAAACTTTATACGTTCGTATGTTTATCTTAAACCTCTAAACGAGTTTTACTACAAGATAAACACAGTTTAGTTAAAAACTTACGAACTAGATATAAGAATTGTATGAAACTCTTATGGGTGTGGTACCATCATACAAAATAAATTATTACTCATAGTAAACGACATACGAAGGCTCAAGTAGCATGCAAGAATGGAGTACCGTTAAAAGTATATAATAAACTATATACGTTCATATGTTTATCTTAAACTTCTACACGAGTTTTACTACAAGATAAACGGAGTTCGGTTAGAGAAACTTACGTATGAGGTATAAAAAATTGTATGAAACTCTTATGGGTGTGGTACCATCATACAAAATAAATTATTATGCGTAGTAAACAAAATACGAAGGCCATGTATCAAGCAATAATGGAGTACCGTTAAAAGTGTATAATAAACTTCATACGTTAGTACGTTTATCTTAAACGTCTAAACGATTTATACTACAAGATAAACAGAGTTCAGTTTAAAACTTACGAACGAGATATAAGAAATTGTATGAAACTCTTATGGGTGTGGTACCATCATACAAAATAAACTATTATTCATAGTAAACGACATACGAATGCTCAAGTAGCATACAAGAATGGAGTACCTTTAAAAGTATATAATAAACTTTATACGTTTGTATGTTTATCTTAAACTTCTAAACGAGTTTTACTACAAGATAAACAGAGTTTAGTTAAAAACTTACGAACGAGATATAAGATTTGTATGAAACTCTTATGGGTGTGGTACCATCATACAAAATAAATTATTACTCATAGTAAACGACATACGAAGGCTCAAGTAGCATCCAAGAATGGAGTACCGTTAAAAGTATATAATAAACTATATACGTTCATATGTTTATCTTAAACTTCTACACGAGTTTTACTACAAGATAAACGGGGTTCGGTTAGAGAAACTTACGTATGAGGTATAACAAATTGTATGAAACTCTTATGGGTGTGGTACCATCATACAAAATAAATTATTATGCGTAGTAAACGACATACGAAGGCCAAGTATCAAGCAATAATGGAGTACCGTTAAAAGTGTATAATAAACTTCATACGTTAGTATGTTTATCTTAAACGTCTAAACGATTTATACTACAAGATAAACAGAGTTCAGTTTAAAACTTACGAACGAGATATAAGAAATTGTATGAAACTCTTATGGGTGTGGTACCATCATACAAAATAAACTATTATTCATAGTAAACGACATACGAATGCTCAAGTAGCATGCAAGAATGAAGTACCTTAAAAAGTATATAATAAACTTTATACGTTCGTATGTTTATCTTAAACCTCTAAACGAGTTTTACTACAAGATAAACAGAGTTTAGTTAAAAACTTACGAACTAGATATAAGAATTGTATGAAACTCTTATGGGTGTGGTACCATCATACAAAATAAATTATTACTCATAGTAAACGACATACGAAGGCTCAAGTAGCATGCAAGAATGGAGTACCGTTAAAAGTATATAATAAACTTTATACATTCATATGTTTATCTTAAACTTCTAAACGAGTTTTACTACAAGATAAACGGAGTTCGGTTAGAGAAACTTACGTATGAGATATAAAAAATTGTATGAAACTCTTATGGGTGTGGTACCATCATACGAAATAAATTATTATGCGTAGTAAACAAAATACGAAGGCCAAGTATCTAGCAATAGTGGGGTACCATTAAAAGTGTATAATAAACTTCATACGTTCGAATGTTTATCTTATACTTCTAAACGAGTTTTACTACAAGATAAACAGAGTTCAGTTAAAAACTTACGAACGAGATATAAGAATTGTATGAAACTCTTATGGGTGTGGTACCATCAAACAAAATAAATTATTACTCATAGTAAACGACATACGAAGGCTCAAGTAGCATGCAAGAATGGAGTACCGTTAAAAGTATATAATAAACTATATACGTTCATATGTTTATCTTAAACTTCTACACGAGTTTTACTACAAGATAAACGGAGTTCGGTTAGAGAAACTTACGTATGAGGTATAAAAAATTGTATGAAACTCTTATGGGTGTGGTACCATCATACAAAATAAATTATTATGCGTAGTAAACAAAATACGAAGGCCATGTATCAAGCAATAATGGAGTACCGTTAAAAGTGTATAATAAACTTCATACGTTAGTATGTTTATCTTAAACGTCTAAACGATTTATACTACAAGATAAACAGAGTTCAGTTTAAAACTTACGAACGAGATATAAGAAATTGTATGAAACTCTTATGGGTGTGGTACCATCATACAAAATAAACTATTATTCATAGTAAACGACATACGAATGCTCAAGTAGCATACAAGAATGGAGTACCTTTAAAAGTATATAATAAACTTTATACGTTTGTATGTTTATCTTAAACTTCTAAACGAGTTTTACTACAAGATAAACAGAGTTTAGTTAAAAACTTACGAACGAGATATAAGAATTGTATGAAACTCTTATGGGTGTGGTACCATCATACAAAATAAATTATTACTCATAGTAAACGACATACGAAGGCTCAAGTAGCATCCAAGAATGGAGTACCGTTAAAAGTATATAATAAACTTTATACGTTCATATGTTTATCTTAAACTTCTACACGAGTTTTACTACAAGATAAACGGAGTTCGGTTAGAGAAACTTACGTATGAGGTATAAAAAATTGTATGAATCTCTTATGGGTGTGGTACCATCATACAAAATAAATTATTATGCATAGTAAACGACATACGAAGGCCAAGTATCAAGCAATAATGGAGTACCGTTAAAAGTGTATAATAAACTTCATACGTTAGTATGTTTATCTTAAACGTCTAAACGATTTATACTACAAGATAAACAGAGTTCAGTTTAAAACTTACGAACGAGATATAAGAAATTGTATGAAACTCTTATGGGTGTGGTACCATCATACAAAATAAACTATTATTCATAGTAAACGACATACGAATGCTCAAGTAGCATGCAAGAATGAAGTACCTTAAAAAATATATAATAAACTTTATACGTTCGTATGTTTATCTTAAACCTCTAAACGAGTTTTACTACAAGATAAACACAGTTTAGTTAAAAACTTACGAACTAGATATAAGAATTGTATGAAACTCTTATGGGTGTGGTACCATCATACAAAATAAATTATTACTCATAGTAAACGACATACGAAGGCTCAAGTAGCATGCAAGAATGGAGTACCGTTAAAAGTATATAATAAACTATATACGTTCATATGTTTATCTTAAACTTCTACACGAGTTTTACTACAAGATAAACGGAGTTCGGTTAGAGAAACTTACGTATGAGGTATAAAAAATTGTATGAAACTCTTATGGGTGTGGTACCATCATACAAAATAAATTATTATGCGTAGTAAACAAAATACGAAGGCCATGTATCAAGCAATAATGGAGTACCGTTAAAAGTGTATAATAAACTTCATACGTTAGTATGTTTATCTTAAACGTCTAAACGATTTATACTACAAGATAAACAGAGTTCAGTTTAAAACTTACGAACGAGATATAAGAAATTGTATGAAACTCTTATGGGTGTGGTACCATCATACAAAATAAACTATTATTCATAGTAAACGACATACGAATGCTCAAGTAGCATACAAGAATGGAGTACCTTTAAAAGTATATAATAAACTTTATACGTTTGTATGTTTATCTTAAACTTCTAAACGAGTTTTACTACAAGATAAACAGAGTTTAGTTAAAAACTTACGAACGAGATATAAGATTTGTATGAAACTCTTATGGGTGTGGTACCATCATACAAAATAAATTATTACTCATAGTAAACGACATACGAAGGCTCAAGTAGCATCCAAGAATGGAGTACCGTTAAAAGTATATAATAAACTATATACGTTCATATGTTTATCTTAAACTTCTACACGAGTTTTACTACAAGATAAACGGGGTTCGGTTAGAGAAACTTACGTATGAGGTATAACAAATTGTATGAAACTCTTATGGGTGTGGTACCATCATACAAAATAAATTATTATGCGTAGTAAACGACATACGAAGGCCAAGTATCAAGCAATAATGGAGTACCGTTAAAAGTGTATAATAAACTTCATACGTTAGTATGTTTATCTTAAACGTCTAAACGATTTATACTACAAGATAAACAGAGTTCAGTTTAAAACTTACGAACGAGATATAAGAAATTGTATGAAACTCTTATGGGTGTGGTACCATCATACAAAATAAACTATTATTCATAGTAAACGACATACGAATGCTCAAGTAGCATGCAAGAATGAAGTACCTTAAAAAGTATATAATAAACTTTATACGTTCGTATGTTTATCTTAAACCTCTAAACGAGTTTTACTACAAGATAAACACAGTTTAGTTAAAAACTTACGAACTAGATATAAGAATTGTATGAAACTCTTATGGGTGTGGTACCATCATACAAAATAAATTATTACTCATAGTAAACGACATACGAAGGCTCAAGTAGCATCCAAGAATGGAGTACCGTTAAAAGTATATAATAAACTATATACGTTCATATGTTTATCTTAAACTTCTACACGAGTTTTACTACAAGATAAACGGGGTTCGGTTAGAGAAACTTACGTATGAGGTATAACAAATTGTATGAAACTCTTATGGGTGTGGTACCATCATACAAAATAAATTATTATGCGTAGTAAACGACATACGAAGGCCAAGTATCAAGCAATAATGGAGTACCGTTAAAAGTGTATAATAAACTTCATACGTTAGTATGTTTATCTTAAACGTCTAAACGATTTATACTACAAGATAAACAGAGTTCAGTTTAAAACTTACAAACGAGATATAAGAAATTGTATGAAACTCTTATGGGTGTGGTACCATCATACAAAATAAACTATTATTCATAGTAAACGACATACGAATGCTCAAGTAGCATGCAAGAATGAAGTACCTTAAAAAGTATATAATAAACTTTATACGTTCGTATGTTTATCTTAAACCTCTAAACGAGTTTTACTACAAGATAAACACAGTTTAGTTAAAAACTTACGAACTAGATATAAGAATTGTATGAAACTCTTATGGGTGTGGTACCATCATACAAAATAAATTATTACTCATAGTAAACGACATACGAAGGCTCAAGTAGCATGCAAGAATGGAGTACCGTTAAAAGTATATAATAAACTATATACGTTCATATGTTTATCTTAAACTTCTACACGAGTTTTACTACAAGATAAACGGAGTTCGGTTAGAGAAACTTACGTATGAGGTATAAAAAATTGTATGAAACTCTTATGGGTGTGGTACCATCATACAAAATAAATTATTATGCGTAGTAAACAAAATACGAAGGCCATGTATCAAGCAATAATGGAGTACCGTTAAAAGTGTATAATAAACTTCATACGTTAGTATGTTTATCTTAAACGTCTAAACGATTTATACTACAAGATAAACAGAGTTCAGTTTAAAACTTACGAACGAGATATAAGAAATTGTATGAAACTCTTATGGGTGTGGTACCATCATACAAAATAAACTATTATTCATAGTAAACGACATACGAATGCTCAAGTAGCATACAAGAATGGAGTACCTTTAAAAGTATATAATAAACTTTATACGTTTGTATGTTTATCTTAAACTTCTAAACGAGTTTTACTACAAGATAAACAGAGTTTAGTTAAAAACTTACGAACGAGATATAAGATTTGTATGAAACTCTTATGGGTGTGGTACCATCATACAAAATAAATTATTACTCATAGTAAACGACATACGAAGGCTCAAGTAGCATCCAAGAATGGAGTACCGTTAAAAGTATATAATAAACTATATACGTTCATATGTTTATCTTAAACTTCTACACGAGTTTTACTACAAGATAAACGGGGTTCGGTTAGAGAAACTTACGTATGAGGTATAACAAATTGTATGAAACTCTTATGGGTGTGGTACCATCATACAAAATAAATTATTATGCGTAGTAAACGACATACGAAGGCCAAGTATCAAGCAATAATGGAGTACCGTTAAAAGTGTATAATAAACTTCATACGTTAGTATGTTTATCTTAAACGTCTAAACGATTTATACTACAAGATAAACAGAGTTCAGTTTAAAACTTACGAACGAGATATAAGAAATTGTATGAAACTCTTATGGGTGTGGTACCATCATACAAAATAAACTATTATTCATAGTAAACGACATACGAATGCTCAAGTAGCATGCAAGAATGAAGTACCTTAAAAAGTATATAATAAACTTTATACGTTCGTATGTTTATCTTAAACCTCTAAACGAGTTTTACTACAAGATAAACAGAGTTTAGTTAAAAACTTACGAACTAGATAAAAAATTGTATGAAACTCTTATGGGTGTGGTACCATCATACGAAATAAATTATTATGCGTAGTAAACAAAATACGAAGGCCAAGTATCTAGCAATAGTGGGGTACCATTAAAAGTGTATAATAAACTTCATACGTTCGAATGTTTATCTTATACTTCTAAACGAGTTTTACTACAAGATAAACAGAGTTCAGTTAAAAACTTACGAACGAGATATAAGAATTGTATGAAACTCTTATGGGTGTGGTACCATCAAACAAAATAAATTATTACTCATAGTAAACGACATACGAAGGCTCAAGTAGCATGCAAGAATGGAGTACCGTTAAAAGTATATAATAAACTATATACGTTCATATGTTTATCTTAAACTTCTACACGAGTTTTACTACAAGATAAACGGAGTTCGGTTAGAGAAACTTACGTATGAGGTATAAAAAATTGTATGAAACTCTTATGGGTGTGGTACCATCATACAAAATAAATTATTATGCGTAGTAAACAAAATACGAAGGCCATGTATCAAGCAATAATGGAGTACCGTTAAAAGTGTATAATAAACTTCATACGTTAGTATGTTTATCTTAAACGTCTAAACGATTTATACTACAAGATAAACAGAGTTCAGTTTAAAACTTACGAACGAGATATAAGAAATTGTATGAAACTCTTATGGGTGTGGTACCATCATACAAAATAAACTATTATTCATAGTAAACGACATACGAATGCTCAAGTAGCATACAAGAATGGAGTACCTTTAAAAGTATATAATAAACTTTATACGTTTGTATGTTTATCTTAAACTTCTAAACGAGTTTTACTACAAGATAAACAGAGTTTAGTTAAAAACTTACGAACGAGATATAAGAATTGTATGAAACTCTTATGGGTGTGGTACCATCATACAAAATAAATTATTACTCATAGTAAACGACATACGAAGGCTCAAGTAGCATCCAAGAATGGAGTACCGTTAAAAGTATATAATAAACTTTATACGTTCATATGTTTATCTTAAACTTCTACACGAGTTTTACTACAAGATAAACGGAGTTCGGTTAGAGAAACTTACGTATGAGGTATAAAAAATTGTATGAATCTCTTATGGGTGTGGTACCATCATACAAAATAAATTATTATGCATAGTAAACGACATACGAAGGCCAAGTATCAAGCAATAATGGAGTACCGTTAAAAGTGTATAATAAACTTCATACGTTAGTATGTTTATCTTAAACGTCTAAACGATTTATACTACAAGATAAACAGAGTTCAGTTTAAAACTTACGAACGAGATATAAGAAATTGTGTGAAACTCTTATGGGTGTGGTACCATCATACAAAATAAACTATTATTCATAGTAAACGACATACGAATGCTCAAGTAGCATGCAAGAATGAAGTACCTTAAAAAATATATAATAAACTTTATACGTTCGTATGTTTATCTTAAACCTCTAAACGAGTTTTACTACAAGATAAACACAGTTTAGTTAAAAACTTACGAACTAGATATAAGAATTGTATGAAACTCTTATGGGTGTGGTACCATCATACAAAATAAATTATTACTCATAGTAAACGACATACGAAGGCTCAAGTAGCATGCAAGAATGGAGTACCGTTAAAAGTATATAATAAACTATATACGTTCATATGTTTATCTTAAACTTCTACACGAGTTTTACTACAAGATAAACGGAGTTCGGTTAGAGAAACTTACGTATGAGGTATAAAAAATTGTATGAAACTCTTATGGGTGTGGTACCATCATACAAAATAAATTATTATGCGTAGTAAACAAAATACGAAGGCCATGTATCAAGCAATAATGGAGTACCGTTAAAAGTGTATAATAAACTTCATACGTTAGTATGTTTATCTTAAACGTCTAAACGATTTATACTACAAGATAAACAGAGTTCAGTTTAAAACTTACGAACGAGATATAAGAAATTGTATGAAACTCTTATGGGTGTGGTACCATCATACAAAATAAACTATTATTCATAGTAAACGACATACGAATGCTCAAGTAGCATACAAGAATGGAGTACCTTTAAAAGTATATAATAAACTTTATACGTTTGTATGTTTATCTTAAACTTCTAAACGAGTTTTACTACAAGATAAACAGAGTTTAGTTAAAAACTTACGAACGAGATATAAGATTTGTATGAAACTCTTATGGGTGTGGTACCATCATACAAAATAAATTATTACTCATAGTAAACGACATACGAAGGCTCAAGTAGCATCCAAGAATGGAGTACCGTTAAAAGTATATAATAAACTATATACGTTCATATGTTTATCTTAAACTTCTACACGAGTTTTACTACAAGATAAACGGGGTTCGGTTAGAGAAACTTACGTATGAGGTATAACAAATTGTATGAAACTCTTATGGGTGTGGTACCATCATACAAAATAAATTATTATGCGTAGTAAACGACATACGAAGGCCAAGTATCAAGCAATAATGGAGTACCGTTAAAAGTGTATAATAAACTTCATACGTTAGTATGTTTATCTTAAACGTCTAAAGGATTTATACTACAAGATAAACAGAGTTCAGTTTAAAACTTACGAACGAGATATAAGAAATTGTATGAAACTCTTATGGGTGTGGTACCATCATACAAAATAAACTATTATTCATAGTAAACGACATACGAATGCTCAAGTAGCATGCAAGAATGAAGTACCTTAAAAAGTATATAATAAACTTTATACGTTCGTATGTTTATCTTAAACCTCTAAACGAGTTTTACTACAAGATAAACAGAGTTTAGTTAAAAACTTACGAACTAGATATAAGAATTGTATGAAACTCTTATGGGTGTGGTACCATCATACAAAATAAATTATTACTCATAGTAAACGACATACGAAGGCTCAAGTAGCATGCAAGAATGGAGTACCGTTAAAAGTATATAATAAACTTTATACATTCATATGTTTATCTTAAACTTCTAAACGAGTTTTACTACAAGATAAACGGAGTTCGGTTAGAGAAACTTACGTATGAGATATAAAAAATTGTATGAAACTCTTATGGGTGTGGTACCATCATACGAAATAAATTATTATGCGTAGTAAACAAAATACGAAGGCCAAGTATCTAGCAATAGTGGGGTACCATTAAAAGTGTATAATAAACTTCATACGTTCGAATGTTTATCTTATACTTCTAAACGAGTTTTACTACAAGATAAACAGAGTTCAGTTAAAAACTTACGAACGAGATATAAGAATTGTATGAAACTCTTATGGGTGTGGTACCATCAAACAAAATAAATTATTACTCATAGTAAACGACATACGAAGGCTCAAGTAGCATGCAAGAATGGAGTACCGTTAAAAGTATATAATAAACTATATACGTTCATATGTTTATCTTAAACTTCTACACGAGTTTTACTACAAGATAAACGGAGTTCGGTTAGAGAAACTTACGTATGAGGTATAAAAAATTGTATGAAACTCTTATGGGTGTGGTACCATCATACAAAATAAATTATTATGCGTAGTAAACGACATACGAAGGCCAAGTATCAAGCAATAATGGAGTACCGTTAAAAGTGTATAATAAACTTCATACGTTAGTATGTTTATCTTAAACGTCTAAAGGATTTATACTACAAGATAAACAGAGTTCAGTTTAAAACTTACGAACGAGATATAAGAAATTGTATGAAACTCTTATGGGTGTGGTACCATCATACAAAATAAACTATTATTCATAGTAAACGACATACGAATGCTCAAGTAGCATGCAAGAATGAAGTACCTTAAAAAGTATATAATAAACTTTATACGTTCGTATGTTTATCTTAAACCTCTAAACGAGTTTTACTACAAGATAAACAGAGTTTAGTTAAAAACTTACGAACTAGATATAAGAATTGTATGAAACTCTTATGGGTGTGGTACCATCATACAAAATAAATTATTACTCATAGTAAACGACATACGAAGGCTCAAGTAGCATGCAAGAATGGAGTACCGTTAAAAGTATATAATAAACTTTATACATTCATATGTTTATCTTAAACTTCTAAACGAGTTTTACTACAAGATAAACGGAGTTCGGTTAGAGAAACTTACGTATGAGATATAAAAAATTGTATGAAACTCTTATGGGTGTGGTACCATCATACGAAATAAATTATTATGCGTAGTAAACAAAATACGAAGGCCAAGTATCTAGCAATAGTGGGGTACCATTAAAAGTGTATAATAAACTTCATACGTTCGAATGTTTATCTTATACTTCTAAACGAGTTTTACTACAAGATAAACAGAGTTCAGTTAAAAACTTACGAACGAGATATAAGAATTGTATGAAACTCTTATGGGTGTGGTACCATCAAACAAAATAAATTATTACTCATAGTAAACGACATACGAAGGCTCAAGTAGCATGCAAGAATGGAGTACCGTTAAAAGTATATAATAAACTATATACGTTCATATGTTTATCTTAAACTTCTACACGAGTTTTACTACAAGATAAACGGAGTTCGGTTAGAGAAACTTACGTATGAGGTATAAAAAATTGTATGAAACTCTTATGGGTGTGGTACCATCATACAAAATAAATTATTATGCGTAGTAAACAAAATACGAAGGCCATGTATCAAGCAATAATGGAGTACCGTTAAAAGTGTATAATAAACTTCATACGTTAGTATGTTTATCTTAAACGTCTAAACGATTTATACTACAAGATAAACAGAGTTCAGTTTAAAACTTACGAACGAGATATAAGAAATTGTATGAAACTCTTATGGGTGTGGTACCATCATACAAAATAAACTATTATTCATAGTAAACGACATACGAATGCTCAAGTAGCATACAAGAATGGAGTACCTTTAAAAGTATATAATAAACTTTATACGTTTGTATGTTTATCTTAAACTTCTAAACGAGTTTTACTACAAGATAAACAGAGTTTAGTTAAAAACTTACGAACGAGATATAAGAATTGTATGAAACTCTTATGGGTGTGGTACCATCATACAAAATAAATTATTACTCATAGTAAACGACATACGAAGGCTCAAGTAGCATCCAAGAATGGAGTACCGTTAAAAGTATATAATAAACTTTATACGTTCATATGTTTATCTTAAACTTCTACACGAGTTTTACTACAAGATAAACGGAGTTCGGTTAGAGAAACTTACGTATGAGGTATAAAAAATTGTATGAATCTCTTATGGGTGTGGTACCATCATACAAAATAAATTATTATGCATAGTAAACGACATACGAAGGCCAAGTATCAAGCAATAATGGAGTACCGTTAAAAGTGTATAATAAACTTCATACGTTAGTATGTTTATCTTAAACGTCTAAACGATTTATACTACAAGATAAACAGAGTTCAGTTTAAAACTTACGAACGAGATATAAGAAATTGTATGAAACTCTTATGGGTGTGGTACCATCATACAAAATAAACTATTATTCATAGTAAACGACATACGAATGCTCAAGTAGCATGCAAGAATGAAGTACCTTAAAAAATATATAATAAACTTTATACGTTCGTATGTTTATCTTAAACCTCTAAACGAGTTTTACTACAAGATAAACAGAGTTTAGTTAAAAACTTACGAACGAGATATAAGAATTGTATGAAACTCTTATGGGTGTGGTACCATCATACAAAATAAATTATTACTCATAGTAAACGACATACGAAGGCTCAAGTAGCATGCAAGAATGGAGTACCGTTAAAAGTATATAATAAACTTTATACATTCATATGTTTATCTTAAACTTCTAAACGAGTTTTACTACAAGATAAACGGAGTTAGGTTAGAGAAACTTACGTATGAGATATAAAAAATTGTATGAAACTCTTATGGGTGTGGTACCATCATACGAAATAAATTATTATGCGTAGTAAACAAAATACGAAGGCCAAGTATCTAGCAATAGTGGGGTACCATTAAAAGTGTATAATAAACTTCATACGTTCGAATGTTTATCTTATACTTCTAAACGAGTTTTACTACAAGATAAACAGAGTTCAGTTAAAAACTTACGAACGAGATATAAGAATTGTATGAAACTCTTATGGGTGTGGTACCATCAAACAAAATAAATTATTACTCATAGTAAACGACATACGAAGGCTCAAGTAGCATGCAAGAATGGAGTACCGTTAAAAGTATATAATAAACTA
This sequence comes from Chamaenerion angustifolium, assembly GCA_946814005.1. NCBI lineage: Eukaryota > Viridiplantae > Streptophyta > Magnoliopsida > Myrtales > Onagraceae > Chamaenerion > Chamaenerion angustifolium. Next base: position 10,794,178 of record OX328273.1, read on the forward strand.
TATACGTTCATATGTTTATCTTAAACTTCTACACGAGTTTTACTACAAGATAAACGGAGTTCGGTTAGAGAAACTTACGTATGAGGTATAAAAAATTGTATGAAACTTTTATGGGTGTGGTACCATCATACAAAATAAATTATTATGCGTAGTAAACAAAATACGAAGGCCATGTATCAAGCAATAATGGAGTACCGTTAAAAGTGTATAATAAACTTCATACGTTAGTATGTTTATCTTAAACGTCTAAACGATTTATACTACAAGATAAACAGAGTTCAGTTTAAAACTTACGAACGAGATATAAGAAATTGTATGAAACTCTTATGGGTGTGGTACCATCATACAAAATAAACTATTATTCATAGTAAACGACATACGAATGCTCAAGTAGCATACAAGAATGGAGTACCTTTAAAAGTATATAATAAACTTTATACGTTTGTATGTTTATCTTAAACTTCTAAACGAGTTTTACTACAAGATAAACAGAGTTTAGTTAAAAACTTACGAACGAGATATAAGAATTGTATGAAACTCTTATGGGTGTGGTACCATCATACAAAATAAATTATTACTCATAGTAAACGACATACGAAGGCTCAAGTAGCATCCAAGAATGGAGTACCGTTAAAAGTATATAATAAACTATATACGTTCATATGTTTATCTTAAACTTCTACACGAGTTTTACTACAAGATAAACGGAGTTCGGTTAGAGAAACTTACGTATGAGGTATAACAAATTGTATGAAACTCTTATGGGTGTGGTACCATCATACAAAATAAATTATTATGCGTAGTAAACGACATACGAAGGCCAAGTATCAAGCAATAATGGAGTACCGTTAAAAGTGTATAATAAACTTCATACGTTAGTATGTTTATCTTAAACGTCTAAACGATTTATACTACAAGATAAACAGAGTTCAGTTTAAAACTTACGAACGAGATATAAGAAATTGTATGAAACTCTTATGGGTGTGGTACCATCATACAAAATAAACTATTATTCATAGGAAACGACATACGAATGCTCAAGTAGCATGCAAGAATGAAGTACATTAAAAAGTATATAATAAACTTTATACGTTCGTATGTTTATCTTAAACCTCTAAACGAGTTTTACTACAAGATAAACAGAGTTTAGTTCAAAACTTACGAACGAGATATAAGAATTGTATGAAACTCTTATGGGTGTGGTACCATCATACAAAATAAATTATTACTCATAGTAAACGACATACGAAGGCTCAAGTAGCATGCAAGAATGGAGTACCGTTAAAAGTATATAATAAACTATATACGTTCATATGTTTATCTTAAACTTCTACACGAGTTTTACTACAAGATAAACGGAGTTCGATTAGAGAAACTTACGTATGAGGTATAAAAAATTGTATGAAACTCTTATGGGTGTGGTACCATCATACAAAATAAATTATTATGCGTAGTAAACAAAATACGAAGGCCATGTATCAAGCAATAATGGAGTACCGTTAAAAGTGTATAATAAACTTCATACGTTAGTGTGTTTATCTTAAACGTCTAAACGATTTATACTACAAGATAAACAGAGTTCAGTTTAAAACTTACGAACGAGATATAAGAAATTGTATGAAACTCTTATGGGTGTGGTACCATCATACAAAATAAACTATTATTCATAGTAAACGACATACGAATGCTCAAGTAGCATACAAGAATGGAGTACCTTTAAAAGTATATAATAAACTTTATACGTTTGTATGTTTATCTTAAACTTCTAAACGAGTTTTACTACAAGATAAACAGAGTTTAGTTAAAAACTTACGAACGAGATATAAGAATTGTATGAAACTCTTATGGGTGTGGTACCATCATATAAAATAAATTATTACTCATAGTAAACGACATACGAAGGCTCAAGTAGCATCCAAGAATGGAGTACCGTTAAAAGTATATAATAAACTATATACGTTCATATGTTTATCTTAAACTTCTACACGAGTTTTACTACAAGATAAACGGGGTTCGGTTAGAGAAACTTACGTATGAGGTATAACAAATTGTATGAAACTCTTATGGGTGTGGTACCATCATACAAAATAAATTATTATGCGTAGTAAACGACATACGAAGGCCAAGAAACTTCATACGTTAGTATGTTTATCTTAAACGTCTAAACGATTTATACTACAAGATAAACAGAGTTCAGTTTAAAACTTACGAACGAGATATAAGAAATTGTATGAAACTCTTATGGGTGTGGTACCATCATACAAAATAAACTATTATTCAAAGTAAACGACATACGAATGCTCAAGTAGCATGCAAGAATGAAGTACCTTAAAAAGTATATAATAAACTTTATACGTTCGTATGTTTATCTTAAACCTCTAAACGAGTTTTACTACAAGATAAACAGAGTTTAGTTAAAAACTTACGAACGAGATATAAGAATTGTATGAAACTCTTATGGGTGTGGTACCATCATACAAAATAAATTATTACTCATAGTAAACGACATACGAAGGCTCAAGTAGCATGCAAGAATGGAGTACCGTTAAAAGTATATAATAAACTTTATACATTCATATGTTTATCTTAAACTTCTAAACGAGTTTTACTACAAGATAAACGGAGTTCGGTTAGAGAAACTTACGTATGAGATATAAAAAATTGTATGAAACTCTTATGGGTGTGGTACCATCATACGAAATAAATTATTATGCGTAGTAAACAAAATACGAAGGCCAAGTATCTAGCAATAGTGGGGTACCATTAAAAGTGTATAATAAACTTCATACGTTCGAATGTTTATCTTATACTTCTAAACGAGTTTTACTACAAGATAAACAGAGTTCAGTTAAAAACTTACGAACGAGATATAAGAATTGTATGAAACTCTTATGGGTGTGGTACCATCAAACAAAATAAATTATTACTCATAGTAAACGACATACGAAGGCTCAAGTAGCATGCAAGAATGGAGTACCGTTAAAAGTATATAATAAACTATATACGTTCATATGTTTATCTTAAACTTCTACACGAGTTTTACTACAAGATAAACGGAGTTCGGTTAGAGAAACTTACGTATGAGGTATAAAAAATTGTATGAAACTTTTATGGGTGTGGTACCATCATACAAAATAAATTATTATGCGTAGTAAACAAAATACGAAGGCCATGTATCAAGCAATAATGGAGTACCGTTAAAAGTGTATAATAAACTTCATACGTTAGTATGTTTATCTTAAACGTCTAAACGATTTATACTACAAGATAAACAGAGTTCAGTTTAAAACTTACGAACGAGATATAAGAAATTGTATGAAACTCTTATGGGTGTGGTACCATCATACAAAATAAACTATTATTCATAGGAAACGACATACGAATGCTCAAGTAGCATGCAAGAATGAAGTACATTAAAAAGTATATAATAAACTTTATACGTTCGTATGTTTATCTTAAACCTCTAAACGAGTTTTACTACAAGATAAACAGAGTTTACTTCAAAACTTACGAACGAGATATAAGAATTGTATGAAACTCTTATGGGTGTGGTACCATCATACAAAATAAATTATTACTCATAGTAAACGACATACGAAGGCTCAAGTAGCATGCAAGAATGGAGTACCGTTAAAAGTATATAATAAACTTTATACATTCATATGTTTATCTTAAACTTCTAAACGAGTTTTACTACAAGATAAACGGAGTTCGGTTAGAGAAACTTACGTATGAGATATAAAAAATTGTATGAAACTCTTATGGGTGTGGTACCATCATACGAAATAAATTATTATGCGTAGTAAACAAAATACGAAGGCCAAGTATCTAGCAATAGTGGGGTACCATTAAAAGTGTATAATAAACTTCATACGTTCGAATGTTTATCTTATACTTCTAAACGAGTTTTACTACAAGATAAACAGAGTTCAGTTAAAAACTTACGAACGAGATATAAGAATTGTATGAAACTCTTATGGGTGTGGTACCATCAAACAAAATAAATTATTACTCATAGTAAACGACATACGAAGGCTCAAGTAGCATGCAAGAATGGAGTACCGTTAAAAGTATATAATACACTATATACGTTCATATGTTTATCTTAAACTTCTACACGAGTTTTACTACAAGATAAACGGAGTTCGGTTAGAGAAACTTACGTATGAGGTATAAAAAATTGTATGAAACTCTTATGGGTGTGGTACCATCATACAAAATAAATTATTATGCGTAGTAAACAAAATACGAAGGCCATGTATCAAGCAATAATGGAGTACCGTTAAAAGTGTATAATAAACTTCATACGTTAGTATGTTTATCTTAAACGTCTAAACGATTTATACTACAAGATAAACAGAGTTCAGTTTAAAACTTACGAACGAGATATAAGAAATTGTATGAAACTCTTATGGGTGTGGTACCATCATACAAAATAAACTATTATTCATAGTAAACGACATACGAATGCTCAAGTAGCATACAAGAATGGAGTACCTTTAAAAGTATATAATAAACTTTATACGTTTGTATGTTTATCTTAAACTTCTAAACGAGTTTTACTACAAGATAAACAGAGTTTAGTTAAAAACTTACGAACGAGATATAAGAATTGTATGAAACTCTTATGGGTGTGGTACCATCATACAAAATAAATTATTACTCATAGTAAACGACATACGAAGGCTCAAGTAGCATCCAAGAATGGAGTACCGTTAAAAGTATATAATAAACTATATACGTTCATATGTTTATCTTAAACTTCTACACGAGTTTTACTACAAGATAAACGGGGTTCGGTTAGAGAAACTTACGTATGAGGTATAACAAATTGTATGAAACTCTTATGGGTGTGGTACCATCATACAAAATAAATTATTATGCGTAGTAAACGACATACGAAGGCCAAGAAACTTCATACGTTAGTATGTTTATCTTAAACGTCTAAACGATTTATACTACAAGATAAACAGAGTTCAGTTTAAAACTTACGAACGAGATATAAGAAATTGTATGAAACTCTTATGGGTGTGGTACCATCATACAAAATAAACTATTATTCAAAGTAAACGACATACGAATGCTCAAGTAGCATGCAAGAATGAAGTACCTTAAAAAGTATATAATAAACTTTATACGTTCGTATGTTTATCTTAAACCTCTAAACGAGTTTTACTACAAGATAAACAGAGTTTAGTTAAAAACTTACGAACTAGATATAAGAATTGTATGAAACTCTTATGGGTGTGGTACCATCATACAAAATAAATTATTACTCATAGTAAACGACTTACGAAGGCTCAAGTAGCATGCAAGAATGGAGTACTGTTAAAAGTATATAATAAACTTTATACATTCATATGTTTATCTTAAACTTCTAAACGAGTTTTACTACAAGATAAACGGAGTTCGGTTAGAGAAACTTACGTATGAGATATAAAAAATTGTATGAAACTCTTATGGGTGTGGTACCATCATACGAAATAAATTATTATGCGTAGTAAACAAAATACGAAGGCCAAGTATCTAGCAATAGTGGGGTACCATTAAAAGTGTATAATAAACTTCATACGTTCGAATGTTTATCTTATACTTCTAAACGAGTTTTACTACAAGATAAACAGAGTTCAGTTAAAAACTTACGAACGAGATATAAGAATTGTATGAAACTCTTATGGGTGTGGTACCATCAAACAAAATAAATTATTACTCATAGTAAACGACATACGAAGGCTCAAGTAGCATGCAAGAATGGAGTACCGTTAAAAGTATATAATAAACTTTATACATTCATATGTTTATCTTAAACTTCTAAACGAGTTTTACTACAAGATAAACGGAGTTCGGTTAGAGAAACTTACGTATGAGATATAAAAAATTGTATGAAACTCTTATGGGTGTGGTACCATCATACGAAATAAATTATTATGCGTAGTAAACAAAATACGAAGGCCAAGTATCTAGCAATAGTGGGGTACCATTAAAAGTGTATAATAAACTTCATACGTTCGAATGTTTATCTTATACTTCTAAACGAGTTTTACTACAAGATAAACAGAGTTCAGTTAAAAACTTACGAACGAGATATAAGAATTGTATGAAACTCTTATGGGTGTGGTACCATCAAACAAAATAAATTATTACTCATAGTAAACGACATACGAAGGCTCAAGTAGCATGCAAGAATGGAGTACCGTTAAAAGTATATAATAAACTATATACGTTCATATGTTTATCTTAAACTTCTACACGAGTTTTACTACAAGATAAACGGAGTTCGGTTAGAGAAACTTACGTATGAGGTATAAAAAATTGTATGAAACTCTTATGGGTGTGGTACCATCATACAAAATAAATTATTATGCGTAGTAAACAAAATACGAAGGCCATGTATCAAGCAATAATGGAGTACCGTTAAAAGTGTATAATAAACTTCATACGTTAGTATGTTTATCTTAAACGTCTAAACGATTTATACTACAAGATAAACAGAGTTCAGTTTAAAACTTACGAACGAGATATAAGAAATTGTATGAAACTCTTATGGGTGTGGTACCATCATACAAAATAAACTATTATTCATAGTAAACGACATACGAATGCTCAAGTAGCATACAAGAATGGAGTACCTTTAAAAGTATATAATAAACTTTATACGTTTGTATGTTTATCTTAAACTTCTAAACGAGTTTTACTACAAGATAAACAGAGTTTAGTTAAAAACTTACGAACGAGATATAAGAATTGTATGAAACTCTTATGGGTGTGGTACCATCATACAAAATAAATTATTACTCATAGTAAACGACATACGAAGGCTCAAGTAGCATCCAAGAATGGAGTACCGTTAAAAGTATATAATAAACTATATACGTTCATATGTTTATCTTAAACTTCTACACGAGTTTTACTACAAGATAAACGGGGTTCGGTTAGAGAAACTTACGTATGAGGTATAACAAATTGTATGAAACTCTTATGGGTGTGGTACCATCATACAAAATAAATTATTATGCATAGTAAACGACATACGAAGGCCAAGAAACTTCATACGTTAGTATGTTTATCTTAAACGTCTAAACGATTTATACTACAAGATAAACAGAGTTCAGTTTAAAACTTACGAACGAGATATAAGAAATTGTATGAAACTCTTATGGGTGTGGTACCATCATACAAAATAAACTATTATTCAAAGTAAACGACATACGAATGCTCAAGTAGCATGCAAGAATGAAGTACCTTAAAAAGTATATAATAAACTTTATACGTTCGTATGTTTATCTTAAACCTCTAAACGAGTTTTACTACAAGATAAACAGAGTTTAGTTAAAAACTTACGAACTAGATATAAGAATTGTATGAAACTCTTATGGGTGTGGTACCATCATACAAAATAAATTATTACTCATAGTAAACGACTTACGAAGGCTCAAGTAGCATGCAAGAATGGAGTACTGTTAAAAGTATATAATAAACTTTATACATTCATATGTTTATCTTAAACTTCTAAACGAGTTTTACTACAAGATAAACGGAGTTCGGTTAGAGAAACTTACGTATGAGATATAAAAAATTGTATGAAACTCTTATGGGTGTGGTACCATCATACGAAATAAATTATTATGCGTAGTAAACAAAATACGAAGGCCAAGTATCTAGCAATAGTGGGGTACCATTAAAAGTGTATAATAAACTTCATACGTTCGAATGTTTATCTTATACTTCTAAACGAGTTTTACTACAAGATAAACAGAGTTCAGTTAAAAACTTACGAACGAGATATAAGAATTGTATGAAACTCTTATGGGTGTGGTACCATCAAACAAAATAAATTATTACTCATAGTAAACGACATACGAAGGCTCAAGTAGCATGCAAGAATGGAGTACCGTTAAAAGTATATAATAAACTATATACGTTCATATGTTTATCTTATACTTCTACACGAGTTTTACTACAAGATAAACGGAGTTCGGTTAGAGAAACTTACGTATGAGGTATAAAAAATTGTATGAAACTCTTATGGGTGTGGTACCATCATACAAAATAAATTATTATGCGTAGTAAACAAAATACGAAGGCCATGTATCAAGCAATAATGGAGTACCGTTAAAAGTGTATAATAAACTTCATATGTTAGTATGTTTATCTTAAACGTCTAAACGATTTATACTACAAGATAAACAGAGTTCAGTTTAAAACGTACGAACGAGATATAAGAAATTGTATGAAACTCTTATGGGTGTGGTACCATCATACAAAATAAACTATTATTCATAGTAAACGACATACGAATGCTCAAGTAGCATACAAGAATGGAGTACCTTTAAAAGTATATAATAAACTTTATACGTTTGTATGTTTATCTTAAACTTCTAAACGAGTTTTACTACAAGATAAACAGAGTTTAGTTAAAAACTTACGAACGAGATATAAGAATTGTATGAAACTCTTATGGGTGTGGTACCATCATACAAAATAAATTATTATGCGTAGTAAACAAAATACGAAGGCCATGTATCAAGCAATAATGGAGTACCGTTAAAAGTGTATAATAAACTTCATACGTTAGTATGTTTATCTTAAACGTCTAAACGATTTATACTACAAGATAAACAGAGTTCAGTTTAAAACGTACGAACGAGATATAAGAAATTGTATGAAACTCTTATGGGTGTGGTACCATCATACAAAATAAACTATTATTCATAGTAAACGACATACGAATGCTCAAGTAGCATACAAGAATGGAGTACCTTTAAAAGTATATAATAAACTTTATACGTTTGTATGTTTATCTTAAACTTCTAAACGAGTTTTACTACAAGATAAACAGAGTTTAGTTAAAAACTTACGAACGAGATATAAGAATTGTATGAAACTCTTATGGGTGTGGTACCATCATACAAAATAAATTATTATGCGTAGTAAACAAAATACGAAGGCCATGTATCAAGCAATAATGGAGTACCGTTAAAAGTGTATAATAAACTTCATACGTTAGTATGTTTATCTTAAACGTCTAAACGATTTATACTACAAGATAAACAGAGTTCAGTTTAAAACTTACGAACGAGATATAAGAAATTGTATGAAACTCTTATGGGTGTGGTACCATCATACAAAATAAACTATTATTCATAGTAAACGACATACGAATGCTCAAGTAGCATACAAGAATGGAGTACCTTTAAAAGTATGTAATAAACTTTATACGTTTGTATGTTTATCTTAAACTTCTAAACGAGTTTTACTACAAGATAAACAGAGTTTAGTTAAAAACTTACGAACGAGATATAAGAATTGTATGAAACTCTTATGGGTGTGGTATCATCATACAAAATAAATTATTACTCATAGTAAACGACATACGAAGGCTCAAGTAGCATCCAAGAATGGAGTACCGTTAAAAGTATATAATAAACTATATACGTTCATATGTTTATCTTAAACTTCTACACGAGTTTTACTACAAGATAAACGGGGTTCGGTTAGAGAAACTTACGTATGAGGTATAACAAATTGTATGAAACTCTTATGGGTGTGGTACCATCATACAAAATAAATTATTATGCGTAGTAAACGACATACGAAGGCCAAGTATCAAGCAATAATGGAGTACCGTTAAAAGTGTATAATAAACTTCATACGTTAGTATGTTTATCTTAAACGTTTAAACGATTTATACTACAAGATAAACAGAGTTCAGTTTAAAACTTACGAACGAGATATAAGAAATTGTATGAAACTCTTATGGGTGTGGTACCATCATACAAAATAAACTATTATTCAAAGTAAACGACATACGAATGCTCAAGTAGCATGCAAGAATGAAGTACCTTAAAAAGTATATAATAAACTTTATACGTTCGTATGTTTATCTTAAACCTCTAAACGAGTTTTACTACAAGATAAACAGAGTTTAGTTAAAAACTTACGAACGAGATATAAGAATTGTATGAAACTCTTATGGGTGTGGTACCATCATACAAAATAAATTATTATGCGTAGTAAACAAAATACGAAGGCCATGTATCAAGCAATAATGGAGTACCGTTAAAAGTGTATAATAAACTTCATACGTTAGTATGTTTATCTTAAACGTCTAAACGATTTATACTACAAGATAAACAGAGTTCAGTTTAAAACTTACGAACGAGATATAAGAAATTGTATGAAACTCTTATGGGTGTGGTACCATCATACAAAATAAACTATTATTCATAGTAAACGACATACGAATGCTCAAGTAGCATACAAGAATGGAGTACCTTTAAAAGTATATAATAAACTTTATACGTTTGTATGTTTATCTTAAACTTCTAAACGAGTTTTACTACAAGATAAACAGAGTTTAGTTAAAAACTTACGAACGAGATATAAGAATTGTATGAAACTCTTATGGGTGTGGTATCATCATACAAAATAAATTATTACTCATAGTAAACGACATACGAAGGCTCAAGTAGCATCCAAGAATGGAGTACCGTTAAAAGTATATAATAAACTATATACGTTCATATGTTTATCTTAAACTTCTACACGAGTTTTACTACAAGATAAACGGGGTTCGGTTAGAGAAACTTACGTATGAGGTATAACAAATTGTATGAAACTCTTATGGGTGTGGTACCATCATACAAAATAAATTATTATGCGTAGTAAACAAAATACGAAGGCCATGTATCAAGCAATAATGGAGTACCGTTAAACGTGTATAATAAACTTCATACGTTAGTATGTTTATCTTAAACGTTTAAACGATTTATACTACAAGATAAACAGAGTTCAGTTTAAAACTTACGAACGAGATATAAGAAATTGTATGAAACTCTTATGGGTGTGGTACCATCATACAAAATAAACTATTATTCAAAGTAAACGACATACGAATGCTCAAGTAGCATGCAAGAATGAAGTACCTTAAAAAGTATATAATAAACTTTATACGTTCGTATGTTTATCTTAAACCTCTAAACGAGTTTTACTACAAGATAAACAGAGTTTAGTTAAAAACTTACGAACGAGATATAAGAATTGTATGAAACTCTTATGGGTGTGGTACCATCATACAAAATAAATTATTATGCGTAGTAAACAAAATACGAAGGCCATGTATCAAGCAATAATGGAGTACCGTTAAAAGTGTATAATAAACTTCATACGTTAGTATGTTTATCTTAAACGTCTAAACGATTTATACTACAAGATAAACAGAGTTCAGTTTAAAACTTACGAACGAGATATAAGAAATTGTATGAAACTCTTATGGGTGTGGTACCATCATACAAAATAAACTATTATTCATAGTAAACGACATACGAATGCTCAAGTAGCATACAAGAATGGAGTACCTTTAAAAGTATATAATAAACTTTATACGTTTGTATGTTTATCTTAAACTTCTAAACGAGTTTTACTACAAGATAAACAGAGTTTAGTTAAAAACTTACGAACGAGATATAAGAATTGTATGAAACTCTTATGGGTGTGGTATCATCATACAAAATAAATTATTACTCATAGTAAACGACATACGAAGGCTCAAGTAGCATCCAAGAATGGAGTACCGTTAAAAGTATATAATAAACTATATACGTTCATATGTTTATCTTAAACTTCTACACGAGTTTTACTACAAGATAAACGGGGTTCGGTTAGAGAAACTTACGTATGAGGTATAACAAATTGTATGAAACTCTTATGGGTGTGGTACCATCATACAAAATAAATTATTATGCGTAGTAAACGACATACGAAGGCCAAGTATCAAGCAATAATGGAGTACCGTTAAAAGTGTATAATAAACTTCATACGTTAGTATGTTTATCTTAAACGTTTAAACGATTTATACTACAAGATAAACAGAGTTCAGTTTAAAACTTACGAACGAGATATAAGAAATTGTATGAAACTCTTATGGGTGTGGTACCATCATACAAAATAAACTATTATTCAAAGTAAACGACATACGAATGCTCAAGTAGCATGCAAGAATGAAGTACCTTAAAAAGTATATAATAAACTTTATACGTTCGTATGTTTATCTTAAACCTCTAAACGAGTTTTACTACAAGATAAACAGAGTTTAGTTAAAAACTTACGAACTAGATATAAGAATTGTATGAAACTCTTATGGGTGTGGTACCATCATACAAAATAAATTATTACTCATAGTAAACGACTTACGAAGGCTCAAGTAGCATGCAAGAATGGAGTACCGTTAAAAGTATATAATAAACTTTATACATTCATATGTTTATCTTAAACTTCTAAACGAGTTTTACTACAAGATAAACGGAGTTCAGTTAGAGAAACTTACGTATGAGATATAAAAAATTGTATGAAACTCTTATGGGTGTGGTACCATCATACGAAATAAATTATTATGCGTAGTAAACAAAATACGAAGGCCAAGTATCTAGCAATAGTGGGGTACCATTAAAAGTGTATAATAAACTTCATATGTTCGAATGTTTATCTTATACTTCTAAACGAGTTTTACTACAAGATAAACAGAGTTCAGTTAAAAACTTACGAACGAGATATAAGAATTGTATGAAACTCTTATGGGTGTGGTACCATCAAACAAAATAAATTATTACTCATAGTAAACGACATACGAAGGCTCAAGTAGCATGCAAGAATGGAGTACCGTTAAAAGTATATAATAAACTATATACGTTCATATGTTTATCTTATACTTCTACACGAGTTTTACTACAAGATAAACGGAGTTCGGTTAGAGAAACTTACGTATGAGGTATAAAAAATTGTATGAAACTCTTATGGGTGTGGTACCATCATACAAAATAAATTATTATGCGTAGTAAACAAAATACGAAGGCCATGTATCAAGCAATAATGGAGTACCGTTAAAAGTGTATAATAAACTTCATACGTTAGTATGTTTATCTTAAACGTCTAAACGATTTATACTACAAGATAAACAGAGTTCAGTTTAAAACGTACGAACGAGATATAAGAAATTGTATGAAACTCTTATGGGTGTGGTACCATCATACAAAATAAACTATTATTCATAGTAAACGACATACGAATGCTCAAGTAGCATACAAGAATGGAGTACCTTTAAAAGTGTATAATAAACTTCATACGTTCGAATGTTTATCTTATACTTCTAAACGAGTTTTACTACAAGATAAACAGAGTTCAGTTAAAAACTTACGAACGAGATATAAGAATTGTATGAAACTCTTATGGGTGTGGTACCATCAAACAAAATAAATTATTACTCATAGTAAACGACATACGAAGGCTCAAGTAGCATGCAAGAATGGAGTACCGTTAAAAGTATATAATAAACTATATACGTTCATATGTTTATCTTATACTTCTACACGAGTTTTACTACAAGATAAACGGAGTTCGGTTAGAGAAACTTACGTATGAGGTATAAAAAATTGTATGAAACTCTTATGGGTGTGGTACCATCATACAAAATAAATTATTATGCGTAGTAAACAAAATACGAAGGCCATGTATCAAGCAATAATGGAGTACCGTTAAAAGTGTATAATAAACTTCATACGTTAGTATGTTTATCTTAAACGTCTAAACGATATATACTACAAGATAAACAGAGTTCAGTTTAAAACTTACGAACGAGATATAAGAAATTGTATGAAACTCTTATGGGTGTGGTACCATCATACAAAATAAACTATTATTCATAGTAAACGACATACGAATGCTCAAGTAGCATGCAAGAATGAAGTACCTTAAAAAGTATATAATAAACTTTATACGTTCGTATGTTTATCTTAAACCTCTAAACGAGTTTTACTACAAGATAAACAGAGTTTAGTTAAAAACTTACGAACGAGATATAAGAATTGTATGAAACTCTTATGGGTGTGGTACCATCATACAAAATAAATTATTACTCATAGTAAACGACATACGAAGGCTCAAGTAGCATGCAAGAATGGAGTACCGTTAAAAGTATATAATAAACTTTATACATTCATATGTTTATCTTAAACTTCTAAACGAGTTTTACTACAAGATAAACGGAGTTCGGTTAGAGAAACTTACGTATGAGATATAAAAAATTGTATGAAACTCTTATGGGTGTGGTACCATCATACGAAATAAATTATTATGCGTAGTAAACAAAATACGAAGGCCAAGTATCTAGCAATAGTGGGGTACCATTAAAAGTGTATAATAAACTTCATACGTTCGAATGTTTATCTTATACTTCTAAACGAGTTTTACTACAAGATAAACAGAGTTCAGTTAAAAACTTACGAACGAGATATAAGAATTGTATGAAACTCTTATGGGTGTGGTACCATCAAACAAAATAAATTATTACTCATAGTAAACGACATACGAAGGCTCAAGTAGCATGCAAGAATGGAGTACCGTTAAAAGTATATAATAAACTATATACGTTCATATGTTTATCTTAAACTTCTAAACGAGTTTTACTACAAGATAAACGGGGTTCGGTTAGAGAAACTTACGTATGAGGTATAACAAATTGTATGAAACTCTTATGCGTGTGGTACCATCATACAAAATAAATTATTATGCGTAGTAAACGACATACGAAGGCCATGTATCAAGCAATAATGGAGTACCGTTAAAAGTGTATAATAAACTTCATACGTTAGTATGTTTATCTTAAACGTCTAAACGATTTATACTACAAGATAAACAGAGTTCAGTTTAAAACGTACGAACGAGATATAAGAAATTGTATGAAACTCTTATGGGTGTGGTACCATCATACAAAATAAACTATTATTCATAGTAAACGACATACGAATGCTCAAGTAGCATACAAGAATGGAGTACCTTTAAAAGTATATAATAAACTTTATACGTTTGTATGTTTATCTTAAACTTCTAAACGAGTTTTACTACAAGATAAACAGAGTTTAGTTAAAAACTTACGAACGAGATATAAGAATTGTATGAAACTCTTATGGGTGTGGTACCATCATACAAAATAAATTATTACTCATAGTAAACGACATACGAAGGCTCAAGTAGCATCCAAGAATGGAGTACCGTTAAAAGTATATAATAAACTTTATACGTTCATATGTTTATCTTAAACTTCTACACGAGTTTTACTACAAGATAAACGGAGTTCGGTTAGAGAAACTTACGTATGAGGTATAAAAAATTGTATGAAACTCTTATGGGTGTGGTACCATCATACAAAATAAATTATTATGCATAGTAAACGACATACGAAGGCCAAGTATCAAGCAATAATGGAGTACCGTTAAAAGTGTATAATAAACTTCATACGTTAGTATGTTTATCTTAAACGTCTAAACGATTTATACTACAAGATAAACTGAGTTCAGTTTAAAACTTACGAACGAGATATAAGAAATTGTATGAAACTCTTATGGGTGTGGTACCATCATACAAAATAAACTATTATTCATAGTAAACGACATACGAATGCTCAAGTAGCATGCAAGAATGAAGTACCTTAAAAAGTATATAATAAACTTTATACGTTCGTATGTTTATCTTAAACCTCTAAACGAGTTTTACTACAAGATAAACAGAGTTTAGTTAAAAACTTACTAACGAGATATAAGAATTGTATGAAACTCTTATGGGTGTGGTACCATCATACAAAATAAATTATTACTCATAGTAAACGACATACGAAGGCTCAAGTAGCATGCAAGAATGGAGTACCGTTAAAAGTATATAATAAACTTTATACATTCATATGTTTATCTTAAACTTCTAAACGAGTTTTACTACAAGATAAACGGAGTTCGGTTAGAGAAACTTACGTATGAGATATAAAAAATTGTATGAAACTCTTATGGGTGTGGTACCATCATACGAAATAAATTATTATGCGTAGTAAACAAAATACGAAGGCCAAGTATCTAGCAATAGTGGGGTACCATTAAAAGTGTATAATAAACTTCATACGTTCGAATGTTTATCTTATACTTCTAAACGAGTTTTACTACAAGATAAACAGAGTTCAGTTAAAAACTTACGAACGAGATATAAGAATTGTATGAAACTCTTATGGGTGTGGTACCATCAAACAAAATAAATTATTACTCATAGTAAACGACATACGAAGGCTCAAGTAGCATGCAAGAATGGAGTACCGTTAAAAGTATATAATAAACTATATACGTTCATATGTTTATCTTAAACTTCTAAACGAGTTTTACTACAAGATAAACGGGGTTCGGTTAGAGAAACTTACGTATGAGGTATAACAAATTGTATGAAACTCTTATGCGTGTGGTACCATCATACAAAATAAATTATTATGCGTAGTAAACGACATACGAAGGCCATGTATCAAGCAATAATGGAGTACCGTTAAAAGTGTATAATAAACTTCATACGTTAGTATGTTTATCTTAAACGTCTAAACGATATATACTACAAGATAAACAGAGTTCAGTTTAAAACGTACGAACGAGATATAAGAAATTGTATGAAACTCTTATGGGTGTGGTACCATCATACAAAATAAACTATTATTCATAGTAAACGACATACGAATGCTCAAGTAGCATACAAGAATGGAGTACCTTTAAAAGTATATAATAAACTTTATACGTTTGTATGTTTATCTTAAACTTCTAAACGAGTTTTACTACAAGATAAACAGAGTTTAGTTAAAAACTTACGAACGAGATATAAGAATTGTATGAAACTCTTATGGGTGTGGTACCATCATACAAAATAAATTATTACTCATAGTAAACGACATACGAAGGCTCAAGTAGCATCCAAGAATGGAGTACCGTTAAAAGTATATAATAAACTTTATACGTTCATATGTTTATCTTAAACTTCTACACGAGTTTTACTACAAGATAAACGGAGTTCGGTTAGAGAAACTTACGTATGAGGTATAAAAAATTGTATGAAACTCTTATGGGTGTGGTACCATCATACAAAATAAATTATTATGCATAGTAAACGACATACGAAGGCCAAGTATCAAGCAATAATGGAGTACCGTTAAAAGTGTATAATAAACTTCATACGTTAGTATGTTTATCTTAAACGTCTAAACGATTTATACTACAAGATAAACAGAGTTCAGTTTAAAACTTACGAACGAGATATAAGAAATTGTATGAAACTCTTATGGGTGTGGTACCATCATACAAAATAAACTATTATTCATAGTAAACGACATACGAATGCTCAAGTAGCATGCAAGAATGAAGTACCTTAAAAAGTATATAATAAACTTTATACGTTCGTATGTTTATCTTAAACCTCTAAACGAGTTTTACTACAAGATAAACAGAGTTTAGTTAAAAACTTACGAACGAGATATAAGAATTGTATGAAACTCTTATGGGTGTGGTACCATCATACAAAATAAATTATTACTCATAGTAAACGACATACGAAGGCTCAAGTAGCATGCAAGAATGGAGTACCGTTAAAAGTATATAATAAACTTTATACATTCATATGTTTATCTTAAACTTCTAAACGAGTTTTACTACAAGATAAACGGAGTTCGGTTAGAGAAACTTACGTATGAGATATAAAAAATTGTATGAAACTCTTATGGGTGTGGTACCATCATACGAAATAAATTATTATGCGTAGTAAACAAAATACGAAGGCCAAGTATCTAGCAATAGTGGGGTACCATTAAAAGTGTATAATAAACTTCATACGTTCGAATGTTTATCTTATACTTCTAAACGAGTTTTACTACAAGATAAACAGAGTTCAGTTAAAAACTTACGAACGAGATATAAGAATTGTATGAAACTCTTATGGGTGTGGTACCATCAAACAAAATAAATTATTACTCATAGTAAACGACATACGAAGGCTCAAGTAGCATGCAAGAATGGAGTACCGTTAAAAGTATATAATAAACTATATACGTTCATATGTTTATCTTATACTTCTACACGAGTTTTACTACAAGATAAACGGAGTTCGGTTAGAGAAACTTACGTATGAGGTATAAAAAATTGTATGAAACTCTTATGGGTGTGGTACCATCATACAAAATAAATTATTATGCGTAGTAAACAAAATACGAAGGCCATGTATCAAGCAATAATGGAGTACCGTTAAAAGTGTATAATAAACTTCATACGTTAGTATGTTTATCTTAAACGTCTAAACGATTTATACTACAAGATAAACAGAGTTCAGTTTAAAACTTACGAACGAGATATAAGAAATTGTATGAAACTCTTATGGGTGTGGTACCATCATACAAAATAAACTATTATTCATAGTAAACGACATACGAATGCTCAAGTAGCATACAAGAATGGAGTACCTTTAAAAGTATATAATAAACTTTATACGTTTGTATGTTTATCTTAAACTTCTAAACGAGTTTTACAACAAGATAAACAGAGTTTAGTTAAAAACTTACGAACGAGATATAAGAATTGTATGAAACTCTTATGGGTGTGGTACCATCATACAAAATAAATTATTACTCATAGTAAACGACATACGAAGGCTCAAGTAGCATCCAAGAATGGAGTACCGTTAAAAGTATATAATAAACTTTATACGTTCATATGTTTATCTTAAACTTCTACACGAGTTTTACTACAAGATAAACGGAGTTCGGTTAGAGAAACTTACGTATGAGGTATAAAAAATTGTATGAAACTCTTATGGGTGTGGTACCATCATACAAAATAAATTATTATGCATAGTAAACGACTTACGAAGGCCAATTATCAAGTAATAATGGAGTACCGTTAAAAGTGTATAATAAACTTCATACGTTAGTATGTTTATCTTAAACGTCTAAACGATTTATACTACAAGATAAACAGAGTTCAGTTTAAAACTTACGAACGAGATATAAGAAATTGTATGAAACTCTTATGGGTGTGGTACCATCATACAAAATAAACTATTATTCAAAGTAAACGACATACGAATGCTCAAGTAGCATGCAAGAATGAAGTACCTTAAAAAGTATATAATAAACTTTATACGTTCGTATGTTTATCTTAAACCTCTAAACGAGTTTTACTACAAGATAAACAGAGTTTAGTTAAAAACTTACGAACGAGATATAAGAATTGTATGAAACTCTTATGGGTGTGGTACCATCATACAAAATAAATTATTAATCATAGTAAACGACATACGAAGGCTCAAGTAGCATGCAAGAATGGAGTACCGTTAAAAGTATATAATAAACTTTATACATTCATATGTTTATCTTAAACTTCTAAACGAGTTTTACTACAAGATAAACGGAGTTCGGTTAGAGAAACTTACGTATGAGATATAAAAAATTGTATGAAACTCTTATGGGTGTGGTACCATCATACGAAATAAATTATTATGCGTAGTAAACAAAATACGAAGGCCAAGTATCTAGCAATAGTGGGGTACCATTAAAAGTGTATAATAAACTTCATACGTTCGAATGTTTATCTTATACTTCTAAACGAGTTTTACTACAAGATAAACAGAGTTCAGTTAAAAACTTACGAACGAGATATAAGAATTATATGAAACTCTTATGGGTGTGGTACCATCAAACAAAATAAATTATTACTCATAGTAAACGACATACGAAGGCTCAAGTAGCATGCAAGAATGGAGTACCGTTAAAAGTATATAATAAACTATATACGTTCATATGTTTATCTTATACTTCTACACGAGTTTTACTACAAGATAAACGGAGTTCGGTTAGAGAAACTTACGTATGAGGTATAAAAATTTGTATGAAACTCTTATGGGTGTGGTACCATCATACAAAATAAATTATTATGCGTAGTAAACAAAATACGAAGGCCATGTATCAAGCAATAATGGAGTACCGTTAAAAGTGTATAATAAACTTCATACGTTAGTATGTTTATCTTAAACGTCTAAACGATTTATACTACAAGATAAACAGAGTTCAGTTTAAAACTTACGAACGAGATATAAGAAATTGTATGAAACTCTTATGGGTGTGGTACCATCATACAAAATAAACTATTATTCATAGTAAACGACATACGAATGCTCAAGTAGCATACAAGAATGGAGTACCTTTAAAAGTATATAATAAACTTTATACGTTCATATGTTTATCTTATACTTCTACACGAGTTTTACTACAAGATAAACGGAGTTCGGTTAGAGAAACTTACGTATGAGGTATAAAAAATTGTATGAAACTCTTATGGGTGTGGTACCATCATACAAAATAAATTATTATGCGTAGTAAACAAAATACGAAGGCCAAGTATCAAGCAATAATGGAGTACCGTTAAAAGTGTATAATAAACTTCATACGTTAGTATGTTTATCTTAAACGTCTAAACGATTTATACTACAAGATAAACAGAGTTCAGTTTAAAACTTACGAACGAGATATAAGAAATTGTATGAAACTCTTATGGGTGTGGTACCATCATACAAAATAAACTATTATTCATAGTAAACGACATACGAATGCTCAAGTAGCATACAAGAATGGAGTACCTTTAAAAGTATATAATAAACTTTATACGTTTGTATGTTTATCTTAAACTTCTAAACGAGTTTTACAACAAGATAAACAGAGTTTAGTTAAAAACTTACGAACGAGATATAAGAATTGTATGAAACTCTTATGGGTGTGGTACCATCATACAAAATAAATTATTACTCATAGTAAACGACATACGAAGGCTCAAGTAGCATCCAAGAATGGAGTACCGTTAAAAGTATATAATAAACTTTATACGTTCATATGTTTATCTTAAACTTCTACACGAGTTTTACTACAAGATAAACGGAGTTCGGTTAGAGAAACTTACGTATGAGGTATAAAAAATTGTATGAAACTCTTATGGGTGTGGTACCATCATACAAAATAAATTATTATGCATAGTAAACGACTTACGAAGGCCAATTATCAAGTAATAATGGAGTACCGTTAAAAGTGTATAATAAACTTCATACGTTAGTATGTTTATCTTAAACGTCTAAACGATTTATACTACAAGATAAACAGAGTTCAGTTTAAAACTTACGAACGAGATATAAGAAATTGTATGAAACTCTTATGGGTGTGGTACCATCATACAAAATAAACTATTATTCAAAGTAAACGACATACGAATGCTCAAGTAGCATGCAAGAATGAAGTACCTTAAAAAGTATATAATAAACTTTATACGTTCGTATGTTTATCTTAAACCTCTAAACGAGTTTTACTACAAGATAAACAGAGTTTAGTTAAAAACTTACGAACGAGATATAAGAATTGTATGAAACTCTTATGGGTGTGGTACCATCATACAAAATAAATTATTAATCATAGTAAACGACATACGAAGGCTCAAGTAGCATGCAAGAATGGAGTACCGTTAAAAGTATATAATAAACTTTATACATTCATATGTTTATCTTAAACTTCTAAACGAGTTTTACTACAAGATAAACGGAGTTCGGTTAGAGAAACTTACGTATGAGATATAAAAAATTGTATGAAACTCTTATGGGTGTGGTACCATCATACGAAATAAATTATTATGCGTAGTAAACAAAATACGAAGGCCAAGTATCTAGCAATAGTGGGGTACCATTAAAAGTGTATAATAAACTTCATACGTTCGAATGTTTATCTTATACTTCTAAACGAGTTTTACTACAAGATAAACAGAGTTCAGTTAAAAACTTACGAACGAGATATAAGAATTATATGAAACTCTTATGGGTGTGGTACCATCAAACAAAATAAATTATTACTCATAGTAAACGACATACGAAGGCTCAAGTAGCATGCAAGAATGGAGTACCGTTAAAAGTATATAATAAACTATATACGTTCATATGTTTATCTTATAC
Source organism: Chamaenerion angustifolium (assembly GCA_946814005.1). Classification (NCBI taxonomy): domain Eukaryota; kingdom Viridiplantae; phylum Streptophyta; class Magnoliopsida; order Myrtales; family Onagraceae; genus Chamaenerion; species Chamaenerion angustifolium. The sequence goes on from OX328273.1 coordinate 10,816,000, forward strand.
TTCTACACGAGTTTTACTACAAGATAAACGGAGTTCGGTTAGAGAAACTTACGTATGAGGTATAAAAATTTGTATGAAACTCTTATGGGTGTGGTACCATCATACAAAATAAATTATTATGCGTAGTAAACAAAATACGAAGGCCATGTATCAAGCAATAATGGAGTACCGTTAAAAGTGTATAATAAACTTCATACGTTAGTATGTTTATCTTAAACGTCTAAACGATTTATACTACAAGATAAACAGAGTTCAGTTTAAAACTTACGAACGAGATATAAGAAATTGTATGAAACTCTTATGGGTGTGGTACCATCATACAAAATAAACTATTATTCATAGTAAACGACATACGAATGCTCAAGTAGCATACAAGAATGGAGTACCTTTAAAAGTATATAATAAACTTTATACGTTTGTATGTTTATCTTAAACTTCTAAACGAGTTTTACTACAAGATAAACAGAGTTTAGTTAAAAACTTACGAACGAGATATAAGAATTGTATGAAACTCTTATGGGTGTGGTACCATCATACAAAATAAATTATTACTCATAGTAAACGACATACGAAGGCTCAAGTAGCATCCAAGAATGGAGTACCGTTAAAAGTATATAATAAACTTTATACGTTCATATGTTTATCTTAAACTTCTACACGAGTTTTACTACAAGATAAACGGAGTTCGGTTAGAGAAACTTACGTATGTGGTATAAAAAATTGTATGAAACTCTTATGGGTGTGGTACCATCATACGAAATAAATTATTATGCGTAGTAAACAAAATACGAAGGCCAAGTATCTAGCAATAGTGGGGTACCATTAAAAGTGTATAATAAACTTCATACGTTCGAATGTTTATCTTATACTTCTAAACGAGTTTTACTACAAGATAAACAGAGTTCAGTTAAAAACTTACGAACGAGATATAAGAATTGTATGAAACTCTTATGGGTGTGGTACCATCAAACAAAATAAATTATTACTCATAGTAAACGACATACGAAGGCTCAAGTAGCATGCAATAATGGAGTACCGTTAAAAGTATATAATAAACTATATACGTTCATATGTTTATCTTAAACTTCTACACGAGTTTTACTACAAGATAAACGGAGTTCGGTTAGAGAAACTTACGTATGAGGTATAAAAAATTGTATGAAAGTCTTATGGGTGTGGTACCATCATACAAAATAAACTATTATTCATAGTAAACGACATACGAATGCTCAAGTAGCATACAAGAATGGAGTACCTTTAAAAGTATATAATAAACTTTATACGTTTGTATGTTTATCTTAAACTTCTAAACGAGTTTTACTACAAGATAAACAGAGTTTAGTTAAAAACTTACGAACGAGATATAAGAATTGTATGAAACTCTTATGGGTGTGGTACCATCATACAAAATAAATTATTACTCATAGTAAACGACATACGAAGGCTCAAGTAGCATCCAAGAATAGAGTACCGTTAAAAGTATATAATAAACTATATACGTTCATATGTTTATCTTAAACTTCTACACGAGTTTTACTACAAGATAAACGGGGTTCGGTTAGAGAAACTTACGTATGAGGTATAAGAAATTGTATGAAACTCTTATGGGTGTGGTACCATCATACAAAATAAATTATTATGCGTAGTAAACGACATACGAAGGCCAAGTATCAAGCAATAATGGAGTACCGTTAAAAGTGTATAATAAACTTCATACGTTAGTATGTTTATCTTAAACGTCTAAACGATTTATACTACAAGATAAACAGAGTTCAGTTTAAAACTTACGAACGAGATATAAGAAATTGTATGAAACTCTTATGGGTGTGGTACCATCATACAAAATAAACTATTATTCATAGTTAACGACATACGAATGCTCAAGTAGCATGCAAGAATGAAGTACCTTAAAAAGTATATAATAAACTTTATACGTTCGTATGTTTATCTTAAACCTCTAAACGAGTTTTACTACAAGATAAACAGAGTTTAGTTAAAAACTTACGAACTAGATATAAGAATTGTATGAAACTCTTATGGGTGTGGTACCATCATACAAAATAAATTATTACTCATAGTAAACGACTTACGAAGGCTCAAGTAGCATGCAAGAATGGAGTACCGTTAAAAGTATATAATAAACTTTATACATTCATATGTTTATCTTAAACTTCTAAACGAGTTTTACTACAAGATAAACGGAGTTCGGTTAGAGAAACTTACGTATGAGATATAAAAAATTGTATGAAACTCTTATGGGTGTGGTACCATCATACGAAATAAATTATTATGCGTAGTAAACAAAATACGAAGGCCAAGTATCTAGCAATAGTGGGGTACCATTAAAAGTGTATAATAAACTTCATACGTTCGAATGTTTATCTTATACTTCTAAACGAGTTTTACTACATGATAAACAGAGTTCAGTTAAAAACTTACGAACGAGATATAAGAATTGTATGAAACTCTTATGGGTGTGGTACCATCAAACAAAATAAATTATTACTCATAGTAAACGACATACGAAGGCTCAAGTAGCATGCAAGAATGGAGTACCGTTAAAAGTATATAATAAACTATATACGTTCATATGTTTATCTTATACTTCTACACGAGTTTTACTACAAGATAAACGGAGTTCGGTTAGAGAAACTTACGTATGAGGTATAAAAATTTGTATGAAACTCTTATGGGTGTGGTACCATCATACAAAATAAATTATTATGCGTAGTAAACAAAATACGAAGGCCATGTATCAAGCAATAATGGAGTACCGTTAAAAGTGTATAATAAACTTCATACGTTAGTATGTTTATCTTAAACGTCTAAACGATTTATACTACAAGATAAACAGAGTTCAGTTTAAAACTTACGAACGAGATATAAGAAATTGTATGAAACTCTTATGGGTGTGGTACCATCATACAAAATAAACTATTATTCATAGTAAACGACATACGAATGCTCAAGTAGCATACAAGAATGGAGTACCTTTAAAAGTATATAATAAACTTTATACGTTTGTATGTTTATCTTAAACTTCTAAACGAGTTTTACTACAAGATAAACAGAGTTTAGTTAAAAACTTACGAACGAGATATAAGAATTGTATGAAACTCTTATGGGTGTGGTACCATCATACAAAATAAATTATTACTCATAGTAAACGACATACGAAGGCTCAAGTAGCATCCAAGAATGGAGTACCGTTAAAAGTATATAATAAACTTTATACGTTCATATGTTTATCTTAAACTTCTACACGAGTTTTACTACAAGATAAACGGAGTTCGGTTAGAGAAACTTACGTATGTGGTATAAAAAATTGTATGAAACTCTTATGGGTGTGGTACCATCATACAAAATAAATTATTATGCATAGTAAACGACATACGAAGGCCAAGTATCAAGCAATAATGGAGTACCGTTAAAAGTGTATAATAAACTTCATACGTTAATATGTTTATCTTAAACGTCTAAACGATTTATACTACAAGATAAACAGAGTTCAGTTTAAAACTTACGAACGAGATATAAGAAATTGTATGAAACTCTTATGGGTGTGGTACCATCATACAAAATAAACTATTATTCATAGTAAACGACATACGAATGCTCAAGTAGCATGCAAGAATGAAGTACCTTAAAAAGTATATAATAAACTTTATACGTTCGTATGTTTATCTTAAACCTCTAAACGAGTTTTACTACAAGATAAACAGAGTTTAGTTAAAAACTTACGAACGAGATATAAGAATTGTATGAAACTCTTATGGGTGTGGTACCATCATACAAAATAAATTATTACTCATAGTAAACGACATACGAAGGCTCAAGTAGCATGCAAGAATGGAGTACCGTTAAAAGTATATAATAAACTTTATACATTCATATGTTTATCTTAAACTTCTAAACGAGTTTTACTACAAGATAAACGGAGTTCGGTTAGAGAAACTTACGTATGAGATATAAAAAATTGTATGAAACTCTTATGGGTGTGGTACCATCATACGAAATAAATTATTATGCGTAGTAAACAAAATACGAAGGCCAAGTATCTAGCAATAGTGGGGTACCATTAAAAGTGTATAATAAACTTCATACGTTCGAATGTTTATCTTATACTTCTAAACGAGTTTTACTACAAGATAAACAGAGTTCAGTTAAAAACTTACGAACGAGATATAAGAATTGTATGAAACTCTTATGGGTGTGGTACCATCAAACAAAATAAATTATTACTCATAGTAAACGACATACGAAGGCTCAAGTAGCATGCAAGAATGGAGTACCGTTAAAAGTATATAATAAACTATATACGTTCATATGTTTATCTTAAACTTCTAAACGAGTTTTACTACAAGATAAACGGGGTTCGGTTAGAGAAACTTACGTATGAGGTATAACAAATTGTATGAAACTCTTATGGGTGTGGTACCATCATACAAAATAAATTATTATGCGTAGTAAACGACATACGAAGGCCAAGTATCAAGCAATAATGGAGTACCGTTAAAAGTGTATAATAAACTTCATACGTTAGTATGTTTATCTTAAACGTCTAAACGATTTATACTACAAGATAAACAGAGTTCAGTTTAAAACTTACGAACGAGATATAAGCAATTGTATGAAACTCTTATGGGTGTGGTACCATCATACAAAATAAACTATTATTCATAGTAAACGACATACGAATGCTCAAGTAACATGCAAGAATGAAGTACCTTAAAAAGTATATAATAAACTTTATACGTTCGTATGTTTATCTTAAACCTCTAAACGAGTTTTACTACAAGATAAACAGAGTTTAGTTAAAAACTTACGAACTAGATATAAGAATTGTATGAAACTCTTATGGGTGTGGTACCATCATACAAAATAAATTATTACTCATAGTAAACAACATACGAAGGCTCAAGTAGCATGCAAGAATGGAGTACCGTTAAATGTATATAATAAACTTTATACATTCATATGTTTATCTTAAACTTCTAAACGAGTTTTACTACAAGATAAACGGAGTTCGGTTAGAGAAACTTACGTATGAGATATAAAAAATTGTATGAAACTCTTATGGGTGTGGTACCATCATACGAAATAAATTATTATGCGTAGTAAACAAAATACGAAGGCCAAGTATCTAGCAATAGTGGGGTACCATTAAAAGTGTATAATAAACTTCATACGTTCGAATGTTTATCTTATACTTCTAAACGAGTTTTACTACAAGATAAACAGAGTTCAGTTAAAAACTTACGAACGAGATATAAGAATTGTATGAAACTCTTATGGGTGTGGTACCATCAAACAAAATAAATTATTACTCATAGTAAACGACATACGAAGGCTCAAGTAGCATGCAAGAATGGAGTACCGTTAAAAGTATATAATAAACTATATACGTTCATATGTTTATCTTAAACTTCTAAACGAGTTTTACTACAAGATAAACGGGGTTCGGTTAGAGAAACTTACGTATGAGGTATAACAAATTGTATGAAACTCTTATGGGTGTGGTACCATCATACAAAATAAATTATTATGCGTAGTAAACGACATACGAAGGCCAAGTATCAAGCAATAATGGAGTACCGTTAAAAGTGTATAATAAACTTCATACGTTAGTATGTTTATCTTAAACGTCTAAACGATTTATACTACAAGATAAACAGAGTTCAGTTTAAAACTTACGAACGAGATATAAGCAATTGTATGAAACTCTTATGGGTGTGGTACCATCATACAAAATAAACTATTATTCATAGTAAACGACATACGAATGCTCAAGTAACATGCAAGAATAGAGTACCGTTAAAAGTATATAATAAACTATATACGTTCATATGTTTATCTTAAACTTCTACACGAGTTTTACTACAAGATAAACGGGGTTCGGTTAGAGAAACTTACGTATGAGGTATAAGAAATTGTATGAAACTCTTATGGGTGTGGTACCATCATACAAAATAAATTATTATGCGTAGTAAACAAAATACGAAGGGCAAGTATCAAGCAATAATGGAGTACCGTTAAAAGTGTATAATAAACTTCATACGTTAGTATGTTTATCTTAAACGTCTAAACGATTTATACTACAAGATAAACAGAGTTCAGTTTAAAACTTACGAACGAGATATAAGAAATTGTATGAAACTCTTATGGGTGTGGTACCATCATACAAAATAAACTATTATTCATAGTTAACGACATACGAATGCTCAAGTAGCATGCAAGAATGAAGTACCTTAAAAAGTATATAATAAACTTTATACGTTCGTATGTTTATCTTAAACCTCTAAACGAGTTTTACTACAAGATAAACAGAGTTTAGTTAAAAACTTACGAACTAGATATAAGAATTGTATGAAACTCTTATGGGTGTGGTACCATCATACAAAATAAATTATTACTCATAGTAAACGACTTACGAAGGCTCAAGTAGCATGCAAGAATGGAGTACCGTTAAAAGTATATAATAAACTTTATACATTCATATGTTTATCTTAAACTTCTAAACGAGTTTTACTACAAGATAAACGGAGTTCGGTTAGAGAAACTTACGTATGAGATATAAAAAATTGTATGAAACTCTTATGGGTGTGGTACCATCATACGAAATAAATTATTATGCGTAGTAAACAAAATACGAAGGCCAAGTATCTAGCAATAGTGGGGTACCATTAAAAGTGTATAATAAACTTCATACGTTCGAATGTTTATCTTATACTTCTAAACGAGTTTTACTACATGATAAACAGAGTTCAGTTAAAAACTTACGAACGAGATATAAGAATTGTATGAAACTCTTATGGGTGTGGTACCATCAAACAAAATAAATTATTACTCATAGTAAACGACATACGAAGGCTCAAGTAGCATGCAAGAATGGAGTACCGTTAAAAGTATATAATAAACTATATACGTTCATATGTTTATCTTATACTTCTACACGAGTTTTACTACAAGATAAACGGAGTTCGGTTAGAGAAACTTACGTATGAGGTATAAAAATTTGTATGAAACTCTTATGGGTGTGGTACCATCATACAAAATAAATTATTATGCGTAGTAAACAAAATACGAAGGCCATGTATCAAGCAATAATGGAGTACCGTTAAAAGTGTATAATAAACTTCATACGTTAGTATGTTTATCTTAAACGTCTAAACGATTTATACTACAAGATAAACAGAGTTCAGTTTAAAACTTACGAACGAGATATAAGAAATTGTATGAAACTCTTATGGGTGTGGTACCATCATACAAAATAAACTATTATTCATAGTAAACGACATACGAATGCTCAAGTAGCATACAAGAATGGAGTACCTTTAAAAGTATATAATAAACTTTATACGTTTGTATGTTTATCTTAAACTTCTAAACGAGTTTTACTACAAGATAAACAGAGTTTAGTTAAAAACTTACGAACGAGATATAAGAATTGTATGAAACTCTTATGGGTGTGGTACCATCATACAAAATAAATTATTACTCATAGTAAACGACATACGAAGGCTCAAGTAGCATCCAAGAATGGAGTACCGTTAAAAGTATATAATAAACTTTATACGTTCATATGTTTATCTTAAACTTCTACACGAGTTTTACTACAAGATAAACGGAGTTCGGTTAGAGAAACTTACGTATGTGGTATAAAAAATTGTATGAAACTCTTATGGGTGTGGTACCATCATACAAAATAAATTATTATGCATAGTAAACGACATACGAAGGCCAAGTATCAAGCAATAATGGAGTACCGTTAAAAGTGTATAATAAACTTCATACGTTAATATGTTTATCTTAAACGTCTAAACGATTTATACTACAAGATAAACAGAGTTCAGTTTAAAACTTACGAACGAGATATAAGAAATTGTATGAAACTCTTATGGGTGTGGTACCATCATACAAAATAAACTATTATTCATAGTAAACGACATACGAATGCTCAAGTAGCATGCAAGAATGAAGTACCTTAAAAAGTATATAATAAACTTTATACGTTCGTATGTTTATCTTAAACCTCTAAACGAGTTTTACTACAAGATAAACAGAGTTTAGTTAAAAACTTACGAACGAGATATAAGAATTGTATGAAACTCTTATGGGTGTGGTACCATCATACAAAATAAATTATTACTCATAGTAAACGACATACGAAGGCTCAAGTAGCATGCAAGAATGGAGTACCGTTAAAAGTATATAATAAACTTTATACATTCATATGTTTATCTTAAACTTCTAAACGAGTTTTACTACAAGATAAACGGAGTTCGGTTAGAGAAACTTACGTATGAGATATAAAAAATTGTATGAAACTCTTATGGGTGTGGTACCATCATACGAAATAAATTATTATGCGTAGTAAACAAAATACGAAGGCCAAGTATCTAGCAATAGTGGGGTACCATTAAAAGTGTATAATAAACTTCATACGTTCGAATGTTTATCTTATACTTCTAAACGAGTTTTACTACAAGATAAACAGAGTTCAGTTAAAAACTTACGAACGAGATATAAGAATTGTATGAAACTCTTATGGGTGTGGTACCATCATACAAAATAAATTATTATGCGTAGTAAACAAAATACGAAGGCCATGTATCAAGCAATAATGGAGTACCGTTAAAAGTGTATAATAAACTTCATACGTTAGTATGTTTATCTTAAACGTCTAAACGATTTATACTACAAGATAAACAGAGTTCAGTTTAAAACTTACGAACGAGATATAAGAAATTGTATGAAACTCTTATGGGTGTGGTACCATCATACAAAATAAACTATTATTCATAGTAAACGACATACGAATGCTCAAGTAGCATACAAGAATGGAGTACCTTTAAAAGTATATAATAAACTTTATACGTTTGTATGTTTATCTTAAACTTCTAAACGAGTTTTACTACAAGATAAACAGAGTTTAGTTAAAAACTTACGAACGAGATATAAGAATTGTATGAAACTCTTATGGGTGTGGTATCATCATACAAAATAAATTATTACTCATAGTAAACGACATACGAAGGCTCAAGTAGCATCCAAGAATGGAGTACCGTTAAAAGTATATAATAAACTATATACGTTCATATGTTTATCTTAAACTTCTACACGAGTTTTACTACAAGATAAACGGGGTTCGGTTAGAGAAACTTACGTATGAGGTATAACAAATTGTATGAAACTCTTATGGGTGTGGTACCATCATACAAAATAAATTATTATGCGTAGTAAACAAAATACGAAGGCCATGTATCAAGCAATAATGGAGTACCGTTAAACGTGTATAATAAACTTCATACGTTAGTATGTTTATCTTAAACGTTTAAACGATTTATACTACAAGATAAACAGAGTTCAGTTTAAAACTTACGAACGAGATATAAGAAATTGTATGAAACTCTTATGGGTGTGGTACCATCATACAAAATAAACTATTATTCAAAGTAAACGACATACGAATGCTCAAGTAGCATGCAAGAATGAAGTACCTTAAAAAGTATATAATAAACTTTATACGTTCGTATGTTTATCTTAAACCTCTAAACGAGTTTTACTACAAGATAAACAGAGTTTAGTTAAAAACTTACGAACGAGATATAAGAATTGTATGAAACTCTTATGGGTGTGGTACCATCATACAAAATAAATTATTATGCGTAGTAAACAAAATACGAAGGCCATGTATCAAGCAATAATGGAGTACCGTTAAAAGTGTATAATAAACTTCATACGTTAGTATGTTTATCTTAAACGTCTAAACGATTTATACTACAAGATAAACAGAGTTCAGTTTAAAACTTACGAACGAGATATAAGAAATTGTATGAAACTCTTATGGGTGTGGTACCATCATACAAAATAAACTATTATTCATAGTAAACGACATACGAATGCTCAAGTAGCATACAAGAATGGAGTACCTTTAAAAGTATATAATAAACTTTATACGTTTGTATGTTTATCTTAAACTTCTAAACGAGTTTTACTACAAGATAAACAGAGTTTAGTTAAAAACTTACGAACGAGATATAAGAATTGTATGAAACTCTTATGGGTGTGGTATCATCATACAAAATAAATTATTACTCATAGTAAACGACATACGAAGGCTCAAGTAGCATCCAAGAATGGAGTACCGTTAAAAGTATATAATAAACTATATACGTTCATATGTTTATCTTAAACTTCTACACGAGTTTTACTACAAGATAAACGGGGTTCGGTTAGAGAAACTTACGTATGAGGTATAACAAATTGTATGAAACTCTTATGGGTGTGGTACCATCATACAAAATAAATTATTATGCGTAGTAAACGACATACGAAGGCCAAGTATCAAGCAATAATGGAGTACCGTTAAAAGTGTATAATAAACTTCATACGTTAGTATGTTTATCTTAAACGTTTAAACGATTTATACTACAAGATAAACAGAGTTCAGTTTAAAACTTACGAACGAGATATAAGAAATTGTATGAAACTCTTATGGGTGTGGTACCATCATACAAAATAAACTATTATTCAAAGTAAACGACATACGAATGCTCAAGTAGCATGCAAGAATGAAGTACCTTAAAAAGTATATAATAAACTTTATACGTTCGTATGTTTATCTTAAACCTCTAAACGAGTTTTACTACAAGATAAACAGAGTTTAGTTAAAAACTTACGAACTAGATATAAGAATTGTATGAAACTCTTATGGGTGTGGTACCATCATACAAAATAAATTATTACTCATAGTAAACGACTTACGAAGGCTCAAGTAGCATGCAAGAATGGAGTACCGTTAAAAGTATATAATAAACTTTATACATTCATATGTTTATCTTAAACTTCTAAACGAGTTTTACTACAAGATAAACGGAGTTCAGTTAAAAACTTACGAATGAGATATAAAAAATTGTATGAAACTCTTATGGGTGTGGTACCATCATACGAAATAAATTATTATGCGTAGTAAACAAAATACGAAGGCCAAGTATCTAGCAATAGTGGGGTACCATTAAAAGTGTATAATAAACTTCATATGTTCGAATGTTTATCTTATACTTCTAAACGAGTTTTACTACAAGATAAACAGAGTTCAGTTAAAAACTTACGAACGAGATATAAGAATTGTATGAAACTCTTATGGGTGTGGTACCATCAAACAAAATAAATTATTACTCATAGTAAACGACATACGAAGGCTCAAGTAGCATGCAAGAATGGAGTACCGTTAAAAGTATATAATAAACTATATACGTTCATATGTTTATCTTATACTTCTACACGAGTTTTACTACAAGATAAACGGAGTTCGGTTAGAGAAACTTACGTATGAGGTATAAAAAATTGTATGAAACTCTTATGGGTGTGGTACCATCATACAAAATAAATTATTATGCGTAGTAAACAAAATACGAAGGCCATGTATCAAGCAATAATGGAGTACCGTTAAAAGTGTATAATAAACTTCATACGTTAGTATGTTTATCTTAAACGTCTAAACGATTTATACTACAAGATAAACAGAGTTCAGTTTAAAACGTACGAACGAGATATAAGAAATTGTATGAAACTCTTATGGGTGTGGTACCATCATACAAAATAAACTATTATTCATAGTAAACGACATACGAATGCTCAAGTAGCATACAAGAATGGAGTACCTTTAAAAGTGTATAATAAACTTCATACGTTCGAATGTTTATCTTATACTTCTAAACGAGTTTTACTACAAGATAAACAGAGTTCAGTTAAAAACTTACGAACGAGATATAAGAATTGTATGAAACTCTTATGGGTGTGGTACCATCAAACAAAATAAATTATTACTCATAGTAAACGACATACGAAGGCTCAAGTAGCATGCAAGAATGGAGTACCGTTAAAAGTATATAATAAACTATATACGTTCATATGTTTATCTTATACTTCTACACGAGTTTTACTACAAGATAAACGGAGTTCGGTTAGAGAAACTTACGTATGAGGTATAAAAAATTGTATGAAACTCTTATGGGTGTGGTACCATCATACAAAATAAATTATTATGCGTAGTAAACAAAATACGAAGGCCATGTATCAAGCAATAATGGAGTACCGTTAAAAGTGTATAATAAACTTCATACGTTAGTATGTTTATCTTAAACGTCTAAACGATATATACTACAAGATAAACAGAGTTCAGTTTAAAACTTACGAACGAGATATAAGAAATTGTATGAAACTCTTATGGGTGTGGTACCATCATACAAAATAAACTATTATTCATAGTAAACGACATACGAATGCTCAAGTAGCATGCAAGAATGAAGTACCTTAAAAAGTATATAATAAACTTTATACGTTCGTATGTTTATCTTAAACCTCTAAACGAGTTTTACTACAAGATAAACAGAGTTTAGTTAAAAACTTACGAACGAGATATAAGAATTGTATGAAACTCTTATGGGTGTGGTACCATCATACAAAATAAATTATTACTCATAGTAAACGACATACGAAGGCTCAAGTAGCATGCAAGAATGGAGTACCGTTAAAAGTATATAATAAACTTTATACATTCATATGTTTATCTTAAACTTCTAAACGAGTTTTACTACAAGATAAACGGAGTTCGGTTAGAGAAACTTACGTATGAGATATAAAAAATTGTATGAAACTCTTATGGGTGTGGTACCATCATACGAAATAAATTATTATGCGTAGTAAACAAAATACGAAGGCCAAGTATCTAGCAATAGTGGGGTACCATTAAAAGTGTATAATAAACTTCATACGTTCGAATGTTTATCTTATACTTCTAAACGAGTTTTACTACAAGATAAACAGAGTTCAGTTAAAAACTTACGAACGAGATATAAGAATTGTATGAAACTCTTATGGGTGTGGTACCATCAAACAAAATAAATTATTACTCATAGTAAACGACATACGAAGGCTCAAGTAGCATGCAAGAATGGAGTACCGTTAAAAGTATATAATAAACTATATACGTTCATATGTTTATCTTAAACTTCTAAACGAGTTTTACTACAAGATAAACGGGGTTCGGTTAGAGAAACTTACGTATGAGGTATAACAAATTGTATGAAACTCTTATGCGTGTGGTACCATCATACAAAATAAATTATTATGCGTAGTAAACGACATACGAAGGCCATGTATCAAGCAATAATGGAGTACCGTTAAAAGTGTATAATAAACTTCATACGTTAGTATGTTTATCTTAAACGTCTAAACGATTTATACTACAAGATAAACAGAGTTCAGTTTAAAACGTACGAACGAGATATAAGAAATTGTATGAAACTCTTATGGGTGTGGTACCATCATACAAAATAAACTATTATTCATAGTAAACGACATACGAATGCTCAAGTAGCATACAAGAATGGAGTACCTTTAAAAGTATATAATAAACTTTATACGTTTGTATGTTTATCTTAAACTTCTAAACGAGTTTTACTACAAGATAAACAGAGTTTAGTTAAAAACTTACGAACGAGATATAAGAATTGTATGAAACTCTTATGGGTGTGGTACCATCATACAAAATAAATTATTACTCATAGTAAACGACATACGAAGGCTCAAGTAGCATCCAAGAATGGAGTACCGTTAAAAGTATATAATAAACTTTATACGTTCATATGTTTATCTTAAACTTCTACACGAGTTTTACTACAAGATAAACGGAGTTCGGTTAGAGAAACTTACGTATGAGGTATAAAAAATTGTATGAAACTCTTATGGGTGTGGTACCATCATACAAAATAAATTATTATGCATAGTAAACGACATACGAAGGCCAAGTATCAAGCAATAATGGAGTACCGTTAAAAGTGTATAATAAACTTCATACGTTAGTATGTTTATCTTAAACGTCTAAACGATTTATACTACAAGATAAACTGAGTTCAGTTTAAAACTTACGAACGAGATATAAGAAATTGTATGAAACTCTTATGGGTGTGGTACCATCATACAAAATAAACTATTATTCATAGTAAACGACATACGAATGCTCAAGTAGCATGCAAGAATGAAGTACCTTAAAAAGTATATAATAAACTTTATACGTTCGTATGTTTATCTTAAACCTCTAAACGAGTTTTACTACAAGATAAACAGAGTTTAGTTAAAAACTTACGAACGAGATATAAGAATTGTATGAAACTCTTATGGGTGTGGTACCATCATACAAAATAAATTATTACTCATAGTAAACGACATACGAAGGCTCAAGTAGCATGCAAGAATGGAGTACCGTTAAAAGTATATAATAAACTTTATACATTCATATGTTTATCTTAAACTTCTAAACGAGTTTTACTACAAGATAAACGGAGTTCGGTTAGAGAAACTTACGTATGAGATATAAAAAATTGTATGAAACTCTTATGGGTGTGGTACTATCATACGAAATAAATTATTATGCGTAGTAAACAAAATACGAAGGCCAAGTATCTAGCAATAGTGGGGTACCATTAAAAGTGTATAATAAACTTCATACGTTCGAATGTTTATCTTATACTTCTAAACGAGTTTTACTACAAGATAAACAGAGTTCAGTTAAAAACTTACGAACGAGATATAAGAATTGTATGAAACTCTTATGGGTGTGGTACCATCAAACAAAATAAATTATTACTCATAGTAAACGACATACGAAGGCTCAAGTAGCATGCAAGAATGGAGTACCGTTAAAAGTATATAATAAACTATATACGTTCATATGTTTATCTTAAACTTCTAAACGAGTTTTACTACAAGATAAACGGGGTTCGGTTAGAGAAACTTACGTATGAGGTATAACAAATTGTATGAAACTCTTATGCGTGTGGTACCATCATACAAAATAAATTATTATGCGTAGTAAACGACATACGAAGGCCATGTATCAAGCAATAATGGAGTACCGTTAAAAGTGTATAATAAACTTCATACGTTAGTATGTTTATCTTAAACGTCTAAACGATATATACTACAAGATAAACAGAGTTCAGTTTAAAACGTACGAACGAGATATAAGAAATTGTATGAAACTCTTATGGGTGTGGTACCATCATACAAAATAAACTATTATTCATAGTAAACGACATACGAATGCTCAAGTAGCATACAAGAATGGAGTACCTTTAAAAGTATATAATAAACTTTATACGTTTGTATGTTTATCTTAAACTTCTAAACGAGTTTTACTACAAGATAAACAGAGTTTAGTTAAAAACTTACGAACGAGATATAAGAATTGTATGAAACTCTTATGGGTGTGGTACCATCATACAAAATAAATTATTACTCATAGTAAACGACATACGAAGGCTCAAGTAGCATCCAAGAATGGAGTACCGTTAAAAGTATATAATAAACTTTATACGTTCATATGTTTATCTTAAACTTCTACACGAGTTTTACTACAAGATAAACGGAGTTCGGTTAGAGAAACTTACGTATGAGGTATAAAAAATTGTATGAAACTCTTATGGGTGTGGTACCATCATACAAAATAAATTATTATGCATAGTAAACGACATACGAAGGCCAAGTATCAAGCAATAATGGAGTACCGTTAAAAGTGTATAATAAACTTCATACGTTAGTATGTTTATCTTAAACGTCTAAACGATTTATACTACAAGATAAACAGAGTTCAGTTTAAAACTTACGAACGAGATATAAGAAATTGTATGAAACTCTTATGGGTTTGGTACCATCATACAAAATAAACTATTATTCATAGTAAACGACATACGAATGCTCAAGTAGCATGCAAGAATGAAGTACCTTAAAAAGTATATAATAAACTTTATACGTTCGTATGTTTATCTTAAACCTCTAAACGAGTTTTACTACAAGATAAACAGAGTTTAGTTAAAAACTTACGAACGAGATATAAGAATTGTATGAAACTCTTATGGGTGTGGTACCATCATACAAAATAAATTATTACTCATAGTAAACGACATACGAAGGCTCAAGTAGCATGCAAGAATGGAGTACCGTTAAAAGTATATAATAAACTTTATACATTCATATGTTTATCTTAAACTTCTAAACGAGTTTTACTACAAGATAAACGGAGTTCGGTTAGAGAAACTTACGTATGAGATATAAAAAATTGTATGAAACTCTTATGGGTGTGGTACCATCATACGAAATAAATTATTATGCGTAGTAAACAAAATACGAAGGCCAAGTATCTAGCAATAGTGGGGTACCATTAAAAGTGTATAATAAACTTCATACGTTCGAATGTTTATCTTATACTTCTAAACGAGTTTTACTACAAGATAAACAGAGTTCAGTTAAAAACTTACGAACGAGATATAAGAATTGTATGAAACTCTTATGGGTGTGGTACCATCAAACAAAATAAATTATTACTCATAGTAAACGACATACGAAGGCTCAAGTAGCA
Organism: Chamaenerion angustifolium; assembly: GCA_946814005.1. Classification (NCBI taxonomy): domain Eukaryota; kingdom Viridiplantae; phylum Streptophyta; class Magnoliopsida; order Myrtales; family Onagraceae; genus Chamaenerion; species Chamaenerion angustifolium. The sequence goes on from OX328273.1 coordinate 10,832,423, forward strand.
TGCAAGAATGGAGTACCGTTAAAAGTATATAATAAACTATATACGTTCATATGTTTATCTTAAACTTCTAAACGAGTTTTACTACAAGATAAACGGGGTTCGGTTAGAGAAACTTACGTATGAGGTATAACAAATTGTATGAAACTCTTATGCGTGTGGTACCATCATACAAAATAAATTATTATGCGTAGTAAACGACATACGAAGGCCATGTATCAAGCAATAATGGAGTACCGTTAAAAGTGTATAATAAACTTCATACGTTAGTATGTTTATCTTAAACGTCTAAACGATATATACTACAAGATAAACAGAGTTCAGTTTAAAACGTACGAACGAGATATAAGAAATTGTATGAAACTCTTATGGGTGTGGTACCATCATACAAAATAAACTATTATTCATAGTAAACGACATACGAATGCTCAAGTAGCATACAAGAATGGAGTACCTTTAAAAGTATATAATAAACTTTATACGTTTGTATGTTTATCTTAAACTTCTAAACGAGTTTTACTACAAGATAAACAGAGTTTAGTTAAAAACTTACGAACGAGATATAAGAATTGTATGAAACTCTTATGGGTGTGGTACCATCATACAAAATAAATTATTACTCATAGTAAACGACATACGAAGGCTCAAGTAGCATCCAAGAATGGAGTACCGTTAAAAGTATATAATAAACTTTATACGTTCATATGTTTATCTTAAACTTCTACACGAGTTTTACTACAAGATAAACGGAGTTCGGTTAGAGAAACTTACGTATGAGGTATAAAAAATTGTATGAAACTCTTATGGGTGTGGTACCATCATACAAAATAAATTATTATGCATAGTAAACGACATACGAAGGCCAAGTATCAAGCAATAATGGAGTACCGTTAAAAGTGTATAATAAACTTCATACGTTAGTATGTTTATCTTAAACGTCTAAACGATTTATACTACAAGATAAACAGAGTTCAGTTTAAAACTTACGAACGAGATATAAGAAATTGTATGAAACTCTTATGGGTGTGGTACCATCATACAAAATAAACTATTATTCATAGTAAACGACATACGAATGCTCAAGTAGCATGCAAGAATGAAGTACCTTAAAAAGTATATAATAAACTTTATACGTTCGTATGTTTATCTTAAACCTCTAAACGAGTTTTACTACAAGATAAACAGAGTTTAGTTAAAAACTTACGAACGAGATATAAGAATTGTATGAAACTCTTATGGGTGTGGTACCATCATACAAAATAAATTATTACTCATAGTAAACGACATACGAAGGCTCAAGTAGCATGCAAGAATGGAGTACCGTTAAAAGTATATAATAAACTTTATACATTCATATGTTTATCTTAAACTTCTAAACGAGTTTTACTACAAGATAAACGGAGTTCGGTTAGAGAAACTTACGTATGAGATATAAAAAATTGTATGAAACTCTTATGGGTGTGGTACCATCATACGAAATAAATTATTATGCGTAGTAAACAAAATACGAAGGCCAAGTATCTAGCAATAGTGGGGTACCATTAAAAGTGTATAATAAACTTCATACGTTCGAATGTTTATCTTATACTTCTAAACGAGTTTTACTACAAGATAAACAGAGTTCAGTTAAAAACTTACGAACGAGATATAAGAATTGTATGAAACTCTTATGGGTGTGGTACCATCAAACAAAATAAATTATTACTCATAGTAAACGACATACGAAGGCTCAAGTAGCATGCAAGAATGGAGTACCGTTAAAAGTATATAATAAACTATATACGTTCATATGTTTATCTTATACTTCTACACGAGTTTTACTACAAGATAAACGGAGTTCGGTTAGAGAAACTTACGTATGAGGTATAAAAAATTGTATGAAACTCTTATGGGTGTGGTACCATCATACAAAATAAATTATTATGCGTAGTAAACAAAATACGAAGGCCATGTATCAAGCAATAATGGAGTACCGTTAAAAGTGTATAATAAACTTCATACGTTAGTATGTTTATCTTAAACGTCTAAACGATTTATACTACAAGATAAACAGAGTTCAGTTTAAAACTTACGAACGAGATATAAGAAATTGTATGAAACTCTTATGGGTGTGGTACCATCATACAAAATAAACTATTATTCATAGTAAACGACATACGAATGCTCAAGTAGCATACAAGAATGGAGTACCTTTAAAAGTATATAATAAACTTTATACGTTTGTATGTTTATCTTAAACTTCTAAACGAGTTTTACAACAAGATAAACAGAGTTTAGTTAAAAACTTACGAACGAGATATAAGAATTGTATGAAACTCTTATGGGTGTGGTACCATCATACAAAATAAATTATTACTCATAGTAAACGACATACGAAGGCTCAAGTAGCATCCAAGAATGGAGTACCGTTAAAAGTATATAATAAACTTTATACGTTCATATGTTTATCTTAAACTTCTACACGAGTTTTACTACAAGATAAACGGAGTTCGGTTAGAGAAACTTACGTATGAGGTATAAAAAATTGTATGAAACTCTTATGGGTGTGGTACCATCATACAAAATAAATTATTATGCATAGTAAACGACTTACGAAGGCCAATTATCAAGTAATAATGGAGTACCGTTAAAAGTGTATAATAAACTTCATACGTTAGTATGTTTATCTTAAACGTCTAAACGATTTATACTACAAGATAAACAGAGTTCAGTTTAAAACTTACGAACGAGATATAAGAAATTGTATGAAACTCTTATGGGTGTGGTACCATCATACAAAATAAACTATTATTCAAAGTAAACGACATACGAATGCTCAAGTAGCATGCAAGAATGAAGTACCTTAAAAAGTATATAATAAACTTTATACGTTCGTATGTTTATCTTAAACCTCTAAACGAGTTTTACTACAAGATAAACAGAGTTTAGTTAAAAACTTACGAACGAGATATAAGAATTGTATGAAACTCTTATGGGTGTGGTACCATCATACAAAATAAATTATTAATCATAGTAAACGACATACGAAGGCTCAAGTAGCATGCAAGAATGGAGTACCGTTAAAAGTATATAATAAACTTTATACATTCATATGTTTATCTTAAACTTCTAAACGAGTTTTACTACAAGATAAACGGAGTTCGGTTAGAGAAACTTACGTATGAGATATAAAAAATTGTATGAAACTCTTATGGGTGTGGTACCATCATACGAAATAAATTATTATGCGTAGTAAACAAAATACGAAGGCCAAGTATCTAGCAATAGTGGGGTACCATTAAAAGTGTATAATAAACTTCATACGTTCGAATGTTTATCTTATACTTCTAAACGAGTTTTACTACAAGATAAACAGAGTTCAGTTAAAAACTTACGAACGAGATATAAGAATTATATGAAACTCTTATGGGTGTGGTACCATCAAACAAAATAAATTATTACTCATAGTAAACGACATACGAAGGCTCAAGTAGCATGCAAGAATGGAGTACCGTTAAAAGTATATAATAAACTATATACGTTCATATGTTTATCTTATACTTCTACACGAGTTTTACTACAAGATAAACGGAGTTCGGTTAGAGAAACTTACGTATGAGGTATAAAAATTTGTATGAAACTCTTATGGGTGTGGTACCATCATACAAAATAAATTATTATGCGTAGTAAACAAAATACGAAGGCCATGTATCAAGCAATAATGGAGTACCGTTAAAAGTGTATAATAAACTTCATACGTTAGTATGTTTATCTTAAACGTCTAAACGATTTATACTACAAGATAAACAGAGTTCAGTTTAAAACTTACGAACGAGATATAAGAAATTGTATGAAACTCTTATGGGTGTGGTACCATCATACAAAATAAACTATTATTCATAGTAAACGACATACGAATGCTCAAGTAGCATACAAGAATGGAGTACCTTTAAAAGTATATAATAAACTTTATACGTTCATATGTTTATCTTATACTTCTACACGAGTTTTACTACAAGATAAACGGAGTTCGGTTAGAGAAACTTACGTATGAGGTATAAAAAATTGTATGAAACTCTTATGGGTGTGGTACCATCATACAAAATAAATTATTATGCGTAGTAAACAAAATACGAAGGCCATGTATCAAGCAATAATGGAGTACCGTTAAAAGTGTATAATAAACTTCATACGTTAGTATGTTTATCTTAAACGTCTAAACGATTTATACTACAAGATAAACAGAGTTCAGTTTAAAACTTACGAACGAGATATAAGAAATTGTATGAAACTCTTATGGGTGTGGTACCATCATACAAAATAAACTATTATTCATAGTAAACGACATACGAATGCTCAAGTAGCATACAAGAATGGAGTACCTTTAAAAGTATATAATAAACTTTATACGTTTGTATGTTTATCTTAAACTTCTAAACGAGTTTTACAACAAGATAAACAGAGTTTAGTTAAAAACTTACGAACGAGATATAAGAATTGTATGAAACTCTTATGGGTGTGGTACCATCATACAAAATAAATTATTACTCATAGTAAACGACATACGAAGGCTCAAGTAGCATCCAAGAATGGAGTACCGTTAAAAGTATATAATAAACTTTATACGTTCATATGTTTATCTTAAACTTCTACACGAGTTTTACTACAAGATAAACGGAGTTCGGTTAGAGAAACTTACGTATGAGGTATAAAAAATTGTATGAAACTCTTATGGGTGTGGTACCATCATACAAAATAAATTATTATGCATAGTAAACGACTTACGAAGGCCAATTATCAAGTAATAATGGAGTACCGTTAAAAGTGTATAATAAACTTCATACGTTAGTATGTTTATCTTAAACGTCTAAACGATTTATACTACAAGATAAACAGAGTTCAGTTTAAAACTTACGAACGAGATATAAGAAATTGTATGAAACTCTTATGGGTGTGGTACCATCATACAAAATAAACTATTATTCAAAGTAAACGACATACGAATGCTCAAGTAGCATGCAAGAATGAAGTACCTTAAAAAGTATATAATAAACTTTATACGTTCGTATGTTTATCTTAAACCTCTAAACGAGTTTTACTACAAGATAAACAGAGTTTAGTTAAAAACTTACGAACGAGATATAAGAATTGTATGAAACTCTTATGGGTGTGGTACCATCATACAAAATAAATTATTAATCATAGTAAACGACATACGAAGGCTCAAGTAGCATGCAAGAATGGAGTACCGTTAAAAGTATATAATAAACTTTATACATTCATATGTTTATCTTAAACTTCTAAACGAGTTTTACTACAAGATAAACGGAGTTCGGTTAGAGAAACTTACGTATGAGATATAAAAAATTGTATGAAACTCTTATGGGTGTGGTACCATCATACGAAATAAATTATTATGCGTAGTAAACAAAATACGAAGGCCAAGTATCTAGCAATAGTGGGGTACCATTAAAAGTGTATAATAAACTTCATACGTTCGAATGTTTATCTTATACTTCTAAACGAGTTTTACTACAAGATAAACAGAGTTCAGTTAAAAACTTACGAACGAGATATAAGAATTATATGAAACTCTTATGGGTGTGGTACCATCAAACAAAATAAATTATTACTCATAGTAAACGACATACGAAGGCTCAAGTAGCATGCAAGAATGGAGTACCGTTAAAAGTATATAATAAACTATATACGTTCATATGTTTATCTTATACTTCTACACGAGTTTTACTACAAGATAAACGGAGTTCGGTTAGAGAAACTTACGTATGAGGTATAAAAATTTGTATGAAACTCTTATGGGTGTGGTACCATCATACAAAATAAATTATTATGCGTAGTAAACAAAATACGAAGGCCATGTATCAAGCAATAATGGAGTACCGTTAAAAGTGTATAATAAACTTCATACGTTAGTATGTTTATCTTAAACGTCTAAACGATTTATACTACAAGATAAACAGAGTTCAGTTTAAAACTTACGAACGAGATATAAGAAATTGTATGAAACTCTTATGGGTGTGGTACCATCATACAAAATAAACTATTATTCATAGTAAACGACATACGAATGCTCAAGTAGCATACAAGAATGGAGTACCTTTAAAAGTATATAATAAACTTTATACGTTTGTATGTTTATCTTAAACTTCTAAACGAGTTTTACTACAAGATAAACAGAGTTTAGTTAAAAACTTACGAACGAGATATAAGAATTGTATGAAACTCTTATGGGTGTGGTACCATCATACAAAATAAATTATTACTCATAGTAAACGACATACGAAGGCTCAAGTAGCATCCAAGAATGGAGTACCGTTAAAAGTATATAATAAACTTTATACGTTCATATGTTTATCTTAAACTTCTACACGAGTTTTACTACAAGATAAACGGAGTTCGGTTAGAGAAACTTACGTATGTGGTATAAAAAATTGTATGAAACTCTTATGGGTGTGGTACCATCATACGAAATAAATTATTATGCGTAGTAAACAAAATACGAAGGCCAAGTATCTAGCAATAGTGGGGTACCATTAAAAGTGTATAATAAACTTCATACGTTCGAATGTTTATCTTATACTTCTAAACGAGTTTTACTACAAGATAAACAGAGTTCAGTTAAAAACTTACGAACGAGATATAAGAATTGTATGAAACTCTTATGGGTGTGGTACCATCAAACAAAATAAATTATTACTCATAGTAAACGACATACGAAGGCTCAAGTAGCATGCAATAATGGAGTACCGTTAAAAGTATATAATAAACTATATACGTTCATATGTTTATCTTAAACTTCTACACGAGTTTTACTACAAGATAAACGGAGTTCGGTTAGAGAAACTTACGTATGAGGTATAAAAAATTGTATGAAAGTCTTATGGGTGTGGTACCATCATACAAAATAAACTATTATTCATAGTAAACGACATACGAATGCTCAAGTAGCATACAAGAATGGAGTACCTTTAAAAGTATATAATAAACTTTATACGTTTGTATGTTTATCTTAAACTTCTAAACGAGTTTTACTACAAGATAAACAGAGTTTAGTTAAAAACTTACGAACGAGATATAAGAATTGTATGAAACTCTTATGGGTGTGGTACCATCATACAAAATAAATTATTACTCATAGTAAACGACATACGAAGGCTCAAGTAGCATCCAAGAATAGAGTACCGTTAAAAGTATATAATAAACTATATACGTTCATATGTTTATCTTAAACTTCTACACGAGTTTTACTACAAGATAAACGGGGTTCGGTTAGAGAAACTTACGTATGAGGTATAAGAAATTGTATGAAACTCTTATGGGTGTGGTACCATCATACAAAATAAATTATTATGCGTAGTAAACGACATACGAAGGCCAAGTATCAAGCAATAATGGAGTACCGTTAAAAGTGTATAATAAACTTCATACGTTAGTATGTTTATCTTAAACGTCTAAACGATTTATACTACAAGATAAACAGAGTTCAGTTTAAAACTTACGAACGAGATATAAGAAATTGTATGAAACTCTTATGGGTGTGGTACCATCATACAAAATAAACTATTATTCATAGTTAACGACATACGAATGCTCAAGTAGCATGCAAGAATGAAGTACCTTAAAAAGTATATAATAAACTTTATACGTTCGTATGTTTATCTTAAACCTCTAAACGAGTTTTACTACAAGATAAACAGAGTTTAGTTAAAAACTTACGAACTAGATATAAGAATTGTATGAAACTCTTATGGGTGTGGTACCATCATACAAAATAAATTATTACTCATAGTAAACGACTTACGAAGGCTCAAGTAGCATGCAAGAATGGAGTACCGTTAAAAGTATATAATAAACTTTATACATTCATATGTTTATCTTAAACTTCTAAACGAGTTTTACTACAAGATAAACGGAGTTCGGTTAGAGAAACTTACGTATGAGATATAAAAAATTGTATGAAACTCTTATGGGTGTGGTACCATCATACGAAATAAATTATTATGCGTAGTAAACAAAATACGAAGGCCAAGTATCTAGCAATAGTGGGGTACCATTAAAAGTGTATAATAAACTTCATACGTTCGAATGTTTATCTTATACTTCTAAACGAGTTTTACTACATGATAAACAGAGTTCAGTTAAAAACTTACGAACGAGATATAAGAATTGTATGAAACTCTTATGGGTGTGGTACCATCAAACAAAATAAATTATTACTCATAGTAAACGACATACGAAGGCTCAAGTAGCATGCAAGAATGGAGTACCGTTAAAAGTATATAATAAACTATATACGTTCATATGTTTATCTTATACTTCTACACGAGTTTTACTACAAGATAAACGGAGTTCGGTTAGAGAAACTTACGTATGAGGTATAAAAATTTGTATGAAACTCTTATGGGTGTGGTACCATCATACAAAATAAATTATTATGCGTAGTAAACAAAATACGAAGGCCATGTATCAAGCAATAATGGAGTACCGTTAAAAGTGTATAATAAACTTCATACGTTAGTATGTTTATCTTAAACGTCTAAACGATTTATACTACAAGATAAACAGAGTTCAGTTTAAAACTTACGAACGAGATATAAGAAATTGTATGAAACTCTTATGGGTGTGGTACCATCATACAAAATAAACTATTATTCATAGTAAACGACATACGAATGCTCAAGTAGCATACAAGAATGGAGTACCTTTAAAAGTATATAATAAACTTTATACGTTTGTATGTTTATCTTAAACTTCTAAACGAGTTTTACTACAAGATAAACAGAGTTTAGTTAAAAACTTACGAACGAGATATAAGAATTGTATGAAACTCTTATGGGTGTGGTACCATCATACAAAATAAATTATTACTCATAGTAAACGACATACGAAGGCTCAAGTAGCATCCAAGAATGGAGTACCGTTAAAAGTATATAATAAACTTTATACGTTCATATGTTTATCTTAAACTTCTACACGAGTTTTACTACAAGATAAACGGAGTTCGGTTAGAGAAACTTACGTATGTGGTATAAAAAATTGTATGAAACTCTTATGGGTGTGGTACCATCATACAAAATAAATTATTATGCATAGTAAACGACATACGAAGGCCAAGTATCAAGCAATAATGGAGTACCGTTAAAAGTGTATAATAAACTTCATACGTTAATATGTTTATCTTAAACGTCTAAACGATTTATACTACAAGATAAACAGAGTTCAGTTTAAAACTTACGAACGAGATATAAGAAATTGTATGAAACTCTTATGGGTGTGGTACCATCATACAAAATAAACTATTATTCATAGTAAACGACATACGAATGCTCAAGTAGCATGCAAGAATGAAGTACCTTAAAAAGTATATAATAAACTTTATACGTTCGTATGTTTATCTTAAACCTCTAAACGAGTTTTACTACAAGATAAACAGAGTTTAGTTAAAAACTTACGAACGAGATATAAGAATTGTATGAAACTCTTATGGGTGTGGTACCATCATACAAAATAAATTATTACTCATAGTAAACGACATACGAAGGCTCAAGTAGCATGCAAGAATGGAGTACCGTTAAAAGTATATAATAAACTTTATACATTCATATGTTTATCTTAAACTTCTAAACGAGTTTTACTACAAGATAAACGGAGTTCGGTTAGAGAAACTTACGTATGAGATATAAAAAATTGTATGAAACTCTTATGGGTGTGGTACCATCATACGAAATAAATTATTATGCGTAGTAAACAAAATACGAAGGCCAAGTATCTAGCAATAGTGGGGTACCATTAAAAGTGTATAATAAACTTCATACGTTCGAATGTTTATCTTATACTTCTAAACGAGTTTTACTACAAGATAAACAGAGTTCAGTTAAAAACTTACGAACGAGATATAAGAATTGTATGAAACTCTTATGGGTGTGGTACCATCAAACAAAATAAATTATTACTCATAGTAAACGACATACGAAGGCTCAAGTAGCATGCAAGAATGGAGTACCGTTAAAAGTATATAATAAACTATATACGTTCATATGTTTATCTTAAACTTCTAAACGAGTTTTACTACAAGATAAACGGGGTTCGGTTAGAGAAACTTACGTATGAGGTATAACAAATTGTATGAAACTCTTATGGGTGTGGTACCATCATACAAAATAAATTATTATGCGTAGTAAACGACATACGAAGGCCAAGTATCAAGCAATAATGGAGTACCGTTAAAAGTGTATAATAAACTTCATACGTTAGTATGTTTATCTTAAACGTCTAAACGATTTATACTACAAGATAAACAGAGTTCAGTTTAAAACTTACGAACGAGATATAAGCAATTGTATGAAACTCTTATGGGTGTGGTACCATCATACAAAATAAACTATTATTCATAGTAAACGACATACGAATGCTCAAGTAACATGCAAGAATGAAGTACCTTAAAAAGTATATAATAAACTTTATACGTTCGTATGTTTATCTTAAACCTCTAAACGAGTTTTACTACAAGATAAACAGAGTTTAGTTAAAAACTTACGAACTAGATATAAGAATTGTATGAAACTCTTATGGGTGTGGTACCATCATACAAAATAAATTATTACTCATAGTAAACAACATACGAAGGCTCAAGTAGCATGCAAGAATGGAGTACCGTTAAATGTATATAATAAACTTTATACATTCATATGTTTATCTTAAACTTCTAAACGAGTTTTACTACAAGATAAACGGAGTTCGGTTAGAGAAACTTACGTATGAGATATAAAAAATTGTATGAAACTCTTATGGGTGTGGTACCATCATACGAAATAAATTATTATGCGTAGTAAACAAAATACGAAGGCCAAGTATCTAGCAATAGTGGGGTACCATTAAAAGTGTATAATAAACTTCATACGTTCGAATGTTTATCTTATACTTCTAAACGAGTTTTACTACAAGATAAACAGAGTTCAGTTAAAAACTTACGAACGAGATATAAGAATTGTATGAAACTCTTATGGGTGTGGTACCATCAAACAAAATAAATTATTACTCATAGTAAACGACATACGAAGGCTCAAGTAGCATGCAAGAATGGAGTACCGTTAAAAGTATATAATAAACTATATACGTTCATATGTTTATCTTAAACTTCTAAACGAGTTTTACTACAAGATAAACGGGGTTCGGTTAGAGAAACTTACGTATGAGGTATAACAAATTGTATGAAACTCTTATGGGTGTGGTACCATCATACAAAATAAATTATTATGCGTAGTAAACGACATACGAAGGCCAAGTATCAAGCAATAATGGAGTACCGTTAAAAGTGTATAATAAACTTCATACGTTAGTATGTTTATCTTAAACGTCTAAACGATTTATACTACAAGATAAACAGAGTTCAGTTTAAAACTTACGAACGAGATATAAGCAATTGTATGAAACTCTTATGGGTGTGGTACCATCATACAAAATAAACTATTATTCATAGTAAACGACATACGAATGCTCAAGTAACATGCAAGAATAGAGTACCGTTAAAAGTATATAATAAACTATATACGTTCATATGTTTATCTTAAACTTCTACACGAGTTTTACTACAAGATAAACGGGGTTCGGTTAGAGAAACTTACGTATGAGGTATAAGAAATTGTATGAAACTCTTATGGGTGTGGTACCATCATACAAAATAAATTATTATGCGTAGTAAACGACATACGAAGGCCAAGTATCAAGCAATAATGGAGTACCGTTAAAAGTGTATAATAAACTTCATACGTTAGTATGTTTATCTTAAACGTCTAAACGATTTATACTACAAGATAAACAGAGTTCAGTTTAAAACTTACGAACGAGATATAAGAAATTGTATGAAACTCTTATGGGTGTGGTACCATCATACAAAATAAACTATTATTCATAGTTAACGACATACGAATGCTCAAGTAGCATGCAAGAATGAAGTACCTTAAAAAGTATATAATAAACTTTATACGTTCGTATGTTTATCTTAAACCTCTAAACGAGTTTTACTACAAGATAAACAGAGTTTAGTTAAAAACTTACGAACTAGATATAAGAATTGTATGAAACTCTTATGGGTGTGGTACCATCATACAAAATAAATTATTACTCATAGTAAACGACTTACGAAGGCTCAAGTAGCATGCAAGAATGGAGTACCGTTAAAAGTATATAATAAACTTTATACATTCATATGTTTATCTTAAACTTCTAAACGAGTTTTACTACAAGATAAACGGAGTTCGGTTAGAGAAACTTACGTATGAGATATAAAAAATTGTATGAAACTCTTATGGGTGTGGTACCATCATACGAAATAAATTATTATGCGTAGTAAACAAAATACGAAGGCCAAGTATCTAGCAATAGTGGGGTACCATTAAAAGTGTATAATAAACTTCATACGTTCGAATGTTTATCTTATACTTCTAAACGAGTTTTACTACATGATAAACAGAGTTCAGTTAAAAACTTACGAACGAGATATAAGAATTGTATGAAACTCTTATGGGTGTGGTACCATCAAACAAAATAAATTATTACTCATAGTAAACGACATACGAAGGCTCAAGTAGCATGCAAGAATGGAGTACCGTTAAAAGTATATAATAAACTATATACGTTCATATGTTTATCTTATACTTCTACACGAGTTTTACTACAAGATAAACGGAGTTCGGTTAGAGAAACTTACGTATGAGGTATAAAAATTTGTATGAAACTCTTATGGGTGTGGTACCATCATACAAAATAAATTATTATGCGTAGTAAACAAAATACGAAGGCCATGTATCAAGCAATAATGGAGTACCGTTAAAAGTGTATAATAAACTTCATACGTTAGTATGTTTATCTTAAACGTCTAAACGATTTATACTACAAGATAAACAGAGTTCAGTTTAAAACTTACGAACGAGATATAAGAAATTGTATGAAACTCTTATGGGTGTGGTACCATCATACAAAATAAACTATTATTCATAGTAAACGACATACGAATGCTCAAGTAGCATACAAGAATGGAGTACCTTTAAAAGTATATAATAAACTTTATACGTTTGTATGTTTATCTTAAACTTCTAAACGAGTTTTACTACAAGATAAACAGAGTTTAGTTAAAAACTTACGAACGAGATATAAGAATTGTATGAAACTCTTATGGGTGTGGTACCATCATACAAAATAAATTATTACTCATAGTAAACGACATACGAAGGCTCAAGTAGCATCCAAGAATGGAGTACCGTTAAAAGTATATAATAAACTTTATACGTTCATATGTTTATCTTAAACTTCTACACGAGTTTTACTACAAGATAAACGGAGTTCGGTTAGAGAAACTTACGTATGTGGTATAAAAAATTGTATGAAACTCTTATGGGTGTGGTACCATCATACAAAATAAATTATTATGCATAGTAAACGACATACGAAGGCCAAGTATCAAGCAATAATGGAGTACCGTTAAAAGTGTATAATAAACTTCATACGTTAATATGTTTATCTTAAACGTCTAAACGATTTATACTACAAGATAAACAGAGTTCAGTTTAAAACTTACGAACGAGATATAAGAAATTGTATGAAACTCTTATGGGTGTGGTACCATCATACAAAATAAACTATTATTCATAGTAAACGACATACGAATGCTCAAGTAGCATGCAAGAATGAAGTACCTTAAAAAGTATATAATAAACTTTATACGTTCGTATGTTTATCTTAAACCTCTAAACGAGTTTTACTACAAGATAAACAGAGTTTAGTTAAAAACTTACGAACGAGATATAAGAATTGTATGAAACTCTTATGGGTGTGGTACCATCATACAAAATAAATTATTACTCATAGTAAACGACATACGAAGGCTCAAGTAGCATGCAAGAATGGAGTACCGTTAAAAGTATATAATAAACTTTATACATTCATATGTTTATCTTAAACTTCTAAACGAGTTTTACTACAAGATAAACGGAGTTCGGTTAGAGAAACTTACGTATGAGATATAAAAAATTGTATGAAACTCTTATGGGTGTGGTACCATCATACGAAATAAATTATTATGCGTAGTAAACAAAATACGAAGGCCAAGTATCTAGCAATAGTGGGGTACCATTAAAAGTGTATAATAAACTTCATACGTTCGAATGTTTATCTTATACTTCTAAACGAGTTTTACTACAAGATAAACAGAGTTCAGTTAAAAACTTACGAACGAGATATAAGAATTGTATGAAACTCTTATGGGTGTGGTACCATCAAACAAAATAAATTATTACTCATAGTAAACGACATACGAAGGCTCAAGTAGCATGCAAGAATGGAGTACCGTTAAAAGTATATAATAAACTATATACGTTCATATGTTTATCTTAAACTTCTAAACGAGTTTTACTACAAGATAAACGGGGTTCGGTTAGAGAAACTTACGTATGAGGTATAACAAATTGTATGAAACTCTTATGGGTGTGGTACCATCATACAAAATAAATTATTATGCGTAGTAAACGACATACGAAGGCCAAGTATCAAGCAATAATGGAGTACCGTTAAAAGTGTATAATAAACTTCATACGTTAGTATGTTTATCTTAAACGTCTAAACGATTTATACTACAAGATAAACAGAGTTCAGTTTAAAACTTACGAACGAGATATAAGCAATTGTATGAAACTCTTATGGGTGTGGTACCATCATACAAAATAAACTATTATTCATAGTAAACGACATACGAATGCTCAAGTAACATGCAAGAATGAAGTACCTTAAAAAGTATATAATAAACTTTATACGTTCGTATGTTTATCTTAAACCTCTAAACGAGTTTTACTACAAGATAAACAGAGTTTAGTTAAAAACTTACGAACTAGATATAAGAATTGTATGAAACTCTTATGGGTGTGGTACCATCATACAAAATAAATTATTACTCATAGTAAACAACATACGAAGGCTCAAGTAGCATGCAAGAATGGAGTACCGTTAAATGTATATAATAAACTTTATACATTCATATGTTTATCTTAAACTTCTAAACGAGTTTTACTACAAGATAAACGGAGTTCGGTTAGAGAAACTTACGTATGAGATATAAAAAATTGTATGAAACTCTTATGGGTGTGGTACCATCATACGAAATAAATTATTATGCGTAGTAAACAAAATACGAAGGCCAAGTATCTAGCAATAGTGGGGTACCATTAAAAGTGTATAATAAACTTCATACGTTCGAATGTTTATCTTATACTTCTAAACGAGTTTTACTACAAGATAAACAGAGTTCAGTTAAAAACTTACGAACGAGATATAAGAATTGTATGAAACTCTTATGGGTGTGGTACCATCAAACAAAATAAATTATTACTCATAGTAAACGACATACGAAGGCTCAAGTAGCATGCAAGAATGGAGTACCGTTAAAAGTATATAATAAACTATATACGTTCATATGTTTATCTTAAACTTCTAAACGAGTTTTACTACAAGATAAACGGGGTTCGGTTAGAGAAACTTACGTATGAGGTATAACAAATTGTATGAAACTCTTATGGGTGTGGTACCATCATACAAAATAAATTATTATGCGTAGTAAACGACATACGAAGGCCAAGTATCAAGCAATAATGGAGTACCGTTAAAAGTGTATAATAAACTTCATACGTTAGTATGTTTATCTTAAACGTCTAAACGATTTATACTACAAGATAAACAGAGTTCAGTTTAAAACTTACGAACGAGATATAAGCAATTGTATGAAACTCTTATGGGTGTGGTACCATCATACAAAATAAACTATTATTCATAGTAAACGACATACGAATGCTCAAGTAACATGCAAGAATGAAGTACCTTAAAAAGTATATAATAAACTTTATACGTTCGTATGTTTATCTTAAACCTCTAAACGAGTTTTACTACAAGATAAACAGAGTTTAGTTAAAAACTTACGAACTAGATATAAGAATTGTATGAAACTCTTATGGGTGTGGTACCATCATACAAAATAAATTATTACTCATAGTAAACAACATACGAAGGCTCAAGTAGCATGCAAGAATGGAGTACCGTTAAATGTATATAATAAACTTTATACATTCATATGTTTATCTTAAACTTCTAAACGAGTTTTACTACAAGATAAACGGAGTTCGGTTAGAGAAACTTACGTATGAGATATAAAAAATTGTATGAAACTCTTATGGGTGTGGTACCATCATACGAAATAAATTATTATGCGTAGTAAACAAAATACGAAGGCCAAGTATCTAGCAATAGTGGGGTACCATTAAAAGTGTAAAATAAACTTCATACGTTCGAATGTTTATCTTATACTTCTAAACGAGTTTTACTACAAGATAAACAGAGTTCAGTTAAAAACTTACGAACGAGATATAAGAATTGTATGAAACTCTTATGGGTGTGGTACCATCAAACAAAATAAATTATTACTCATAGTAAACGACATACGAAGGCTCAAGTAGCATGCAAGAATGGAGTACCGTTAAAAGTATATAATAAACTATATACGTTCATATGTTTATCTTAAACTTCTACACGAGTTTTACTACAAGATAAACGGAGTTCGGTTAGAGAAACTTACGTATGAGGTATAAAAAATTGTATGAAACTCTTATGGGTGTGGTACCATCATACAAAATAAATTATTATGCGTAGTAAACAAAATACGAAGGCCATGTATCAAGCAATAATGGAGTACCGTTAAAAGTGTATAATAAACTTCATACGTTAGTATGTTTATCTTAAACGTCTAAACGATTTATACTACAAGATAAACAGAGTTCAGTTTAAAACTTACGAACGAGATATAAGCAATTGTATGAAACTCTTATGGGTGTGGTACCATCATACAAAATAAACTATTATTCATAGTAAACGACATACGAATGCTCAAGTAACATGCAAGAATGAAGTACCTTAAAAAGTATATAATAAACTTTATACGTTCGTATGTTTATCTTAAACCTCTAAACGAGTTTTACTACAAGATAAACAGAGTTTAGTTAAAAACTTACGAACTAGATATAAGAATTGTATGAAACTCTTATGGGTGTGGTACCATCATACAAAATAAATTATTACTCATAGTAAACAACATACGAAGGCTCAAGTAGCATGCAAGAATGGAGTACCGTTAAAAGTATATAATAAACTTTATACATTCATATGTTTATCTTAAACTTCTAAACGAGTTTTACTACAAGATAAACGGAGTTCGGTTAGAGAAACTTACGGATGAGATATAAAAAATTGTATGAAACTCTTATGGGTGTGGTACCATCATACGAAATAAATTATTATGCGTAGTAAACAAAATACGAAGGCCAAGTATCTAGCAATAGTGGGGTACCATTAAAAGTGTAAAATAAACTTCATACGTTCGAATGTTTATCTTAAACTTCTAAACGAGTTTTACTACAAGATAAACAGAGTTCAGTTAAAAACTTACGAACGAGATATAAGAATTGTATGAAACTCTTATGGGTGTGGTACCATCAAACAAAATAAATTATTACTCATAGTAAACGACATACGAAGGCTCAAGTAGCATGCAAGAATGGAGTACCGTTAAAAGTATATAATAAACTATATACGTTCATATGTTTATCTTAAACTTCTACACGAGTTTTACTACAAGATAAACGGAGTTCGGTTAGAGAAACTTACGTATGAGGTATAAAAAATTGTATGAAACTCTTATGGGTGTGGTACCATCATACAAAATAAATTATTATGCGTAGTAAACAAAATACGAAGGCCATGTATCAAGCAATAATGGAGTACCGTTAAAAGTGTATAATAAACTTCATACGTTAGTATGTTTATCTTAAACGTCTAAACGATTTATACTACAAGATAAACAGAGTTCAGTTTAAAACTTACGAACGAGATATAAGCAATTGTATGAAACTCTTATGGGTGTGGTACCATCATACAAAATAAACTATTATTCATAGTAAACGACATACGAATGCTCAAGTAACATGCAAGAATGAAGTACCTTAAAAAGTATATAATAAACTTTATACGTTCGTATGTTTATCTTAAACTTCTAAACGAGTTTTACAACAAGATAAACAGAGTTTAGTTAAAAACTTACGAACTAGATATAAGAATTGTATGAAACTCTTATGGGTGTGGTACCATCATACAAAATAAATTATTACTCATAGTAAACAACATACGAAGGCTCAAGTAGCATGCAAGAATGGAGTACCGTTAAAAGTATATAATAAACTTTATACATTCATATGTTTATCTTAAACTTCTAAACGAGTTTTACTACAAGATAAACGGAGTTCGGTTAGAGAAACTTACGGATGAGATATAAAAAATTGTATGAAACTCTTATGGGTGTGGTACCATCATACGAAATAAATTATTATGCGTAGTAAACAAAATACGAAGGCCAAGTATCTAGCAATAGTGGGGTACCATTAAAAGTGTAAAATAAACTTCATACGTTCGAATGTTTATCTTATACTTCTAAACGAGTTTTACTACAAGATAAACAGAGTTCAGTTAAAAACTTACGAACGAGATATAAGAATTGTATGAAACTCTTATGGGTGTGGTACCATCAAACAAAATAAATTATTACTCATAGTAAACGACATACGAAGGCTCAAGTAGCATGCAAGAATGGAGTACCGTTAAAAGTATATAATAAACTATATACGTTCATATGTTTATCTTAAACTTCTACACGAGTTTTACTACAAGATAAACGGAGTTCGGTTAGAGAAACTTACGTATGAGGTATAAAAAATTGTATGAAACTCTTATGGGTGTGGTACCATCATACAAAATAAATTATTATGCGTAGTAAACAAAATACGAAGGCCATGTATCAAGCAATAATGGAGTACCATTAAAAGTGTATAATAAACTTCATACGTTAGTATGTTTATCTTAAACGTCTAAACGATTTATACTACAAGATAAACAGAGTTCAGTTTAAAACTTACGAACGAGATATAAGATGTTGTATGAAACTCTTATGGGTGTGGTACCATCATACAAAATAAACTATTATTCATAGTAAACGACATACGAATGCTCAAGTAACATGCAAGAATGAAGTACCTTAAAAAGTATATAATAAACTTTATACGTTCGTATGTTTATCTTAAACCTCTAAACGAGTTTTACTACAAGATAAACAGAGTTTAGTTAAAAACTTACGAACTAGATATAAGAATTGTATGAAACTCTTATGGGTGTGGTACCATCATACAAAATAAATTATTACTCATAGTAAACGACATACGAAGGCTCAAGTAGCATGCAAGAATGAAGTACCGTTAAAAGTATATAATAAACTTTATACATTCATATGTTTATCTTAAACTTCTAAACGAGTTTTACTACAAGATAAACGGAGTTCGGTTAGAGAAACTTACGTATGAGATATAAAAAATTGTATGAAACTCTTATGGGTGTGGTACCATCATACGAAATAAATTATTATGCGTAGTAAACAAAATACGAAGGCCAAGTATCTAGCAATAGTGGGGTACCATTAAAAGTGTATAATAAACTTCATACGTTCGAATGTTTATCTTATACTTCTAAACGAGTTTTACTACAAGATAAACAGAGTTCAGTTAAAAACTTACGAACGAGATATAAGAATTGTATGAAACTCTTATGGGTGTGGTACCATCAAACAAAATAAATTATTACTCATAGTAAACGACATACGAAGGCTCAAGTAGCATGCAATAATGGAGTACCGTTAAAAGTATATAATAAACTATATACGTTCATATGTTTATCTTAAACTTCTACACGAGTTTTACTACAAGATAAACGGAGTTCGGTTAGAGAAACTTACGTATGAGGTATAAAAAATTGTATGAAAGTCTTATGGGTGTGGTACCATCATACAAAATAAACTATTATTCATAGTAAACGACATACGAATGCTCAAGTAGCATACAAGAATGGAGTACCTTTAAAAGTATATAATAAACTTTATACGTTTGTATGTTTATCTTAAACTTCTAAACGAGTTTTACTACAAGATAAACAGAGTTTAGTTAAAAACTTACGAACGAGATATAAGAATTGTATGAAACTCTTATGGGTGTGGTACCATCATACAAAATAAATTATTACTCATAGTAAACGACATACGAAGGCTCAAGTAGCATCCAAGAATGGAGTACCGTTAAAAGTATATAATAAACTATATACGTTCATATGTTTATCTTAAACTTCTACACGAGTTTTACTACAAGATAAACGGGGTTCGGTTAGAGAAACTTACGTATGAGGTATAACAAATTGTATGAAACTCTTATGGGTGTGGTACCATCATACAAAATAAATTATTATGCGTAGTAAACGACATACGAAGGCCAAGTATCAAGCAATAATGGAGTACCGTTAAAAGTGTATAATAAACTTCATACGTTAGTATGTTTATCTTAAACGTCTAAACGATTTATACTAAAAGATAAACAGAGTTCAGTTTAAAACTTACGAACGAGATATAAGAAATTGTATGAAACTCTTATGGGTGTGGTACCATCATACAAAATAAACTATTATTCATAGTTAACGACATACGAATGCTCAAGTAGCATGCAAGAATGAAGTACCTTAAAAAGTATATAATAAACTTTATACGTTCGTATGTTTATCTTAAACCTCTAAACGAGTTTTACTACAAGATAAACAGAGTTTAGTTAAAAACTTACGAACTAGATATAAGAATTGTATGAAACTCTTATGGGTGTGGTACCATCATACAAAATAAATTATTACTCATAGTAAACGACTTACGAAGGCTCAAGTAGCATGCAAGAATGGAGTACCGTTAAAAGTATATAATAAACTTTATACATTCATATGTTTATCTTAAACTTCTAAACGAGTTTTACTACAAGATAAACGGAGTTCGGTTAGAGAAACTTACGTATGAGATATAAAAAATTGTATGAAACTCTTATGGGTGTGGTACCATCATACGAAATAAATTATTATGCGTAGTAAACAAAATACGAAGGCCAAGTATCTAGCAATAGTGGGGTACCATTAAAAGTGTATAATAAACTTCATACGTTCGAATGTTTATCTTATACTTCTAAACGAGTTTTACTACACGATAAACAGAGTTCAGTTAAAAACTTACGAACGAGATATAAGAATTGTATGAAACTCTTATGGGTGTGGTACCATCAAACAAAATAAATTATTACTCATAGTAAACGACATACGAAGGCTCAAGTAGCATGCAAGAATGGAGTACCGTTAAAAGTATATAATAAACTATATACGTTCATATGTTTATCTTATACTTCTACACGTGTTTTACTACAAGATAAACGGAGTTCGGTTAGAGAAACTTACGTATGAGGTATAAAAAATTGTATGAAACTCTTATGGGTGTGGTACCATCATACAAAATAAATTATTATGCGTAGTAAACAAAATACGAAGGCCATGTATCAAGCAATAATGGAGTACCGTTAAAAGTGTATAATAAACTTCATACGTTAGTATGTTTATCTTAAACGTCTAAACGATTTATACTACAAGATAAACAGAGTTCAGTTTAAAACGTACGAACGAGATATAAGAAATTGTATGAAACTCTTATGGGTGTGGTACCATCATACAAAATAAACTATTATTCATAGTAAACGACATACGAATGCTCAAGTAGCATACAAGAATGGAGTACCTTTAAAAGTATATAATAAACTTTATACGTTTGTATGTTTATCTTAAACTTCTAAACGAGTTTTACTACAAGATAAACAGAGTTTAGTTAAAAACTTACGAACGAGATATAAGAATTGTATGAAACTCTTATGGGTGTGGTACCATCATACAAAATAAATTATTACTCATAGTAAACGACATACGAAGGCTCAAGTAGCATCCAAGAATGGAGTACCGTTAAAAGTATATAATAAACTTTATACGTTCATATGTTTATCTTAAACTTCTACACGAGTTTTACTACAAGATAAACGGAGTTCGGTTAGAGAAACTTACGTATGAGGTATAAAAAATTGTATGAAACTCTTATGGGTGTGGTACCATCATACAAAATAAATTATTATGCATAGTAAACGACATACGAAGGCCAAGTATCAAGCAATAATGGAGTACCGTTAAAAGTGTATAATAAACTTCATACGTTAGTATGTTTATCTTAAACGTCTAAACGATTTATACTACAAGATAAACAGAGTTCAGTTTAAAACTTACGAACGAGATATAAGAAATTGTATGAAACTCTTATGGGTGTGGTACCATCATACAAAATAAACTATTATTCATAGTAAACGACATACGAATGCTCAAGTAGCATGCAAGAATGAAGTACCTTAAAAAGTATATAATAAACTTTATACGTTCGTATGTTTATCTTAAACCTCTAAACGAGTTTTACTACAAGATAAACAGAGTTTAGTTAAAAACTTACGAACGAGATATAAGAATTGTATGAAACTCTTATGGGTGTGGTACCATCATACAAAATAAATTATTACTCATAGTAAACGACATACGAAGGCTCAAGTAGCACGCAAGAATGGAGTACCGTTAAAAGTATATAATAAACTTTATACATTCATATGTTTATCTTAAACTTCTAAACGAGTTTTACTACAAGATAAACGGAGTTCGGTTAGAGAAACTTACGTATGAGATATAAAAAATTGTATGAAACTCTTATGGGTGTGGTACCATCATACGAAATAAATTATTATGCGTAGTAAACAAAATACGAAGGCCAAGTATCTAGCAATAGTGGGGTACCATTAAAAGTGTAAAATAAACTTCATACGTTCGAATGTTTATCTTATACTTCTAAACGAGTTTTACTACAAGATAAACAGAGTTCAGTTAAAAACTTACGAACGAGATATAAGAATTGTATGAAACTCTTATGGGTGTGGTACCATCAAACAAAATAAATTATTACTCATAGTAAACGACATACGAAGGCTCAAGTAGCATGCAATAATGGAGTACCGTTAAAAGTATATAATAAACTATATACGTTCATATGTTTATCTTAAACTTCTACACGAGTTTTACTACAAGATAAACGGAGTTCGGTTAGAGAAACTTACGTATGAGGTATAAAAAATTGTATGAAAGTCTTATGGGTGTGGTACCATCATACAAAATAAACTATTATTCATAGTAAACGACATACGAATGCTCAAGTAGCATACAAGAATGGAGTACCTTTAAAAGTATATAATAAACTTTATACGTTTGTATGTTTATCTTAAACTTCTAAACGAGTTTTACTACAAGATAAACAGAGTTTAGTTAAAAACTTACGAACGAGATATAAGAATTGTATGAAACTCTTATGGGTGTGGTACCATCATACAAAATAAATTATTACTCATAGTAAACGACATACGAAGGCTCAAGTAGCATCCAAGAATGGAGTACCGTTAAAAGTATATAATAAACTATATACGTTCATATGTTTATCTTAAACTTCTACACGAGTTTTACTACAAGATAAACGGGGTTCGGTTAGAGAAACTTACGTATGAGGTATAACAAATTGTATGAAACTCTTATGGGTGTGGTACCATCATACAAAATAAATTATTATGCGTAGTAAACGACATACGAAGGCCAAGTATCAAGCAATAATGGAGTACCGTTAAAAGTGTATAATAAACTTCATACGTTAGTATGTTTATCTTAAACGTCTAAACGATTTATACTAAAAGATAAACAGAGTTCAGTTTAAAACTTACGAACGAGATATAAGAAATTGTATGAAACTCTTATGGGTGTGGTACCATCATACAAAATAAACTATTATTCATAGTTAACGACATACGAATGCTCAAGTAGCATGCAAGAATGAAGTACCTTAAAAAGTATATAATAAACTTTATACGTTCGTATGTTTATCTTAAACCTCTAAACGAGTTTTACTACAAGATAAACAGAGTTTAGTTAAAAACTTACGAACTAGATATAAGAATTGTATGAAACTCTTATGGGTGTGGTACCATCATACAAAATAAATTATTACTCATAGTAAACGACTTACGAAGGCTCAAGTAGCATGCAAGAATGGAGTACCGTTAAAAGTATATAATAAACTTTATACATTCATATGTTTATCTTAAACTTCTAAACGAGTTTTACTACAAGATAAACGGAGTTCGGTTAGAGAAACTTACGTATGAGATATAAAAAATTGTATGAAACTCTTATGGGTGTGGTACCATCATACGAAATAAATTATTATGCGTAGTAAACAAAATACGAAGGCCAAGTATCTAGCAATAGTGGGGTACCATTAAAAGTGTATAATAAACTTCATACGTTCGAATGTTTATCTTATACTTCTAAACGAGTTTTACTACACGATAAACAGAGTTCAGTTAAAAACTTACGAACGAGATATAAGAATTGTATGAAACTCTTATGGGTGTGGTACCATCAAACAAAATAAATTATTACTCATAGTAAACGACATACGAAGGCTCAAGTAGCATGCAAGAATGGAGTACCGTTAAAAGTATATAATAAACTATATACGTTCATATGTTTATCTTATACTTCTACACGAGTTTTACTACAAGATAAACGGAGTTCGGTTAGAGAAACTTACGTATGAGGTATAAAAAATTGTATGAAACTCTTATGGGTGTGGTACCATCATACAAAATAAATTATTATGCGTAGTAAACAAAATACGAAGGCCATGTATCAAGCAATAATGGAGTACCGTTAAAAGTGTATAATAAACTTCATACGTTAGTATGTTTATCTTAAACGTCTAAACGATTTATACTACAAGATAAACAGAGTTCAGTTTAAAACGTACGAACGAGATATAAGAAATTGTATGAAACTCTTATGGGTGTGGTACCATCATACAAAATAAACTATTATTCATAGTAAACGACATACGAATGCTCAAGTAGCATACAAGAATGGAGTACCTTTAAAAGTATATAATAAACTTTATACGTTTGTATGTTTATCTTAAACTTCTAAACGAGTTTTACTACAAGATAAACAGAGTTTAGTTAAAAACTTACGAACGAGATATAAGAATTGTATGAAACTC
The DNA here is from genome assembly GCA_946814005.1 of Chamaenerion angustifolium. Lineage (NCBI taxonomy): Eukaryota > Viridiplantae > Streptophyta > Magnoliopsida > Myrtales > Onagraceae > Chamaenerion > Chamaenerion angustifolium. The sequence goes on from OX328273.1 coordinate 10,857,528, forward strand.
TTATGGGTGTGGTACCATCATACAAAATAAATTATTACTCATAGTAAACGACATACGAAGGCTCAAGTAGCATCCAAGAATGGAGTACCGTTAAAAGTATATAATAAACTTTATACGTTCATATGTTTATCTTAAACTTCTACACGAGTTTTACTACAAGATAAACGGAGTTCGGTTAGAGAAACTTACGTATGAGGTATAAAAAATTGTATGAAACTCTTATGGGTGTGGTACCATCATACAAAATAAATTATTATGCATAGTAAACGACATACGAAGGCCAAGTATCAAGCAATAATGGAGTACCGTTAAAAGTGTATAATAAACTTCATACGTTAGTATGTTTATCTTAAACGTCTAAACGATTTATACTACAAGATAAACAGAGTTCAGTTTAAAACTTACGAACGAGATATAAGAAATTGTATGAAACTCTTATGGGTGTGGTACCATCATACAAAATAAACTATTATTCATAGTAAACGACATACGAATGCTCAAGTAGCATGCAAGAATGAAGTACCTTAAAAAGTATATAATAAACTTTATACGTTCGTATGTTTATCTTAAACCTCTAAACGAGTTTTACTACAAGATAAACAGAGTTTAGTTAAAAACTTACGAACGAGATATAAGAATTGTATGAAACTCTTATGGGTGTGGTACCATCATACAAAATAAATTATTACTCATAGTAAACGACATACGAAGGCTCAAGTAGCACGCAAGAATGGAGTACCGTTAAAAGTATATAATAAACTTTATACATTCATATGTTTATCTTAAACTTCTAAACGAGTTTTACTACAAGATAAACGGAGTTCGGTTAGAGAAACTTACGTATGAGATATAAAAAATTGTATGAAACTCTTATGGGTGTGGTACCATCATACGAAATAAATTATTATGCGTAGTAAACAAAATACGAAGGCCAAGTATCTAGCAATAGTGGGGTACCATTAAAAGTGTAAAATAAACTTCATACGTTCGAATGTTTATCTTATACTTCTAAACGAGTTTTACTACAAGATAAACAGAGTTCAGTTAAAAACTTACGAACGAGATATAAGAATTGAATGAAACTCTTATGGGTGTGGTACCATCATACAAAATAAACTATTATTCATAGTAAACGACATACGAATGCTCAAGTAACATGCAAGAATGAAGTACCTTAAAAAGTATATAATAAACTTTATACGTTCGTATGTTTATCTTAAACCTCTAAACGAGTTTTACTACAAGATAAACAGAGTTTAGTTAAAAACTTACGAACTAGATATAAGAATTGTATGAAACTCTTATGGGTGTGGTACCATCATACAAAATAAATTATTACTCATAGTAAACGACATACGAAGGCTCAAGTAGCATGCAAGAATGAAGTACCGTTAAAAGTATATAATAAACTTTATACATTCATATGTTTATCTTAAACTTCTAAACGAGTTTTACTACAAGATAAACGGAGTTCGGTTAGAGAAACTTACGTATGAGATATAAAAAATTGTATGAAACTCTTATGGGTGTGGTACCATCATACGAAATAAATTATTATGCGTAGTAAACAAAATACGAAGGCCAAGTATCTAGCAATAGTGGGGTACCATTAAAAGTGTATAATAAACTTCATACGTTCGAATGTTTATCTTATACTTCTAAACGAGTTTTACTACAAGATAAACAGAGTTCAGTTAAAAACTTACGAACGAGATATAAGAATTGTATGAAACTCTTATGGGTGTGGTACCATCAAACAAAATAAATTATTACTCATAGTAAACGACATACGAAGGCTCAAGTAGCATGCAATAATGGAGTACCGTTAAAAGTATATAATAAACTATATACGTTCATATGTTTATCTTAAACTTCTACACGAGTTTTACTACAAGATAAACGGAGTTCGGTTAGAGAAACTTACGTATGAGGTATAAAAAATTGTATGAAAGTCTTATGGGTGTGGTACCATCATACAAAATAAACTATTATTCATAGTAAACGACATACGAATGCTCAAGTAGCATACAAGAATGGAGTACCTTTAAAAGTATATAATAAACTTTATACGTTTGTATGTTTATCTTAAACTTCTAAACGAGTTTTACTACAAGATAAACAGAGTTTAGTTAAAAACTTACGAACGAGATATAAGAATTGTATGAAACTCTTATGGGTGTGGTACCATCATACAAAATAAATTATTACTCATAGTAAACGACATACGAAGGCTCAAGTAGCATCCAAGAATGGAGTACCGTTAAAAGTATATAATAAACTATATACGTTCATATGTTTATCTTAAACTTCTACACGAGTTTTACTACAAGATAAACGGGGTTCGGTTAGAGAAACTTACGTATGAGGTATAACAAATTGTATGAAACTCTTATGGGTGTGGTACCATCATACAAAATAAATTATTATGCGTAGTAAACGACATACGAAGGCCAAGTATCAAGCAATAATGGAGTACCGTTAAAAGTGTATAATAAACTTCATACGTTAGTATGTTTATCTTAAACGTCTAAACGATTTATACTAAAAGATAAACAGAGTTCAGTTTAAAACTTACGAACGAGATATAAGAAATTGTATGAAACTCTTATGGGTGTGGTACCATCATACAAAATAAACTATTATTCATAGTTAACGACATACGAATGCTCAAGTAGCATGCAAGAATGAAGTACCTTAAAAAGTATATAATAAACTTTATACGTTCGTATGTTTATCTTAAACCTCTAAACGAGTTTTACTACAAGATAAACAGAGTTTAGTTAAAAACTTACGAACTAGATATAAGAATTGTATGAAACTCTTATGGGTGTGGTACCATCATACAAAATAAATTATTACTCATAGTAAACGACTTACGAAGGCTCAAGTAGCATGCAAGAATGGAGTACCGTTAAAAGTATATAATAAACTTTATACATTCATATGTTTATCTTAAACTTCTAAACGAGTTTTACTACAAGATAAACGGAGTTCGGTTAGAGAAACTTACGTATGAGATATAAAAAATTGTATGAAACTCTTATGGGTGTGGTACCATCATACGAAATAAATTATTATGCGTAGTAAACAAAATACGAAGGCCAAGTATCTAGCAATAGTGGGGTACCATTAAAAGTGTATAATAAACTTCATACGTTCGAATGTTTATCTTATACTTCTAAACGAGTTTTACTACACGATAAACAGAGTTCAGTTAAAAACTTACGAACGAGATATAAGAATTGTATGAAACTCTTATGGGTGTGGTACCATCAAACAAAATAAATTATTACTCATAGTAAACGACATACGAAGGCTCAAGTAGCATGCAAGAATGGAGTACCGTTAAAAGTATATAATAAACTATATACGTTCATATGTTTATCTTATACTTCTACACGAGTTTTACTACAAGATAAACGGAGTTCGGTTAGAGAAACTTACGTATGAGGTATAAAAAATTGTATGAAACTCTTATGGGTGTGGTACCATCATACAAAATAAATTATTATGCGTAGTAAACAAAATACGAAGGCCATGTATCAAGCAATAATGGAGTACCGTTAAAAGTGTATAATAAACTTCATACGTTAGTATGTTTATCTTAAACGTCTAAACGATTTATACTACAAGATAAACAGAGTTCAGTTTAAAACGTACGAACGAGATATAAGAAATTGTATGAAACTCTTATGGGTGTGGTACCATCATACAAAATAAACTATTATTCATAGTAAACGACATACGAATGCTCAAGTAGCATACAAGAATGGAGTACCTTTAAAAGTATATAATAAACTTTATACGTTTGTATGTTTATCTTAAACTTCTAAACGAGTTTTACTACAAGATAAACAGAGTTTAGTTAAAAACTTACGAACGAGATATAAGAATTGTATGAAACTCTTATGGGTGTGGTACCATCATACAAAATAAATTATTACTCATAGTAAACGACATACGAAGGCTCAAGTAGCATCCAAGAATGGAGTACCGTTAAAAGTATATAATAAACTTTATACGTTCATATGTTTATCTTAAACTTCTACACGAGTTTTACTACAAGATAAACGGAGTTCGGTTAGAGAAACTTACGTATGAGGTATAAAAAATTGTATGAAACTCTTATGGGTGTGGTACCATCATACAAAATAAATTATTATGCATAGTAAACGACATACGAAGGCCAAGTATCAAGCAATAATGGAGTACCGTTAAAAGTGTATAATAAACTTCATACGTTAGTATGTTTATCTTAAACGTCTAAACGATTTATACTACAAGATAAACAGAGTTCAGTTTAAAACTTACGAACGAGATATAAGAAATTGTATGAAACTCTTATGGGTGTGGTACCATCATACAAAATAAACTATTATTCATAGTAAACGACATACGAATGCTCAAGTAGCATGCAAGAATGAAGTACCTTAAAAAGTATATAATAAACTTTATACGTTCGTATGTTTATCTTAAACCTCTAAACGAGTTTTACTACAAGATAAACAGAGTTTAGTTAAAAACTTACGAACGAGATATAAGAATTGTATGAAACTCTTATGGGTGTGGTACCATCATACAAAATAAATTATTACTCATAGTAAACGACATACGAAGGCTCAAGTAGCACGCAAGAATGGAGTACCGTTAAAAGTATATAATAAACTTTATACATTCATATGTTTATCTTAAACTTCTAAACGAGTTTTACTACAAGATAAACGGAGTTCGGTTAGAGAAACTTACGTATGAGATATAAAAAATTGTATGAAACTCTTATGGGTGTGGTACCATCATACGAAATAAATTATTATGCGTAGTAAACAAAATACGAAGGCCAAGTATCTAGCAATAGTGGGGTACCATTAAAAGTGTAAAATAAACTTCATACGTTCGAATGTTTATCTTATACTTCTAAACGAGTTTTACTACAAGATAAACAGAGTTCAGTTAAAAACTTACGAACGAGATATAAGAATTGAATGAAACTCTTATGGGTGTGGTACCATCAAACAAAATAAATTATTACTCATAGTAAACGACATACGAAGGCTCAAGTAGCATGCAAGAATGGAGTACCGTTAAAAGTATATAATAAACTATATACGTTCATATGTTTATCTTAAACTTCTACACGAGTTTTACTACAAGATAAACGGAGTTCGGTTAGAGAAACTTACGTATGAGGTATAACAAATTGTATGAAACTCTTATGGGTGTGGTACCACCATACAAAATAAATTATTATGCGTAGTAAACAAAATACGAAGGCCATGTATCAAGCAATAATGGAGTACCGTTAAAAGTGTATAATAAACTTCATACGTTAGTATGTTTATCTTAAACGTCTAAACGATTTATACTACAAGATAAACAGAGTTCAGTTTAAAACTTACGAACGAGATATAAGAAATTGTATGAAACTCTTATGGGTGTGGTACCATCATACAAAATAAACTATTATTCATAGTAAACGACATACGAATGCTCAAGTAACATGCAAGAATGAAGTACCTTAAAAAGTATATAATAAACTTTATACGTTCGTATGTTTATCTTAAACCTCTAAACGAGTTTTACTACAAGATAAACAGAGTTTAGTTAAAAACTTACGAACTAGATATAAGAATTGTATGAAACTCTTATGGGTGTGGTACCATCATACAAAATAAATTATTACTCATAGTAAACGACATACGAAGGCTCAAGTAGCATGCAAAAATGGAGTACCGTTAAAAGTATATAATAAACTTTATACATTCATATGTTTATCTTAAACTTCTAAACGAGTTTTACTACAAGATAAACGGAGTTCGGTTAGAGAAACTTACGTATGAGATATAAAAAATTGTATGAAACTCTTATGGGTGTGGTACCATCATACGAAATAAATTATTATGCGTAGTACACAAAATACGAAGGCCAAGTATCTAGCAATAGTGGGGTACCATTAAAAGTGTAAAATAAAATTCATACGTTCGAATGTTTATCTTATACTTCTAAACGAGTTTTACTACAAGATAAACAGAGTTCAGTTAAAAACTTACGAACGAGATATAAGAATTGTATGAAACTCTTATGGGTGTGGTACCATCAAACAAAATAAATTATTACTCATAGTAAACGACATACGAAGGCTCAAGTAGCATGCAAGAATGGAGTACCGTTAAAAGTATATAATAAACTATATACGTTCATATGTTTATCTTAAACTTCTACACGAGTTTTACTACAAGATAAACGGAGTTCGGTTAGAGAAACTTACGTATGAGGTATAAAAAATTGTATGAAACTCTTATGGGTGTGGTACCATCATACAAAATAAATTATTATGCGTAGTAAACAAAATACGAAGGCCATGTATCAAGCAATAATGGAGTACCGTTAAAAGTGTATAATAAACTTCATACGTTAGTATGTTTATCTTAAACGTCTAAACGATTTATACTACAAGATAAACAGAGTTCAGTTTAAAACTTACGAACGAGATATAAGAAATTGTATGAAACTCTTATGGGTGTGGTACCATCATACAAAATAAACTATTATTCATAGTAAACGACATACGAATGCTCAAGTAACATGCAAGAATGAAGTACCTTAAAAAGTATATAATAAACTTTATACGTTTGTATGTTTATCTTAAACTTCTAAACGAGTTTTACTACAAGATAAACAGAGTTTAGTTAAAAACTTACGAACGAGATATAAGAATTGTATGAAACTCTTATGGGTGTGGTACCATCATACAAAATAAATTATTACTCATAGTAAACGACATACGAAGGCTCAAGTAGCATCCAAGAATGGAGTACCGTTAAAAGTATATAATAAACTTTATACGTTCATATGTTTATCTTAAACTTCTACACGAGTTTTACTACAAGATAAACGGAGTTCGGTTAGAGAAACTTACGTATGAGGTATAAAAAATTGTATGAAACTCTTATGGGTGTGGTACCATCATACAAAATAAATTATTATGCATAGTAAACGACATACGAAGGCCAAGTATCAAGCAATAATGGAGTACCGTTAAAAGTGTATAATAAACTTCATACGTTAGTATGTTTATCTTAAACGTCTAAACGATTTATACTACAAGATAAACAGAGTTCAGTTTAAAACTTACGAACGAGATATAAGAAATTGTATGAAACTCTTATGGGTGTGGTACCATCATACAAAATAAACTATTATTCATAGTAAACGACATACGAATGCTCAAGTAGCATGCAAGAATGAAGTACCTTAAAAAGTATATAATAAACTTTATACGTTCGTATGTTTATCTTAAACCTCTAAACGAGTTTTACTACAAGATAAACAGAGTTTAGTTAAAAACTTACGAACGAGATATAAGAATTGTATGAAACTCTTATGGGTGTGGTACCATCATACAAAATAAATTATTACTCATAGTAAACGACATACGAAGGCTCAAGTAGCACGCAAGAATGGAGTACCGTTAAAAGTATATAATAAACTTTATACATTCATATGTTTATCTTAAACTTCTAAACGAGTTTTACTACAAGATAAACGGAGTTCGGTTAGAGAAACTTACGTATGAGATATAAAAAATTGTATGAAACTCTTATGGGTGTGGTACCATCATACGAAATAAATTATTATGCGTAGTAAACAAAATACGAAGGCCAAGTATCTAGCAATAGTGGGGTACCATTAAAAGTGTAAAATAAACTTCATACGTTCGAATGTTTATCTTATACTTCTAAACGAGTTTTACTACAAGATAAACAGAGTTCAGTTAAAAACTTACGAACGAGATATAAGAATTGAATGAAACTCTTATGGGTGTGGTACCATCAAACAAAATAAATTATTACTCATAGTAAACGACATACGAAGGCTCAAGTAGCATGCAAGAATGGAGTACCGTTAAAAGTATATAATAAACTATATACGTTCATATGTTTATCTTAAACTTCTACACGAGTTTTACTACAAGATAAACGGAGTTCGGTTAGAGAAACTTACGTATGAGGTATAACAAATTGTATGAAACTCTTATGGGTGTGGTACCACCATACAAAATAAATTATTATGCGTAGTAAACAAAATACGAAGGCCATGTATCAAGCAATAATGGAGTACCGTTAAAAGTGTATAATAAACTTCATACGTTAGTATGTTTATCTTAAACGTCTAAACGATTTATACTACAAGATAAACAGAGTTCAGTTTAAAACTTACGAACGAGATATAAGAAATTGTATGAAACTCTTATGGGTGTGGTACCATCATACAAAATAAACTATTATTCATAGTAAACGACATACGAATGCTCAAGTAACATGCAAGAATGAAGTACCTTAAAAAGTATATAATAAACTTTATACGTTCGTATGTTTATCTTAAACCTCTAAACGAGTTTTACTACAAGATAAACAGAGTTTAGTTAAAAACTTACGAACTAGATATAAGAATTGTATGAAACTCTTATGGGTGTGGTACCATCATACAAAATAAATTATTACTCATAGTAAACGACATACGAAGGCTCAAGTAGCATGCAAGAATGGAGTACCGTTAAAAGTATATAATAAACTTTATACATTCATATGTTTATCTTAAACTTCTAAACGAGTTTTACTACAAGATAAACGGAGTTCGGTTAGAGAAACTTACGTATGAGATATAAAAAATTGTATGAAACTCTTATGGGTGTGGTACCATCATACGAAATAAATTATTATGCGTAGTACACAAAATACGAAGGCCAAGTATCTAGCAATAGTGGGGTACCATTAAAAGTGTAAAATAAAATTCATACGTTCGAATGTTTATCTTATACTTCTAAACGAGTTTTACTACAAGATAAACAGAGTTCAGTTAAAAACTTACGAACGAGATATAAGAATTGTATGAAACTCTTATGGGTGTGGTACCATCAAACAAAATAAATTATTACTCATAGTAAACGACATACGAAGGCTCAAGTAGCATGCAAGAATGGAGTACCGTTAAAAGTATATAATAAACTATATACGTTCATATGTTTATCTTAAACTTCTACACGAGTTTTACTACAAGATAAACGGAGTTCGGTTAGAGAAACTTACGTATGAGGTATAAAAAATTGTATGAAACTCTTATGGGTGTGGTACCATCATACAAAATAAATTATTATGCGTAGTAAACAAAATACGAAGGCCATGTATCAAGCAATAATGGAGTACCGTTAAAAGTGTATAATAAACTTCATACGTTAGTATGTTTATCTTAAACGTCTAAACGATTTATACTACAAGATAAACAGAGTTCAGTTTAAAACTTACGAACGAGATATAAGAAATTGTATGAAACTCTTATGGGTGTGGTACCATCATACAAAATAAACTATTATTCATAGTAAACGACATACGAATGCTCAAGTAACATGCAAGAATGAAGTACCTTAAAAAGTATATAATAAACTTTATACGTTCGTATGTTTATCTTAAACCTCTAAACGAGTTTTACTACAAGATAAACAGAGTTTAGTTAAAAACTTACGAACTAGATATAAGAATTGTATGAAACTCTTATGGGTGTGGTACCATCATACAAAATAAATTATTACTCATAGTCAACGACATACGAAGGCTCAAGTAGCATGCAAGAATGGAGTACCGTTAAAAGTATATAATAAACTTTATACATTCATATGTTTATCTTAAACTTCTAAACGAGTTTTACTACAAGATAAACGGAGTTCGGTTAGAGAAACTTACGTATGAGATATAAAAAATTGTATGAAACTCTTATGGGTGTGGTACCATCATACGAAATAAATTATTATGCGTAGTAAACAAAATACGAAGGCCAAGTATCTAGCAATAGTGGGGTACCATTAAAAGTGTAAAATAAACTTCATACGTTCGAATGTTTATCTTATACTTCTAAACGAGTTTTACTACAAGATAAACAGAGTTCAGTTAAAAACTTACGAACGAGATATAAGAATTGAATGAAACTCTTATGGGTGTGGTACCATCAAACAAAATAAATTATTACTCATAGTAAACGACATACGAAGGCTCAAGTAGCATGCAAGAATGGAGTACCGTTAAAAGTATATAATAAACTATATACGTTCATATGTTTATCTTAAACTTCTACACGAGTTTTACTACAAGATAAACGGAGTTCGGTTAGAGAAACTTACGTATGAGGTATAAAAAATTGTATGAAACTCTTATGGGTGTGGTACCACCATACAAAATAAATTATTATGCGTAGTAAACAAAATACGAAGGCCATGTATCAAGCAATAATGGAGTACCGTTAAAAGTGTATAATAAACTTCATACGTTAGTATGTTTATCTTAAACGTCTAAACGATTTATACTACAAGATAAACAGAGTTCAGTTTAAAACTTACGAACGAGATATAAGAAATTGTATGAAACTCTTATGGGTGTGGTACCATCATACAAAATAAACTATTATTCATAGTAAACGACATACGAATGCTCAAGTAACATGCAAGAATGAAGTACCTTAAAAAGTATATAATAAACTTTATACGTTCGTATGTTTATCTTAAACCTCTAAACGAGTTTTACTACAAGATAAACAGAGTTTAGTTAAAAACTTACGAACTAGATATAAGAATTGTATGAAACTCTTATGGGTGTGGTACCATCATACAAAATAAATTATTACTCATAGTAAACGACATACGAAGGCTCAAGTAGCATGCAAGAATGGAGTACCGTTAAAAGTATATAATAAACTTTATACATTCATATGTTTATCTTAAACTTCTAAACGAGTTTTACTACAAGATAAACGGAGTTCGGTTAGAGAAACTTACGTATGAGATATAAAAAATTGTATGAAACTCTTATGGGTGTGGTACCATCATACGAAATAAATTATTATGCGTAGTACACAAAATACGAAGGCCAAGTATCTAGCAATAGTGGGGTACCATTAAAAGTGTAAAATAAACTTCATACGTTCGAATGTTTATCTTATACTTCTAAACGAGTTTTACTACAAGATAAACAGAGTTCAGTTAAAAACTTACGAACGAGATATAAGAATTGTATGAAACTCTTATGGGTGTGGTACCATCAAACAAAATAAATTATTACTCATAGTAAACGACATACGAAGGCTCAAGTAGCATGCAAGAATGGAGTACCGTTAAAAGTATATAATAAACTATATACGTTCATATGTTTATCTTAAACTTCTACACGAGTTTTACTACAAGATAAACGGAGTTCGGTTAGAGAAACTTACGTATGAGGTATAAAAAATTGTATGAAACTCTTATGGGTGTGGTACCACCATACAAAATAAATTATTATGCGTAGTAAACAAAATACGAAGGCCATGTATCAAGCAATAATGGAGTACCGTTAAAAGTGTATAATAAACTTCATACGTTAGTATGTTTATCTTAAACGTCTAAACGATTTATACTACAAGATAAACAGAGTTCAGTTTAAAACTTACGAACGAGATATAAGAAATTGTATGAAACTCTTATGGGTGTGGTACCATCATACAAAATAAACTATTATTCATAGTAAACGACATACGAATGCTCAAGTAACATGCAAGAATGAAGTACCTTAAAAAGTATATAATAAACTTTATACGTTCGTATGTTTATCTTAAACCTCTAAACGAGTTTTACTACAAGATAAACAGAGTTTAGTTAAAAACTTACGAACTAGATATAAGAATTGTATGAAACTCTTATGGGTGTGGTACCATCATACAAAATAAATTATTACTCATAGTAAACGACATACGAAGGCTCAAGTAGCATGCAAGAATGGAGTACCGTTAAAAGTATATAATAAACTTTATACATTCATATGTTTATCTTAAACTTCTAAACGAGTTTTACTACAAGATAAACGGAGTTCGGTTAGAGAAACTTACGTATGAGATATAAAAAATTGTATGAAACTCTTATGGGTGTGGTACCATCATACGAAATAAATTATTATGCGTAGTACACAAAATACGAAGGCCAAGTATCTAGCAATAGTGGGGTACCATTAAAAGTGTAAAATAAACTTCATACGTTCGAATGTTTATCTTATACTTCTAAACGAGTTTTACTACAAGATAAACAGAGTTCAGTTAAAAACTTACGAACGAGATATAAGAATTGTATGAAACTCTTATGGGTGTGGTACCATCAAACAAAATAAATTATTACTCATAGTAAACGACATACGAAGGCTCAAGTAGCATGCAAGAATGGAGTACCGTTAAAAGTATATAATAAACTATATACGTTCATATGTTTATCTTAAACTTCTACACGAGTTTTACTACAAGATAAACGGAGTTCGGTTAGAGAAACTTACGTATGAGGTATAAAAAATTGTATGAAACTCTTATGGGTGTGGTACCACCATACAAAATAAATTATTATGCGTAGTAAACAAAATACGAAGGCCATGTATCAAGCAATAATGGAGTACCGTTAAAAGTGTATAATAAACTTCATACGTTAGTATGTTTATCTTAAACGTCTAAACGATTTATACTACAAGATAAACAGAGTTCAGTTTAAAACTTACGAACGAGATATAAGAAATTGTATGAAACTCTTATGGGTGTGGTACCATCATACAAAATAAACTATTATTCATAGTAAACGACATACGAATGCTCAAGTAACATGCAAGAATGAAGTACCTTAAAAAGTATATAATAAACTTTATACGTTCGTATGTTTATCTTAAACCTCTAAACGAGTTTTACTACAAGATAAACAGAGTTTAGTTAAAAACTTACGAACTAGATATAAGAATTGTATGAAACTCTTATGGGTGTGGTACCATCATACAAAATAAATTATTACTCATAGTAAACGACATACGAAGGCTCAAGTAGCATGCAAGAATGGAGTACCGTTAAAAGTATATAATAAACTTTATACATTCATATGTTTATCTTAAACTTCTAAACGAGTTTTACTACAAGATAAACGGAGTTCGGTTAGAGAAACTTACGTATGAGATATAAAAAATTGTATGAAACTCTTATGGGTGTGGTACCATCATACGAAATAAATTATTATGCGTAGTACACAAAATACGAAGGCCAAGTATCTAGCAATAGTGGGGTACCATTAAAAGTGTAAAATAAACTTCATACGTTCGAATGTTTATCTTATACTTCTAAACGAGTTTTACTACAAGATAAACAGAGTTCAGTTAAAAACTTACGAACGAGATATAAGAATTGTATGAAACTCTTATGGGTGTGGTACCATCAAACAAAATAAATTATTACTCATAGTAAACGACATACGAAGGCTCAAGTAGCATGCAAGAATGGAGTACCGTTAAAAGTATATAATAAACTATATACGTTCATATGTTTATCTTAAACTTCTACACGAGTTTTACTACAAGATAAACGGAGTTCGGTTAGAGAAACTTACGTATGAGGTATAAAAAATTGTATGAAACTCTTATGGGTGTGGTACCATCATACAAAATAAATTATTATGCGTAGTAAACAAAATACGAAGGCCATGTATCAAGCAATAATGGAGTACCGTTAAAAGTGTATAATAAACTTCATACGTTAGTATGTTTATCTTAAACGTCTAAACGATTTATACTACAAGATAAACAGAGTTCAGTTTAAAACTTACGAACGAGATATAAGAAATTGTATGAAACTCTTATGGGTGTGGTACCATCATACAAAATAAACTATTATTCATAGTAAACGACATGCGAATGCTCAAGTAACATGCAAGAATGAAGTACCTTAAAAAGTATATAATAAACTTTATACGTTCGTATGTTTATCTTAAACCTCTAAACGAGATTTACTACAAGATAAACAGAGTTCAGTTAAAAACTTACGAACGAGATATAAGAATTGAATGAAACTCTTATGGGTGTGGTACCATCAAACAAAATAAATTATTACTCATAGTAAACGACATACGAAGGCTCAAGTAGCATGCAAGAATGGAGTACCGTTAAAAGTATATAATAAACTATATACGTTCATATGTTTATCTTAAACTTCTAAACGAGATTTACTACAAGATAAACGGAGTTCGGTTAGAGAAACTTACGTATGAGATATAAAAAATTGTATGAAACTCTTATGGGTGTGGTACCATCATACGAAATAAATTATTATGCGTAGTAAACAAAATACGAAGGCCAAGTATCTAGCAATAGTGGGGTACCATTAAAAGTGTATAATAAACTTCATACGTTAGTATGTTTATCTTAAACGTCTAAACGATTTATACTACAAGATAAACAGAGTTCAGTTTAAAACTTACGAACGAGATATAAGAAATTGTATGAAACTCTTATGGGTGTGGTACCATCATACAAAATAAACTATTATTCATAGTAAACGACATACGAATGCTCAAGTAACATGCAAGAATGAAGTACCGTTAAAAGTATATAATAAACTATATACGTTCGTATGTTTATCTTAAACTTCTACACGAGTTTTACTACAAGGTAAACGGAGTTCGGTTAGAGAAACTTACGTATGAGGTATAAAAAATTGTATGAAACTCTTATGGGTGTGGTACCATCATACAAAATAAATTATTATGCGTAGTAAACAAAATACGAAGGCCATGTATCAAGCAATAATGGAGTACCGTTAAAAGTGTATAATAAACTTCATACGTTAGTATGTTTATCTTAAACGTCTAAACGATTTATACTACAAGATAAACAGAGTTCAGTTTAAAACTTACGAACGAGATATAAGAAATTGTATGAAACTCTTATGGGTGTGGTACCATCATACAAAATAAACTATTATTCATAGTAAACGACATACGAATGCTCAAGTAGCATACAAGAATGGAGTACCTTTAAAAGTATATAATAAACTTTATACGTTTGTATGTTTATCTTAAACTTCTAAACGGGTTTTACTACAAGATAAACAGAGTTTAGTTAAAAACTTACGAACGAGATATAAGAATTGTATGAAACTCTTATGGATGTGGTACCATCATACAAAATAAATTATTACTCATAGTAAACGACATACGAAGGCTCAAGTAGCATGCAAGAATGGAGTACCGTTAAAAGTATATAATAAACTATATACGTTCATATGTTTATCTTAAACTTCTACACGAGTTTTACTACAAGATAAACGGAGTTCGGTTAGAGAAACTTACGTATGAGGTATAAAAAATTGTATGAAACTCTTATGGGTGTGGTACCATCATACAAAATAAATTATTATGCGTAGTAAACAAAATACGAAGGACATGTATCAAGCAATAATGGAGTACCGTTAAAAGTGTATAATAAACTTCATACGTTAGTATGTTAATCTTAAACGTCTAAACGATTTATACTACAAGATAAACAGAGTTCAGTTTAAAACTTACGAACGAGATATAAGAAATTGTATGAAACTCTTATGGGTGTGGTACCATCATACAAAATAAACTATTATTCATAGTAAACGACATGCGAATGCTCAAGTAACATGCAAGAATGAAGTACCTTAAAAAGTATATAATAAACTTTATACGTTCGTATGTTTATCTTAAACCTCTAAACGAGTTTTACTACAAGATAAACAGAGTTTAGTTAAAAACTTACGAACTAGATATAAGAATTGTATGAAACTCTTATGGGTGTGGTACCATCATACAAAATAAATTATTACTCATAGTCAACGACATACGAAGGCTCAAGTAGCATGCAAGAATGGAGTACCGTTAAAAGTATATAATAAACTTTATACATTCATATGTTTATCTTAAACTTCTAAACGAGATTTACTACAAGATAAACGGAGTTCGGTTAGAGAAACTTACGTATGAGATATAAAAAATTGTATGAAACTCTTATGGGTGTGGTACCATCATACGAAATAAATTATTATGCGTAGTAAACAAAATACGAAGGCCAAGTATCTAGCAATAGTGGGGTACCATTAAAAGTGTAAAATAAACTTCATACGTTCGAATGTTTATCTTATACTTCTAAACGAGTTTTACTACAAGATAAACAGAGTTCAGTTAAAAACTTACGAACGAGATATAAGAATTGTATGAAACTCTTATGGGTGTGGTACCATCAAACAAAATAAATTATTACTCATAGTAAACGACATACGAAGGCTCAAGTAGCATGCAAGAATGGAGTACCGTTAAAAGTATATAATAAACTATATACGTTCATATGTTTATCTTAAACTTCTACACGAGTTTTACTACAAGGTAAACGGAGTTCGGTTAGAGAAACTTACGTATGAGGTATAAAAAATTGTATGAAACTCTTATGGGTGTGGTACCATCATACAAAATAAATTATTATGCGTAGTAAACAAAATACGAAGGCCATGTATCAAGCAATAATGGAGTACCGTTAAAAGTGTATAATAAACTTCATACGTTAGTATGTTTATCTTAAACGTCTAAACGATTTATACTACAAGATAAACAGAGTTCAGTTTAAAACTTACGAACGAGATATAAGAAATTGTATGAAACTCTTATGGGTGTGGTACCATCATACAAAATAAACTATTATTCATAGTAAACGACATACGAATGCTCAAGTAGCATACAAGAATGGAGTACCTTTAAAAGTATATAATAAACTTTATACGTTTGTATGTTTATCTTAAACTTCTAAACGGGTTTTACTACAAGATAAACAGAGTTTAGTTAAAAACTTACGAACGAGATATAAGAATTGTATGAAACTCTTATGGATGTGGTACCATCATACAAAATAAATTATTACTCATAGTAAACGACATACGAAGGCTCAAGTAGCATCCAAGAATGGAGTACCGTTAAAAGTATATAATAAACTTTATACGTTCATATGTTTATCTTAAACTTCTACACGAGTTTTACTACAAGATAAACGGAGTTCGGTTAGAGAAACTTACGTATGAGGTATAAAAAATTGTATGAAACTCTTATGGGTGTGTGGTACCATCATACAAAATAAATTA
Organism: Chamaenerion angustifolium; assembly: GCA_946814005.1. NCBI lineage: Eukaryota > Viridiplantae > Streptophyta > Magnoliopsida > Myrtales > Onagraceae > Chamaenerion > Chamaenerion angustifolium. The sequence continues at coordinate 10,874,493 of OX328273.1, forward strand.
TTATGCATAGTAAACGACATACGAAGGCCAAGTATCAAGCAATAATGGAGTACCGTTAAAAGTGTATAATAAACTTCATACGTTAGTATGTTTATCTTAAACGTCTAAACGATTTATACTACAAGATAAACAGAGTTCAGTTTAAAACTTACGAACGAGATATAAGAAATTGTATGAAACTCTTATGGGTGTGGTACCATCATACAAAATAAACTATTATTCATAGTAAACGACATACGAATGCTCAAGTAGCATGCAAGAATGAAGTACCTTAAAAAGTATATAATAAACTTTATACGTTCGTATGTTTATCTTAAACCTCTAAACGAGTTTTACTACAAGATAAACAGAGTTTAGTTAAAAACTTACGAACGAGATATAAGAATTGTATGAAACTCTAATGGGTGTGGTACCATCATACAAAATAAATTATTACTCATAGTAAACGACATACGAAGGCTCAAGTAGCATGCAAGAATGGAGTACCGTTAAAAGTATATAATAAACTTTATACATTCATATGTTTATCTTAAACTTCTAAACGAGTTTTACTACAAGATAAACGGAGTTCGGTTAGAGAAACTTACGTATGAGATATAAAAAATTGTATGAAACTCTTATGGGTGTGGTACCATCATACGAAATAAATTATTATGCGTAGTAAACAAAATACGAAGGCCAAGTATCTAGCAATAGTGGGGTACCATTAAAAGTGTATAATAAACTTCATACGTTCGAATGTTTATCTTATACTTCTAAACGAGTTTTACTACAAGATAAACAGAGTTCAGTTAAAAACTTACGAACGAGATATAAGAATTGTATGAAACTCTTATGGGTGTGGTACCATCAAACAAAATAAATTATTACTCATAGTAAACGACATACGAAGGCTCAAGTAGCATGCAAGAATGGAGTACCGTTAAAAGTATATAATAAACTTTATACATTCATATGTTTATCTTAAACTTCTAAACGAGTTTTACTACAAGATAAACGGAGTTCGGTTAGAGAAACTTACGTATGAGATATAAAAAATTGTATGAAACTCTTATGGGTGTGGTACCATCATACAAAATAAATTATTATGCGTAGTAAACGACATACGAAGGCCAAGTATCAAGCAATAATGGAGTACCGTTAAAAGTGTATAATAAACTTCATACGTTAGTATGTTTATCTTAAACGTCTAAACGATTTATACTACAAGATAAACAGAGTTCAGTTTAAAACTTACGAACGAGATATAAGAAATTGTATGAAACTCTTATGGGTGTGGTACCATCATACAAAATAAACTATTATTCATAGTAAACGACATACGAATGCTCAAGTAACATGCAAGAATGAAGTACCTTAAAAAGTATATAATAAACTTTATACGTTCGTATGTTTATCTTAAACCTCTAAACGAGTTTTACTACAAGATAAACAGAGTTTAGTTAAAAACTTACGAACTAGATATAAGAATTGTATGAAACTCTTATGGGTGTGGTACCATCATACAAAATAAATTATTACTCATAGTAAACGACATACGAATGCTCAAGTAACATGCAAGAATGAAGTACCTTAAAAAGTATATAATAAACTTTATACGTTCGTATGTTTATCTTAAACCTCTAAACGAGTTTTACTACAAGATAAACAGAGTTTAGTTAAAAACTTACGAACTAGATATAAGAATTGTATGAAACTCTTATGGGTGTGGTACCATCATACAAAATAAATTATTACTCATAGTAAACGACATACGAAGGCTCAAGTAGCATGCAAGAATGGAGTACCGTTAAAAGTATATAATAAACTTTATACATTCATATGTTTATCTTAAACTTCTAAACGAGTTTTACTACAAGATAAACGGAGTTCGGTTAGAGAAACTTACGTATGAGATATAAAAAATTGTATGAAACTCTTATGGGTGTGGTACCATCATACGAAATAAATTATTATGCGTAGTAAACAAAATACGAAGGCCAAGTATCTAGCAATAGTGGGGTACCATTAAAAGTGTAAAATAAACTTCATACGTTCGAATGTTTATCTTATACTTCTAAACGAGTTTTACTACAAGATAAACAGAGTTCAGTTAAAAACTTACGAACGAGATATAAGAATTGTATGAAACTCTTATGGGTGTGGTACCATCAAACAAAATAAATTATTACTCATAGTAAACGACATACGAAGGCTCAAGTAGCATGCAAGAATGGAGTACCGTTAAAAGTATATAATAAACTATATACGTTCATATGTTTATCTTAAACTTCTACACGAGTTTTACTACAAGATAAACGGAGTTCGGTTAGAGAAACTTACGTATGAGGTATAAAAAATTGTATGAAACTCTTATGGGTGTGGTACCATCATACAAAATAAATTATTTTGCGTAGTAAACAAAATACGAAGGCCATGTATCAAGCAATAATGGAGTACCGTTAAAAGTGTATAATAAACTTCATACGTTAGTATGTTTATCTTAAACGTCTAAACGATTTATACTACAAGATAAACAGAGTTCAGTTTAAAACTTACGAACGAGATATAAGAAATTGTATGAAACACTTATGGGTGTGGTACCATCATACAAAATAAACTATTATTCATAGTAAACGACATACGAATGCTCAAGTAGCATACAAGAATGGAGTACCTTTAAAAGTATATAATAAACTTTATACGTTTGTATGTTTATCTTAAACTTCTAAACGAGTTTTACTACAAGATAAACAGAGTTTAGTTAAAAACTTACGAACGAGATATAAGAATTGTATGAAACTCTTATGGATGTGGTACCATCATACAAAATAAATTATTACTCATAGTAAACGACATACGAAGGCTCAAGTAGCATCCAAGAATGGAGTACCGTTAAAAGTATATAATAAACTTTATACGTTCATATGTTTATCTTAAACTTCTACACGAGTTTTACTACAAGATAAACGGAGTTCGGTTAGAGAAACTTACGTATGAGGTATAAAAAATTGTATGAAACTCTTATGGGTGTGGTACCATCATACAAAATAAATTATTATGCATAGTAAACGACATACGAAGGGCAAGTATCAAGCAATAATGGAGTACCGTTAAAAGTGTATAATAAACTTCATACGTTAGTATGTTTATCTTAAACGTCTAAACGATTTATACTACAAGATAAACAGAGTTCAGTTTAAAACTTACGAACGAAATATAAGAAATTGTATGAAACTCTTATGGGTGTGGTACCATCATACAAAATAAACTATTATTCATAGTAAACGACATACGAATGCTCAAGTAGCATGCAAGAATGAAGTACCTTAAAAAGTATATAATAAACTTTATACGTTCGTATGTTTATCTTAAACCTCTAAACGAGTTTTACTACAAGATAAACAGAGTTTAGTTAAAAACTTACGAACGAGATATAAGAATTGTATGAAACTCTAATGGGTGTGGTACCATCATACAAAATAAATTATTACTCATAGTAAACGACATACGAAGGCTCAAGTAGCATGCAAGAATGGAGTACCGTTAAAAGTATATAATAAACTTTATACATTCATATGTTTATCTTAAACTTCTAAACGAGTTTTACTACAAGATAAACGGAGTTCGGTTAGAGAAACTTACGTATGAGATATAAAAAATTGTATGAAACTCTTATGGGTGTGGTACCATCATACGAAATAAATTATTATGCGTAGTAAACAAAATACGAAGGCCAAGTATCTAGCAATAGTGGGGTACCATTAAAAGTGTAAAATAAACTTCATACGTTCGAATGTTTATCTTATACTTCTAAACGAGTTTTACTACAAGATAAACGGAGTTCAGTTAAAAACTTACGAACGAGATATAAGAATTGTATGAAACTCTTATGGGTGTGGTACCATCAAACAAAATAAATTATTACTCATAGTAAACGACATACGAAGGCTCAAGTAGCATGCAAGAATGGAGTACCGTTAAAAGTATATAATAAACTATATACGTTCATATGTTTATCTTAAACTTCTACACGAGTTTTACTACAAGATAAACGGAGTTCGGTTAGAGAAACTTACGTATGAGGTATAAAAAATTGTATGAAACTCTTATGGGTGTGGTACCATCATACAAAATAAATTATTTTGCGTAGTAAACAAAATACGAAGGCCATGTATCAAGCAATAATGGAGTACCGTTAAAAGTGTATAATAAACTTCATACGTTAGTATGTTTATCTTAAACGTCTAAACGATTTATACTACAAGATAAACAGAGTTCAGTTTAAAACTTACGAACGAGATATAAGAAATTGTATGAAACACTTATGGGTGTGGTACCATCATACAAAATAAACTATTATTCATAGTAAACGACATACGAATGCTCAAGTAGCATACAAGAATGGAGTACCTTTAAAAGTATATAATAAACTTTATACGTTTGTATGTTTATCTTAAACTTCTAAACGAGTTTTACTACAAGATAAACAGAGTTTAGTTAAAAACTTACGAACGAGATATAAGAATTGTATGAAACTCTTATGGATGTGGTACCATCATACAAAATAAATTATTACTCATAGTAAACGACATACGAAGGCTCAAGTAGCATCCAAGAATGGAGTACCGTTAAAAGTATATAATAAACTTTATACGTTCATATGTTTATCTTAAACTTCTACACGAGTTTTACTACAAGATAAACGGAGTTCGGTTAGAGAAACTTACGTATGAGGTATAAAAAATTGTATGAAACTCTTATGGGTGTGGTACCATCATACAAAATAAATTATTATGCATAGTAAACGACATACGAAGGCCAAGTATCAAGCAATAATGGAGTACCGTTAAAAGTGTATAATAAACTTCATACGTTAGTATGTTTATCTTAAACGTCTAAACGATTTATACTACAAGATAAACAGAGTTCAGTTTAAAACTTACGAACGAGATATAAGAAATTGTATGAAACTCTTATGGGTGTGGTACCATCATACAAAATAAACTATTATTCATAGTAAACGACATACGAATGCTCAAGTAGCATGCAAGAATGAAGTACCTTAAAAAGTATATAATAAACTTTATACGTTCGTATGTTTATCTTAAACCTCTAAACGAGTTTTACTACAAGATAAACAGAGTTTAGTTAAAAACTTACGAACGAGATATAAGAATTGTATGAAACTCTAATGGGTGTGGTACCATCATACAAAATAAATTATTACTCATAGTAAACGACATACGAAGGCTCAAGTAGCATGCAAGAATGGAGTACCGTTAAAAGTATATAATAAACTTTATACATTCATATGTTTATCTTAAACTTCTAAACGAGTTTTACTACAAGATAAACGGAGTTCGGTTAGAGAAACTTACGTATCAGATATAAAAAATTGTATGAAACTCTTATGGGTGTGGTACCATCATACGAAATAAATTATTATGCGTAGTAAACAAAATACGAAGGCCAAGTATCTAGCAATAGTGGGGTACCATTAAAAGTGTATAATAAACTTCATACGTTCGAATGTTTATCTTATACTTCTAAACGAGTTTTACTACAAGATAAACAGAGTTCAGTTAAAAACTTACGAACGAGATATAAGAATTGTATGAAACTCTTATGGGTGTGGTACCATCAAACAAAATAAATTATTACTCATAGTAAACGACATACGAAGGCTCAAGTAGCATGCAAGAATGGAGTACCGTTAAAAGTATATAATAAACTTTATACATTCATATGTTTATCTTAAACTTCTAAACGAGTTTTACTACAAGATAAACGGAGTTCGGTTAGAGAAACTTACGTATGAGATATAAAAAATTGTATGAAACTCTTATGGGTGTGGTACCATCATACAAAATAAATTATTATGCGTAGTAAACGACATACGAAGGCCAAGTATCAAGCAATAATGGAGTACCGTTAAAAGTGTATAATAAACTTCATACGTTAGTATGTTTATCTTAAACGTCTAAACGATTTATACTACAAGATAAACAGAGTTCAGTTTAAAACTTACGAACGAGATATAAGAAATTGTATGAAACTCTTATGGGTGTGGTACCATCATACAAAATAAACTATTATTCATAGTAAACGACATACGAATGCTCAAGTAGCATACAAGAATGGAGTACCTTTAAAAGTATATAATAAACTTTATACGTTTGTATGTTTATCTTAAACTTCTAAACGAGTTTTACTACAAGATAAACAGAGTTCAGTTAAAAACTTACGAACGAGATATAAGAATTGTATGAAACTCTTATGGGTGTGGTACCATCAAACAAAATAAATTATTACTCATAGTAAACGACATACGAAGGCTCAAGTAGCATGCAAGAATGGAGTACCGTTAAAAGTATATAATAAACTATATACGTTCATATGTTTATCTTAAACTTCTACACGAGTTTTACTACAAGATAAACGGAGTTCGGTTAGAGAAACTTACGTATGAGGTATAAAAAATTGTATGAAACTCTTATGGGTGTGGTACCATCATACAAAATAAATTATTATGCGTAGTAAACAAAATACGAAGGCCATGTATCAAGCAATAATGGAGTACCGTTAAAAGTGTATAATAAACTTCATACGTTAGTATGTTTATCTTAAACGTCTAAACGATTTATACTACAAGATAAACAGAGTTCAGTTTAAAACTTACGAACGAGATATAAGAAATTGTATGAAACTCTTATGGGTGTGGTACCATCATACAAAATAAACTATTATTCATAGTAAACGACATACGAATGCTCAAGTAGCATACAAGAATGGAGTACCTTTAAAAGTATATAATAAACTTTATACGTTTGTATGTTTATCTTAAACTTCTAAACGAGTTTTACTACAAGATAAACAGAGTTTAGTTAAAAACTTACGAACGAGATATAAGAATTGTATGAAACTCTTATGGATGTGGTACCATCATACAAAATAAATTATTACTCATAGTAAACGACATACGAAGGCTCAAGTAGCATCCAAGAATGGAGTACCGTTAAAAGTATATAATAAACTTTATACGTTCATATGTTTATCTTAAACTTCTACACGAGTTTTACTACAAGATAAACGGAGTTCGGTTAGAGAAACTTACGTATGAGGTATAAAAAATTGTATGAAACTCTTATGGGTGTGGTACCATCATACAAAATAAATTATTATGCTTAGTAAAACGACATACGAAGGCCAAGTATCAAGCAATAATGGAGTACCGTTAAAAGTGTATAATAAACTTCATACGTTAGTATGTTTATCTTAAACGTCTAAACGATTTATACTACAAGATAAACAGAGTTCAGTTTAAAACTTACGAACGAGATATAAGAAATTGTATGAAACTCTTATGGGTGTGGTACCATCATACAAAATAAACTATTATTCATAGTAAACGACATACGAATGCTCAAGTAGCATGCAAGAATGAAGTACCTTAAAAAGTATATAATAAACTTTATACGTTCGTATGTTTATCTTAAACCTCTAAACGAGTTTTACTACAAGATAAACAGAGTTTAGTTAAAAACTTACGAACGAGATATAAGAATTGTATGAAACTCTAATGGGTGTGGTACCATCATACAAAATAAATTATTACTCATAGTAAACGACATACGAAGGCTCAAGTAGCATGCAAGAATGGAGTACCGTTAAAAGTATATAATAAACTTTATATATTCATATGTTTATCTTAAACTTCTAAACGAGTTTTACTACAAGATAAACGGAGTTCGGTTAGAGAAACTTACGTATGAGATATAAAAAATTGTATGAAACTATTATGGGTGTGGTACCATCATACGAAATAAATTATTATGCGTAGTAAACAAAATACGAAGGCCAAGTATCTAGCTATAGTGGGGTACCATTAAAAGTGTATAATAAACTTCATACGTTAGTATGTTTATCTTAAACGTCTAAACGATTTATACTACAAGATAAACAGAGTTCAGTTTAAAACTTACGAACGAGATATAAGAAATTGTATGAAACTCTTATGGGTGTGGTACCATCATACAAAATAAACTATTATTCATAGTAAACGACATAAGAATGCTCAAGTAGCATACAAGAATGGAGTACCATTAAAAGTGTATAATAAACTTCATACGTTCGAATGTTTATCTTATACTTCTAAACGAGTTTTACTACAAGATAAACAGAGTTCAGTTAAAAACTTACGAACGAGATATAAGAATTGTATGAAACTCTTATGGGTGTGGTACCATCAAACAAAATAAATTATTACTCATAGTAAACGACATACGAAGGCTCAAGTAGCATGCAAGAATGCAGTACCGTTAAATTGTATATAATAAACTATATACGTTCATATGTTTATCTTAAACTTCTACACGAGTTTTACTACAAGATAAACGGAGTTCGGTTAGAGAAACTTACGTATGAGGTATAAAAAATTGTATGAAACTCTTATGGGTGTGGTACCATCATACAAAATAAATTATTATGCGTAGTAAACAAAATACGAAGGCCATGTATCAAGCAATAATGGAGTACCGTTAAAAGTGTATAATAAACTTCATACGTTAGTATGTTTATCTTAAACGTCTAAACGATTTATACTACAAGATAAACAGAGTTCAGTTTAAAACTTACGAACGAGATATAAGAAATTGTATGAAACTCTTATGGGTGTGGTACCATCATACAAAATAAACTATTATTCATAGTAAACGACATACGAATGCTCAAGTAGCATACAAGAATGGAGTACCTTTAAAAGTATATAATAAACTTTATACGTTTGTATGTTTATCTTAAACTTCTAAACGAGTTTTACTACAAGATAAACAGAGTTTAGTTAAAAACTTACGAACGAGATATAAGAATTATATGAAACTCTTTTGGGTGTGGTACCATCATACAAAATAAATTATTACTCATAGTAAACGACATACGAAGGCTCAAGTAGCATCCAAGAATGGAGTACCGTTAAAAGTATATAATAAACTTTATACGTTCATATGTTTATCTTAAACTTCTACACGAGTTTTACTACAAGATAAACGGAGTTCGGTTAGAGAAACTTACGTATGAGGTATAAAAAATTGTATGAAACTCTTATGGGTGTGGTACCATCATACAAAATAAATTATTATGCATAGTAAACGACATACGAAGGCCAAGTATCAAGCAATAATGGAGTACCGTTAAAAGTGTATAATAAACTTCATACGTTAGTATGTTTATCTTAAACGTCTAAACGATTTATACTACAAGATAAACAGAGTTCAGTTTAAAACTTACGAACGAGATATAAGAAATTGTATGAAACTCTTATGGGTGTGGTACCATCATACAAAATAAACTATTATTCATAGTAAACGACATACGAATGCTCAAGTAGCATACAAGAATGGAGTACCTTTAAAAGTATATAATAAACTTTATACGTTTGTATGTTTATATTAAACTTCTAAACGAGTTTTACTACAAGATAAACAGAGTTTAGTTAAAAACTTACGAACGAGATATAAGAATTGTATGAAACTCTTATGGGTGTGGTACCATCATACAAAATAAATTATTACTCATAGTAAACGACATACGAAGGCTCAAGTAGCATGCAAGAATGGAGTACCGTTAAAAGTATATAATAAACTTTATACATTCATATGTTTATCTTAAACTTCTAAACGAGTTTTACTACAAGATAAACGGAGTTCGGTTAGAGAAACTTACGTATGAGGTATAAAAAATTGTATGAAACTCTTATGGGTGTGGTACCATCATACAAAATAAATTATTATGCGTAGTAAACAAAATACGAAGGCCATGTATCAAGCAATAATGGAGTACCGTTAAAAGTGTATAATAAACTTCATACGTTAGTATGTTTATCTTAAACGTCTAAACGATTTATACTACAAGATAAACAGAGTTCAGTTTAAAACTTACGAACGAGATATAAGAAATTGTATGAAACTCTTATGGGTGTGGTACCATCATACAAAATAAACTATTATTCATAGTAAACGACATACGAATGCTCAAGTAGCATACAAGAATGGAGTACCTTTAAAAGTATATAATAAACTTTATACGTTTGTATGTTTATCTTAAACTTCTAAACGAGTTTTACTACAAGATAAACAGAGTTTAGTTAAAAACTTACGAACGAGATATAAGAATTATATGAAACTCTTTTGGGTGTGGTACCATCATACAAAATAAATTATTACTCATAGTAAACGACATACGAAGGCTCAAGTAGCATCCAAGAATGGAGTACCGTTAAAAGTATATAATAAACTTTATACGTTCATATGTTTATCTTAAACTTCTACACGAGTTTTACTACAAGATAAACGGAGTTCGGTTAGAGAAACTTACGTATGAGGTATAAAAAATTGTATGAAACTCTTATGGGTGTGGTACCATCATACAAAATAAATTATTATGCATAGTAAACGACATACGAAGGCCAAGTATCAAGCAATAATGGAGTACCGTTAAAAGTGTATAATAAACTTCATACGTTAGTATGTTTATCTTAAACGTCTAAACGATTTATACTACAAGATAAACAGAGTTCAGTTTAAAACTTACGAACGAGATATAAGAAATTGTATGAAACTCTTATGGGTGTGGTACCATCATACAAAATAAACTATTATTCATAGTAAACGACATACGAATGCTCAAGTAGCATACAAGAATGGAGTACCTTTAAAAGTATATAATAAACTTTATACGTTTGTATGTTTATATTAAACTTCTAAACGAGTTTTACTACAAGATAAACAGAGTTTAGTTAAAAACTTACGAACGAGATATAAGAATTGTATGAAACTCTAATGGGTGTGGTACCATCATACAAAATAAATTATTACTCATAGTAAACGACATACGAAGGCTCAAGTAGCATGCAAGAATGGAGTACCGTTAAAAGTATATAATAAACTTTATATATTCATATGTTTATCTTAAACTTCTAAACGAGTTTTACTACAAGATAAACGGAGTTCGGTTAGAGAAACTTACGTATGAGATATAAAAAATTGTATGAAACTATTATGGGTGTGGTACCATCATACGAAATAAATTATTATGCGTAGTAAACAAAATACGAAGGCCAAGTATCTAGCTATAGTGGGGTACCATTAAAAGTGTATAATAAACTTCATACGTTAGTATGTTTATCTTAAACGTCTAAACGATTTATACTACAAGATAAACAGAGTTCAGTTTAAAACTTACGAACGAGATATAAGAAATTGTATGAAACTCTTATGGGTGTGGTACCATCATACAAAATAAACTATTATTCATAGTAAACGACATAAGAATGCTCAAGTAGCATACAAGAATGGAGTACCATTAAAAGTGTATAATAAACTTCATACGTTCGAATGTTTATCTTATACTTCTAAACGAGTTTTACTACAATATAAACAGAGTTCAGTTAAAAACTTACGAACGAGATATAAGAATTGTATGAAACTCTTATGGGTGTGGTACCATCAAACAAAATAAATTATTACTCATAGTAAACGACATACGAAGGCTCAAGTAGCATGCAAGAATGCAGTACCGTTAAATTGTATATAATAAACTATATACGTTCATATGTTTATCTTAAACTTCTACACGAGTTTTACTACAAGATAAACGGAGTTCGGTTAGAGAAACTTACGTATGAGGTATAAAAAATTGTATGAAACTCTTATGGGTGTGGTACCATCATACAAAATAAATTATTATGCGTAGTAAACAAAATACGAAGGCCATGTATCAAGCAATAATGGAGTACCGTTAAAAGTGTATAATAAACTTCATACGTTAGTATGTTTATCTTAAACGTCTAAACGATTTATACTACAAGATAAACAGAGTTCAGTTTAAAACTTACGAACGAGATATAAGAAATTGTATGAAACTCTTATGGGTGTGGTACCATCATACAAAATAAACTATTATTCATAGTAAACGACATACGAATGCTCAAGTAGCATACAAGAATGGAGTACCTTTAAAAGTATATAATAAACTTTATACGTTTGTATGTTTATCTTAAACTTCTAAACGAGTTTTACTACAAGATAAACAGAGTTTAGTTAAAAACTTACGAACGAGATATAAGAATTATATGAAACTCTTTTGGGTGTGGTACCATCATACAAAATAAATTATTACTCATAGTAAACGACATACGAAGGCTCAAGTAGCATCCAAGAATGGAGTACCGTTAAAAGTATATAATAAACTTTATACGTTCATATGTTTATCTTAAACTTCTACACGAGTTTTACTACAAGATAAACGGAGTTCGGTTAGAGAAACTTACGTATGAGGTATAAAAAATTGTATGAAACTCTTATGGGTGTGGTACCATCATACAAAATAAATTATTATGCATAGTAAACGACATACGAAGGCCAAGTATCAAGCAATAATGGAGTACCGTTAAAAGTGTATAATAAACTTCATACGTTAGTATGTTTATCTTAAACGTCTAAACGATTTATACTACAAGATAAACAGAGTTCAGTTTAAAACTTACGAACGAGATATAAGAAATTGTATGAAACTCTTATGGGTGTGGTACCATCATACAAAATAAACTATTATTCATAGTAAACGACATACGAATGCTCAAGTAGCATACAAGAATGGAGTACCTTTAAAAGTATATAATAAACTTTATACGTTTGTATGTTTATATTAAACTTCTAAACGAGTTTTACTACAAGATAAACAGAGTTTAGTTAAAAACTTACGAACGAGATATAAGAATTGTATGAAACTCTTATGGGTGTGGTACCATCATACAAAATAAATTATTACTCATAGTAAACGACATACGAAGGCTCAAGTAGCATGCAAGAATGGAGTACCGTTAAAAGTATATAATAAACTTTATACATTCATATGTTTATCTTAAACTTCTAAACGAGTTTTACTACAAGATAAACGGAGTTCGGTTAGAGAAACTTACGTATGAGGTATAAAAAATTGTATGAAACTCTTATGGGTGTGGTACCATCATACAAAATAAATTATTATGCGTAGTAAACAAAATACGAAGGCCATGTATCAAGCAATAATGGAGTACCGTTAAAAGTGTATAATAAACTTCATACGTTAGTATGTTTATCTTAAACGTCTAAACGATTTATACTACAAGATAAACAGAGTTCAGTTTAAAACTTACGAACGAGATATAAGAAATTGTATGAAACTCTTATGGGTGTGGTACCATCATACAAAATAAACTATTATTCATAGTAAACGACATACGAATGCTCAAGTAGCATACAAGAATGGAGTACCTTTAAAAGTATATAATAAACTTTATACGTTTGTATGTTTATCTTAAACTTCTAAACGAGTTTTACTACAAGATAAACAGAGTTTAGTTAAAAACTTACGAACGAGATATAAGAATTATATGAAACTCTTTTGGGTGTGGTACCATCATACAAAATAAATTATTACTCATAGTAAACGACATACGAAGGCTCAAGTAGCATCCAAGAATGGAGTACCGTTAAAAGTATATAATAAACTTTATACGTTCATATGTTTATCTTAAACTTCTACACGAGTTTTACTACAAGATAAACGGAGTTCGGTTAGAGAAACTTACGTATGAGGTATAAAAAATTGTATGAAACTCTTATGGGTGTGGTACCATCATACAAAATAAATTATTATGCATAGTAAACGACATACGAAGGCCAAGTATCAAGCAATAATGGAGTACCGTTAAAAGTGTATAATAAACTTCATACGTTAGTATGTTTATCTTAAACGTCTAAACGATTTATACTACAAGATAAACAGAGTTCAGTTTAAAACTTACGAACGAGATATAAGAAATTGTATGAAACTCTTATGGGTGTGGTACCATCATACAAAATAAACTATTATTCATAGTAAACGACATACGAATGCTCAAGTAGCATACAAGAATGGAGTACCTTTAAAAGTATATAATAAACTTTATACGTTTGTATGTTTATATTAAACTTCTAAACGAGTTTTACTACAAGATAAACAGAGTTTAGTTAAAAACTTACGAACGAGATATAAGAATTGTATGAAACTCTTATGGGTCTGGTACCATCATACAAAATAAATTATTACTCATAGTAAACGACATACGAAGGCTCAAGTAGCATCCAAGAATGGAGTACCGTTAAAAGTATATAATAAACTATATACGTTCATATGTTTATCTTAAACTTCTACACGAGTTTTACTACAAGATAAACGGAGTTCGGTTAGAGAAACTTACGTATGAGGTATAACAAATTGTATGAAACTCTTATGGGTGTGGTACCATCATACAAAATAAATTATTATGCGTAGTAAACGATATACGAAGGCCAAGTATCAAGCAATAATGGAGTACCGTTAAAAGTGTATAATAAACTTCATACGTTAGTATGTTTATCTTAAACGTCTAAACGATTTATACTACAAGATAAACAGAGTTCAGTTTAAAACTTACGAACGAGATATAAGAAATTGTATGAAACTCTTATGGGTGGGGTACCATCATACAAAATAAACTATTATTCATAGTAAACGACATACGAATGCTCAAGTAGCATGCAAGAATGAAGTACCTTAAAAAGTATATAATAAACTTTATACGTTCGTATGTTTATCTTAAACCTCTAAACGAGTTTTACTACAAGATAAACAGAGTTTAGTTAAAAACTTACGAACGAGATATAAGAATTGTATGAAACTCTTATGGGTGTGGTACCATCATACAAAATAAATTATTACTCATAGTAAACGACATACGAAGGCTCAAGTAGCATGCAAGAATGGAGTACCTTTAAAAGTATATAATAAACTTTATACATTCATATGTTTATCTTAAACTTCTAAACGAGTTTTACTACAAGATAAACGGAGTTCGGTTAGAGAAACTTACGTATGAGGTATAAAAAATTGTATGAAACTCTTATGGGTGTGGTACCATCATACAAAATAAATTATTATGCATAGTAAACGACGTACGAAGGCCAAGTATCAAGCAATAATGGAGTACCGTTAAAAGTGTATAATAAACTTCATACGTTAGTATGTTTATCTTAAACATCTAAACGATTTATACTACAAGATAAACAGAGTTCAGTTTAAAACTTACGAACGAGATATAAGAAATTGTATGAAACTCTTATGGGTGTGGTACCATCATACAAAATAAACTATTATTCATAGTAAACGACATACGAATGCTCAAGTAGCATACAAGAATGGAGTACCTTTAAAAGTATATAATAAACTTTATACGTTTGTATGTTTATATTAAACTTCTAAACGAGGTTTACTACAAGATAAACAGAGTTTAGTTAAAAACTTACGAACGAGATATAAGAATTGTATGAAACTCTTATGGGTGTGGTACCATCATACAAAATAAATTATTACTCATAGTAAACGACATACGAAGGCTCAAGTAGCATGCAAGAATGGAGTACCGTTAAAAGTATACAATAAACTTTATACATTCATATGTTTATCTTAAACTTCTAAACGAGTTTTACTACAAGATAAACGGAGTTCGGTTAGAGAAACTTACGTATGAGGTATAAAAAATTGTATGAAACTCTTATGGGTGTGGTACCATCATACAAAATAAATTATTATGCATAGTAAACGACATACGAAGGCCAAGTATCAAGCAATAATGGAGTACCGTTAAAAGTGTATAATAAACTTCATACGTTAGTATGTTTATCTTAAACGTCTAAACGATTTATACTACAAGATAAACAGAGTTCAGTTTAAAACTTACGAACGAGATATAAGAAATTGTATGAAACTCTTATGGGTGTGGTACCATCATACAAAATAAACTATTATTCATAGTAAACGACATACGAATGCTCAAGTAGCATGCAAGAATGAAGTACCTTAAAAAGTATATAATGAACTTTATACGCTCGTATGTTTATCTTAAACCTCTAAACGAGTTTTACTACAAGATAAACAGAGTTTAGTTAAAAACTTACGAACGAGATATAAGAATTGTATGAAACTCTTATGGGTGTGGTACCATCATACAAAATAAATTATTACTCATAGTAAACGACATACGAAGGCTCAAGTAGCATGCCAGAATGGAGTACCGTTAAAAGTATATAATAAACTTTATACATTCATATGTTTATCTTAAACTTCTAAACGAGTTTTACTACAAGATAAACGGAGTTCGGTTAGAGAAACTTACGTATGAGATATAAAAAATTGTATGAAACTATTATGGGTGTGGTACCATCATACGAAATAAATTATTATGCGTAGTAAACAAAATACGAAGGCCAAGTATCTAGCAATAGTGGGGTACCATTAAAAGTGTATAATAAACTTCATACGTTCGAATGTTTATCTTATACTTCTAAACGAGTTTTACTACAAGATAAACAGAGTTCAGTTAAAAACTTACGAACGAGATATAAGAATTGTATGAAACTCTTATGGGTGTGGTACCATCAAACAAAATAAATTATTACTCATAGTAAACGACATACGAAGGCTCAAGTAGCATGCAAGAATGCAGTACCGTTAAAAGTATATAATAAACTATATACGTTCATATGTTTATCTTAAACTTCTACACGAGTTTTACTACAAGATAAACGGAGTTCGGTTAGAGAAACTTACGTATGAGGTATAAAAAATTGTATGAAACTCTTATGGGTGTGGTACCATCATACAAAATAAATTATTATGCGTAGTAAACAAAATACGAAGGCCATGTATCAAGCAATAATGGAGTACCGTTAAAAGTGTATAATAAACTTCATACGTTAGTATGTTTATCTTAAACGTCTAAACGATTTATACTACAAGATAAACAGAGTTCAGTTTAAAACTTACGAACGAGATATAAGAAATTGTATGAAACTCTTATGGGTGTGGTACCATCATACAAAATAAACTATTATTCATAGTAAACGACATACGAATGCTCAAGTAGCATACAAGAATGGAGTACCTTTAAAAGTATATAATAAACTTTATACGTTTGTATGTTTATCTTAAACTTCTAAACAAGTTTTACTACAAGATAAACAGAGTTTAGTTAAAAACTTACGAACGAGATATAAGAATTGTATGAAACTCTTATGGGTGTGGTACCATCATACAAAATAAATTATTACTCATAGTAAACGACATACGAAGGCTCAAGTAGCATGCAAGAATGGAGTACCGTTAAAAGTATATAATAAACTATATACGTTCATATGTTTGTCTTAAACTTCTACACGAGTTTTACTACAAGATAAACGGAGTTCGGTTAGAGAAACTTACGTATGAGATATAAAAATTGTATGAAACTCTTATGGGTGTGGTACCATCATACAAAATAAATTATTATGCGTAGTAAACGACATACGAAAGCCAAGTATCAAGCAATAATGGAGTACCGTTAAAAGTGTATAATAAACTTCATACGTTAGTATGTTTATCTTAAACGTCTAAACGATTTATACTACAAGATAAACAGAGTTCAGTTTAAAACTTATGAACGAGATATAAGAAATTGTATGAAACTCTTATGGGTGTGGTACCATCATACAAAATAAACTATTATTCATAGTAAACGACATACGAATGCTCAAGTAGCATACAAGAATGGAGTACCTTAAAAAGTATATAATAAACTTTATACGTTCGTATGTTTATCTTAAACTTCTAAACGAGTTTTACTACAAGATAAACGGAGTTCGGTTAGAGAAACTTACGTATGAGGTATAAAAAATTGTATGAAACTCTTATGGGTGTGGTACCATCATACAAAATAAATTATTATGCATAGTAAACGACATACGAAGGCCAAGTATCAAGCAATAATGGAGTACCGTTAAAAGTGTATAATAAACTTCATACGTTAGTATGTTTATCTTAAACGTCTAAACGATTTATACTACAAGATAAACAGAGTTCAGTTTAAAACTTACGAACGAGATATAAGAAATTGTATGAAACTCTTATGGGTGTGGTACCATCATACAAAATAAACTATTATTCATAGTAAACGACATACGAATGCTCAAGTAGCATACAAGAATGGAGTACCTTTAAAAGTATATAATAAACTTTATACGTTTGTATGTTTATATTAAACTTCTAAACGAGTTTTACTACAAGATAAACAGAGTTTAGTTAAAAACTTACGAACGAGATATAAGAATTGTATGAAACTCTTATGGGTGTGGTACCATCATACAAAATAAATTATTACTCATAGTAAACGACATACGAAGGCTCAAGTAGCATGCAAGAATGGAGTACCGTTAAAAGTATATAATAAACTTTATACATTCATATGTTTATCTTAAACTTCTAAACGAGTTTTACTACAAGATAAACGGAGTTCGGTTAGAGAAACTTACGTATGAGGTATAAAAAATTGTATGAAACTCTTATGGGTGTGGTACCATCATACAAAATAAATTATTATGCATAGTAAACGACATACGAAGGCCAAGTATCAAGCAATAATGGAGTACCGTTAAAAGTGTATAATAAACTTCATACGTTAGTATGTTTATCTTAAACGTCTAAACGATTTATACTACAAGATAAACAGAGTTCAGTTTAAAACTTACGAACGAGATATAAGAAATTGTATGAAACTCTTATGGGTGTGGTACCATCATACAAAATAAACTATTATTCATAGTAAACGACATACGAATGCTCAAGTAGCATGCAAGAATGAAGTACCTTAAAAAGTATATAATAAACTTTATACGTTCGTATGTTTATCTTAAACCTCTAAACGAGTTTTACTACAAGATAAACAGAGTTTAGTTAAAAACTTACGAACGAGATATAAGAATTGTATGAAACTCTTATGGGTGTGGTACCATCATACAAAATAAATTATTACTCATAGTAAACGACATACGAAGGCTCAAGTAGCATGCAAGAATGGAGTACCGTTAAAAGTATATAATAAACTTTATACATTCATATGTTTATCTTAAACTTCTAAACGAGTTTTACTACAAGATAAACGGAGTTCGGTTAGAGAAACTTACGTATGAGATATAAAAAATTGTATGAAACTATTATGGGTGTGGTACCATCATACGAAATAAATTATTATGCGTAGTAAACAAAATACGAAGGCCAAGTATCTAGCAATAGTGGGGTACCATTAAAAGTGTATAATAAACTTCATACGTTCGAATGTTTATCTTATACTTCTAAACGAGTTTTACTACAAGATAAACAGAGTTCAGTTAAAAACTTACGAACGAGATATAAGAATTGTATGAAACTCTTATGGGTGTGGTACCATCAAACAAAATAAATTATTACTCATAGTAAACGACATACGAAGGCTCAAGTAGCATGCAAGAATGCAGTACCGTTAAAAGTATATAATAAACTATATACGTTCATATGTTTATCTTAAACTTCTACACGAGTTTTACTACAAGATAAACGGAGTTCGGTTAGAGAAACTTACGTATGAGGTATAAAAAATTGTATGAAACTCTTATGGGTGTGGTACCATCATACAAAATAAATTATTACTCATAGTAAACGACATACGAAGGCTCAAGTAGCATCCAAGAATGGAGTACCGTTAAAAGTATATAATAAACTATATACGTTCATATGTTTATCTTAAACTTCTACACGAGTTTTACTACAAGATAAACGGAGTTCGGTTAGAGAAACTTACGTATGAGGTATAACAAATTGTATGAAACTCTTATGGGTGTGGTACCATCATACAAAATAAATTATTATGCGTAGTAAACGACATACGAAGGCCAAGTATCAAGCAATAATGGAGTACCGTTAAAAGTGTATAATAAACTTCATACGTTAGTATGTTTATCTTAAACGTCTAAACGATTTATACTACAAGATAAACAGAGTTCAGTTTAAAACTTACGAACGAGATATAAGAAATTGTATGAAACTCTTATGGGTGTGGTACCATCATACAAAATAAACTATTATTCATAGTAAACGACATACGAATGCTCAAGTAGCATGCAAGAATGAAGTACCTTAAAAAGTATATAATAAACTTTATACGTTCGTATGTTTATCTTAAACCTCTAAACGAGTTTTACAACAAGATAAACAGAGTTTAGTTAAAAACTTACGAACGAGATATAAGAATTGTATGAAACTCTTATGGGTGTGGTACCATCATACAATATAAATTATTACTCATAATAAACGACATACGAAGGTTCAAGTAGCATGCAAGAATGGAGTACCGTTAAAAGTATATAATAAACTTTATACATTCATATGTTTATCTTAAACTTCTAAACGAGTTTTACTACAAGATGAACGGAGTTCGGTTAGAGAAACTTACGTATGAGATATAAAAAATTGTATGAAACTCTTATGGGTGTGGTACCATCATACGAAATAAATTATTATGCGTAGTAAACAAAATACGAAGGCCAAGTATCTAGCAATAGTGGGGTACCATTAAAAGTGTATAATAAACTTCATACGTTCGAATGTTTATCTTATACTTCTAAACGAGTTTTACTACAAGATAAACAGAGTTCAGTTAAAAACTTACGAACGAGATATAAGAATTGTATGAAACTCTTATGGGTGTGGTACCATCAAACAAAATAAATTATTACTCATAGTAAACGACATACGAAGGCTCAAGTAGCATGCAAGAATGGAGTACCGTTAAAAGTATATAATAAACTATATACGTTCATATGTTTATCTTATACTTCTACACGAGTTTTACTACAAGATAAACGAAGTTCGGTTAGAGAAACTTACGTATGAGGTATAAAAAATTGTATGAAACTCTTATGGGTGTGGTACCATCATACAAAATAAATTATTATGCGTAGTAAACAAAATACGAAGGCCATGTATCAAGCAATAATGGAGTACCGTTAAAAGTGTATAATAAACTTCATACGTTAGTATGTTTATCTTAAACGTCTAAACGATTTATACTACAAGATAAACAGAGTTCAGTTTAAAACTTACGAACGAGATATAAGAAATTGTATGAAACTCTTATGGGTGTGGTACCATCATACAAAATAAACTATTATTCATAGTAAACGACATACGAATGCTCAAGTAGCATACAAGAATGGAGTACCTTTAAAAGTATATAATAAACTTTATACGTTTGTATGTTCATCTTAAACTTCTAAACGAGTTTTACTACAAGATAAACAGAGTTTAGTTAAAAACTTACGAACGAGATATAAGAATTGTATGAAACTCTTATGGGTGTGGTACCATCATACAAAATAAATTATTACTCATAGTAAACGACATACGAAGGCTCAAGTAGCATCCAAGAATGGAGTACCGTTAAAAGTATATAATAAACTATATACGTTCATATGTTTATCTTATACTTCTACACGAGTTTTACTACAAGATAAACGAAGTTCGGTTAGAGAAACTTACGTATGAGGTATAAAAAATTGTATGAAACTCTTATGGGTGTGGTACCATCATACAAAATAAATTATTATGCGTAGTAAACAAAATACGAAGGCCATGTATCAAGCAATAATGGAGTACCGTTAAAAGTGTATAATAAACTTCATACGTTAGTATGTTTATCTTAAACGTCTAAACGATTTATACTACAAGATAAACAGAGTTCAGTTTAAAACTTACGAACGAGATATAAGAAATTGTATGAAACTCTTATGGGTGTGGTACCATCATACAAAATAAACTATTATTCATAGTAAACGACATACGAATGCTCAAGTAGCATACAAGAATGGAGTACCTTTAAAAGTATATAATAAACTTTATACGTTTGTATGTTCATCTTAAACTTCTAAACGAGTTTTACTACAAGATAAACAGAGTTTAGTTAAAAACTTACGAACGAGATATAAGAATTGTATGAAACTCTTATGGGTGTGGTACCATCATACAAAATAAATTATTACTCATAGTAAACGACATACGAAGGCTCAAGTAGCATCCAAGAATGGAGTACCGTTAAAAGTATATAATAAACTTTATACGTTCATATGTTTATCTTAAACTTCTACACGAGTTTTACTACAAGATAAACGGAGTTCGGTTAGAGAAACTTACGTATGAGGTATAAAAAATTGTATGAAACTCTTATGGGTGTGGTACCATCATACAAAATAAATTATTATGCATAGTAAACGACATACGAAGGCCAAGTATCAAGCAATAATGGAGTACCGTTAAAAGTCTATAATAAACTTCATACGTTAGTATGTTTCTCTTAAACGTCTAAACGATTTATACTACAAGATAAACAGAGTTCAGTTTAAAACTTACGAACGAGATATAAGAAATTGTATGAAACTCTTATGGGTGTGGTACCATCATACAAAATAAACTATTATTAATATTAAACGATATACGAAAGCTCAAGTAGCATCCAAGAATGGAGTACCGTTAAAAGTATATAATAAACTTTATACGTTCATATGTTTATCTTAAACTTCTAAACGAGTTTTACTACAAGAAAATCGGAGTTCGGTTAGAGAAACTTACGTATGAGATATAAAAAATTGTATGAAACTCTTATGGGTGTGGCACCATCAAACGAAATAAATTATTATGCATAGTAAACAAAATACGAAGGCCAAGTATCATGTAATAGTGGGGTACCATTAAAAGTGTATAATAAACTTCATACGTTCAAATGTTTATCTTAAACTTCTAAACGAGTTTTACCACAAGATAAACAGAGTTCAGTTAAAAACTTACGAACGAGATATAAGAATTGTATGAAACTCTTATGGGTGTGGTACCATCATACAAAATAAATTATTACACATAGTAAACGACATACGAAGGCTCAAGTAGCATGCAAGAATGGAGTACCGTTAAAAGTATATAATAAACTATATACGTTCATATGTTTATCTTATACTTCTACACGAGTTTTACTACAAGATAAACGGAGTTCGGTTAGAGAAACTTACGTATGAGGTATAAAAAATTGTATGAAACTCTTATGGGTGTGGTACCATCATACAAAATAAATTATTATGCGTAGTAAACGATACACGAAGGCCAAGTATCAAGCAATAATGGAGTAGCGTTAAAAGTGTATAATAAACTTCATACGTTAGTATGTTTATCTTAAACGTCTAAACGATTTATACTACAAGATAAACAGAGTTCAGTTTAAAACTTACGAACGAGATATAAGAAATTGTATGAAACTCTTATGGGTGTGGTACCATCATACAAAATAAACTATTATTCATATTAAACGATATACGAATGCTCAAGTAGCATCCAAGAATGGAGTACCGTTAAAAGTATATAATAAACTTTATACGTTCATATGTTTATCTTAAACTTCTAAACGAGTTTTACTACAAGAAAATCGGAGTTCGGTTAGAGAAACTTACGTATGAGATATAAAAAATTGTATGAAACTCTTATGGGTGTGGCACCATCAAACGAAATAAATTATTATGCATAGTAAACAAAATACGAAGGCCAAGTATCATGTAATAGTGGGGTACCATTAAAAGTGTATAATAATCTTCATACGTTCAAATGTTTATCTTAAACTTCTAAACGAGTTTTACCACAAGATAAACAGAGTTCAGTTAAAAACTTACGAACGAGATATAAGAATTGTATGAAACTCTTATGGGTGTGGTACCATCATACAAAATAAATTATTACACATAGTAAACGACATACGAAGGCTCAAGTAGCATGCAAGAATGGAGTACCGTTAAAAGTATATAATAAACTATATACGTTCATATGTTTATCTTAAACTTCTACACGAGTTTTACTACAAGATAAACGGAGTTCGGTTAGAGAATCTTACGTATGAGGTATAAAAAATTGTATGAAACTCTTATGGGTGTGGTACCATCATACAAAATAAATTATTATGCGTAGTAAACGATACACGAAGGCCAAGTATCAAGCAATAATGGAGTAGCGTTAAAAGTGTATAATAAACTTCATACGTTAGTATGTTTATCTTAAACGTCTAAACGATTTATACTACAAGATAAACAGAGTTCAGTTTAAAACTTACGAACGAGATATAAGAAATTGTAAGAAACTCTTATGGGTGTGGTACCATCATACAAAATAAACTATCATTCATAGTAAACGACATACGAATTCTCAAGTAGCACACAAGAATGGAGTACCTTAAAAAGTATATAATAAACTTTATACGTTCGTATGTTTATCTTAAACCTCTAAACGAGTTTTACTACAAGATAAACACAGTTTTGTTAAAAACTTACGAACGAGATATAAGAATTGTATGAAACTCATATGGGTGCGGTACCATCATACAAAATAAATTATTACTCATAGTAAACGACATACGAAGGCTCAAGTAGCATGCAAGAATGGAGTACCGTTAAAAGTATATAATAAACTATATACGTTCATATGTTTATCTTATACTTCTACACGAGTTTTACTACAAGATAAACGGAGTTCGGTTAGAGAAACTTACGTATGAGGTATAAAAAATTGTATGAAACTCTTATGGGTGTGGTACCATCATACAAAATAAATTATTATGCGTAGTAAACAAAATACGAAGGCCATGTATCAAGCAATAATGGAGTACCGTTAAAAGTGTATAATAAACTTCATACGTTAGTATGTTTATCTTAAACGTCTAAACGATTTATACTACAAGATAAACAGAGTTCAGTTTAAAACTTACGAACGAGATATAAGAAATTGTATGAAACTCTTATGGGTGTGGTACCATCATACAAAATAAACTATTATTCATAGTAAACGACATACGAATGCTCAAGTAGCATACAAGAATGGAGTACCTTTAAAAGTATATAATAAACTTTATACGTTTGTATGTTCATCTTAAACTTCTAAACGAGTTTTACTACAAGATAAACAGAGTTTAGTTAAAAACTTACGAACGAGATACAAGAATTGTATGAAACTCTTATGGGTGTGGTACCATCATACAAAATAAATTATTACTCATAGTAAACGACATACGAAGGCTCAAGTAGCATCCAAGAATGGAGTACCGTTAAAAGTATATAATAAACTTTATACGTTCATATGTTTATCTTAAACTTCTAAACGAGTTTTACTACAAGAAAATCGGAGTTCGGTTAGAGAAACTTACGTATGAGATATAAAAAATTGTATGAAACTCTTATGGGTGTGGCACCATCAAACGAAATAAATTATTATGCATAGTAAACAAAATACGAAGGCCAAGTATCATGTAATAGTGGGGTACCATTAAAAGTGTATAATAAACTTCATACGTTCAAATGTTTATCTTAAACTTCTAAACGAGTTTTACCACAAGATAAACAGAGTTCAGTTAAAAACTTACGAACGAGATATAAGAATTGTATGAAACTCTTATGGGTGTGGTACCATCATACAAAATAAATTATTACACATAGTAAACGACATACGAAGGCTCAAGTAGCATGCAAGAATGGAGTACCGTTAAAAGTATATAATAAACTATATACGTTCATATGTTTATCTTAAACTTCTACACGAGTTTTACTACAAGATATACGGAGTTCGGTTAGAGAAACTTACGTATGAGGTATAAAAAATTGTATGAAACTCTTATGGGTGTGGTACCATCATACAAAATAAATTATTATGCGTAGTAAACAAAATACGAAGGCCATGTATCAAGCAATAATGGAGTACCGTTAAAAGTGTATAATAAACTTCATACGTTAGTATGTTTATCTTAAACGTCTAAACGATTTATACTACAAGATAAACAGAGTTCAGTTTAAAACTTACGAACGAGATATAAGAAATTGTATGAAACTCTTATGGGTGTGGTACCATCATACAAAATAAACTATTATTCATAGTAAACGACATACGAATGCTCAAGTAGCATACAAGAATGGAGTACCTTTAAAAGTATATAATAAACTTTATACGTTTGTATGTTCATCTTAAACTTCTAAACGAGTTTTACTACAAGATAAACAGAGTTTAGTTAAAAACTTACGAACGAGATACAAGAATTGTATGAAACTCTTATGGGTGTGGTACCATCATACAAAATAAATTATTACTCATAGTAAACGACATACGAAGGCTCAAGTAGCATCCAAGAATGGAGTACCGTTAAAAGTATATAATAAACTTTATACGTTCATATGTTTATCTTAAACTTCTAAACGAGTTTTACTACAAGAAAATCGGAGTTCGGTTAGAGAAACTTACGTATGAGATATAAAAAATTGTATGAAACTCTTATGGGTGTGGCACCATCAAACGAAATAAATTATTATGCATAGTAAACAAAATACGAAGGCCAAGTATCATGTAATAGTGGGGTACCATTAAAAGTGTATAATAAACTTCATACGTTCAAATGTTTATCTTAAACTTCTAAACGAGTTTTACCACAAGATAAACAGAGTTCAGTTAAAAACTTACGAACGAGATATAAGAATTGTATGAAACTCTTATGGGTGTGGTACCATCATACAAAATAAATTATTACACATAGTAAACGACATACGAAGGCTCAAGTAGCATGCAAGAATGGAGTACCGTTAAAAGTATATAATAAACTATATACGTTCATATGTTTATCTTAAACTTCTACACGAGTTTTACTACAAGATATACGGAGTTCGGTTAGAGAAACTTACGTATGAGGTATAAAAAATTGTATGAAACTCTTATGGGTGTGGTACCATCATACAAAATAAATTATTATGCGTAGTAAACAAAATACGAAGGCCATGTATCAAGCAATAATGGAGTACCGTTAAAAGTGTATAATAAACTTCATACGTTAGTATGTTTATCTTAAACGTCTAAACGATTTATACTACAAGATAAACAGAGTTCAGTTTAAAACTTACGAACGAGATATAAGAAATTGTATGAAACTCTTATGGGTGTGGTACCATCATACAAAATAAACTATTATTCATAGTAAACGACATACGAATGCTCAAGTAGCATACAAGAATGGAGTACCTTTAAAAGTATATAATAAACTTTATACGTTTTATGTTCATCTTAAACTTCTAAACGAGTTTTACTACAAGATAAACAGAGTTTAGTTAAAAACTTACGAACGAGATATAAGAATTGTATGAAACTCTTATGGGTGTGGTACCATCATACAAAATAAATTATTACTCATAGTAAACGACATACGAAGGCTCAAGTAGCATCCAAGAATGGAGTACCGTTAAAAGTATATAATAAACTTTATACGTTCATATGTTTATCTTAAACTTCTACACGAGTTTTACTACAAGATAAACAGAGTTCGGTTAGAGAAACTTACGTATGAGGTATAAAAAATTGTATGAAACTCTTATGGGTGTGGTACCATCATACAAAATAAATTATTATGCATAGTAAACGACATACGAAGGCCAAGTATCAAGCAATAATGGAGTACCGTTAAAAGTGTATAATAAACTTCATACGTTAGTATGTTTATCTTAAACGTCTAAACGATTTATACTACAAGATAAACAGAGTTCAGTTTAAAACTTACGAACGAGATATAAGAAATTGTATGAAACTCTTATGGGTGTGGTACCATCATACAAAATAAACTATTATTCATAGTAAACGACATACGAATGCTCAAGTAGCATACAAGAATGGAGTACCTTTAAAAGTATATAATAAACTTTATACGTTTTATGTTCATCTTAAACTTCTAAACGAGTTTTACTACAAGATAAACAGAGTTTAGTTAAAAACTTACGAACGAGATATAAGAATTGTATGAAACTCTTATGGGTGTGGTACCATCATACAAAATAAATTATTACTCATAGTAAACGACATACGAAGGCTCAAGTAGCATCCAAGAATGGAGTACCGTTAAAAGTATATAATAAACTTTATACGTTCATATGTTTATCTTAAACTTCTACACGAGTTTTACTACAAGATAAACGGAGTTCGGTTAGAGAAACTTACGTATGAGGTATAAAAAATTGTATGAAACTCTTATGGGTGTGGTACCATCATACAAAATAAATTATTATTCATAGTAAACGACATACGAAGGCCAAGTATCAAGCAATAATGGAGTACCGTTAAAAGTGTATAATAAACTTCATACGTTAGTATGTTTATCTTAAACTTCTAAACGAGTTTTACTACAAGATAAACAGAGTTCAGTTTAAAACTTACGAACGAGATATAAGAAATTGTATGAAACTCTTATGGGTGTGGTACCATCATACAAAATAAACTATTATTCATAGTAAACGACATACGAATGCTCAAGTAGCATACAAGAATGGAGTACCTTTAAAAGTATATAATAAACTTTATACGTTTTATGTTCATCTTAAACTTCTAAACGAGTTTTACTACAAGATAAACAGAGTTTAGTTAAAAACTTACGAACGAGATATAAGAATTGTATGAAACTCTTATGGGTGTGGTACCATCATACAAAATAAATTATTACTCATAGTAAACGACATACGAAGGCTCAAGTAGCATCCAAGAATGGAGTACCGTTAAAAGTATATAATAAACTTTATACGTTCATATGTTTATCTTAAACTTCTACACGAGTTTTACTACAAGATAAACGGAGTTCGGTTAGAGAAACTTACGTATGAGGTATAAAAAATTGTATGAAACTCTTATGGGTGTGGTACCATCATACAAAATAAATTATTATGCATAGTAAACGACATACGAAGGCCAAGTATCAAGCAATAATGGAGTACCGTTAAAAGTGTATAATAAACTTCATACGTTAGTATGTTTATCTTAAACGTCTAAACGATTTATACTACAAGATAAACAGAGTTCAGTTTAAAACTTACGAACGAGATATAAGAAATTGTATGAAACTCTTATGGGTGTGGTACCATCATACAAAATAAACTATTATTCATAGTAAACGACATACGAATGCTCAAGTAGCATACAAGAATGGAGTACCTTTAAAAGTATATAATAAACTTTATACGTTTTATGTTCATCTTAAACTTCTAAACGAGTTTTACTACAAGATAAACAGAGTTTAGTTAAAAACTTACGAACGAGATATAAGAATTGTATGAAACTCTTATGGGTGTGGTACCATCATACAAAATAAATTATTACTCATAGTAAACGACATACGAAGGCTCAAGTAGCATCCAAGAATGGAGTACCGTTAAAAGTATATAATAAACTTTATACGTTCATATGTTTATCTTAAACTTCTACACGAGTTTTACTACAAGATAAACGGAGTTCGGTTAGAGAAACTTACGTATGAGGTATAAAAAATTGTATGAAACTCTTATGGGTGTGGTACCATCATACAAAATAAATTATTATGCATAGTAAACGACATACGAAGGCCAAGTATCAAGCAATAATGGAGTACCGTTAAAAGTGTATAATAAACTTCATACGTTAGTATGTTTATCTTAAACGTCTAAACGATTTATACTACAAGATAAACAGAGTTCAGTTTAAAACTTACGAACGAGATATAAGAAATTGTATGAAACTCTTATGGGTGTGGTACCATCATACAAAATAAACTATTATTCATATTAAACGATATACGAATGCTCAAGTAGCATCCAAGAATGGAGTACCGTTAAAAGTATATAATAAACTTTATACATTCATATGTTTATCTTAAACTTCTAAACGAGTTTTACTACAAGATAAACGGAGTTCGGTTAGAGAAACTTACGTATGAGATATAAAAAATTGTATGAAACTCTTATGGGTGTGGTACCATCATACGAAATAAATTATTATGCGTAGTAAACAAAATACGAAGGCCAAGTATCTAGCAATAGTGGGGTACCATTAAAAGTGTATAATAAACTTCATACGTTCGAATGTTTATCTTATACTTCTAAACGAGTTTTACTACAAGATAAACAGAGTTCAGTTAA
Source organism: Chamaenerion angustifolium (assembly GCA_946814005.1). Lineage (NCBI taxonomy): Eukaryota > Viridiplantae > Streptophyta > Magnoliopsida > Myrtales > Onagraceae > Chamaenerion > Chamaenerion angustifolium. The sequence continues at coordinate 10,904,369 of OX328273.1, forward strand.
AAACTTACGAACGAGATATAAGAATTGTATGAAACTCTTATGGGTGTGGTACCATCAAACAAAATAAATTATTACTCATAGTAAACGACATACGAAGGCTCAAGTAGCATGCAAGAATGGAGTACCGTTAAAAGTATATAATAAACTATATACGTTCATATGTTTATCTTATACTTCTACACGAGTTTTACTACAAGATAAACGGAGTTCGGTTAGAGAAACTTACGTATGAGGTATAAAAAATTGTATGAAACTCTTATGGGTGTGGTACCATCATACAAAATAAATTATTATGCGTAGTAAACAAAATACGAAGGCCATGTATCAAGCAATGATGGAGTACCGTTAAAAGTGTATAATAAACTTCATACGTTAGTATGTTTATCTTAAACGTCTAAACGATTTATACTACAAGATAAACAGAGTTCAGTTTAAAACTTACGAACGAGATATAAGAAATTGTATGAAACTCTTATGGGTGTGGTAGCATCATACACAATAAACTATTATTCATAGTAAACGACATACGAATGCTCAAGTAGCATACAAGAATGGAGTACCTTTAAAAGTATATAATAAACTTTATACGTTTGTATGGTCATCTTAAACTTCTAAACGAGTTTTACTACAAGATAAACAGAGTTTAGTTAAAAACTTACGAACGAGATATAAGAATTGTATGAAACTCTTATGGGTGTGGTACCATCATACAAAATAAATTATTACTCATAGTAAACGACATACGAAGGCTCAAGTAGCATCCAAGAATGGAGTACCGTTAAAAGTATATAATAAACTTTATACGTTCATATGTTTATCTTAAACTTCTAAACGAGTTTTACTACAAGATAAACGGAGTTCGGTTAGAGAAACTTACGTATGAGATATAAAAAATTGTATGAAACTCTTATGGGTGTGGTACCATCATAAGAAATAAATTATTATGCGTAGTAAACAAAATACGAAGGCCAAGTATCTAGCAATAGTGGGGTACCATTAAAAGTGTATAATAAACTTCATACGTTCGAATGTTTATCTTATACTTCTAAACGAGTTTTACTACAAGATAAACAGAGTTCAGTTAAAAACTTACGAACGAGATATAAGAATTGTATGAAACTCTTATGGGTGTGGTACCATCAAACAAAATAAATTATTACTCATAGTAAACGACATACGAAGGCTCAAGTAGCATGCAAGAATGGAGTACCGTTAAAAGTATATAATAAACTATATACGTTCATATGTTTATCTTATACTTCTACACGAGTTTTACTACAAGATAAACGGAGTTCGGTTAGAGAAACTTACGTATGAGGTATAAAACATTGTATGAAACTCTTATGGGTGTGGTACCATCATACAAAATAAATTATTATGCGTAGTAAACAAAATACGAAGGCCATGTATCAAGCAATAATGGAGTACCGTTAAAAGTGTATAATAAACTTCATACGTTAGTATGTTTATCTTAAACGTCTAAACGATTTATACTACAAGATAAACAGAGTTCAGTTTAAAACTTACGAACGAGATATAAGAAATTGTATGAAACTCTTATGGGTGTGGTAGCATCATACAAAATAAACTATTATTCATAGTAAACGACATACGAATGCTCAAGTAGCATACAAGAATGGAGTACCTTTAAAAGTATATAATAAACTTTATACGTTTGTATGGTCATCTTAAACTTCTAAACGAGTTTTACTACAAGATAAACAGAGTTTAGTTAAAAACTTACGAACGAGATATAAGAATTGTATGAAACTCTTATGGGTGTGGTACCATCATACAAAATAAATTATTACTCATAGTAAACGACATACGAAGGCTCAAGTAGCATCCAAGAATGGAGTACCGTTAAAAGTATATAATAAACTTTATACGTTCATATGTTTATCTTAAACTTCTACACGAGTTTTACTACAAGATAAACGGAGTTCGGTTAGAGAAACTTACGTATGAGGTATAAAAAATTGTATGAAACTCTTATGGGTGTGGTACCATCATACAAAATAAATTATTATGCGTAGTAAACAAAATACGAAGGCCATGTATCAAGCAATAATGGAGTACCGTTAAAAGTGTATAATAAACTTCATACGTTAGTATGTTTATCTTAAACGTCTAAACGATTTATACTACAAGATAAACAGAGTTCAGTTTAAAACTTACGAACGAGATATAAGAAATTGTATGAAACTCTTATGGGTGTGGTAGCATCATACACAATAAACTATTATTCATAGTAAACGACATACGAATGCTCAAGTAGCATACAAGAATGGAGTACCTTTAAAAGTATATAATAAACTTTATACGTTTGTATGGTCATCTTAAACTTCTAAACGAGTTTTACTACAAGATAAACAGAGTTTAGTTAAAAACTTACGAACGAGATATAAGAATTGTATGAAACTCTTATGGGTGTGGTACCATCATACAAAATAAATTATTACTCATAGTAAACGACATACGAAGGCTCAAGTAGCATCCAAGAATGGAGTACCGTTAAAAGTATATAATAAACTTTATACGTTCATATGTTTATCTTAAACTTCTAAACGAGTTTTACTACAAGATAAACGGAGTTCGGTTAGAGAAACTTACGTATGAGATATAAAAAATTGTATGAAACTCTTATGGGTGTGGTACCATCATACGAAATAAATTATTATGCGTAGTAAACAAAATACGAAGGCCAAGTATCTAGCAATAGTGGGGTACCATTAAAAGTGTATAATAAACTTCATACGTTCGAATGTTTATCTTATACTTCTAAACGAGTTTTACTACAAGATAAACAGAGTTCAGTTAAAAACTTACGAACGAGATATAAGAATTGTATGAAACTCTTATGGGTGTGGTACCATCAAACAAAATAAATTATTACTCATAGTAAACGACATACGAAGGCTCAAGTAGCATGCAAGAATGGAGTACCGTTAAAAGTATATAATAAACTATATACGTTCATATGTTTATCTTATACTTCTACACGAGTTTTACTACAAGATAAACGGAGTTCGGTTAGAGAAACTTACGTATGAGGTATAAAAATTTGTATGAAACTCTTATGGGTGTGGTACCATCATACAAAATAAATTATTATGCGTAGTAAACAAAATACGAAGGCCATGTATCAAGCAATAATGGAGTACCGTTAAAAGTGTATAATAAACTTCATACGTTAGTATGTTTATCTTAAACGTCTAAACGATTTATACTACAAGATAAACAGAGTTCAGTTTAAAACTTACGAACGAGATATAAGAAATTGTATGAAACTCTTATGGGTGTGGTAGCATCATACAAAATAAACTATTATTCATAGTAAACGACATACGAATGCTCAAGTAGCATACAAGAATGGAGTACCTTTAAAAGTATATAATAAACTTTATACGTTTGTATGTTCATCTTAAACTTCTAAACGAGTTTTACTACAAGATAAACAGAGTTTAGTTAAAAACTTACGAATGAGATATAAGAATTGTATGAAACTCTTATGGGTGTGGTACCATCATACAAAATAAATTATTACTCATAGTAAACGACATACGAAGGCTCAAGTAGCATCCAAGAATGGAGTACCGTTAAAAGTATATAATAAACTTTATACGTTCATATGTTTATCTTAAACTTCTACACGAGTTTTACTACAAGATAAACGGAGTTCGGTTAGAGAAACTTACGTATGAGGTATAAAAAATTGTATGAAACTCTTATGGGTGTGGTACCATCATAAAAAATAAATTATTATGCATAGTAAACGACATACGAAGGCCAAGTATCAAGCAATAATGGAGTACCGTTAAAAGTGTATAATAAACTTCATACGTTAGTATGTTTATCTTAAACGTCTAAACGATTTATACTACAAGATAAACAGAGTTCAGTTTAAAACTTACGAACGAGATATAAGAAATTGTATGAAACTCTTATGGGTGTGGTACCATCATACAAAATAAACTATTATTCATATTAAACGACATACGAAGGCTCAAGTAGCATGCAAGAATGGAGTACCGTTAAAAGTATATAATAAACTATATACGTTCATATGTTTATCTTAAACTTCTACACGAGTTTTACTACAAGATAAACGGAGTTCGGTTAGAGAAACTTACGTATGAGGTATAAAAAATTGTATGAAACTCTTATGGGTGTGGTACCATCATACAAAATAAATTATTATGCGTAGTAGACAAAATACGAAGGCCATGTATCAAGCAATAATGGAGTACCGTTAAAAGTGTATAATAAACTTCATACGTTAGTATGTTTATCTTAAACGTCTAAACGATTTATACTACAAGATAAACAGAGTTCAGTTTAAAACTTACGAACGAGATATAAGAAATTGTATGAAACTCTTATGGGTGTGGTAGCATCATACAAAATAAACTATTATTCATAGTAAACGACATACGAATGCTCAAGTAGCATACAAGAATGGAGTACCTTTAAAAGTATATAATAAACTTTATACGTTTGTATGGTCATCTTAAACTTCTAAACGAGTTTTACTACAAGATAAACAGAGTTTAGTTAAAAACTTACGAACGAGATATAAGAATTGTATGAAACTCTTATGGGTGTGGTACCATCATACAAAATAAATTATTACTCATAGTAAACGACATACGAAGGCTCAAGTAGCATCCAAGAATGGAGTACCGTTAAAAGTATATAATAAACTTTATACGTTCATATGTTTATCTTAAACTTCTACACGAGTTTTACTACAAGATAAACGGAGTTCGGTTAGAGAAACTTACGTATGAGGTATAAAAAATTGTATGAAACTCTTATGGGTGTGGTACCATCATACAAAATAAATTATTATGCATAGTAAACGACATACGAAGGCCAAGTATCAAGCAATAATGGAGTACCGTTAAAAGTGTATAATAAACTTCATACGTTAGTATGTTTATCTTAAACGTCTAAACGATTTATACTACAAGATAAACAGAGTTCAGTTTAAAACTTACGAATGAGATATAAGAAATTGTATGAAACTCTTATGGGTGTGGTACCATCATACAAAATAAACTATTATTCATATTAAACGATATACGAATGCTCAAGTAGCATCCAAGAATGGAGTACCGTTAAAAGTATATAATAAACTTTATACGTTCATATGTTTATCATAAACTTCTAAACGAGTTTTACTACAAGAAAATCGGAGTTCGGTTAGAGAAACTTACGTATGAGATATAAAAAATTGTATGAAACTCTTATGGGTGTGGCACCATCAAACGAAATAAATTATTATGCATAGTAAACAAAATACGAAGGCCAAGTATCATGTAATAGTGGGGTACCATTAAAAGTGTATAATAAACTTCATACGTTCAAATGTTTATCTTAAACTTCTAAACGAGTTTTACCACAAGATAAACAGAGTTCAGTTAAAAACTTACGAACGAGATATAAGAATTGTATGAAACTCTTATGGGTGTGGTACCATCATACAAAATAAATTATTACACATAGTAAACGACATACGAAGGCTCAAGTAGCATGCAAGAATGGAGTACCGTTAAAAGTATATAATAAACTATATACGTTCATATGTTTATCTTAAACTTCTACACGAGTTTTACTACAAGATAAACGGAGTTCGGTTAGAGAAACTTATGTATGAGGTATAAAAAATTGTATGAAACTATTATGGGTGTGGTACCATCATACAAAATAAATTATTATGCGTAGTAAACGATACACGAAGGCCAAGTATCAAGCAATAATGGAGTAGCGTTAAAAGTGTATAATAAACTTCATACGTTAGTATGTTTATCTTAAACGTCTAAACGATTTATACTACAAGATAAACAGAGTTCAGTTTAAAACTTACGAACGAGATATAAGAAATTGTATGAAACTCTTATGGGTGTGGTACCATCATACAAAATAAACTATTATTCATAGTAAACGACATACGAATTCTCAAGTAGCACACAAGAATGGAGTACCTTAAAAAGTATATAATAAACTTTATACGTTCGTATGTTTATCTTAAACCTCTAAACGAGTTTTACTACAAGATAAACACAGTTTTGTTAAAAACTTACGAACGAGATATAAGAATTGTATGAAACTCATATGGGTGTGGTACCATCATACAAAATAAATTATTACTCATAGTAGACGACATACGAAGGCTCAAGTAGCATGCAAGAATGGAGTACCGTTAAAAGTATATAATAAACTATATACGTTCATATGTTTATCTTATACTTCTACACGAGTTTTACTACAAGATAAACGGAGTTCGGTTAGAGAAACTTACGTATGAGGTATAAAAAATTGTATTAAACTCTTATGGGTGTGGTACCATCATACAAAATAAATTATTATGCGTAGTAAACAAAATACGAAGGCCATGTATCAAGCAATAATGGAGTACCGTTAAAAGTGTATAATAAACTTCATACGTTAGTATGTTTATCTTAAACGTCTAAACGATTTATACTACAAGATAAACAGAGTTCAGTTTAAAACTTACGAACGAGATATAAGAAATTGTATGAAACTCTTATGGGTGTGGTACTATCATACAAAATAAACTATTATTCATAGTAAACGACATACGAATGCTCAAGTAGCATACAAGAATGGAGTACCTTTAAAAGTATATAATAAACTTTATACGTTTGTATGTTCATCTTAAACTTCTAAACGAGTTTTACTACAAGATAAACAGAGTTTAGTTAAAAACTTACGAACGAGATATAAGAATTGTATGAAACTCTTATGGGTGTGGTACCATCATACAAAATAAATTATTACTCATAGTAAACGACATACGAAGGCTCAAGTAGCATCCAAGAATGGAGTACCGTTAAAAGTATATAATGAACTTTATACGTTCATATGTTTATCTTAAACTTCTACACGAGTTTTACTACAAGATAAACGGAGTTCGGTTAGAGAAACTTACGTATGAGGTATAAAAAATTGTATGAAACTCTTATGGGTGTGGTACCATCATTCAAAATAAATTATTATGCATAGTAAACGACATACGAAGGCCAAGTATCAAGCAATAATGGAGTACCGTTAAAAGTGTATAATAAACTTCATACGTTAGTATGTTTATCTTAAAAGTCTAAACGATTTATACTACAAGATAAACAGAGTTCAGTTTAAAACTTACGAATGAGATATAAGAAATTGTATGAAACTCTTATGGGTGTGGTACCATCATACAAAATAAACTATTATTCATATTAAACGATATACGAATGCTCAAGTAGCATCCAAGAATGGAGTACCGTTAAAAGTATATAATAAACTTTATACGTTCATATGTTTATCTTAAACTTCTAAACGAGTTTTACTACAAGAAAATCGGAGTTCGGTTAGAGAAACTTACGTATGAGATATAAAAAATTGTATGAAACTCTTATGGGTGTGGCACCATCAAACGAAATAAATTATTATGCATAGTAAACAAAATACGAAGGCCAAGTATCATGTAATAGTGGGGTACCATTAAAAGTGTATAATAAACTTCATACGTTCAAATGTTTATCTTAAACTTCTAAACGAGTTTTACCACAAGATAAACAGAGTTCAGTTAAAAACTTACGAACGAGATATAAGAATTGTATGAAACTCTTATGGGTGTGGTACCATCATACAAAATAAATTATTACACATAGTAAACGACATACGAAGGCTCAAGTAGCATGCAAGAATGGAGTACCGTTAAAAGTATATAATAAACTATATACGTTCATATGTTTATCTTAAACTTCTACACGAGTTTTACTACAAGATAAACGGAGTTCGGTTAGAGAAACTTATGTATGAGGTATAAAAAATTGTATGAAACTCTTATGGGTGTGGTACCATCATACAAAATAAATTATTATGCGTAGTAAACGATACACGAAGGCCAAGTATCAAGCAATAATGGAGTAGCGTTAAAAGTGTATAATAAACTTCATACGTTAGTATGTTTATCTTAAACGTCTAAACGATTTATACTACAAGATAAACAGAGTTCAGTTTAAAACTTACGAATGAGATATAAGAAATTGTATGAAACTCTTATGGGTGTGGTACCATCATACAAAATAAACTATTATTCATAGTAAACGACATACGAATTCTCAAGTAGCACACAAGAATGGAGTACCTTAAAAAGTATATAATAAACTTTATACGTTCGTATGTTTATCTTAAACCTCTAAACGAGTTTTACTACAAGATAAACACAGTTTTGTTAAAAACTTACGAACGAGATATAAGAATTGTATGAAACTCATATGGGTGTGGTACCATCATACAAAATAAATTATTACTCATAGTAGACGACATACGAAGGCTCAGGTAGCATGCAAGAATGGAGTACCGTTAAAAGTATATAATAAACTATATACGTTCATATGTTTATCTTATACTTCTACACGAGTTTTACTACAAGATAAACGGAGTTCGGTTAGAGAAACTTACGTATGAGGTATAAAAAATTGTATGAAACTCTTATGGGTGTGGTACCATCATACAAAATAAATTATTATGCGTAGTAAACAAAATACGAAGGCCATGTATCAAGCAATAATGGAGTACCGTTAAAAGTGTATAATAAACTTCATACGTTAGTATGTTTATCTTAAACGTCTAAACGATTTATACTACAAGATAAACAGAGTTCAGTTTAAAACTTACGAACGAGATATAAGAAATTGTATGAAACTCTTATGGGTGTGGTACTATCATACAAAATAAACTATTATTCATAGTAAACGACATACGAATGCTCAAGTAGCATACAAGAATGGAGTACCTTTAAAAGTATATAATAAACTTTATACGTTTGTATGTTCATCTTAAACTTCTAAACGAGTTTTACTACAAGATAAACAGAGTTTAGTTAAAAACTTACGAACGAGATATAAGAATTGTATGAAACTCTTATGGGTGTGGTACCATCATACAAAATAAATTATTACTCATAGTAAACGACATACGAAGGCTCAAGTAGCATCCAAGAATGGAGTACCGTTAAAAGTATATAATGAACTTTATACGTTCATATGTTTATCTTAAACTTCTACACGAGTTTTACTACAAGATAAACGGAGTTCGGTTAGAGAAACTTACGTATGAGGTATAAAAAATTGTATGAAACTCTTATGGGTGTGGTACCATCATTCAAAATAAATTATTATGCATAGTAAACGACATACGAAGGCCAAGTATCAAGCAATAATGGAGTACCGTTAAAAGTGTATAATAAACTTCATACGTTAGTATGTTTATCTTAAACGTCTAAACGATTTATACTACAAGATAAACAGAGTTCAGTTTAAAACTTACGAATGAGATATAAGAAATTGTATGAAACTCTTATGGGTGTGGTACCATCATACAAAATAAACTATTATTCATATTAAACGATATACGAATGCTCAAGTAGCATCCAAGAATGGAGTACCGTTAAAAGTATATAATAAACTTTATACGTTCATATGTTTATCTTAAACTTCTAAACGAGTTTTACTACAAGAAAATCGGAGTTCGGTTAGAGAAACTTACGTATTAGATATAAAAAATTGTATGAAACTCTTATGGGTGTGGCACCATCAAACGAAATAAATTATTATGCATAGTAAACAAAATACGAAGGCCAAGTATCATGTAATAGTGGGGTACCATTAAAAGTGTATAATAAACTTCATACGTTCAAATGTTTATCTTAAACTTCTAAACGAGTTTTACCACAAGATAAACAGAGTTCAGTTAAAAACTTACGAACGAGATATAAGAATTGTATGAAACTCTTATGGGTGTGGTACCATCATACAAAATAAATTATTACACATAGTAAACGACATACGAAGGCTCGAGTAGCATGCAAGAATGGAGTACCGTTAAAAGTATATAATAAACTATATACGTTCATATGTTTATCTTAAACTTCTACACGAGTTTTACTACAAGATAAACGGAGTTCGGTTAGAGAAACTTACGTATGAGGTATAAAAAATTGTATGAAACTCTTATGGGTGTGGTACCATCATACAAAATAAATTATTATGCGTAGTAAACGATACACGAAGGCCAAGTATCAAGCAATAATGGAGTAGCGTTAAAAGTGTATAATAAACTTCATACGTTAGTATGTTTATCTTAAACGTCTAAACAATTTATACTACAAGATAAACAGAGTTCAGTTTAAAACTTACGAACGAGATATAAGAAATTGTATGAAACTCTTATGGGTGTGGTACCATCATACAAAATAAACTATTATTCATAGTAAACGACATACAAATTCTCAAGTAGCACACAAGAATGGAGTACCTTAAAAAGTATATAATAAACTTTATACGTTCGTATGTTTATCTTAAACCTCTAAACGAGTTTTACTACAAGATAAACACAGTTTTGTTAAAAACTTACGAACGAGATATAAGAATTGTATGAAACTCATATGGGTGTGGTACCATCATACAAAATAAATTATTACTCATAGTAAACGACATACGAAGGCTCAAATAGCATGCAAGAATGGAGTACCGTTAAAAGTATATAATAAACTTTATACATTCATATGTTTATCTTAAACTTCTAAACGAGTTTTACTACAAGATAAACGGAGTTCGGTTAGAGAAACTTACGTATGAGATATAAAAAATTGTATGAAACTCTTATGGGTGTGGCACCATCAAACGAAATAAATTATTATGCATAGTAAACAAAATAGGAAGGCCAAGTATCATGCAATAGTGGGGTACCATTAAAAGTGTATAATAAACTTCATACGTTCAAATGTTTATCTTAAACTTCTAAACGAGTTTTACCACAAGATAAACAGAGTTCAGTTAAAAACTTACGAACGAGATATAAGAATTGTATGAAACTCTTATGGGTGTGGTACCATCATACAAAATAAATTATTACTCATAGTAAACGACATACGAAGGCTCAAGTAGCATGCAAGAACGGAGTACCGTTAAAAGTATATAATAAACTATATACGTTCATATGTTTATCATAAACTTCTACACGAGTTTTACTACAAGATAAACGGAGTTCGGTTAGAGAAACTTACGTATGAGGTATAAAAAATTGTATGAAACTCTTATGGGTGTGGTACCATCATACAAAATAAATTATTATGCGTAGTAAACGATACACGAAGGCCAAGTATCAAGCAATAATGGAGTAGCGTTAAAAGTGTATAATAAACTTCATACGTTAGTATGTTTATCTTAAACGTCTAAACGATTTATACTACAAGATAAACAGAGTTCAGTTTAAAACTTACGAACGAGATATAAGAAATTGTATGAAACTCTTATGGGTGTGGTACCATCATACAAAATAAACTATTATTCATAGTAAACGACATACGAATTCTCAAGTAGCACACAAGAATGGAGTACCTTAAAAAGTATATAATAAACTTTATACGTTCGTATGTTTATCTTAAACCTCTAAACGAGTTTTACTACAAGATAAACACAGTTTTGGTAAAAACTTACGAACGAGATATAAGAATTGTATGAAACTCATATGGGTGTGGTACCATCATACAAAATAAATTATTACTCATAGTAAACGACATACGAAGGCTCAAATAGCATGCAAGAATGCAGTACCGTTAAAAGTATATAATAAACTTTATACATTCATATGTTTATCTTAAACTTCTAAACGAGTTTTACTACAAGATAAACGGAGTTCGGTTAGAGAAACTTACATATGAGGTATAAAAAATTGTATGAAACTCTTATGGGTGTGGTACCATCATACAAAATAAATTATTATGCGTAGTAAACAAAATACGAAGGCCAAGTATCAAGCAATAATGGAGTACCGTTAAAAGTGTATAATAAACTTCATACGTTAGTATGTTTATCTTAAACGTCTAAACGATTTATACTACAAGATAAACAGAGTTCAGTTTAAAACTTACGAACGAGATATAAGAAATTGTATGAAACTCTTATGGGTGTGGTACCATCATACAAAATAAACTATTATTCATAGTAAACGACATACGAATGCTCAAGTAGCATGCAAGAATGGAGTACCTTTAAAAGTATATAATAAACTTTATACGTTCGTATGTTTATCTTAAACTTCTAAACGAGTTTTACTACTAGATAAACAGAGTTCAGTTAAAAACTTACGAACGAGATATAAGAATTGTATGAAACTCTTATGGGTGTAGTACCATCATACAAAATAAATTATTACTCATAGTAAACGACATACGAAGGCTCAAGTAGCATCCAAGAATGGAGTACCGTAAAAAGTATATAATAAACTTTATACGTTCATATGTTTATCTTAAACTTCTAAACGAGGTTTACTACAAGATAAACGGAGTTCGGTTAGAGAAACTTACGTATGAGATATAAAAAATTGTATGAAACTCTTATGGGTGTGGTACCATCATACAAAATAAATTATTATGCGTAGTAAACGACATACGAAGGCCAAGTATCAAGCAATAATGGAGTACCGATAAAAGTGTATAATAAACTTCATACGTTAGTATGTTTATCTTAAACGTCTAAACGATTTATACTACAAGATAAACAGAGTTCAGTTTAAAACTTACGAACGAGATATAAGAAATTGTATGAAACTCTTATGGGTGTGGTACCATCATACAAAATAAACTATTATTCATAGTAAACGACATACGAATGCTCAAGTAGCATACAAGAATGGAGTACCTTAAAAAGTATATAATAAACTTTATACGTTCGTATGTTTATCTTAAACCTCTAAACGAGTTTTACTACAAGATAAACACAGTTTTGTTAAAAACTTACGAACGAGATATAAGAATTGTATGAAACTCATATGGGTGTGGTACCATCATACAAAATAAATTATTACTCATAGTAAACGACATACGAAGGCTCAAATAGCATGCAAGAATGCAGTACCGTTAAAAGTATATAATAAACTTTATACATTCATATGTTTATCTTAAACTTCTAAACGAGTTTTACTACAAGATAAACGGAGTTCGGTTAGAGAAACTTACATATGAGGTATAAAAAATTGTATGAAACTCTTATGGGTGTGGTACCATCATACAAAATAAATTATTATGCGTAGTAAACAAAATACGAAGGCCAAGTATCAAGCAATAATGGAGTACCGTTAAAAGTGTATAATAAACTTCATACGTTAGTATGTTTATCTTAAACGTCTAAACGATTTATACTACAAGATAAATAGAGTTCAGTTTAAAACTTACGAACGAGATATAAGAAATTGTATGAAACTCTTATGGGTGTGGTACCATCATACAAAATAAACTATTATTCATAGTAAACGACATACGAATGCTCAAGTAGCATGCAAGAATGGAGTACCTTTAAAAGTATATAATAAACTTTATACGTTCGTATGTTTATCTTAAACTTCTAAACGAGTTTTACTACAAGATAAACAGAGTTCAGTTAAAAACTTACGAACGAGATATAAGAATTGTATGAAACTCTTATGGGTGTAGTACCATCATACAAAATAAATTATTACTCATAGTAAACGACATACGAAGGCTCAAGTAGCATCCAAGAATGGAGTACCGTAAAAAGTATATAATAAACTTTATACGTTCATATGTTTATCTTAAACTTCTAAACGAGGTTTACTACAAGATAAACGGAGTTCGGTTAGAGAAACTTACGTATGAGATATAAAAAATTGTATGAAACTCTTATGGGTGTGGTACCATCATACAAAATAAATTATTATGCGTAGTAAACGACATACGAAGGCCAAGTATCAAGCAATAATGGAGTACCGATAAAAGTGTATAATAAACTTCATACGTTAGTATGTTTATCTTAAACGTCTAAACGATTTATACTACAAGATAAACAGAGTTCAGTTTAAAACTTACGAACGAGATATAAGAAATTGTATGAAACTCTTATGGGTGTGGTACCATCATACAAAATAAACTATTATTCATAGTAAACGACATACGAATGCTCAAGTAGCATACAAGAATGGAGTACCTTCAAAAGTGTATAATAAACTTTATACGTTCGTATGTTTATCTTAAACCTCTAAACGAGTTTTACTACAAGATAAACAGAGTTTAGTTAAAAACTTACGAACGAGATATAAGAATTGTATGAAACTCTTATGGGTGTGGTACCATCATACAAAATAAATTATTACTCATAGTAAACGACATACGAAGACTCAAGTAGCATGCAAGAATGGAGTTCCGTTAAAAGTATATAATAAACTTTATACATTCATATGTTTATCTTAAACTTCTAAACGAGTTTTACTACAAGATAAACGGAGTTCGGTTAGAGAAACTTACGTATGATATGTAAAAAATTGTATGAAACTCTTATGGGTGTGGTACCATCATACAAAATAAACTATTATTCATAGTAAACGACATACGAATGCTCAAGTAGGATACAAGAATGGAGTACCTTAAAAAGTATATAATAAACTTTATACGTTCGTATGTTTATCCTAAACCTCTAAACGAGTTTTACTACAAGATAAACAGAGTTTAGTTAAAAACTTACAAACGAGATATAAGAATTGTATGAAACTCTTATGGGTGTGGTACCATCATACAAAATAAATTATTACTCATAGTAAACGACATACGAAGGCTCAAGTAGCATGCAAGAATGGAGTACCGTTAAAAGTATATAATAAACTATATACGTTCATATGTTTGTCTTAAACTTCTACACGAGTTTTACTACAAGATAAACGGAGTTCGGTTAGAGAAACTTACATATGAGGTATAAAAAATTGTATCAAACTCTTATGGGTGTGGTACCATCATACAAAATAAATTATTATGCGTAGTAAACGACACGAAGGCCAAGTATCAAGCAATAATGGAGTACCGTTAAAAGTGTATAATAAACTTCATACGTTAGTATGTTTATCTTAAACGTCTAAACGATTTATACTACAAGATAAACAGAGTTCAGTTTAAAACTTACGAACGAGATATAAGAAATTGTATGAAACTCTTATGGGTGTGGTACCATCATACAAAATAAATTATTACTCATAGTAAACGACATACGAAGGCTCAAGTAGCATCCAAGAATGGAGTACCGTAAAAAGTATATAATAAACTTTATACGTTCATATGTTTATCTTAAACTTCTAAACGAGGTTTACTACAAGATAAACGGAGTTCGGTTAGAGAAACTTACGTATGAGATATAAAAAATTGTATGAAACTCTTATGGGTGTGGTACCATCATACAAAATAAATTATTATGCGTAGTAAACGACATACGAAGGCCAAGTATCAAGCAATAATGGAGTACCGATAAAAGTGTATAATAAACTTCATACGTTAGTATGTTTATCTTAAACGTCTAAACGATTTATACTACAAGATAAACAGAGTTCAGTTTAAAACTTACGAACGAGATATAAGAAATTGTATGAAACTCTTATGGGTGTGGTACCATCATACAAAATAAACTATTATTCATAGTAAACGACATACGAATGCTCAAGTAGCATACAAGAATGGAGTACCTTAAAAAGTATATAATAAACTTTATACGTTCGTATGTTTATCTTAAACCTCTAAACGAGTTTTACTACAAGATAAACAGAGTTTAGTTAAAAACTTACGAACGAGATATAAGAATTGTATGAAACTCTTATGGGTGTGGTACCATCATACAAAATAAATTATTACTCATAGTAAACGACATACGAAGACTCAAGTAGCATGCAAGAATGGAGTTCCGTTAAAAGTATATAATAAACTTTATACATTCATATGTTTATCTTAAACTTCTAAACGAGTTTTACTACAAGATAAACGGAGTTCGGTTAGAGAAACTTACGTATGATATGTAAAAAATTGTATGAAACTCTTATGGGTGTGGTACCATCATACAAAATAAACTATTATTCATAGTAAACGACATACGAATGCTCAAGTAGGATACAAGAATGGAGTACCTTAAAAAGTATATAATAAACTTTATACGTTCGTATGTTTATCCTAAACCTCTAAACGAGTTTTACTACAAGATAAACAGAGTTTAGTTAAAAACTTACAAACGAGATATAAGAATTGTATGAAACTCTTATGGGTGTGGTACCATCATACAAAATAAATTATTACTCATAGTAAACGACATACGAAGGCTCAAGTAGCATGCAAGAATGGAGTACCGTTAAAAGTATATAATAAACTATATACGTTCATATGTTTGTCTTAAACTTCTACACGAGTTTTACTACAAGATAAACGGAGTTCGGTTAGAGAAACTTACATATGAGGTATAAAAAATTGTATCAAACTCTTATGGGTGTGGTACCATCATACAAAATAAATTATTATGCGTAGTAAACGACACGAAGGCCAAGTATCAAGCAATAATGGAGTACCGTTAAAAGTGTATAATAAACTTCATACGTTAGTATGTTTATCTTAAACGTCTAAACGATTTATACTACAAGATAAACAGAGTTCAGTTTAAAACTTACGAACGAGATATAAGAAATTGTATGAAACTCTTATGGGTGTGGTACCATCATACAAAATAAATTATTACTCATAGTAAACGACATACGAAGGCTCAAGTAGCATCCAAGAATGGAGTACCGTAAAAAGTATATAATAAACTTTATACGTTCATATGTTTATCTTAAACTTCTAAACGAGGTTTACTACAAGATAAACGGAGTTCGGTTAGAGAAACTTACGTATGAGATATAAAAAATTGTATGAAACTCTTATGGGTGTGGTACCATCATACAAAATAAATTATTATGCGTAGTAAACGACATACGAAGGCCAAGTATCAAGCAATAATGGAGTACCGATAAAAGTGTATAATAAACTTCATACGTTAGTATGTTTATCTTAAACGTCTAAACGATTTATACTACAAGATAAACAGAGTTCAGTTTAAAACTTACGAACGAGATATAAGAAATTGTATGAAACTCTTATGGGTGTGGTACCATCATACAAAATAAACTATTATTCATAGTAAACGACATACGAATGCTCAAGTAGCATACAAGAATGGAGTACCTTAAAAAGTATATAATAAACTTTATACGTTCGTATGTTTATCTTAAACCTCTAAACGAGTTTTACTACAAGATAAACAGAGTTTAGTTAAAAACTTACGAACGAGATATAAGAATTGTATGAAACTCTTATGGGTGTGGTACCATCATACAAAATAAATTATTACTCATAGTAAACGACATACGAAGACTCAAGTAGCATGCAAGAATGGAGTTCCGTTAAAAGTATATAATAAACTTTATACATTCATATGTTTATCTTAAACTTCTAAACGAGTTTTACTACAAGATAAACGGAGTTCGGTTAGAGAAACTTACGTATGATATGTAAAAAATTGTATGAAACTCTTATGGGTGTGGTACCATCATACAAAATAAACTATTATTCATAGTAAACGACATACGAATGCTCAAGTAGGATACAAGAATGGAGTACCTTAAAAAGTATATAATAAACTTTATACGTTCGTATGTTTATCCTAAACCTCTAAACGAGTTTTACTACAAGATAAACAGAGTTTAGTTAAAAACTTACAAACGAGATATAAGAATTGTATGAAACTCTTATGGGTGTGGTACCATCATACAAACTAAATTATTACTCATAGTAAACGACATACGAAGGCTCAAGTAGCATGCAAGAATGGAGTACCGTTAAAAGTATATAATAAACTATATACGTTCATATGTTTGTCTTAAACTTCTACACGAGTTTTACTACAAGATAAACGGAGTTCGGTTAGAGAAACTTACGTATGAGATATAAAAAATTGTATGAAACTCTTATGGGTGTGGTACCATCATACAAAATAAATTATTATGCGTAGTAAACGACATACGAAAGCCAAGTATCAAGCAATAATGGAGTACCGTTAAAAGTGTATAATAAACTTCATACGTTAGTATGTTTATCTTAAACGTCTAAACGATTTATACTACAAGATAAACAGAGTTCAGTTTAAAACTTATGAACGAGATATAAGAAATTGTATGAAACTCTTATGGGTGTGGTACCATCATACAAAATAAACTATTATTCATAGTAAACGACATACGAATGCTCAAGTAGCATACAAGAATGGAGTACCTTAAAAAGTATATAATAAACTTTATACGTTCGTATGTTTATCTTAAACCTCTAAACGAGTTTTACTACAAGATAAACAGAGTTTAGTTAAAAACTTACGAACGAGATATAAGAATTGTATGAAACTCTTATGGGTGTGGTACCATCATACAAAATAAATTATTACTCATAGTAAACGACATACGAAGACTCAAGTAGCATGCAAGAATGGAGTTCCGTTAAAAGTATATAATAAACTTTATACATTCATATGTTTATCTTAAACTTCTAAACGAGTTTTACTACAAGATAAACGGAGTTCGGTTAGAGAAACTTACGTATGATATGTAAAAAATTGTATGAAACTCTTATGGGTGTGGTACCATCATACAAAATAAACTATTATTCATAGTAAACGACATACGAATGCTCAAGTAGGATACAAGAATGGAGTACCTTAAAAAGTATATAATAAACTTTATACGTTCGTATGTTTATCCTAAACCTCTAAACGAGTTTTACTACAAGATAAACAGAGTTTAGTTAAAAACTTACAAACGAGATATAAGAATTGTATGAAACTCTTATGGGTGTGGTACCATCATACAAAATAAATTATTACTCATAGTAAACGACATACGAAGGCTCAAGTAGCATCCAATAATGGAGTACCTTTAAAAGTATATAATAAACTTTATACGTTCATATGTTTATCTTAAACTTCTAAACGAGGTTTACTACAAGATAAACGGAGTTCGGTTAGAGAAACTTACGTATGAGATATAAAAAATTGTATGAAACTCTTATGGGTGTGGTACCATCATACAAAATAAATTAATATGCGTAGTAAACGACATACGAAGGCCAAGTATCAAGCAATAATGGAGTACCGTTAAAAGTGTATAATAAACTTCATAAGTTAGTATGTTTATCTTAAACGTCTAAACGATTTATACTACAAGATAAACAGAGTTCAGTTTAAAACTTACGAACGAGATATAAGAAATTGTATGAAACTCTTATGGGTGTGGTACCATCATACAAAATAAACTATTATTCATAGTAAACGACATACGAATGCTCAAGTAGCATGCAAGAATGGAGTACCTTTAAAAGTATATAATAAACTTTATACGTTCGTATGTTTATCTTAAACTTCTAAACGAGGTTTACTACAAGATAAACGGAGTTCGGTTAGAGAAACTTACGTATGAGATATAAAAAATTGTATGAAACTCTTATGGGTGTGGTACCACCATACAAAATAAATTAATATGCGTAGTAAACGACTTACGAAGGCCAAGTATCAAGCAATAATGGAGTACCGTTAAAAGTGTATAATAAACTTCATACGTTAGTATGTTTATCTTAAACGTCTAAACGATTTATACTACAAGATAAACAGAGTTCAGTTTAAAACTTACGAACGAGATATAAGAAATTGTATGAAACTCTTATGGGTGTGGTACCATCATACAAAATAAACTATTATTCATAGTAAACGACATACGAATGCTCAAGTAGCATACAAGAATGGAGTACCTTAAAAAGTATATAATAAACTTTATACGTTCGTATGTTTATCTTAAACCTCTAAACGAGTTTTACTACAAGATAAACAGAGTTTAGTTAAAAACTTACGAACGAGATATAAGAATTGTATGAAACTCTTATGGGTGTGGTACCATCATACAAAATAAATTATTACTCATAGTAAACGACATACGAAGACTCAAGTAGCATGCAAGAATGGAGTACCGTTAAAAGTATATAATAAACTTTATACATTCATATGTTTATCTTAAACTTCTAAACGAGTTTTACTACAAGATAAACGGAGTTCGGTTAGAGAAACTTACGTATGATATGTAAAAAATTGTATGAAACTCTTATGGGTGTGGTACTATCATACGAAATAAATTATTATGCGTAGTAAATAAAATACGAAGGCCAAGTATCTAGCAATAGTGAGGTACCATTAAAAGTGTATAATAAACTTCATACGTTCGAATGTTTATCTTATACTTCTAAACGAGTTTTACTACAAGATAAACAGAGTTCAGTTAAAAACTTACGAACGAGATATAAGAATTGTATGAAACTCTTAGGGTGTGGTACCATCATACAAAATAAATTATTACTCATAGTAAACGACATACAAAGGCTCAAGTAGCATGCAAGAATGGAGTACCGTTAAAAGTATATAATAAACTATATACATTCATATGTTTATCTTAAACTTCTAAACGAGTTTTACTACAAGATAAACGGAGTTCGGTTAGAGAAACTTACATATGAGGTATAAAAAATTGTATGAAACTCTTATGGGTGTGGTACCATCATACAAAATAAATTATTATGCGTAGTAAACAAAATACGAAGGCCAAGTATCAAGCAATAATGGAGTACCGTTAAAAGTGTATAATAAACTTCATACGTTAGTATGTTTATCTTAAACGTCTAAACGATTTATACTACAAGATAAATAGAGTTCAGTTTAAAACTTACGAACGAGATATAAGAAATTGTATGAAACTCTTATGGGTGTGGTACCATCATACAAAATAAACTATTATTCATAGTAAACGACATACGAATGCTCAAGTAGCATGCAAGAATGGAGTACCTTTAAAAGTATATAATAAACTTTATACGTTCGTATGTTTATCTTAAACTTCTAAACGAGTTTTACTACAAGATAAACAGAGTTCAGTTAAAAACTTACGAACGAGATATAAGAATTGTATGAAACTCTTATGGGTGTAGTACCATCATACAAAATAAATTATTACTCATAGTAAACGACATACGAAGGCTCAAGTAGCATCCAAGAATGGAGTACCGTAAAAAGTATATAATAAACTTTATACGTTCATATGTTTATCTTAAACTTCTAAACGAGGTTTACTACAAGATAAACGGAGTTCGGTTATAGAAACTTACGTATGAGATATAAAAAATTGTATGAAACTCTTATGGGTGTGGTACCATCATACAAAATAAATTATTATGCGTAGTAAACGACATACGAAGGCCAAGTATCAAGCAATAATGGAGTACCGATAAAAGTGTATAATAAACTTCATACGTTAGTATGTTTATCTTAAACGTCTAAACGATTTATACTACAAGATAAACAGAGTTCAGTTTAAAACTTACGAACGAGATATAAGAAATTGTATGAAACTCTTATGGGTGTGGTACCATCATACAAAATAAACTATTATTCATAGTAAACGACATACGAATGCTCAAGTAGCATACAAGAATGGAGTACCTTAAAAAGTATATAATAAACTTTATACGTTCGTATGTTTATCTTAAACCTCTAAACGAGTTTTACTACAAGATAAACAGAGTTTAGTTAAAAACTTACGAACGAGATATAAGAATTGTATGAAACTCTTATGGGTGTGGTACCATCATACAAAATAAATTATTACTCATAGTAAACGACATACGAAGACTCAAGTAGCATGCAAGAATGGAGTTCCGTTAAAAGTATATAATAAACTTTATACATTCATATGTTTATCTTAAACTTCTAAACGAGTTTTACTACAAGATAAACGGAGTTCGGTTAGAGAAACTTACGTATGATATGTAAAAAATTGTATGAAACTCTTATGGGTGTGGTACCATCATACAAAATAAACTATTATTCATAGTAAACGACATACGAATGCTCAAGTAGCATACAAGAATGGAGTACCTTAAAAAGTATATAATAAACTTTATACGTTCGTATGTTTATCTTAAACCTCTAAACGAGTTTTACTACAAGATAAACAGAGTTTAGTTAAAAACTTACGAACGAGATATAAGAATTGTATGAAACTCTTATGGGTGTGGTACCATCATACAAAATAAATTATTACTCATAGTAAACGACATACGAAGACTCAAGTAGCATGCAAGAATGGAGTACCGTTAAAAGTATATAATAAACTTTATACATTCATATGTTTATCTTAAACTTCTAAACGAGTTTTACTACAAGATAAACGGAGTTCGGTTAGAGAAACTTACGTATGATATGTAAAAAATTGTATGAAACTCTTATGGGTGTGGTACTATCATACGAAATAAATTATTATGCGTAGTAAATAAAATACGAAGGCCAAGTATCTAGCAATAGTGGGGTACCATTAAAAGTGTATAATAAACTTCATACGTTAGTATGTTTATCTTAAACGTCTAAACGATTTATACTACAAGATAAACAGAGTTCAGTTTAAAACTTACGAACGAGATATAAGAAATTGTATGAAACTCTTATGGGTGTGGTACCATCATACAAAATAAACTATTATTCATAGTAAACGACATACGAATGCTCAAGTAGCATACAAGAATGGAGTACCTTAAAAAGTATATAATAAACTTTATACGTTCGTATGTTTATCTTAAACCTCTAAACGAGTTTTACTACAAGATAAACAGAGTTTAGTTAAAAACTTACGAACGAGATATAAGAATTGTATGAAACTCTTATGGGTGTGGTACCATCATACAAAATAAATTATTACTCATAGTAAACGACATACGAAGACTCAAGTAGCATGCAAGAATGGAGTTCCGTTAAAAGTATATAATAAACTTTATACATTCATATGTTTATCTTAAACTTCTAAACGAGTTTTACTACAAGATAAACGGAGTTCGGTTAGAGAAACTTACGTATGATATGTAAAAAATTGTATGAAACTCTTATGGGTGTGGTACCATCATACAAAATAAACTATTATTCATAGTAAACGACATACGAATGCTCAAGTAGGATACAAGAATGGAGTACCTTAAAAAGTATATAATAAACTTTATACGTTCGTATGTTTATCCTAAACCTCTAAACGAGTTTTACTACAAGATAAACAGAGTTTAGTTAAAAACTTACAAACGAGATATAAGAATTGTATGAAACTCTTATGGGTGTGGTACCATCATACAAAATAAATTATTACTCATAGTAAACGACATACAAAGGCTCAAGTAGCATGCAAGAATGGAGTACCGTTAAAAGTATATAATAAACTATATACGTTCATATGTTTGTCTTAAACTTCTACACGAGTTTTACTACAAGATAAACGGAGTTCGGTTAGAGAAACTTACGTATGAGATATAAAAAATTGTATGAAACTCTTATGGGTGTGGTACCATCATACAAAATAAATTATTATGCGTAGTAAACAAAATACGAAGGCCAAGTATCAAGCAATAATGGAGTACCGTTAAAAGTGTATAATAAACTTCATACGTTAGTATGTTTATCTTAAACGTCTAAACGATTTATACTACAAGATAAATAGAGTTCAGTTTAAAACTTACGAACGAGATATAAGAAATTGTATGAAACTCTTATGGGTGTGGTACCATCATACAAAATAAACTATTATTCATAGTAAACGACATACGAATGCTCAAGTAGCATGCAAGAATGGAGTACCTTTAAAAGTATATAATAAACTTTATACGTTCGTATGTTTATCTTAAACTTCTAAACGAGTTTTACTACAAGATAAACAGAGTTCAGTTAAAAACTTACGAACGAGATATAAGAATTGTATGAAACTCTTATGGGTGTAGTACCATCATACAAAATAAATTATTACTCATAGTAAACGACATACGAAGGCTCAAGTAGCATCCAAGAATGGAGTACCGTAAAAAGTATATAATAAACTTTATACGTTCATATGTTTATCTTAAACTTCTAAACGAGGTTTACTACAAGATAAACGGAGTTCGGTTATAGAAACTTACGTATGAGATATAAAAAATTGTATGAAACTCTTATGGGTGTGGTACCATCATACAAAATAAATTATTATGCGTAGTAAACGACATACGAAGGCCAAGTATCAAGCAATAATGGAGTACCGATAAAAGTGTATAATAAACTTCATACGTTAGTATGTTTATCTTAAACGTCTAAACGATTTATACTACAAGATAAACAGAGTTCAGTTTAAAACTTACGAACGAGATATAAGAAATTGTATGAAACTCTTATGGGTGTGGTACCATCATACAAAATAAACTATTATTCATAGTAAACGACATACGAATGCTCAAGTAGCATACAAGAATGGAGTACCTTAAAAAGTATATAATAAACTTTATACGTTCGTATGTTTATCTTAAACCTCTAAACGAGTTTTACTACAAGATAAACAGAGTTTAGTTAAAAACTTACGAACGAGATATAAGAATTGTATGAAACTCTTATGGGTGTGGTACCATCATACAAAATAAATTATTACTCATAGTAAACGACATACGAAGACTCAAGTAGCATGCAAGAATGGAGTTCCGTTAAAAGTATATAATAAACTTTATACATTCATATGTTTATCTTAAACTTCTAAACGAGTTTTACTACAAGATAAACGGAGTTCGGTTAGAGAAACTTACGTATGATATGTAAAAAATTGTATGAAACTCTTATGGGTGTGGTACCATCATACAAAATAAACTATTATTCATAGTAAACGACATACGAATGCTCAAGTAGCATACAAGAATGGAGTACCTTAAAAAGTATATAATAAACTTTATACGTTCGTATGTTTATCTTAAACCTCTAAACGAGTTTTACTACAAGATAAACAGAGTTTAGTTAAAAACTTACGAACGAGATATAAGAATTGTATGAAACTCTTATGGGTGTGGTACCATCATACAAAATAAATTATTACTCATAGTAAACGACATACGAAGACTCAAGTAGCATGCAAGAATGGAGTACCGTTAAAAGTATATAATAAACTTTATACATTCATATGTTTATCTTAAACTTCTAAACGAGTTTTACTACAAGATAAACGGAGTTCGGTTAGAGAAACTTACGTATGATATGTAAAAAATTGTATGAAACTCTTATGGGTGTGGTACTATCATACGAAATAAATTATTATGCGTAGTAAATAAAATACGAAGGCCAAGTATCTAGCAATAGTGGGGTACCATTAAAAGTGTATAATAAACTTCATACGTTAGTATGTTTATCTTAAACGTCTAAACGATTTATACTACAAGATAAACAGAGTTCAGTTTAAAACTTACGAACGAGATATAAGAAATTGTATGAAACTCTTATGGGTGTGGTACCATCATACAAAATAAACTATTATTAATAGTAAACGACATACGAATGCTCAAGTAGCATACAAGAATGGAGTACCTTAAAAAGTATATAATAAACTTTATACGTTCGTATGTTTATCTTAAACCTCTAAACGAGTTTTACTACAAGATAAACAGAGTTTAGTTAAAAACTTACGAACGAGATATAAGAATTGTATGAAACTCTTATGGGTGTGGTACCATCATACAAAATAAATTATTACTCATAGTAAACGACATACGAAGACTCAAGTAGCATGCAAGAATGGAGTTCCGTTAAAAGTATATAATAAACTTTATACATTCATATGTTTATCTTAAACTTCTAAACGAGTTTTACTACAAGATAAACGGAGTTCGGTTAGAGAAACTTACGTATGATATGTAAAAAATTGTATGAAACTCTTATGGGTGTGGTACCATCATACAAAATAAACTATTATTCATAGTAAACGACATACGAATGCTCAAGTAGGATACAAGAATGGAGTACCTTAAAAAGTATATAATAAACTTTATACGTTCGTATGTTTATCCTAAACCTCTAAACGAGTTTTACTACAAGATAAACAGAGTTTAGTTAAAAACTTACAAACGAGATATAAGAATTGTATGAAACTCTTATGGGTGTGGTACCATCATACAAAATAAATTATTACTCATAGTAAACGACATACAAAGGCTCAAGTAGCATGCAAGAATGGAGTACCGTTAAAAGTATATAATAAACTATATACGTTCATATGTTTGTCTTAAACTTCTACACGAGTTTTACTACAAGATAAACGGAGTTCGGTTAGAGAAACTTACGTATGAGATATAAAAAATTGTATGAAACTCTTATGGGTGTGGTACCATCATACAAAATAAATTATTATGCGTAGTAAACGACATACGAAAGCCAAGTATCAAGCAATAATGGAGTACCGTTAAAAGTGTATAATAAACTTCATACGTTAGTATGTTTATCTTAAACGTCTAAACGATTTATACTACAAGATAAACAGAGTTCAGTTTAAAACTTATGAACGAGATATAAGAAATTGTATGAAACTCTTATGGGTGTGGTACCATCATACAAAATAAACTATTATTCATAGTAAACGACATACGAATGCTCAAGTAGCATACAAGAATGGAGTACCTTAAAAAGTATATAATAAACTTTATACGTTCGTATGTTTATCTTAAACTTCTAAACGAGTTTTACTACAAGATAAACAGAGTTCAGTTAAAAACTTACGAACGAGATATAAGAATTGTATGAAACTCTTATGGGTGTAGTACCATCATACAAAATAAATTATTACTCATAGTAAACGACATACGAAGGCTCAAGTAGCATCCAATAATGGAGTACCTTTAAAAGTATATAATAAACTTTATACGTTCATATGTTTATCTTAAACTTCTAAACGAGGTTTACTACAAGATAAACGGAGTTCGGTTAGAGAAACTTACGTATGAGATATAAAAAATTGTATGAAACTCTTATGGGTGTGGTACCATCATACAAAATAAATTAATATGCGTAGTAAACGACATACGAAGGCCAAGTATCAAGCAATAATGGAGTACCGTTAAAAGTGTATAATAAACTTCATACGTTAGTATGTTTATCTTAAACGTCTAAACGATTTATACTACAAGATAAACAGAGTTCAGTTTAAAACTTACGAACGAGATATAAGAAATTGTATGAAACTCTTATGGGTGTGGTACCATCATACAAAATAAACTATTATTCATAGTAAACGACATACGAATGCTCAAGTAGCATACAAGAATGGAGTACCTTAAAAAGTATATAATAAACTTTATACATTCGTATGTTTATCTTAAACCTCTAAACGAGTTTTACTACAAGATAAACAGAGTTTAGTTAAAAACTTACGAACGAGATATAAGAATTGTATGAAACTCTTATGGGTGTGGTACCATCATACAAAATAAATTATTACTCATAGCAAACGACATACGAAGACTCAAGTAGCATGCAAGAATGGAGTTCCGTTAAAAGTATATAATAAACTTTATACATTCATATGTTTATCTTAAACTTCTAAACGAGTTTTACTACAAGATAAACGGAGTTCGGTTAGAGAAACTTACGTATGATATGTAAAAAATTGTATGAAACTCTTATGGGTGTGGTACCATCATACAAAATAAACTATTATTCATAGTAAACGACATACGAATGCTCAAGTAGGATACAAGAATGGAGTACCTTAAAAAGTATATAATAAACTTTATACGTTCGTATGTTTATCCTAAACCTCTAAACGAGTTTTACTACAAGATAAACAGAGTTTAGTTAAAAACTTACAAACGAGATATAAGAATTGTATGAAACTCTTATGGGTGTGGTACCATCATACAAAATAAACTATTATTCATAGTAAACGACATACGAATGCTCAAGTAGCATACAAGAATGGAGTACCTTAAAAAGTATATAATAAACTTTATACGTTCGTATGTTTATCTTAAACTTCTAAACGTGTTTTACTACAAGATAAACAGAGTTCAGTTAAAAACTTACGAACGAGATATAAGAATTGTATGAAACTCTTATGGGTGTGGTACCATCATACAAAATAAATTAATATGCGTAGTAAACGACATACGAAGGCCAAGTATCAAGCAATAATGGAGTACCGTTAAAAGTGTATAATAAACTTCATACGTTAGTATGTTTATCTTAAACGTCTAAACGATTTATACTACAAGATAAACAGAGTTCAGTTTAAAACTTACGAACGAGATATAAGAAATTGTATGAAACTCTTATGGGTGTGGTACCATCATACAAAATAAACTATTATTCATAGTAAACGACATACGAATGCTCAAGTAGCATACAAGAATGGAGTACCTTAAAAAGTATATAATAAACTTTATACGTTCGTATGTTTATCTTAAACCTCTAAACGAGTTTTACTACAAGATAAACAGAGTTTAGTTAAAAACTTACGAACGAGATATAAGAATTGTATGAAACTCTTATGGGTGTGGTACCATCATACAAAATAAATTATTACTCATAGTAAACGACATACGAAGACTCAAGTAGCATGCAAGAATGGAGTACCGTTAAAAGTATATAATAAACTTTATACATTCATATGTTTATCTTAAACTTCTAAACGAGTTTTACTACAAGATAAACGGAGTTCGGTTAGAGAAACTTACGTATGCTATGTAAAAAATTGTATGAAACTCTTATGGGTGTGGTACTATCATACGAAATAAATTATTATGCGTAGTAAATAAAATACGAAGGCCAAGTATCTAGCAATAGTGGGGTACCATTAAAAGTGTATAATAAACTTCATACGTTCGAATGTTTATCTTATACTTCTAAACGAGTTTTACTACAAGATAAACAGAGTTCAGTTAAAAACTTACGAACGAGATATAAGAATTGTATGAAACTCTTAGGGTGTGGTACCATCATACAAAATAAATTATTACTCATAGTAAACGACATACAAAGGCTCAAGTAGCATGCAAGAATGGAGTACCGTTAAAAGTATATAATAAACTATATACGTTCATATGTTTATCTTAAACTTCTACACGAGTTTTACTACAAGATAAACAGAGTTCGGTTAGAGAAACTTACATATGAGGTATAAAAAATTGTATGAAACTCTTATGGGTGTGGTACCATCATACAAAATAAATTATTATGCGTAGTAAACAAAATACGAAGGCCAAGTATCAAGCAATAATGGAGTACCGTTAAAAGTGTATAATAAACTTCATACGTTAGTATGTTTATCTTAAACGTCTAAACGATTTATACTACAAGATAAACAGAGTTCAGTTTAAAACTTACGAACGAGATATAAGAAATTGTATGAAACTCTTATGGGTGTGGTACCATCATACAAAATAAACTATTATTCATAGTAAACGACATACGAATGCTCAAGTAGCATGCAAGAATGGAGTACCTTTAAAAGTATATAATAAACTTTATACGTTCGTATGTTTATCTTAAACTTCTAAACGAGGTTTACTACAAGATAAACGGAGTTCGGTTAGAGAAACTTACGTATGAGATATAAAAAATTGTATGAAACTCTTATGGGTGTGGTACCACCATACAAAATAAATTAATATGCGTAGTAAACGACTTACGAAGGCCAAGTATCAAGCAATAATGGAGTACCGTTAAAAGTGTATAATAAACTTCATACGTTAGTATGTTTATCTTAAACGTCTAAACGATTTATACTACAAGATAAACAGAGTTCAGTTTAAAACTTACGAACGAGATATAAAAAATTGTATGAAACTCTTATGGGTGTGGTACCATCATACAAAATAAATTAATATGCGTAGTAAACGACATACGAAGGCCAAGTATCAAGCAATAATGGAGTACCGTTAAAAGTGTATAATAAACTTCATACGTTAGTATGTTTATCTTAAACGTCTAAACGATTTATACTACAAGATAAACAGAGTTCAGTTTAAAACTTACGAACGAGATATAAGAAATTGTATGAAACTCTTATGGGTGTGGTACCATCATACACAATAAACTATTATTCATAGTAAACGACATACGAATGCTCAAGTAGCATACAAGAATGGAGTACCTTAAAAAGTATATAATAAACTTTATACGTTCGTATGTTTATCTTAAACCTCTAAACGAGTTTTACTACAAGATAAACAGAGTTTAGTTAAAAACTTACGAATGAGATATAAGAATTGTATGAAACTCTTATGGGTGTGGTACCATCATACAAAATAAATTATTACTCATAGTAAACGACATACGAAGACTCAAGTAGCATGCAAGAATGGAGTACCGTTAAAAGTATATAATAAACTTTATACATTCATATGTTTATCTTAAACTTCTAAACGAGTTTTACTACAAGATAAACGGAGTTCGGTTAGAGAAACTTACGTATGATATGTAAAAAATTGTATGAAACTCTTATGGGTGTGGTACTATCATACGAAATAAATTATTACGCGTAGTAAATAAAATACGAAGGCCAAGTATCTAGCAATAGTGGGGTACCATTAAAAGTGTATAATAAACTTCATACGTTCGAATGTTTATCTTATACTTCTAAACGAGTTTTACTACAAGATAAACAGAGTTCAGTTAAAAACTTACGAACGAGATATAAGAATTGTATGAAACTCTTAGGGTATGGTACCATCATACAAAATAAATTAATATGCGTAGTAAACGACATACGAAGGCCAAGTATCAAGCAATAATGGAGTACCGTTAAAAGTGTATAATAAACTTCATACGTTAGTATGTTTATCTTAAACGTCTAAACGATTTATACTACAAGATAAACAGAGTTCAGTTTAAAACTTACGAACGAGATATAAGAAATTGTATGAAACTCTTATGGGTGTGGTACCATCATACAAAATAAACTATTATTCATAGTAAACGACATACGAATGCTCAAGTAGCATACAAGAATGGAGTACCTTAAAAAGTATATAATAAACTTTATACGTTCGTATGTTTATCTTAAACCTCTAAACGAGTTTTACTACAAGATAAACAGAGTTTAGTTAAAAACTTACGAATGAGATATAAGAATTGTATGAAACTCTTATGGGTGTGGTACCATCATACAAAATAAATTATTACTCATAGTAAACGACATACGAAGACTCAAGTAGCATGCAAGAATGGAGTACCGTTAAAAGTATATAATAAACTTTATACATTCATATGTTTATCTTAAACTTCTAAACGAGTTTTACTACAAGATAAACGGAGTTCGGTTAGAGAAACTTACGTATGCTATGTAAAAAATTGTATGAAACTCTTATGGGTGTGGTACTATCATACGAAATAAATTATTA
The DNA here is from genome assembly GCA_946814005.1 of Chamaenerion angustifolium. NCBI lineage: Eukaryota > Viridiplantae > Streptophyta > Magnoliopsida > Myrtales > Onagraceae > Chamaenerion > Chamaenerion angustifolium. The sequence continues at coordinate 10,935,480 of OX328273.1, forward strand.
TGCGTAGTAAATAAAATACGAAGGCCAAGTATCTAGCAATAGTGGGGTACCATTAAAAGTGTATAATAAACTTCATACGTTCGAATGTTTATCTTATACTTCTAAACGAGTTTTACTACAAGATAAACAGAGTTCAGTTAAAAACTTACGAACGAGATATAAGAATTGTATGAAACTCTTAGGGTGTGGTACCATCATACAAAATAAATTATTACTCATAGTAAACGACATACAAAGGCTCAAGTAGCATGCAAGAATGGAGTACCGTTAAAAGTATATAATAAACTATATACGTTCATATGTTTATCTTAAACTTCTACACGAGTTTTACTACAAGATAAACAGAGTTCGGTTATAGAAACTTACATATGAGGTATAAAAAATTGTATGAAACTCTTATGGGTGTGGTACCATCATACAAAATAAATTATTATGCGTAGCAAACAAAATACGAAGGTCAAGTATCAAACAATAATGGAGTACCGTTAAAAGTGTATAATAAACTTCATACGTTAGTATGTTTATCTTAAACGTCTAAACGATTTATACTACAAGATAAACAGAGTTCAGTTTAAAACTTACGAACGAGATATAAGAAATTGTATGAAACTCTTATGGGTGTCGTACCATCATACAAAATAAACTATTATTCATAGTAAACGACATACGAATGCTCAAGTAGCATGCAAGAATGGAGTACCTTTAAAAGTATATAATAAACTTTATACGTTCGTATGTTTATCTTAAACTTCTAAACGAGTTTTACTACAAGATAAACAGAGTTCAGTTAAAAACTTACGAACGAGATATAAGAATTGTATGAAACTCTTATGGGTGTAGTACCATCATACAAAATAAATTATTACTCATAGTAAACGACATACGAAGGCTCAAGTAGCATCCAAGAATGGAGTACCGTTAAAAGTATATAATAAACTTTATACGTTCATATGTTTATCTTAAACTTCTAAACGAGTTTTACTACAAGATAAACGGAGTTCGGTTAGAGAAACTTACGTATGAGATATAAAAAATTGTATGAAACTCTTATGGGTGTGGTACCATCATACAAAATAAATTATTATGCGTAGTAAACGACATACGAAGGCCAAGTATCAAGCAATAATGGAGTACCGTTAAAAGTGTATAATAAACTTCATACGTTAGTATGTTTATCTTAAACGTCTAAACGATTTATACTACAAGATAAACAGAGTTCAGTTTAAAACTTACGAACGAGATATAAGAAATTGTATGAAACTCTTATGGGTGTGGTACCATCATACAAAATAAACTATTATTCATAGTAAACGACATACGAATGCTCAAGTAGCATACAAGAATGGAGTACCTTAAAAAGTATATAATAAACTTTATACGTTCGTATGTTTATCTTAAACCTCTAAACGAGTTTTACTACAAGATAAACAGAGTTTAGTTAAAAACTTACGAACGAGATATAAGAATTGTATGAAACTCTTATGGGTGTGGTACCATCATACAAAATAAATTATTACTCATAGTAAACGACATACGAAGACTCAAGTAGCATGCAAGAATGGAGTACCGTTAAAAGTATATAATAAACTTTATACATTCATATGTTTATCTTAAACTTCTAAACGAGTTTTACTACAAGATAAACGGAGTTCGGTTAGAGAAACTTACGTATGATATGTAAAATATTGTATGAAACTCTTATGGGTGTGGTACTATCATACGAAATAAATTATTATGCGTAGTAAATAAAATACGAAGGCCAAGTATCTAGCAATAGTGGGGTACCATTAAAAGTGTATAATAAACTTCATACGTTCGAATGTTTATCTTATACTTCTAAACGAGTTTTATTACAAGATAAACAGAGTTCAGTTAAAAACTTACGAACGAGATATAAGAATTGTATGAAACTCTTAGGGTGTGGTACCATCATACAAAATAAATTATTACTCATAGTAAACGACATACAAAGGCTCAAGTAGCATGCAAGAATGGAGTACCGTTAAAAGTATATAATAAACTATATACGTTCATATGTTTATCTTAAACTTCTACACGAGTTTTACTACAAGATAAACAGAGTTCGGTTAGAGAAACTTACATATGAGGTATAAAAAATTGTATGAAACTCTTATGGGTGTGGTACCATCATACAAAATAAATTATTATGCGTAGTAAACAAAATACGAAGGCCAAGTATCAAGCAATAATGGAGTACCGTTAAAAGTGTATAATAAACTTCATACGTTAGTATGTTTATCTTAAACGTCTAAACGATTTATACTACAAGATAAACAGAGTTCAGTTTAAAACTTACGAACGAGATATAAGAAATTGTATGAAACTCTTATGGGTGTGGTACCATCATACAAAATAAACTATTATTCATAGTAAACGACATACGAATGCTCAAGTAGCATGCAAGAATGGAGTACCTTTAAAAGTATATAATAAACTTTATACGTTTGTATGTTTATCTTAAACTTCTAAACGAGTTTTACTACAAGATAAACAGAGTTCAGTTAAAAACTTACGAACGAGATATAAGAATTGTATGAAACTCTTATGGGTGTAGTACCATCATACAAAATAAATTATTACTCATAGTAAACGACATACGAAGGCTCAAGTAGCATCCAAGAATTGAGTACCGTTAAAAGTATATAATAAACTTTATACGTTCATATGTTTATCTTAAACTTCTAAACGAGTTTTACTACAAGATAAACGGAGTTCGGTTAGAGAAACTTACGTATGAGATATAAAAAATTGTATGAAACTCTTATGGGTGTGGTACCATCATACAAAATAAATTATTATGCGTAGTAAACGACATACGAAGGCCAAGTATCAAGCAATAATGGAGTACCGTTAAAAGTGTATAATAAACTTCATACGTTAGTATGTTTATCTTAAACGTCTAAACGATTTATACTACAAGATAAACAGAGTTCAGTTTAAAACTTACGAACGAGATATAAGAAATTGTATGAAACTCTTATGGGTGCGGTACCATCATACAAAACAAACTATTGTTCATAGTAAACGACATACGAATGCTCAAGTAGCATGCAAGAATGGAGTACCGTTAAAAGTATATAATAAACTTTATACGTTCATATGTTTATCTTAAACTTCTAAACGAGTTTTACTACAAGATAAACGGAGTTCGGTTAGAGAAACTTACGTATGAGATATAAAAAATTGTATGAAACTCTTATGGGTGTGGTACCATCATACAAAATAAATTATTATGCGTAGTAAACAAAATACGAAGGCCAAGTATCTAGCAATAGTGGGGTACCATTAAAAGTGTATAATAAACTTCATACGTTCGAATGTTTATCTTATACTTCTAAACGAGTTTTACTACAAGATTAACAGAGTTCAGTTAAAAACTTACGAACGAGATATAAGAATTGTATGAAACTCTTAGGGTGTGGTACCATCATACAAAATAAATTATTACTCATAGTAAACGACATACAAAGGCTCAAGTAGCATGCAAGAATGGAGTACCGTTAAAAGTATATAATAAACTATATACGTTCATATGTTTATCTTAAACTTCTACACGAGTTTTACTACAAGATAAACAGAGTTCGGTTAGAGAAACTTACATATGAGGTATAAAAAATTGTATGAAACTCTTATGGGTGTGGTACCATCATACAAAATAAATTATTATGCGTAGTAAACAAAATACGAAGGCCAAGTATCAAGCAATAATGGAGTACCGTTAAAAGTGTATAATAAACTTCATACGTTAGTATGTTTATCTTAAACGTCTAAACGATTTATACTACAAGATAAACAGAGTTCAGTTTAAAACTTACGAACGAGATATAAGAAATTGTATGAAACTCTTATGGGTGTGGTACCATCATACAAAATAAACTATTATTCATAGTAAACGACATACGAATGCTCAAGTAGCATGCAAGAATGGAGTACCTTTAAAAGTATATAATAAACTTTATACGTTTGTATGTTTATCTTAAACTTCTAAACGAGTTTTACTACAAGATAAACAGAGTTCAGTTAAAAACTTACGAACGAGATATAAGAATTGTATGAAACTCTTATGGGTGTAGTACCATCATACAAAATAAATTATTACTCATAGTAAACGACATACGAAGGCTCAAGTAGCATCCAAGAATTGAGTACCGTTAAAAGTATATAATAAACTTTATACGTTCATATGTTTATCTTAAACTTCTAAACGAGTTTTACTACAAGATAAACGGAGTTCGGTTAGAGAAACTTACGTATGAGATATAAAAAATTGTATGAAACTCTTATGGGTGTGGTACCATCATACAAAATAAATTATTATGCGTAGTAAACGACATACGAAGGCCAAGTATCAAGCAATAATGGAGTACCGTTAAAAGTGTATAATAAACTTCATACGTTAGTATGTTTATCTTAAACGTCTAAACGATTTATACTACAAGATAAACAGAGTTCAGTTTAAAACTTACGAACGAGATATAAGAAATTGTATGAAACTCTTATGGGTGCGGTACCATCATACAAAATAAACTATTATTCATAGTAAACGACATACGAATGCTCAAGTAGCATGCAAGAATGGAGTACCGTAAAAAGTATATAATAAACTTTATACATTCATATGTTTATCTTAAACTTCTAAACGAGTTTTACTACAAGATAAACGGAGTTCGGTTAGAGAAACTTACGTATGAGATATAAAAAATTGTATGAAACTCTTATGGGTGTGGTACCATCATACAAAATAAATTATTATGCGTAGTAAACAAAATACGAAGGCCAAGTATCTAGCAATAGTGGGGTACCATTAAAAGTGTATAATAAACTTCATACGTTCGAATGTTTATCTTATACTTCTAAACGAGTTTTACTACAAGATTAACAGAGTTCAGTTAAAAACTTACGAACGAGATATAAGAATTGTATGAAACTCTTATGGGTGTGGTACCATCATACAAAATAAATTATTACTCATAGTAAACGACATACAAAGGCTTAAGTAGCATGCAAGAATGGAGTTACGTTAAAAGTATACAATAAACTTTATACGTTCATATGTTTATCTTAAACTTCTACACGAGTTTTACTACAAGATAAACAGAGTTCGGTAAGAGAAACTTACGTATGAGGTATAAAAAATTGTATGAAACTCTTATGGGTGTGGTACCATCATACAAAATAAATTATTATGCGTACTAAACAAAATACGAAGGCCAAGTATCAAGCAATAATGGAGTACCCTTAAAAGTGTATAATAAACTTCATACGTTAGTATGTTTATCTTAAACGTCTAAACGATTTATACTACAAGATAAACAGAGTTCAGTTTAAAACTTACGAACAGGATATAAGAAATTGTATGAAACTCTTATGGGTGTGGTACCATCATACAAAATAAACTATTATTCATAGTAAACGACATACGAATGCTCAAGTAGCATGCAAGAATGGAGTACCTTTAAAAGTATATAATAAACTTTATACGTTTGTATGTTTATCTTAAACTTCTAAACGAGTTTTACTACAAGATAAACAGAGTTCAGTTAAAAACTTACGAACGAGATATAAGAATTGTATGAAACTCTTATGGGTGTAGTACCATCATACAAAATAAATTATTACTCATAGTAAATGACATACGAAGGCTCAAGTAGCATCCAAGAATGGAGTACCGTTAAAAGTATATAATAAACTATATACGTTCATATGTTTATCTTAAACTTCTAAACGAGTTTTACTACAAGGTAAACGGAGTTCGGTTAGAGAAACTTACGTATGAGATATAAAAAATTGTATGAAACTCTTATGGGTGTGGTACCATCATACAAAATAAATTATTATGCGTAGTAAACGACATACGAAGGCCAAGTATCAAGCAATAATGGAGTACCGTTAAAAGTGTATAATAAACTTCATACGTTAGTATGTTTATCTTAAACGTCTAAACGATTTATACTACAAGATAAACAGAGTTCAGTTTAAAACTTACGAACGAGATATAAGAAATTGTATGAAACTCTTATGGGTGTGGTACCATCATACAAAATAAACTATTATTCATAGTAAACGACATACGAATGCTCAAGTAGCATACAAGAATGGAGTACCTTAAAAAGTATATAATAAACTTTATACGTTCGTATGTTTATCTTAAACCTCTAAACGAGTTTTACTACAAGATAAACAGAGTTTAGTTAAAAACTTACGAACGAGATATAAGAATTGTATGAAACTCTTATGGGTGTGGTACCATCATACAAAATAAATTATTACTCATAGTAAACTACATACGAAGGCTCAAGTAGCATGCAAGAATGGAGTACCGTTAAAAGTATATAATAAACTTTATACGTTCATATGTTTATCTTAAACTTTTAAACGAGTTTTATTACAAGATAAACGGAGTTCGGTTAGAGAAACTTACGTATGAGATATAAGAAATTGTATGAAACTCTTATGGGTGTGGTACCATCATACAAAATAAATTATTACTCATAGTAAACGACATACAAAGGCTTAAGTAGCATGCAAGAATGGAGTTACGTTAAAAGTATACAATAAACTTTATACGTTCATATGTTTATCTTAAACTTCTACACGAGTTTTACTACAAGATAAACAGAGTTCGGTAAGAGAAACTTACGTATGAGGTATAAAAAATTGTATGAAACTCTTATGGGTGTGGTACCATCATACAAAATAAATTATTATGCGTAGTAAACAAAATACGAAGGCCAAGTATCAAGCAATAATGGAGTACCCTTAAAAGTGTATAATAAACTTCATACGTTAGTATGTTTATCTTAAACGTCTAAACGATTTATACTACAAGATAAACAGAGTTCAGTTTAAAACTTACGAACAGGATATAAGAAATTGTATGAAACTCTTATGGGTGTGGTACCATCATACAAAATAAACTATTATTCATAGTAAACGACATACGAATGCTCAAGTAGCATGCAAGAATGGAGTACCTTTAAAAGTATATAATAAACTTTATACGTTTGTATGTTTATCTTAAACTTCTAAACGAGTTTTACTACAAGATAAACAGAGTTCAGTTAAAAACTTACGAACGAGATATAAGAATTGTATGAAACTCTTATGGGTGTAGTACCATCATACAAAATAAATTATTACTCATAGTAAATGACATACGAAGGCTCAAGTAGCATCCAAGAATGGAGTACCGTTAAAAGTATATAATAAACTATATACGTTCATATGTTTATCTTAAACTTCTAAACGAGTTTTACTACAAGGTAAACGGAGTTCGGTTAGAGAAACTTACGTATGAGATATAAAAAATTGTATGAAACTCTTATGGGTGTGGTACCATCATACAAAATAAATTATTATGCGTAGTAAACGACATACGAAGGCCAAGTATCAAGCAATAATGGAGTACCGTTAAAAGTGTATAATAAACTTCATACGTTAGTATGTTTATCTTAAACGTCTAAACGATTTATACTACAAGATAAACAGAGTTCAGTTTAAAACTTACGAACGAGATATAAGAAATTGTATGAAACTCTTATGGGTGTGGTACCATCATACAAAATAAACTATTATTCATAGTAAACGACATACGAATGCTCAAGTAGCATACAAGAATGGAGTACCTTAAAAAGTATATAATAAACTTTATACGTTCGTATGTTTATCTTAAACCTCTAAACGAGTTTTACTATAAGATAAACAGAGTTTAGTTAAAAACTTACGAACGAGATATAAGAATTGTATGAAACTCTTATGGGTGTGGTACCATCATACAAAATAAATTATTACTCATAGTAAACGACATACGAAGGCTCAAGTAGCATGCAAGAATGAAATACCGTTAAAAGTATATAATAAACTTTATACATTCTTATGTTTATCTTAAACTTCTAAACGAGTTTTACTACAAGATAAACGGAGTTCGGTTAGAGAAACTTACGTATGAGATATAAAAAATTGTATGAAACTCTTATGGGTGTGGTACTATCATACGAAATAAATTATTATGCGTAGTAAACAAAATACGAAGGCCAAGTATCTAGCAATAGTGGGGTACCATTAAAAGTGTATAATAAACTTCATACGTTCGAATGTTTATCTTATACTTCTAAACGAGTTTTACTACAAGATAAACAGAGTTCAGTTAAAAACTTACGAACGAGATATAAGAATTGTATGAAACTCTTATGGGTGTAGTACCATCATACAAAATAAATTATTACTCATAGTAAACGACATACGAAGGCTCAAGTAGCATCCAAGAATTGAGTACCGTTAAAAGTATATAATAAACTTTATACGTTCATATGTTTATCTTAAACTTCTAAACGAGTTTTACTACAAGATAAACGGAGTTCGGTTAGAGAAACTTACGTATGAGATATAAAAAATTGTATGAAACTCTTGTGGGTGTGGTACCATCATACAAAATAAATTATTATGCGTAGTAAACGACATACGAAGGCCAAGTATCAAGCAATAATGGAGTACCGTTAAAAGTGTATAATAAACTTCATACGTTAGTATGTTTATCTTAAACGTCTAAACGATTTATACTACAAGATAAACATAGTTCAGTTTAAAACTTACGAACAGGATATAAGAAATTGTATGAAACTCTTATGGGTGTGGTACCATCATACAAAATAAACTATTATTCATAGTAAACGACATACGAATGCTCAAGTAGCATGCAAGAATGGAGTACCTTTAAAAGTATATAATAAACTTTATACGTTTGTATGTTTATCTTAAACTTCTAAACGAGTTTTACTACAAGATAAACAGAGTTCAGTTAAAAACTTACGAACGAGATATAAGAATTGTATGAAACTCTTATGGGTGTAGTACCATCATACAAAATAAATTATTACTCATAGTAAATGACATACGAAGGCTCAAGTAGCATCCAAGAATGGAGTACCGTTAAAAGTATATAATAAACTATATACGTTCATATGTTTATCTTAAACTTCTAAACGAGTTTTACTACAAGGTAAATGGAGTTCGGTTAGAGAAACTTACGTATGAGATATAAAAAATTGTATGAAACTCTTATGGGTGTGGTACCATCATACAAAATAAATTATTATGCGTAGTAAACGACATACGAAGGCCAAGTATCAAGCAATAATGGAGTACCGTTAAAAGTGTATAATAAACTTCATACGTTAGTATGTTTATCTTAAACGTCTAAACGATTTATACTACAAGATAAACAGAGTTCAGTTTAAAACTTACGAACGAGATATAAGAAATTGTATGAAACTCTTATGGGTGTGGTACCATCATACAAAATAAACTATTATTCATAGTAAACGACATACGAATGCTCAAGTAGCATACAAGAATGGAGTACCTTAAAAAGTATATAATAAACTTTATACGTTCGTATGTTTATCTTAAACCTCTAAACAAGTTTTACTACAAGATAAACAGAGTTTAGTTAAAAACTTACGAACGAGATATAAGAATTGTATGAAACTCTTATGGGTGTGGTACCATCATACAAAATAAATTATTACTCATAGTAAACGACATACGAAGGCTCAAGTAGCATGCAAGAATGGAGTACCGTTAAAAGTATATAATAAACTTTATACATTCTTATGTTTATCTTAAACTTCTAAACGAGTTTTACTACAAGATAAACGGAGTTCGGTTAGAGAAACTTACGTATGAGATATAAAAAATTATATGAAACTCTTATGGGTGTGGTACTATCATACGAAATAAATTATTATGCGTAGTAAACAAAATACGAAGGCCAAGTATCTAGCAATAGTGGGGTACCATTAAAAGTGTATAATAAACTTCATACGTTCGAATGTTTATCTTATACTTCTAAACGAGTTTTACTACAAGATAAACAGAGTTCAGTTAAAAACTTACGAACGAGATATAAGAATTGTATGAAACTCTTATGGGTGTAGTACCATCATACAAAATAAATTATTACTCATAGTAAACGACATACGAAGGCTCAAGTAGCATCCAAGAATTGAGTACCGTTAAAAGTATATAATAAACTTTATACGTTCATATGTTTATCTTAAACTTCTAAACGAGTTTTACTACAAAATAAACGGAGTTCGGTTAGAGAAACTTACGTATGAGATATAAAAAATTGTATGAAACTCTTATGGGTGTAGTACCATCATACAAAATAAATTATTACTCATAGTAAACGACATACGAAGGCTCAAGTAGCATGCAAGAATGGAGTACCTTTAAAAGTATATAATAAACTTTATACGTTTGTATGTTTATCTTAAACTTCTAAACGAGTTTTACTACAAGATAAACAGAGTTCAGTTAAAAACTTACGAACGAGATATAAGAATTGTATGAAACTCTTATGGGTGTAGTACCATCATACAAAATAAATTATTACTCATAGTAAATGACATACAAAGGCTCAAGTAGCATCCAAGAATGGAGTACCGTTAAAAGTATATAATAAACTATATACGTTCATATGTTTATCTTAAACTTCTAAACGAGTTTTACTACAAGGTAAACGGAGTTCGGTTAGAGAAACTTACGTATGAGATATAAAAAATTGTATGAAACTCTTATGGGTGTGGTACCATCATACAAAATAAATTATTATGCGTAGTAAACGACATACGAAGGCCAAGTATCAAGCAATAATGGAGTACCGTTAAAAGTGTATAATAAACTTCATACGTTAGTATGTTTATCTTAAACGTCTAAACGATTTATACTACAAGATAAACAGAGTTCAGTTTAAAACTTACGAACGAGATATAAGAAATTGTATGAAACTCTTATGGGTGTGGTACCATCATACAAAATAAACTATTATTCATAGTAAACGACATACGAATGCTCAAGTAGCATACAAGAATGGAGTACCTTAAAAAGTATATAATAAACTTTATACGTTCGTATGTTTATCTTAAACCTCTAAACGAGTTTTACTACAAGATAAACAGAGTTTAGTTAAAAACTTACGAACGAGATATAAGAATTGTATGAAACTCTTATGGGTGTGGTACCATCATACAAAATAAATTATTACTCATAGTAAACGACATACGAAGGCTCAAGTAGCATGCAAGAATGAAGTACCGTTAAAAGTATATAATAAACTTTATACATTCTTATGTTTATCTTAAACTTCTAAACGAGTTTTACTACAAGATAAACGGAGTTCGGTTAGAGAAACTTACGTATGAGATATAAAAAATTGTATGAAACTCTTATGGGTGTGGTACTATCATACGAAATAAATTATTATGCGTAGTAAACAAAATACGAAGGCCAAGTATCTAGCAATAGTGGGGTACCATTAAAAGTGTATAATAAACTTCATACGTTCGAATGTTTATCTTATACTTCTAAACGAGTTTTACTACAAGATAAACAGAGTTCAGTTAAAAACTTACGAACGAGATATAAGAATTGTATGAAACTCTTATGGGTGTAGTACCATCATACAAAATAAATTATTACTCATAGTAAACGACATACGAAGGCTCAAGTAGCATCCAAGAATTGAGTACCGTTAAAAGTATATAATAAACTTTATACGTTCATATGTTTATCTTAAACTTCTAAACGAGTTTTACTACAAGATAAACGGAGTTCGGTTAGAGAAACTTACGTATGAGATATAAAAAATTGTATGAAACTCTTATGGGTGTGGTACCATCATACAAAATAAATTATTATGCGTAGTAAACGACATACGAAGGCCAAGTATCAAGCAATAATGGAGTACCGTTAAAAGTGTATAATAAACTTCATACGTTAGTATGTTTATCTTAAACGTCTAAACGATTTATACTACAAGATAAACATAGTTCAGTTTAAAACTTACGAACAGGATATAAGAAATTGTATGAAACTCTTATGGGTGTGGTACCATCATACAAAATAAACTATTATTCATAGTAAACGACATACGAATGCTCAAGTAGCATGCAAGAATGGAGTACCTTTAAAAGTATATAATAAACTTTATACGTTTGTATGTTTATCTTAAACTTCTAAACGAGTTTTACTACAAGATAAACAGAGTTCAGTTAAAAACTTACGAACGAGATATAAGAATTGTATGAAACTCTTATGGGTGTAGTACCATCATACAAAATAAATTGTTACTCATAGTAAATGACATACGAAGGCTCAAGTAGCATCCAAGAATGGAGTACCGTTAAAAGTATATAATAAACTATATACGTTCATATGTTTATCTTAAACTTCTAAACGATTTATACTACAAGATAAACAGAGTTCAGTTTAAAACGTACGAACGAGATATAAGAAATTGTATGAAACTCTTATGGGTGTGGTACCATCATACAAAATAAACTATTATTCATAGTAAACGACATACGAATGCTCAAGTAGCATACAAGAATGGAGTACCTTTAAAAGTATATAATAAACTTTATACGTTTGTATGTTTATCTTAAACTTCTAAACGAGTTTTACTACAAGATAAACAGAGTTTAGTTAAAAACTTACGAACGAGATATAAGAATTGTATGAAACTCTTATGGGTGTGGTACCATCATACAAAATAAACTATTATTCATAGTAAACGACATACGAATGCTCAAGTAGCATACAAGAATGGAGTACCTTAAAAAGTATATAATAAATTTATACGTTCGTATGTTTATCTTAAACCTCTAAACGAGTTTTACTATAAGATAAACAGAGTTTAGTTAAAAACTTACGAACGAGATATAACAATTGTATGAAACTCTTATGGGTGTGGTACCATCATACAAAATAAATTATTACTCATAGTAAACGACATACGAAGGCTCAAGTAGCATGCAAGAATGGAGTACCGTAAAAAGTATATAATAAACTTTATACATTCATATGTTTATCTTAAACTTCTAAACGAGTTTTACTACAAGATAAGCGGAGTTCGGTTAGAGAAACTTACGTATGAGATATAAAAAATTGTATGAAACTCTTATGGGTGTGGTACCATCATACAAAATAAATTATTATGCGTAGTAAACGACATACGAAGGCCAAGTATCAAGCAATAATGGAGTACCGTTAAAAGTGTATAATAAACTTCATACGTTAGTATGTTTATCTTAAACGTCTAAACGATTTATACTACAAGATAAACAGAGTTCAGTTTAAAACTTACGAACGAGATATAAGAAATTGTATGAAACTCTTATGGGTGTGGTACCATCATACAAAATAAACTATTATTCATAGTAAACGACATACGAATGCTCAAGTAGCATACAAGAATGGAGTACCTTAAAAAGTATATAATAAATTTATACGTTCGTATGTTTATCTTAAACCTCTAAACGAGTTTTACTATAAGATAAACAGAGTTTAGTTAAAAACTTACGAACGAGATATAAGAATTGTATGAAACTCTTATGGGTGTGGTACCATCATACAAAATAAATTATTACTCATAGTAAACGACATACGAAGGCTCAAGTAGCATGCAAGAATGGAGTACCGTAAAAAGTATATAATAAACTTTATACATTCATATGTTTATCTTAAACTTCTAAACGAGTTTTACTACAAGATAAGCGGAGTTCGGTTAGAGAAACTTACGTATGAGATATAAAAAATTGTATGAAACTCTTATGGGTGTGGTACCATCATACAAAATAAATTATTATGCGTAGTAAACAAAATACGAAGGCCAAGTATCTAGCAATAGTGGGGTACCATTAAAAGTGTATAATAAACTTCATACGTTCGAATGTTTATCTTATACTTCTAAACGAGTTTTACTACAAGATTAACAGAGTTCAGTTAAAAACTTACGAACGAGATATAAGAATTGTATGAAACTCTTATGGGTGTGGTACCATCATACAAAATAAATTATTACTCATAGTAAACGACATACGAAGGCTCAAGTAGCATCCAAGAATTGAGTACCGTTAAAAGTATATAATAAACTTTATACGTTCATATGTTTATCTTAAACTTCTAAACGAGTTTTACTACAAGATAAACGGAGTTCGGTTAGAGAAACTTACGTATGAGATATAAAAAATTGTATGAAACTCTTATGGGTGTGGTACCATCATACAAAATAAATTATTATGCGTAGTAAACGACATACGAAGGCCAAGTATCAAGCAATAATGGAGTACAGTTAAAAGTGTATAATAAACTTCATACGTTAGTATGTTTATCTTAAACGTCTAAACGATTTATACTACAAGATAAACAGAGTTCAGTTTAAAACTTACGAACGAGATATAAGAAATTGTATGAAACTCTTATGGGTGTGGTACCATCATACAAAATAAACTATTATTCATAGTAAACGACATACAAAGGCTTAAGTAGCATGCAAGAATGGAGTTACGTTAAAAGTATACAATAAACTTTATACGTTCATATGTTTATCTTAAACTTCTACACGAGTTTTACTACAAGATAAGCGGAGTTCGGTTAGAGAAACTTACGTATGAGATATAAAAAATTGTATGAAACTCTTATGGGTGTGGTACCATCATACAAAATAAATTATTATGCGTAGTAAACAAAATACGAAGGCCAAGTATCTAGCAATAGTGGGGTACCATTAAAAGTGTATAATAAACTTCATACGTTCGAATGTTTATCTTATACTTCTAAACGAGTTTTACTACAAGATTAACAGAGTTCAGTTAAAAACTTACGAACGAGATATAAGAATTGTATGAAACTCTTATGGGTGTGGTACCATCATACAAAATAAATTATTACTCATAGTAAACGACATACGAAGGCTCAAGTAGCATCCAAGAATTGAGTACCGTTAAAAGTATATAATAAACTTTATACGTTCATATGTTTATCTTAAACTTCTAAACGAGTTTTACTACAAGATAAACGGAGTTCGGTTAGAGAAACTTACGTATGAGATATAAAAAATTGTATGAAACTCTTATGGGTGTGGTACCATCATACAAAATAAATTATTATGCGTAGTAAACGACATACGAAGGCCAAGTATCAAGCAATAATGGAGTACAGTTAAAAGTGTATAATAAACTTCATACGTTAGTATGTTTATCTTAAACGTCTAAACGATTTATACTACAAGATAAACAGAGTTCAGTTAAAAACTTACGAACGAGATATAAGAATTGTATGAAACTCTTATGGGTGTGGTACCATCATACAAAATAAATTATTACTCATAGTAAACGACATACAAAGGCTTAAGTAGCATGCAAGAATGGAGTTACGTTAAAAGTATACAATAAACTTTATACGTTCATATGTTTATCTTAAACTTCTACACGAGTTTTACTACAAGATAAACAGAGTTCGGTAAGAGAAACTTACGTATGAGGTATAAAAAATTGTATGAAACTCTTATGGGTGTGGTACCATCATACAAAATAAATTATTATCCGTAGTAAACAAAATACGAAGGCCAAGTATCAAGCAATAATGGAGTACCCTTAAAAGTGTATAATAAACTTCATACGTTAGTATGTTTATCTTAAACGTCTAAACGATTTATACTACAAGATAAACTGAGTTCAGTTTAAAACTTACGAACAGGATATAAGAAATTGTATGAAACTCTTATGGGTGTGGTACCATCATACAAAATAAACTATTATTCATAGTAAACGACATACGAATGCTCAAGTAGCATGCAAGAATGGAGTACCTTTAAAAGTATATAATAAACTTTATACGTTTGTATGTTTATCTTAAACTTCTAAACGAGTTTTACTACAAGATAAACAGAGTTCAGTTAAAAACTTACGAACGAGATATAAGAATTGTATGAAACTCTTATGGGTGTAGTACCATCATACAAAATAAATTATTACTCATAGTAAATGACATACGAAGGCTCAAGTAGCATCCAAGAATGGAGTACCGTTAAAAGTATATAATAAACTATATACGTTCATATGTTTATCTTAAACTTCTAAACGAGTTTTACTACAAGGTAAACGGAGTTCGGTTAGAGAAACTTACGTATGAGATATAAAAAATTGTATGAAACTCTTATGGGTGTGGTACCATCATACAAAATAAATTATTATGCGTAGTAAAGGACATATGAAGGCCAAGTATCAAGCAATAATGGAGTACCGTTAAAAGTGTATAATAAACTTCATACGTTAGTATGTTTATCTTAAACGTCTAAACGATTTATACTACAAGATAAACAGAGTTCAGTTTAAAACTTACGAACGAGATATAAGAAATTGTATGAAACTCTTATGGGTGTGGTACCATCATACAAAATAAACTATTATTCATAGTAAACGACATACGAATGCTCAAGTAGCATACAAGAATGGAGTACCTTAAAAAGTATATAATAAACTTTATACGTTCGTATGTTTATCTTAAACCTCTAAACGAGTTTTACTACAAGATAAACAGAGTTTAGTTAAAAACTTACGAACGAGATATAAGAATTGTATGAAACTCTTATGGGTGTGGTACCATCATACAAAATAAATTATTACTCATAGTAAACGACATACGAAGGCTCAAGTAGCATGCAAGAATGGAGTACCGTTAAAAGTATATAATAAACTTTATACATTCTTATGTTTATCTTAAACTTCTAAACGAGTTTTACTACAAGATAAACGGAGTTCGGTTAGAGAAACTTACGTATGAGATATAAAAAATTGTATGAAACTCTTATGGGTGTGGTACTATCATACGAAATAAATTATTATGCGTAGTAAACAAAATACGAAGGCCAAGTATCTAGCAATAGTGGGGTACCATTAAAAGTGTATAATAAACTTCATACGTTCGAATGTTTATCTTATACTTCTAAACGAGTTTTACTACAAGATAAACAGAGTTCAGTTAAAAACTTACGAACGAGATATAAGAATTGTATGAAACTCTTATGGGTGTGGTACCATCATACAAAATAAATTATTACTCATAGTAAACGACATACAAAGGCTCAAGTAGCATGCAAGAATGGAGTACCGTTAAAAGTATATAATAAACTATATACGTTCATATGTTTATCTTAAACTTCTACATGAGTTTTACTACAAGATAAACAGAGTTCGGTTAGAGAAACTTACGTATGAGGTATAAAAAATTGTATGAAACTCTTATGGGTGTGGTACCATCATACAAAATAAATTATTATGCGTAGTAAACGACATACGAAGGCCAAGTATCAAGCAATAACGGAGTACAGTTAAAAGTGTATAATAAACTTCATACGTTAGTATGTTTATCTTAAACGTCTAAACGATTTATACTACAGGATAAACAGAGTTCAGTTTAAAACTTACGAACGAGATATAAGAAATTGTATGAAACTCTTATGGGTGTGGTACCATCATACAAAATAAACTATTATTCATAGTAAACGACATACGAATGCTCAAGTAGCATGCAAGAATGGAGTACCTTTAAAAGTATATAATAAACTTTATACGTTCGTATGTTTATCTTAAACCTCTAAACGATTTATACTACAAGATAAACAGAGTTCAGTTTAAAACTTACGAACGAGATATAAGAAATTGTATGAAACTCTTATGGGTGTGGTACCATCATACAAAATAAATTATTATTCATAGTAAACGACATACGAAGGCTCAAGTAGCATGCAAGAATGGAGTACCGTTAAAAGTATATAATAAACTATATACATTCATATGTTTATCTTAAACTTCTAAACGAGTTTTACTACAAGATAAACGGAGTTCGGTTAGAGAAACTTACGTATGAGATATAAAAAATTGTATGAAACTCTTATGGGTGTGGTACCATCATACGAAATAAATTATTATGCGTAGTAAACAAAATACGAAGGCCAAGTATCTAGCAATAGTGGGGTACCATTAAAAGTGTATAATAAACTTCATACGTTCGAATGTTTATCTTATACTTCTAAACGAGTTTTACTACAAGATAAACAGAGTTCAGTTAAAAACTTACGAACGAGATATAAGAATTGTATGAAACTCTTATGGGTGTGGTACCATCATACAAAATAAATTATTACTCATAGTAAACGACATACAAAGGCTCAAGTAGCATGCAAGAATGGAGTACCGTTAAAAGTATATAATAAACTATATACGTTCATATGTTTATCTTAAACTTCTACACGAGTTTTACTACAAGATAAACAGAGTTCGGTTAGAGAAACTTACGTATGAGGTATAAAAAATTGTATGAAACTCTTATGGGTGTGGTACCATCATACAAAATAAATTATTATGCGTAGTAAACAAAATACGAAGGCCAAGTATCAAGCAATAATGGAGTACCGTTAAAAGTGTATAATAAACTTCATACGTTAGTATGTTTATCTTAAACGTCTAAACGATTTATACTACAAGATAAACAGAGTTCAGTTTAAAACTTACGAACGAGATATAAGAAATTGTATGAAACTCTTATGGGTGTGGTACCATCATACAAAATAAACTATTATTCATAGTAAACGACATACGAATGCTCAAGTAGCATGCAAGAATGGAGTACCTTTAAAAGTATATAATAAACTTTATACGTTCGTATGTTTATCTTAAACCTCTAAACGAGTTTTACTACAAGATAAACAGAGTTTAGTTAAAAACTTACAAACGAGATATAAGAATTGTATGAAACTCTTATGGGTGTGGTACCATCATACAAAATAAATTATTACTCATAGTAAACGACATACGAAGGCTCAAGTAGCATGCAAGAATGGAGTACCGTTAAAAGTATATAATAAACTATATACATTCATATGTTTATCTTAAACTTCTAAACGAGTTTTACTACAAGATAAACGGAGTTCGGTTAGAGAAACTTACGTATGAGATATAAAAAATTGTATGAAACTCTTATGGGTGTGGTACCATCATACGAAATAAATTATTATGCGTAGTAAACAAAATACGAAGGCCAAGTATCTAGCAATAGTAGGTTACCATTAAAAGTGTATAATAAACTTCATACGTTCGAATGTTTATCTTATACTTCTAAACGAGTTTTACTACAAGATAAACAGAGTTCAGTTAAAAACTTACGAACGAGATATAAGAATTGTATGAAACTCTTATGGGTGTGGTACCATCATACAAAATAAATTATTACTCATAGTAAACGACATACAAAGGCTCAAGTAGCATGCAAGAATGGAGTACCGTTAAAAGTATATAATAAACTATATACGTTCATATGTTTATCTTAAACTTCTACACGAGTTTTACTACAAGATAAACAGAGTTCGGTTAGAGAAACTTACGTATGAGGTATAAAAAATTGTATGAAACTCTTATGGGTGTGGTACCATCATACAAAATAAATTATTATGCGTAGTAAACAAAATACGAAGGCCAAGTATCAAGCAATAATGGAGTACCGTTAAAAGTGTATAATAAACTTCATACGTTAGTATGTTTATCTTAAACGTCTAAACGATTTATACTACAAGATAAACAGAGTTCAGTTTAAAACTTACGAACGAGATATAAGAAATTGTATGAAACTCTTATGGGTGTGGTACCATCATACAAAATAAATTATTAATCATAGTAAACGACATACGAACGCTCAAGTAGCATGCAAGAATGGAGTACCGTTAAAAGTATATAATAAACTTTATACGTTCATATGTTTATCTTAAACTTCTAAACGAGTTTTACTACAAGATAAACGGAGTTCGGTTAGAGAAACTTACGTATGAGATATAAAAAATTGTATGAAACTCTTATGGGTGTGGTACCATCATACAAAATAAATTATTATGCGTAGTACACAAAATACGAAGGCCAAGTATCAAGCAATAATGGAGTACCGTTAAAAGTGTATAATAAACTTCATACGTTAGTATGTTTATCTTAAACGTCTAAACGATTTATACTACAAGATAAACAGAGTTCAGTTTAAAACTTACGAACGAGATATAAGAAATTGTATGAAACTCTTATGGGTGTGGTACCATCATACAAAATAAACTATTATTCATAGTAAACGACATACGAATGCTCAAGTAGCATGCAAGAATGGAGTACCTTTAAAAGTATATAATAAACTTTATACGTTTGTATGTTTATCTTAAACCTCTAAACGAGTTTTACTACAAGATAAACAGAGTTTAGTTAAAAACTTACGAACGAGATATAAGAATTGTATGAAACTCTTATGGGTGTGGTACCATCATACAAAATAAATTATTACTCATAGTAAACGACATACAAAGGCTCAAGTAGCATGCAAGAATGGAGTACCGTTAAAAGTATATAATAAACTATATACGTTCATATGTTTATCTTAAACTTCTACACGAGTTTTACTACAAGGTAAACAGAGTTCGGTTAGAGAAACTTACGTATGAGGTATAAAAAATTGTATGAAACTCTTATGGGTGTGGTACCATCATACAAAATAAATTATTATGCGTAGTACACAAAATACGAAGGCCAAGTATTAAGCAATAATGGAGTACCGTTAAAAGTGTATAATAAACTTCATACGTTAGTATATTTATCTTAAACGTCTAAACGATTTATACTACAAGATAAACAGAGTTCAGTTTAAAACTTACGAACGAGATATAAGAAATTGTATGAAACTCTTATGGGTGTGGTACCATCATACAAAATAAACTATTATTCATAGTAAACGACATACGAATGCTCAAGTAGCATGCAAGAATGGAGTACCTTTAAAAGTATATAATAAACTTTATACGTTCGTATGTTTATCTTAAACTTCTAAACGAGTTTTACTACAAGATAAACGGAGTTTGGTTAGAGAAACTTACGTATGAGATATAAAAAATTGTATGAAACTCTTATGGGTGTGGTACCATCATACAAAATAAATTATTATGCGTAGTAAACGACATACGAAGGCCAAGTATCAAGCAATAATGGAGTACAGTTAAAAGTGTATAATAAACTTCATACGTTAGTATGTTTATCTTAAACGTCTAAACGATTTATACTACAAGATAAACAGAGTTCAGTTAAAAACTTACGAACGAGATATAAGAATTGTATGAAACTCTTATGGGTGTGGTACCATCATACAAAATAAATTATTACTCATAGTAAACGACATACAAAGGCTTAAGTAGCATGCAAGAATGGAGTTACGTTAAAAGTATACAATAAACTTTATACGTTCATATGTTTATCTTAAACTTCTACACGAGTTTTACTACAAGATAAACAGAGTTCGGTAAGAGAAACTTACGTATGAGGTATAAAAAATTGTATGAAACTCTTATGGGTGTGGTACCATCATACAAAATAAATTATTATCCGTAGTAAACAAAATACGAAGGCCAAGTATCAAGCAATAATGGAGTACCCTTAAAAGTGTATAATAAACTTCATACGTTAGTATGTTTATCTTAAACGTCTAAACGATTTATACTACAAGATAAACTGAGTTCAGTTTAAAACTTACGAACAGGATATAAGAAATTGTATGAAACTCTTATGGGTGTGGTACCATCATACAAAATAAACTATTATTCATAGTAAACGACATACGAATGCTCAAGTAGCATGCAAGAATGGAGTACCTTTAAAAGTATATAATAAACTTTATACGTTTGTATGTTTATCTTAAACTTCTAAACGAGTTTTACTACAAGATAAACAGAGTTCAGTTAAAAACTTACGAACGAGATATAAGAATTGTATGAAACTCTTATGGGTGTAGTACCATCATACAAAATAAATTATTACTCATAGTAAATGACATACGAAGGCTCAAGTAGCATCCAAGAATGGAGTACCGTTAAAAGTATATAATAAACTATATACGTTCATATGTTTATCTTAAACTTCTAAACGAGTTTTACTACAAGGTAAACGGAGTTCGGTTAGAGAAACTTACGTATGAGATATAAAAAATTGTATGAAACTCTTATGGGTGTGGTACCATCATACAAAATAAATTATTATGCGTAGTAAAGGACATATGAAGGCCAAGTATCAAGCAATAATGGAGTACCGTTAAAAGTGTATAATAAACTTCATACATTAGTATGTTTATCTTAAACGTCTAAACGATTTATACTACAAGATAAACAGAGTTCAGTTTAAAACTTACGAACGAGATATAAGAAATTGTATGAAACTCTTATGGGTGTGGTACCATCATACAAAATAAACTATTATTGATAGTAAACGACATACGAATGCTCAAGTAGCATGCAAGAATGGAGTACCTTTAAAAGTATATAATACACTTTATACGTTCGTATGTTTATCTTAAACTTCTAAACGAGTTTTACTACAAGATAAACGGAGTTTGGTTAGAGAAACTTACGTATGAGATATAAAAAATTGTATGAAACTCTTATGGGTGTGGTACCATCATACAAAATAAATTATTATGCGTAGTAAACGACATACGAAGGCCAAGTATCAAGCAATAATGGAGTACAGTTAAAAGTGTATAATAAACTTCATACGTTAGTATGTTTATCTTAAACGTCTAAACGATTTATACTACAAGATAAACAGAGTTCAGTTAAAAACTTACGAACGAGATATAAGAATTGTATGAAACTCTTATGGGTGTGGTACCATCATACAAAATAAATTATTACTCATAGTAAACGACATACAAAGGCTTAAGTAGCATGCAAGAATGGAGTTACGTTAAAAGTATACAATAAACTTTATACGTTCATATGTTTATCTTAAACTTCTACACGAGTTTTACTACAAGATAAACAGAGTTCGGTAAGAGAAACTTACGTATGAGGTATAAAAAATTGTATGAAACTCTTATGGGTGTGGTACCATCATACAAAATAAATTATTATCCGTAGTAAACAAAATACGAAGGCCAAGTATCAAGCAATAATGGAGTACCCTTAAAAGTGTATAATAAACTTCATACGTTAGTATGTTTATCTTAAACGTCTAAACGATTTATACTACAAGATAAACTGAGTTCAGTTTAAAACTTACGAACAGGATATAAGAAATTGTATGAAACTCTTATGGGTGTGGTACCATCATACAAAATAAACTATTATTCATAGTAAACGACATACGAATGCTCAAGTAGCATGCAAGAATGGAGTACCTTTAAAAGTATATAATAAACTTTATACGTTTGTATGTTTATCTTAAACTTCTAAACGAGTTTTACTACAAGATAAACAGAGTTCAGTTAAAAACTTACGAACGAGATATAAGAATTGTATGAAACTCTTATGGGTGTAGTACCATCATACAAAATAAATTATTACTCATAGTAAATGACATACGAAGGCTCAAGTAGCATCCAAGAATGGAGTACCGTTAAAAGTATATAATAAACTATATACGTTCATATGTTTATCTTAAACTTCTAAACGAGTTTTACTACAAGGTAAACGGAGTTCGGTTAGAGAAACTTACGTATGAGATATAAAAAATTGTATGAAACTCTTATGGGTGTGGTACCATCATACAAAATAAATTATTATGCGTAGTAAAGGACATATGAAGGCCAAGTATCAAGCAATAATGGAGTACCGTTAAAAGTGTATAATAAACTTCATACGTTAGTATGTTTATCTTAAACGTCTAAACGATTTATACTACAAGATAAACAGAGTTCAGTTTAAAACTTACGAACGAGATATAAGAAATTGTATGAAACTCTTATGGGTGTGGTACCATCATACAAAATAAACTATTATTCATAGTAAACGACATACGAATGCTCAAGTAGCATACAAGAATGGAGTACCTTAAAAAGTATATAATAAACTTTATACGTTCGTATGTTTATCTTAAACCTCTAAACGAGTTTTACTACAAGATAAACAGAGTTTAGTTAAAAACTTACGAACGAGATATAAGAATTGTATGAAACTCTTATGGGTGTGGTACCATCATACAAAATAAATTATTACTCATAGTAAACGACATACGAAGGCTCAAGTAGCATGCAAGAATGGAGTACCGTTAAAAGTATATAATAAACTTTATACATTCTTATGTTTATCTTAAACTTCTAAACGAGTTTTCCTACAAGATAAACGGAGTTCGGTTAGAGAAACTTACGTATGAGATATAAAAAATTGTATGAAACTCTTATGGGTGTGGTACTATCATACGAAATAAATTATTATGCGTAGTAAACAAAATACGAAGGCCAAGTATCTAGCAATAGTGGGGTACCATTAAAAGTGTATAATAAACTTCATACGTTCGAATGTTTATCTTATACTTCTAAACGAGTTTTACTACAAGATAAACAGAGTTCAGTTAAAAACTTACGAACGAGATATAAGAATTGTATGAAACTCTTATGGGTGTGGTACCATCATACAAAATAAATTATTACTCATAGTAAACGACATACAAAGGCTCAAGTAGCATGCAAGAATGGAGTACCGTTAAAAGTATATAATAAACTATATACGTTCATATGTTTATCTTAAACTTCTACATGAGTTTTACTACAAGATAAACAGAGTTCGGTTAGAGAAACTTACGTATGAGGTATAAAAAATTGTATGAAACTCTTATGGGTGTGGTACCATCATACAAAATAAATTATTATGCGTAGTAAACGACATACGAAGGCCAAGTATCAAGCAATAACGGAGTACAGTTAAAAGTGTATAATAAACTTCATACGTTAGTATGTTTATCTTAAACGTCTAAACGATTTATACTACAAGATAAACAGAGTTCAGTTTAAAACTTACGAACGAGATATAAGAAATTGTATGAAACTCTTATGGGTGTGGTACCATCATACAAAATAAACTATTATTCATAGTAAACGACATACGAATGCTCAAGTAGCATGCAAGAATGGAGTACCTTTAAAAGTATATAATAAACTTTATACGTTCGTATGTTTATCTTAAACCTCTAAACGATTTATACTACAAGATAAACAGAGTTCAGTTTAAAACTTACGAACGAGATATAAGAAATTGTATGAAACTCTTATGGGTGTGGTACCATCATACAAAATAAATTATTATTCATAGTAAACGACATACGAAGGCTCAAGTAGCATGCAAGAATGGAGTACCGTTAAAAGTATATAATAAACTATATACATTCATATGTTTATCTTAAACTTCTAAACGAGTTTTACTACAAGATAAACGGAGTTTGGTTAGAGAAACTTACGTATGAGATATAAAAAATTGTATGAAACTCTTATGGGTGTGGTACCATCATACGAAATAAATTATTATGCGTAGTAAACAAAATACGAAGGCCAAGTATCTAGCAATAGTGGGGTACCATTAAAAGTGTATAATAAACTTCATACGTTCGAATGTTTATCTTATACTTCTAAACGAGTTTTACTACAAGATAAACAGAGTTCAGTTAAAAACTTACGAACGAGATATAAGAATTGTATGAAACTCTTATGGGTGTGGTACCATCATACAAAATAAATTATTACTCATAGTAAACGACATACAAAGGCTCAAGTAGCATGCAAGAATGGAGTACCGTTAAAAGTATATAATAAACTATATACGTTCATATGTTTATCTTAAATTTCTACACGAGTTTTACTACAAGATAAACAGAGTTCGGTTAGAGAAACTTACGTATGAGGTATAAAAAATTGTATGAAACTCTTATGGGTGTGGTACCATCATACAAAATAAATTATTATGCGTAGTAAACAAAATACGAAGGCCAAGTATCAAGCAATAATGGAGTACCGTTAAAAGTGTATAATAAACTTCATACGTTAGTATGTTTATCTTAAACGTCTAAACGATTTATACTACAAGATAAACAGAGTTCAGTTTAAAACTTACGAACGAGATATAAGAAATTGTATGAAACTCTTATGGGTGTGGTACCATCATACAAAATAAACTATTATTCATAGTAAACGACATACGAATGCTCAAGTAGCATGCAAGAATGGAGTACCTTTAAAAGTATATAATAAACTTTATACGTTCGTATGTTTATCTTAAACCTCTAAACGAGTTTTACTACAAGATAAACAGAGTTTAGTTAAAAACTTACAAACGAGATATAAGAATTGTATGAAACTCTTATGGGTGTGGTACCATCATACAAAATAAATTATTACTCATAGTAAACGACATACGAAGGCTCAAGTAGCATGCAAGAATGGAGTACCGTTAAAAGTATATAATAAACTATATACATTCATATGTTTATCTTAAACTTCTAAACGAGTTTTACTACAAGATAAACGGAGTTCGGTTAGAGAAACTTACGTATGAGATATAAAAAATTGTATGAAACTCTTATGGGTGTGGTACCATCATACGAAATAAATTATTATGCGTAGTAAACAAAATACGAAGGCCAAGTATCTAGCAATAGTAGGTTACCATTAAAAGTGTATAATAAACTTCATACGTTCGAATGTTTATCTTATACTTCTAAACGAGTTTTACTACAAGATAAACAGAGTTCAGTTAAAAACTTACGAACGAGATATAAGAATTGTATGAAACTCTTATGGGTGTGGTACCATCATACAAAATAAATTATTACTCATAGTAAACGACATACAAAGGCTCAAGTAGCATGCAAGAATGGAGTACCGTTAAAAGTATATAATAAACTATATACGTTCATATGTTTATCTTAAACTTCTACACGAGTTTTACTACAAGATAAACAGAGTTCGGTTAGAGAAACTTACGTATGAGGTATAAAAAATTGTATGAAACTCTTATGGGTGTGGTACCATCATACAAAATAAATTATTATGCGTAGTAAACATAATACGAAGGCCAAGTATCAAGCAATAATGGAGTACCGTTAAAAGTGTATAATAAACTTCATACGTTAGTATGTTTATCTTAAACGTCTAAACGATTTATACTACAAGATAAACAGAGTTCAGTTTAAAACTTACGAACGAGATATAAGAAATTGTATGAAACTCTTATGGGTGTGGTACCATCATACAAAATAAATTATTAATCATAGTAAACGACATACGAACGCTCAAGTAGCATGCAAGAATGGAGTACCGTTAAAAGTATATAATAAACTTTATACGTTCATATGTTTATCTTAAACTTCTAAACGAGTTTTACTACAAGATAAACGGAGTTCGGTTAGAGAAACTTACGTATGAGATATAAAAAATTGTATGAAACTCTTATGGGTGTGGTACCATCATACAAAATAAACTATTATTCATAGTAAACGACATACGAATGCTCAAGTAGCATGCAAGAATGGAGTACCTTTAAAAGTATATAATAAACTTTATACGTTTGTATGTTTATCTTAAACCTCTAAACGAGTTTTACTACAAGATAAACAGAGTTTAGTTAAAAACTTACGAACGAGATATAAGAATTGTATGAAACTCTTATGGGTGTGGTACCATCATACAAAATAAATTATTACTCATAGTAAACGACATACAAAGGCTCAAGTAGCATGCAAGAATGGAGTACCGTTAAAAGTATATAATAAACTATATACGTTCATATGTTTATCTTAAACTTCTACACGAGTTTTACTACAAGGTAAACAGAGTTCGGTTAGAGAAACTTACGTATGAGGTATAAAAAATTGTATGAAACTCTTATGGGTGTGGTACCATCATACAAAATAAATTATTATGCGTAGTACACAAAATACGAAGGCTAAGTATTAAGCAATAATGGAGTACCGTTAAAAGTGTATAATAAACTTCATACGTTAGTATATTTATCTTAAACGTCTAAACGATTTATACTACAAGATAAACAGAGTTCAGTTTAAAACTTACGAACGAGATATAAGAAATTGTATGAAACTCTTATGGGTGTGGTACCATCATACAAAATAAACTATTATTCATAGTAAACGACATACGAATGCTCAAGTAGCATGCAAGAATGGAGTACCTTTAAAAGTATATAATAAACTTTATACGTTCGTATGTTTATCTTAAACCTCTAAACGAGTTTTACTACAAGATAAACAGAGTTTAGTTAAAAACTTACGAACGAGATATAAGAATTGTATGAAACTCTTATGGGTGTGGTACCATCATACAAAATAAATTATTACTCATAGTAAACGACATACGAAGGCTCAAGTAGCATGCAAGAATGGAGTACCGTTAAAAGTATAGAATAAACTATATACATTCATATGTTTATCTTAAACTGCTAAACGAGTTTTACTACAAGATAAACGGAGTTCGGTTAGAGAAACTTACGTATGAGATATAAAAAATTGTATGAAACTCTTATGGGTGTGGTACCATCATACGAAATAAATTATTATGCGTAGTAAACAAAATACGAAGGCCAAGTATCTAGCAATAGTGGGGTACCATTAAAAGTGTATAATAAACTTCATACGTTCGAATGTTTATCTTATACTTCTAAACGAGTTTTACTACAAGATAAACAGAGTTCAGTTAAAAACTTACGAACGAGATATAAGAATTGTATGAAACTCTTATGGGTGTGGTACCATCATACAAAATAAATTATTACTCATAGTAAACGACATACAAAGGCTCAAGTAGCATGCAAGAATGGAGTACCGTTAAAAGTATATAATAAACTATATACGTTCATATGTTTATCTTAAACTTCTACACGAGTTTTACTACAAGGTAAACAGAGTTCGGTTAGAGAAACTTACGTATGAGGTATAAAAAATTGTATGAAACTCTTATGGGTGTGGTACCATCATACAAAATAAATTATTATGCGTAGTACACAAAATACGAAGGCCAAGTATTAAGCAATAATGGAGTACCGTTAAAAGTGTATAATAAACTTCATACGTTAGTATATTTATCTTAAACGTCTAAACGATTTATACTACAAGATAAACAGAGTTCAGTTTAAAACTTACGAACGAGATATAAGAAATTGTATGAAACTCTTATGGGTGTGGTACCATCATACAAAATAAACTATTATTCATAGTAAACGACATACGAATGCTCAAGTAGTATGCAAGAATGGAGTACCTTTAAAAGTATATAATAAACTTTATACGTTCGTATGTTTATCTTAAACCTCTAAACGAGTTTTACTACAAGATAAACAGAGTTTAGTTAAAAACTTACGAACGAGATATAAGAATTGTATGAAACTCTTATGGGTGTGGTACCATCATACAAAATAAATTATTACTCATAGTAAACGACATACGAAGGCTCAAGTAGCATGCAAGAATGGAGTACCGTTAAAAGTATATAATAAACTATATACATTCATATGTTTATCTTAAACTTCTAAATGAGTTTTACTCCAAGATAAACGGAGTTCGGTTAGAAAAACTTACGTATAAGATATAAAAAATTGTATGAAACTCTTATGGGTGTGGTACCATCATACGAAATAAATTATTATGCGTAGTAAACAAAATACGAAGGCCAAGTATCTAGCAATATTGGGGTACCATTAAAAGTGTATAATAAACTTCATACGTTCGAATGTTTATCTTATACTTCTAAACGAGTTTTACTACAAGATAAACAGAGTTCAGTTAAAAACTTACGAACGAGATATAAGAATTGTATGAAACTCTTATGGGTGTGGTACCATCATACAAAATAAATTATTACTCATAGTAAACGACATACAAAGGCTTAAGTAGCATGCAAGAATGGAGTTACGTTAAAAGTATACAATAAACTTTATACGTTCATATGTTTATCTTAAACTTCTACACGAGTTTTACTACAAGATAAACAGAGTTCGGTAAGAGAAACTTACGTATGAGGTATAAAAAATTGTATGAAACTCTTATGGGTGTAGTACCATCATACAAAATAAATTATTATGCGTAGTAAACAAAATACGAAGGCCAAGTATCAAGCAATAATGGAGTACCGTTAAAAGTGTATAATAAACTTCATACGTTAGTATGTTTATCTTAAACGTCTAAACGATATATACTACAAGATAAACAGAGTTCAGTTTAAAACTTACGAACGAGATATAAGAAATTGTATGAAACTCTTATGGGTGTGGTACCATCATACAAAATAAACTATTATTCATAGTAAACGACATACGAATGCTCAAGTAGTATGCAAGAATGGAGTACCTTTAAAAGTATATAATAAACTTTATACGTTCGTATGTTTATCTTAAACCTCTAAACGAGTTTTACTACAAGATAAACAGAGTTTAGTTAAAAACTTACGAACGAGATATAAGAATTGTATGAAACTCTTATGGGTGTGGTACCATCATAAAAATAAATTATTACTCATAGTAAACGACATACGAAGGCTCAAGTAGCATGCAAGAATGGAGTACCGTTAAAAGTATATAATAAACTATATACATTCATATGTTTATCTTAAACTTCTAAATGAGTTTTACTACAAGATAAACGGAGTTCGGTTAGAGAAACTTACGTATAAGATATAAAAAATTGTATGAAACTCTTATGGGTGTGGTACCATCATACGAAATAAATTATTATGCGTAGTAAACAAAATACGAAGGCCAAGTATCTAGCAATATTGGGGTACCATTAAAAGTGTATAATAAACTTCATACGTTCGAATGTTTATCTTATACTTCTAAACGAGTTTTACTACAAGATAAACAGAGTTCAGTTAAAAACTTACGAACGAGATATAAGAATTGTATGAAACTCTTATGGGTGTGGTACCATCATACAAAATAAATTATTACTCATAGTAAACGACATACAAAGGCTTAAGTAGCATGCAAGAATGGAGTTACGTTAAAAGTATACAATAAACTTTATACGTTCATATGTTTATCTTAAACTTCTACACGAGTTTTACTACAAGATAAACAAAGTTCGGTAAGAGAAACTTACGTATGAGGTATAAAAAATTGTATGAAACTCTTATGGGTGTAGTACCATCATACAAAATAAATTATTATGCGTAGTAAACAAAATACGAAGGCCAAGTATCAAGCAATAATGGAGTACCGTTAAAAGTGTATAATAAACTTCATACGTTAGTATGTTTATCTTAAACGTCTAAACGATATATACTACAAGATAAACAGAGTTCAGTTTAAAACTTACGAACGAGATATAAGAAATTGTATGAAACTCTTATGGGTGTGGTACCATCATACAAAATAAACTATTATTCATAGTAAACGACATACGAATGCTCAAGTAGCATGCAAGAATGGAGTACCTTTAAAAGTATATAATAAACTTTATACGTTCGTATGTTTATCTTAAACCTCTAAACGAGTTTTACTACAAGATAAACAGAGTTTAGTTAAAAACTTACGAACGAGATATAAGAATTGTATGAAACTCTTATGGGTGTGGTACCATCATACAAAATAAATTATTACTCATAGTAAACGACATACGAAGGCTCAAGTAGCATGCAAGAATGGAGTACCGTTAAAAGTATATAATAAACTATATACATTCATATGTTTATCTTAAACTTCTAAACGAGTTTTACTACAAGATAAACGGAGTTCGGTTAGAGAAACTTACGTATGAGATATAAAAAATTGTATGAAACTCTTATGGGTGTGGTACCATCATACGAATTAAATTATTATGCGTAGTAAACAAAATACGAAGGCCAAGTATCTAGCAATAGTGGGGTACCATTAAAAGTGTATAATAAACTTCATACGTTCGAATGTTTATCTTATACTTCTAAACGAGTTTTACTACAAGATAAACAGAGTTAAGGTAAAAACTTACGAACGAGATATAAGAATTGTATGAAACTCTTATGGGTGTGGTACCATCATACAAAATAAATTATTACTCATAGTAAACGACATACAAAGGCTTAAGTAGCATGCAAGAATGGAGTTACGTTAAAAGTATACAATAAACTTTATACGTTCATATGTTTATCTTAAACTTCTACACGAGTTTTACTACAAGATAAACAGAGTTCGGTAAGAGAAACTTACGTATGAGGTATAAAAAATTGTATGAAACTCTTGTGGGTGTGGTACCATCATACAAAATAAATTATTATGCGTAGTAAACAAAATACGAAGGCCAAGTATCAAGCAATAATGGAGTACCGTTAAAAGTGTATAATAAACTTCATACGTTAGTATGTTTATCTTAAACGTCTAAACGATATATACTACAAGATAAACAGAGTTCAGTTTAAAACTTACGAACGAGATATAAGAAATTGTATGAAACTCTTATGGGTGTGGTACCATCATACAAAATAAACTATTATTCATAGTAAACGACATACGAATGCTCAAGTAGCATGCAAGAATGGAGTACCTTTAAAAGTATATAATAAACTTTATACGTTCGTATGTTTATCTTAAACCTCTAAACGAGTTTTACTACAAGATAAACAGAGTTTAGTTAAAAACTTAAGAACGAGATATAAGAATTGTATGAAACTCTTATGGGTGTGGTACCATCATACAAAATAAATTATTACTCATAGTAAACGACATACGAAGGCTCAAGTAGCATGCAAGAATGGAGTACCGTTAAAAGTATATAATAAACTATATACATTCATATGTTTATCTTAAACTTCTAAACGAGTTTTACTACAAGATAAACGGAGTTCGGTTAGAGAAACTTACGTATGAGATATAAAAAATTGTATGAAACTCTTATGGGTGTGGTACCATCATACGAATGAAATTATTATGCGTAGTAAACAAAATACGAAGGCCAAGTATCTAGCAATTGTGGGGTACCATTAAAAGTGTATAATAAACTTCATACGTTCGAATGTTTATCTTATACTTCTAAACGAGTTTTACTACAAGATAAACAGAGTTAAGGTAAACACTTACGAACGAGATATAAGAATTGTATGAAACTCTTATGGGTGTGGTACCATCATACAAAATAAATTATTACTCATAGTAAACGACATACAAAGGCTTAAGTAGCATGCAAGAATGGAGTTACGTTAAAAGTATACAATAAACTTTATACGTTCATATGTTTATCTTAAACTTCTACACGAGTTTTACTACAAGATAAACAGAGTTCGGTAAGAGAAACTTACGTATGAGGTATAAAAAATTGTATGAAACTCTTGTGGGTGTGGTACCATCATACAAAATAAATTATTATGCGTAGTAAACAAAATACGAAGGCCAAGTATCAAGCAATAATGGAGTACCGTTAAAAGTGTATAATAAACTTCATACGTTAGTATGTTTATCTTAAACATCTAAACGATTTATACTACAAGATAAACAGAGTTCAGTTAAAAACTTACGAACGAGATATAAGAATTGTATGAAACTCTTATGGGTGTGGTACCATCAAACAAAATAAATTATTACTCATAGTAAACGACATACGAAGGCTCAAGTAGCATGCAAGAATGGAGTACCGTTAAAAGTATATAATAAACTATATACATTCATATGTTTATCTTAAACTTCTAAACGAGTTTTACTACAAGATAAACGGAGTTCGGTTAGAGAAACTTACGTATGAGATATAAAAAATTGTATGAAACTCTTATGGGTGTGGTACCATCATACGAATTAAATTATTATGCGTAGTAAACAAAATACGAAGGCCAAGTATCTAGCAATAGTGGGGTACCATTAAAAGTGTATAATAAACTTCATACGTTCGAATGTTTATCTTATACTTCTAAACGAGTTTTACTACAAGATAAACAGAGTTAAGGTAAAAACTTACGAACGAGATATAAGAATTGTATGAAACTCTTATGGGTGTGGTACCATCATACAAAATAAATTATTACTCATAGTAAACGACATACAAAGGCTTAAATAGCATGCAAGAATGGAGTTACGTTAAGAGTATACAATAAACTTTATACGTTCATATGTTTATCTTAAACTTCTACACGAGTTTTACTACAAGATAAACAGAGTTCGGTAAGAGAAACTTACGTATGAGGTATAAAAAATTGTATGAAACTCTTATGGGTGTGGTACCATCATACAAAATAAATTATTATGCGTAGTAAACAAAATACGAAGGCCAAGTATCAAGCAATAATGGAGTACCGTTAAAAGTGTATAATAAACTTCATACGTTAGTATGTTTATCTTAAACGTCTAAACGATATATACTACAAGATAAACAGAGTTCAGTTTAAAACTTACGAACGAGATATAAGAAATTGTATGAAACTCTTATGGGTGTGGTACCATCATACAAAATAAACTATTATTCATAGTAAACGACATACGAATGCTCAAGTAGCATGCAAGAATGGAGTACCTTTAAAAGTATATAATAAACTTTATACGTTCGTATGTTTATCTTAAACCTCTAAACGAGTTTTACTACAAGATAAACAGAGTTTAGTTAAAAACTTAAGAACGAGATATAAGAATTGTATGAAACTCTTATGGGTGTGGTACCATCATACAAAATAAATTATTACTCATAGTAAACGACATACGAAGGCTCAAGTAGCATGCAAGAATGGAGTACCGTTAAAAGTATATAATAAACTATATACATTCATATGTTTATCTTAAACTTCTAAACGAGTTTTACTACAAGATAAACGGAGTTCGGTTAGAGAAACTTACGTATGAGATATAAAAAATTGTATGAAACTCTTATGGGTGTGGTACCATCATACGAATGAAATTATTATGCGTAGTAAACAAAATACGAAGGCCAAGTATCTAGCAATTGTGGGGTACCATTAAAAGTGTATAATAAACTTCATACGTTCGAATGTTTATCTTATACTTCTAAACGAGTTTTACTACAAGATAAACAGAGTTAAGGTAAACACTTACGAACGAGATATAAGAATTGTATGAAACTCTTATGGGTGTGGTACCATCATACAAAATAAATTATTACTCATAGTAAACGACATACAAAGGCTTAAGTAGCATGCAAGAATGGAGTTACGTTAAAAGTATACAATAAACTTTATACGTTCATATGTTTATCTTAAACTTCTACACGAGTTTTACTACAAGATAAACAGAGTTCGGTAAGAGAAACTTACGTATGAGGTATAAAAAATTGTATGAAACTCTTGTGGGTGTGGTACCATCATACAAAATAAATTATTATGCGTAGTAAACAAAATACGAAGGCCAAGTATCAAGCAATAATGGAGTACCGTTAAAAGTGTATAATAAACTTCATACGTTAGTATGTTTATCTTAAACATCTAAACGATTTATACTACAAGATAAACAGAGTTCAGTTAAAAACTTACGAACGAGATATAAGAATTGTATGAAACTCTTATGGGTGTGGTACCATCAAACAAAATAAATTATTACTCATAGTAAACGACATACGAAGGCTCAAGTAGCATGCAAGAATGGAGTACCGTTAAAAGTATATAATAAACTATATACATTCATATGTTTATCTTAAACTTCTAAACGAGTTTTACTACAAGATAAACGGAGTTCGGTTAGAGAAACTTACGTATGAGATATAAAAAATTGTATGAAACTCTTATGGGTGTGGTACCATCATACGAATTAAATTATTATGCGTAGTAAACAAAATACGAAGGCCAAGTATCTAGCAATAGTGGGGTACCATTAAAAGTGTATAATAAACTTCATACGTTCGAATGTTTATCTTATACTTCTAAACGAGTTTTACTACAAGATAAACAGAGTTAAGGTAAAAACTTACGAACGAGATATAAGAATTGTATGAAACTCTTATGGGTGTGGTACCATCATACAAAATAAATTATTACTCATAGTAAACGACATACAAAGGCTTAAATAGCATGCAAGAATGGAGTTACGTTAAGAGTATACAATAAACTTTATACGTTCATATGTTTATCTTAAACTTCTACACGAGTTTTACTACAAGATAAACAGAGTTCGGTAAGAGAAACTTACGTATGAGGTATAAAAAATTGTATGAAACTCTTATGGGTGTGGTACCATCATACAAAATAAATTATTATGCGTAGTAAACAAAATACGAAGGCCAAGTATCAAGCAATAATGGAGTACCGTTAAAAGTGTATAATAAACTTCATACGTTAGTATGTTTATCTTAAACATCTAAACGATTTATACTACAAGATAAACAGAGTTCAGTTAAAAACTTACGAACGAGATATAAGAAATTGTATGAAACTCTTATGGGTGTGGTACAATCATACAAAATAAACTATTATTCATAGTAAACGACATACGGATGCTCAAGTAGCATGCAAGAATGGAGTACCTTTATAAGTATATAATAAACTTTATACGTTCGTATGTTTATCTTAAACCTCTAAACGAGTTTTACTACAAGATAAACAGAGTTTAGTTAAAAACTTACGAACGAGATATAAGAATTGTATGAAACTCTTATGGGTGTGGTACCATCATACAAAATAAATTATTACTCATAGTAAACGACATACGAAGGCTCAAGTAGCATGCAAGAATGGAGTACCGTTAAAAGTATATAATAAACTATATACATTCATATGTTTATCTTAAACTTCTAAACGAGTTTTACTACAAGATAAACGGAGTTCGGTTAGAGAAACTTACGTATGAGATATAAAAAATTGTATGAAACTCTTATGGGTGTGGTACCATCATACGAATTAAATTATTATGCGTAGTAAACAAAATACGAAGGCCAAGTATCTAGCAATAGTGGGGTACCATTAAAAGTGTATAATAAACTTCATACGTTCGAATGTTTATCTTATACTTCTAAACGAGTTTTACTACAAGATAAACAGAGTTAAGGTAAAAACTTACGAACGAGATATAAGAATTGTATGAAACTCTTATGGGTGTGGTACCATCATACAAAATAAATTATTACTCATAGTAAACGACATACAAAGGCTTAAGTAGCATGCAAGAATGGAGTTACGTTAAAAGTATACAATAAACTTTATACGTTCATATGTTTATCTTAAACTTCTACACGAGTTTTACTACAAGATAAACAGAGTTCGGTAAGAGAAACTTACGTATGAGGTATAAAAAATTGTATGAAACTCTTGTGGGTGTGGTACCATCATACAAAATAAATTATTATGCGTAGTAAACAAAATACGAAGGCCAAGTATCAAGCAATAATGGAGTACCGTTAAAAGTGTATAATAAACTTCATACGTTAGTATGTTTATCTTAAACGTCTAAACGATATATACTACAAGATAAACAGAGTTCAGTTTAAAACTTACGAACGAGATATAAGAAATTGTATGAAACTCTTATGGGTGTGGTACCATCATACAAAATAAACTATTATTCATAGTAAACGACATACGAATGCTCAAGTAGCATGCAAGAATGGAGTACCTTTAAAAGTATATAATAAACTTTATACGTTCGTATGTTTATCTTAAACCTCTAAACGAGTTTTACTACAAGATAAACAGAGTTTAGTTAAAAACTTACGAACGAGATATAAGAATTGTATGAAACTCTTATGGGTGTGGTACCATCATACAAAATAAATTATTATTCATACTAAACGACATACGAAGGCTCAAGTAGCATGCAAGAATGGAGTACCGTTAAAAGTATATAATAAACTATATACATTCATATGTTTATCTTAAACTTCTAAACGAGTTTTACTACAAGATAAACGGAGTTCGGTTAGAGAAACTTACGTATGAGATATAAAAAATTGTATGAAACTCTTATGGGTGTGGTACCATCATACGAATGAAATTATTATGCGTAGTAAACAAAATACGAAGGCCAAGTATCTAGCAATTGTGGGGTACCATTAAAAGTGTATAATAAACTTCATACGTTCGAATGTTTATCTTATACTTCTAAACGAGTTTTACTACAAGATAAACAGAGTTAAGGTAAACACTTACGAACGAGATATAAGAATTGTATGAAACTCTTATGGGTGTGGTACCATCATACAAAATAAATTATTACTCATAGTAAACGACATACAAAGGCTTAAGTAGCATGCAAGAATGGAGTTACGTTAAAAGTATACAATAAACTTTATACGTTCATATGTTTATCTTAAACTTCTACACGAGTTTTACTACAAGATAAACAGAGTTCGGTAAGAGAAACTTACGTATGAGGTATAAAAAATTGTATGAAACTCTTGTGGGTGTGGTACCATCATACAAAATAAATTATTATGCGTAGTAAACAAAATACGAAGGCCAAGTATCAAGCAATAATGGAGTACCGTTAAAAGTGTATAATAAACTTCATACGTTAGTATGTTTATCTTAAACATCTAAACGATTTATACTACAAGATAAACAGAGTTCAGTTAAAAACTTACGAACGAGATATAAGAATTGTATGAAACTCTTATGGGTGTGGTACCATCAAACAAAATAAATTATTACTCATAGTAAACGACATACGAAGGCTCAAGTAGCATGCAAGAATGGAGT
This sequence comes from Chamaenerion angustifolium, assembly GCA_946814005.1. Classification (NCBI taxonomy): domain Eukaryota; kingdom Viridiplantae; phylum Streptophyta; class Magnoliopsida; order Myrtales; family Onagraceae; genus Chamaenerion; species Chamaenerion angustifolium. The sequence continues at coordinate 10,973,724 of OX328273.1, forward strand.
ACCGTTAAAAGTATATAATAAACTATATACATTCATATGTTTATCTTAAACTTCTAAACGAGTTTTACTACAAGATAAACGGAGTTCGGTTAGAGAAACTTACGTATGAGATATAAAAAATTGTATGAAACTCTTATGGGTGTGGTACCATCATACGAATTAAATTATTATGCGTAGTAAACAAAATACGAAGGCCAAGTATCTAGCAATAGTGGGGTACCATTAAAAGTGTATAATAAACTTCATACGTTCGAATGTTTATCTTATACTTCTAAACGAGTTTTACTACAAGATAAACAGAGTTAAGGTAAAAACTTACGAACGAGATATAAGAATTGTATGAAACTCTTATGGGTGTGGTACCATCATACAAAATAAATTATTACTCATAGTAAACGACATACAAAGGCTTAAATAGCATGCAAGAATGGAGTTACGTTAAGAGTATACAATAAACTTTATACGTTCATATGTTTATCTTAAACTTCTACACGAGTTTTACTACAAGATAAACAGAGTTCGGTAAGAGAAACTTACGTATGAGGTATAAAAAATTGTATGAAACTCTTATGGGTGTGGTACCATCATACAAAATAAATTATTATTCATAGTAAACAAAATACGAAGGCCAAGTATCAAGCAATAATGGAGTACCGTTAAAAGTGTATAATAAACTTCATACGTTAGTATGTTTATCTTAAACATCTAAACGATTTATACTACAAGATAAACAGAGTTCAGTTAAAAACTTACGAACGAGATATAAGAAATTGTATGAAACTCTTATGGGTGTGGTACAATCATACAAAATAAACTATTATTCATAGTAAACGACATACGGATGCTCAAGTAGCATGCAAGAATGGAGTACCTTTAAAAGTATATAATAAACTTTATACGTTTGTATGTTTATCTTAAACTTCTAAACGAGTTTTACTACAAGATAAACAGAGTTCAGTTAAAAACTTACGAACGAGATATAAGAATTGTATGAAACTCTTATGGGTGTAGTACCATCATACAAAATAAATTATTACTCATAGTAAACGACATACGAAGGCTCAAGTAGCATCCAAGAATGGAGTACCGTTAAAAGTATATAATAAACTTTATACGTTCATATGTTTATCTTAAACTTCTAAACGAGTTTTACTACAAGATAAACGGAGTTCGGTTAGAGAAACTTACGTATGAGATATAAAAAATTGTATGAAACTCTTATGGGTGTGGCACCATCAAACGAAATAAATTATTATGCATAGTAAACAAAATACGAAGGCCAAGTATCAAGCAATAGTGGGGTACCATTAAAAGTGTATAATAAACTTCATACGTTCGAATGTTTATCTTAAACTTCTAAACGAGTTTTACTACAAGATAAACAGAGTTCAGTTAAAAACTTACGAACGAGATATAAGAATTGTATGAAACTCTTATGGGTGTGGTACCATCACACAAAATAAATTATTACTCATAGTAAACGACATACGAAGGCTCAAGTAGCATGCAAGAATGGAGTACCGTTAAAAGTATATAATAAACTATATACGTTCATATGTTTATCTTAAACTTCTACACGAGTTTTACTACAAGATAAACGGAGTTCGGTTAGAGAGAGTTACGTATGAGGTATAACAAATTGTATGAAACTCTTATGGGTGTGGTACCATCATACAAAATAAATTATTTTGCGTAGTAAACAAAATACGAAGGCCAAGTATCAAGCAATAATGGAGTACCGTTAAAAGTGTATAATAAACTTCATACGTTAGTATGTTTATCTTAAACATCTAAACGATTTATACTACAAGATAAACAGAGTTCAGTTAAAAACTTACGAACGAGATATAAGAAATTGTATGAAAATCTTATGGGTGTGGTACCATCATACAAAATAAACTATTATTCATAGTTAACGACATACGAATGCTCAAGTAGCATGCAAGAATGGAGTACCTTTAAAAGTATATAATAAAATTTATACGTTCGTATGTTTATCTTAAACCTCTAAACGAGTTTTACTACAAGATAAACAGAGTTTAGTTAAAAACTTACGAACGAGATATAAGAATTGTATGAAACTCTTATGGGTGTGGTACCATCATACAAAATAAATTATTACTCATAGTAAACGACATACGAAGGCTCAAGTAGCATGCAAGAATGGAGTACCGTTAAAAGTATATAATAAACTATATACATTCATATGTTTATCTTAAACTTCTAAATGAGTTTTACTCCAAGATAAACGGAGTTCGGTTAGAAAAACTTACGTATAAGATATAAAAAATTGTATGAAACTCTTATGGGTGTGGTACCATCATACGAAATAAATTATTATGCGTAGTAAACAAAATACGAAGGCCAAGTATCTAGCAATATTGGGGTACCATTAAAAGTGTATAATAAACTTCATACGTTCGAATGTTTATCTTATACTTCTAAACGAGTTTTACTACAAGATAAACAGAGTTCAGTTAAAAACTTACGAACGAGATATAAGAATTGTATGAAACTCTTATGGGTGTGGTACCATCATACAAAATAAATTATTACTCATAGTAAACGACATACAAAGGCTTAAGTAGCATGCAAGAATGGAGTTACGTTAAAAGTATACAATAAACTTTATACGTTCATATGTTTATCTTAAACTTCTACACGAGTTTTACTACAAGATAAACAGAGTTCGGTAAGAGAAACTTACGTATGAGGTATAAAAAATTGTATGAAACTCTTATGGGTGTAGTACCATCATACAAAATAAATTATTATGCGTAGTAAACAAAATACGAAGGCCAAGTATCAAGCAATAATGGAGTACCGTTAAAAGTGTATAATAAACTTCATACGTTAGTATGTTTATCTTAAACGTCTAAACGATATATACTACAAGATAAACAGAGTTCAGTTTAAAACTTACGAACGAGATATAAGAAATTGTATGAAACTCTTATGGGTGTGGTACCATCATACAAAATAAACTATTATTCATAGTAAACGACATACGAATGCTCAAGTAGTATGCAAGAATGGAGTACCTTTAAAAGTATATAATAAACTTTATACGTTCGTATGTTTATCTTAAACCTCTAAACGAGTTTTACTACAAGATAAACAGAGTTTAGTTAAAAACTTACGAACGAGATATAAGAATTGTATGAAACTCTTATGGGTGTGGTACCATCATACAAAATAAATTATTACTCATAGTAAACGACATACGAAGGCTCAAGTAGCATGCAAGAATGGAGTACCGTTAAAAGTATATAATAAACTATATACATTCATATGTTTATCTTAAACTTCTAAATGAGTTTTACTACAAGATAAACGGAGTTCGGTTAGAGAAACTTACGTATAAGATATAAAAAATTGTATGAAACTCTTATGGGTGTGGTACCATCATACGAAATAAATTATTATGCGTAGTAAACAAAATACGAAGGCCAAGTATCTAGCAATATTGGGGTACCATTAAAAGTGTATAATAAACTTCATACGTTCGAATGTTTATCTTATACTTCTAAACGAGTTTTACTACAAGATAAACAGAGTTCAGTTAAAAACTTACGAACGAGATATAAGAATTGTATGAAACTCTTATGGGTGTGGTACCATCATACAAAATAAATTATTACTCATAGTAAACGACATACAAAGGCTTAAGTAGCATGCAAGAATGGAGTTACGTTAAAAGTATACAATAAACTTTATACGTTCATATGTTTATCTTAAACTTCTACACGAGTTTTACTACAAGATAAACAGAGTTCGGTAAGAGAAACTTACGTATGAGGTATAAAAAATTGTATGAAACTCTTATGGGTGTAGTACCATCATACAAAATAAATTATTTTGCGTAGTAAACAAAATACGAAGGCCAAGTATCAAGCAATAATGGAGTACCGTTAAAAGTGTATAATAAACTTCATACGTTAGTATGTTTATCTTAAACATCTAAACGATTTATACTACAAGATAAACAGAGTTCAGTTAAAAACTTACGAACGAGATATAAGAAATTGTATGAAAATCTTATGGGTGTGGTACCATCATACAAAATAAACTATTATTCATAGTTAACGACATACGAATGCTCAAGTAGCATGCAAGAATGGAGTACCTTTAAAAGTATATAATAAAATTTATACGTTCGTATGTTTATCTTAAACCTCTAAACGAGTTTTACTACAAGATAAACAGAGTTTAGTTAAAAACTTACGAACGAGATATAAGAATTGTATGAAACTCTTATGGGTGTGGTACCATCATACAAAATAAATTATTACTCATAGTAAACGACATACGAAGGCTCAAGTAGCATGCAAGAATGGAGTACCGTTAAAAGTATATAATAAACTATATACATTCATATGTTTATCTTAAACTTCTAAATGAGTTTTACTCCAAGATAAACGGAGTTCGGTTAGAAAAACTTACGTATAAGATATAAAAAATTGTATGAAACTCTTATGGGTGTGGTACCATCATACGAAATAAATTATTATGCGTAGTAAACAAAATACGAAGGCCAAGTATCTAGCAATATTGGGGTACCATTAAAAGTGTATAATAAACTTCATACGTTCGAATGTTTATCTTATACTTCTAAACGAGTTTTACTACAAGATAAACAGAGTTCAGTTAAAAACTTACGAACGAGATATAAGAATTGTATGAAACTCTTATGGGTGTGGTACCATCATACAAAATAAATTATTACTCATAGTAAACGACATACAAAGGCTTAAGTAGCATGCAAGAATGGAGTTACGTTAAAAGTATACAATAAACTTTATACGTTCATATGTTTATCTTAAACTTCTACACGAGTTTTACTACAAGATAAACAGAGTTCGGTAAGAGAAACTTACGTATGAGGTATAAAAAATTGTATGAAACTCTTATGGGTGTAGTACCATCATACAAAATAAATTATTATGCGTAGTAAACAAAATACGAAGGCCAAGTATCAAGCAATAATGGAGTACCGTTAAAAGTGTATAATAAACTTCATACGTTAGTATGTTTATCTTAAACGTCTAAACGATATATACTACAAGATAAACAGAGTTCAGTTTAAAACTTACGAACGAGATATAAGAAATTGTATGAAACTCTTATGGGTGTGGTACCATCATACAAAATAAACTATTATTCATAGTAAACGACATACGAATGCTCAAGTAGTATGCAAGAATGGAGTACCTTTAAAAGTATATAATAAACTTTATACGTTCGTATGTTTATCTTAAACCTCTAAACGAGTTTTACTACAAGATAAACAGAGTTTAGTTAAAAACTTACGAACGAGATATAAGAATTGTATGAAACTCTTATGGGTGTGGTACCATCATACAAAATAAATTATTACTCATAGTAAACGACATACGAAGGCTCAAGTAGCATGCAAGAATGGAGTACCGTTAAAAGTATATAATAAACTATATACATTCATATGTTTATCTTAAACTTCTAAATGAGTTTTACTACAAGATAAACGGAGTTCGGTTAGAGAAACTTACGTATAAGATATAAAAAATTGTATGAAACTCTTATGGGTGTGGTACCATCATACGAAATAAATTATTATGCGTAGTAAACAAAATACGAAGGCCAAGTATCTAGCAATATTGGGGTACCATTAAAAGTGTATAATAAACTTCATACGTTCGAATGTTTATCTTATACTTCTAAACGAGTTTTACTACAAGATAAACAGAGTTCAGTTAAAAACTTACGAACGAGATATAAGAATTGTATGAAACTCTTATGGGTGTGGTACCATCATACAAAATAAATTATTACTCATAGTAAACGACAGACAAAGGCTTAAGTAGCATGCAAGAATGGAGTTACGTTAAAAGTATACAATAAACTTTATACGTTCATATGTTTATCTTAAACTTCTAAACGAGTTTTACTACAAGATAAACAGAGTTCGGTAAGAGAAACTTACGTATGAGGTATAAAAAATTGTATGAAACTCTTATGGGTGTAGTACCATCATACAAAATAAATTATTATGCGTAGTAAACAAAATACGAAGGCCAAGTATCAAGCAATAATGGAGTACCGTTAAAAGTGTATAATAAACTTCATACGTTAGTATGTTTATCTTAAACGTCTAAACGATATATACTACAAGATAAACAGAGTTCAGTTTAAATCTTACGAACGAGATATAAGAAATTGTATGAAACTCTTATGGGTGTGGTACCATCATACAAAATAAACTATTATTCATAGTAAACGACATACGAATGCTCAAGTAGCATGCAAGAATGGAGTACCTTTAAAAGTATATAATAAACTTTATACGTTCGTATGTTTATCTTAAACCTCTAAACGAGTTTTACTACAAGATAAACAGAGTTTAGTTAAAAACTTACGAACGAGATATAAGAATTGTATGAAACTCTTATGGGTGTGGTACCATCATACAAAATAAATTATTACTCATAGTAAACGACATACGAAGGCTCAAGTAGCATGCAAGAATGGAAGTACCGTTAAAAGTATATAATAAACTATATACATTCATATGTTTATCTTAAACTTCTAAACGAGTTTTACTACAAGATAAACGGAGTTCGGTTAGAGAAACTTACGTATGAGATATAAAAAATTGTATGAAACTCTTATGGGTGTGGTACCATCATACGAATTAAATTATTATGCGTAGTAAACAAAATACGAAGGCCAAGTATCTAGCAATAGTGGGGTACCATTAAAAGTGTATAATAAACTTCATACGTTCGAATGTTTATCTTATATTTCTAAACGAGTTTTACTACAAGATAAACAGAGTTAAGGTAAAAACTTACGAACGAGATATAAGAATTGTATGAAACTCTTATGGGTGTGGTACCATCATACAAAATAAATTATTACTCATAGTAAACGACATACAAAGGCTTAAGTAGCATGCAAGAATGGAGTTACGTTAAAAGTATACAATAAACTTTATACGTTCATATGTTTATCTTAAACTTCTACACGAGTTTTACTACAAGATAAACAGAGTTCGGTAAGAGAAACTTACGTATGAGGTATAAAAAATTGTATGAAACTCTTGTGGGTGTGGTACCATCATACAAAATAAATTATTATGCGTAGTAAACAAAATACGAAGGCCAAGTATCAAGCAATAATGGAGTACCGTTAAAAGTGTATAATAAACTTCATACGTTAGTATGTTTATCTTAAACGTCTAAACGATATATACTACAAGATAAACAGAGTTCAGTTTAAAACTTACGAACGAGATATAAGAAATTGTATGAAACTCTTATGGGTGTGGTACCATCATACAAAATAAACTATTACTCATAGTAAACGACATACGAAGGCTCAAGTAGCATGCAAGAATGGAGTACCGTTAAAAGTATATAATAAACTTTATACGTTCGTATGTTTATCTTAAACCTCTAAACGAGTTTTACTACAAGATAAACAGAGTTTAGTTAAAAACTTACGAACGAGATATAAGAATTGTATGAAACTCTTATGGGTGTGGTACCATCATACAAAATAAATTATTACTCATAGTAAACGACATACGAAGGCTCAAGTAGCATGCAAGAATGGAGTACCGTTAAAAGTATATAATAAACTATATACATTCATATGTTTATCTTAAACTTCTAAACGAGTTTTACTACAAGATAAACGGAGTTCGGTTAGAGAAACTTACGTATGAGATATAAAAAATTGTATGAAACTCTTATGGGTGTGGTACCATCATACGAATGAAATTATTATGCGTAGTAAACAAAATACGAAGGCCAAGTATCTAGCAATTGTGGGGTACCATTAAAAGTGTATAATAAACTTCATACGTTCGAATGTTTATCTTATACTTCTAAACGAGTTTTACTACAAGATAAACAGAGTTAAGGTAAACACTTACGAACGAGATATAAGAATTGTATGAAACTCTTATGGGTGTGGTACCATCATACAAAATAAATTATTACTCATAGTAAACGACATACAAAGGCTTAAGTAGCATGCAAGAATGGAGTTACGTTAAAAGTATACAATAAACTTTATACGTTCATATGTTTATCTTAAACTTCTACACGAGTTTTACTACAAGATAAACAGAGTTCGGTAAGAGAAACTTACGTATGAGGTATAAAAAATTGTATGAAACTCTTGTGGGTGTGGTACCATCATACAAAATAAATTATTATGCGTAGTAAACAAAATACGAAGGCCAAGTATCAAGCAATAATGGAGTACCGTTAAAAGTGTATAATAAACTTCATACGTTAGTATGTTTATCTTAAACATCTAAACGATTTATACTACAAGATAAACAGAGTTCAGTTAAAAACTTACGAACGAGATATAAGAATTGTATGAAACTCTTATGGGTGTGGTACCATCAAACAAAATAAATTATTACTCATAGTAAACGACATACGAAGGCTCAAGTAGCATGCAAGAATGGAGTACCGTTAAAAGTATATAATAAACTATATACATTCATATGTTTATCTTAAACTTCTAAACGAGTTTTACTACAAGATAAACGGAGTTCGGTTAGAGAAACTTACGTATGAGATATAAAAAATTGTATGAAACTCTTATGGGTGTGGTACCATCATACGAATTAAATTATTATGCGTAGTAAACAAAATACGAAGGCCAAGTATCTAGCAATAGTGGGGTACCATTAAAATTGTATAATAAACTTCATACGTTCGAATGTTTATCTTATACTTCTAAACGAGTTTTACTACAAGATAAACAGAGTTAAGGTAAAAACTTACGAACGAGATATAAGAATTGTATGAAACTCTTATGGGTGTGGTACCATCATACAAAATAAATTATTACTCATAGTAAACGACATACAAAGGCTTAAATAGCATGCAAGAATGGAGTTACGTTAAGAGTATACAATAAACTATATACGTTCATATGTTTATCTTAAACTTCTACACGAGTTTTACTACAAGATAAACAGAGTTCGGTAAGAGAAACTTACGTATGAGGTATAAAAAATTGTATGAAACTCTTATGGGTGTGGTACCATCATACAAAATAAATTATTATGCGTAGTAAACAAAATACGAAGGCCAAGTATCAAGCAATAATGGAGTACCGTTAAAAGTGTATAATAAACTTCATACGTTAGTATGTTTATCTTAAACATCTAAACGATTTATACTACAAGATAAACAGAGTTCAGTTAAAAACTTACGAACGAGATATAAGAAATTGTATGAAACTCTTATGGGTGTGGTACAATCATACAAAATAAACTATTATTCATAGTAAACGACATACGGATGCTCAAGTAGCATGCAAGAATGGAGTACCTTTAAAAGTATATAATAAACTTTATACGTTTGTATGTTTATCTTAAACTTCTAAACGAGTTTTACTACAAGATAAACAGAGTTCAGTTAAAAACTTACGAACGAGATATAAGAATTGTATGAAACTCTTATGGGTGTAGTACCATCATACAAAATAAATTATTACTCATAGTAAACGACATACGAAGGCTCAAGTAGCATCCAAGAATGGAGTACCGTTAAAAGTATATAATAAACTTTATACGTTCATATGTTTATCTTAAACTTCTAAACGAGTTTTACTACAAGATAAACGGAGTTCGGTTAGAGAAACTTACGTATGAGATATAAAAAATTGTATGAAACTCTTATGGGTGTGGCACCATCAAACGAAATAAATTATTATGCATAGTAAACAAAATACGAAGGCCAAGTATCAAGCAATAGTGGGGTACCATTAAAAGTGTATAATAAACTTCATACGTTCGAATGTTTATCTTAAACTTCTAAACGAGTTTTACTACAAGATAAACAGAGTTCAGTTAAAAACTTACGAACGAGATATAAGAATTGTATGAAACTCTTATGGGTGTGGTACCATCACACAAAATAAATTATTACTCATAGTAAACGACATACGAAGGCTCAAGTAGCATGCAAGAATGGAGTACCGTTAAAAGTATATAATAAACTATATACGTTCATATGTTTATCTTAAACTTCTACACGAGTTTTACTACAAGATAAACGGAGTTCGGTTAGAGAGAGTTACGTATGAGGTATAACAAATTGTATGAAACTCTTATGGGTGTGGTACCATCATACAAAATAAATTATTTTGCGTAGTAAACAAAATACGAAGGCCAAGTATCAAGCAATAATGGAGTACCGTTAAAAGTGTATAATAAACTTCATACGTTAGTATGTTTATCTTAAACATCTAAACGATTTATACTACAAGATAAACAGAGTTCAGTTAAAAACTTACGAACGAGATATAAGAAATTGTATGAAAATCTTATGGGTGTGGTACCATCATACAAAATAAACTATTATTCATAGTTAACGACATACGAATGCTCAAGTAGCATGCAAGAATGGAGTACCTTTAAAAGTATATAATAAAATTTATACGTTCGTATGTTTATCTTAAACCTCTAAACGAGTTTTACTACAAGATAAACAGAGTTTAGTTAAAAACTTACGAACGAGATATAAGAATTGTATGAAACTCTTATGGGTGTAGTACCATCATACAAAATAAATTATTACTCATAGTAAACGACATACGAAGGCTCAAGTAGCATCCAAGAATGGAGTACCGTTAAAAGTATATAATAAACTTTATACGTTCATATGTTTATCTTAAACTTCTAAACGAGTTTTACTACAAGATAAACGGAGTTCGGTTAGAGAAACTTACGTATGAGATATAAAAAATTGTATGAAACTCTTATGGGTGTGGCACCATCAAACGAAATAAATTATTATGCATAGTAAACAAAATACGAAGGCCAAGTATCAAGCAATAGTGGGGTACCATTAAAAGTGTATAATAAACTTCATACGTTCGAATGTTTATCTTAAACTTCTAAACGAGTTTTACTACAAGATAAACAGAGTTCAGTTAAAAACTTACGAACGAGATATAAGAATTGTATGAAACTCTTATGGGTGTGGTACCATCACACAAAATAAATTATTACTCATAGTAAACGACATACGAAGGCTCAAGTAGCATGCAAGAATGGAGTACCGTTAAAAGTATATAATAAACTATATACGTTCATATGTTTATCTTAAACTTCTACACGAGTTTTACTACAAGATAAACGGAGTTCGGTTAGAGAGAGTTACGTATGAGGTATAACAAATTGTATGAAACTCTTATGGGTGTGGTACCATCATACAAAATAAATTATTTTGCGTAGTAAACCAAATACGAAGGCCAAGTATCAAGCAATAATGGAGTACCGTTAAAAGTGTATAATAAACTTCATACGTTAGTATGTTTATCTTAAACATCTAAACGATTTATACTACAAGATAAACAGAGTTCAGTTAAAAACTTACGAACGAGATATAAGAAATTGTATGAAACTCTTATGGGTGTGGTACCATCATACAAAATAAACTATTATTCATAGTTAACGACATACGAATGCTCAAGTAGCATGCAAGAATGGAGTACCTTTAAAAGTATATAATAAACTTTATACGTTCGTATGTTTATCTTAAACATCTAAACGAGTTTTACTACAAGATAAACAGAGTTTAGTTAAAAACTTACGAACGAGATATAAGAATTGTATGAAACTCTTATGGGTGTGGTACCATCATACAAAATAAATTATTACTCATAGTAAACGACATACGAAGGCTCAAGTAGCATGCAAGAATGGAGTACCGTTAAAAGTATATAATAAACTATATACATTCATATGTTTATCTTAAACTTCTAAACGAGTTTTACTACAAGATAAACGGAGTTCGGTTAGAGAAACTTACGTATGAGATATAAAAAATTGTATGAAACTCTTATGGGTGTGGTACCATCATACGAATTAAATTATTATGCGTAGTAAACAAAATACGAAGGCCAAGTATCTAGCAATAGTGGGGTACCATTAAAAGTGTATAATAAACTTCATACGTTCGAATGTTTATCTTATACTTCTAAACGAGTTTTACTACAAGATAAACAGAGTTCAGTTAAAAACTTACGAACGAGATATAAGAATTGTATGAAACTCTTATGGGTGTGGTACCATCATACAAAATAAACTATTATTCATAGTTAACGACATACGAATGCTCAAGTAGCATGCAAGAATGGAGTACCTTTAAAAGTATATAATAAAATTTATACGTTCGTATGTTTATCTTAAACCTCTAAACGAGTTTTACTACAAGATAAACAGAGTTTAGTTAAAAACTTACGAACGAGATATAAGAATTGTATAAAACTCTTATGGGTGTAGTACCATCATACAAAATAAATTATTACTCATAGTAAACGACATACGAAGGCTCAAGTAGCATCCAAGAATGGAGTACCGTTAAAAGTATATAATAAACTTTATACGTTCATATGTTTATCTTAAACTTCTAAACGAGTTTTACTACAAGATAAACGGAGTTCGGTTAGAGAAACTTACGTATGAGATATAAAAAATTGTATGAAACTCTTATGGGTGTGGCACCATCAAACGAAATAAATTATTATGCATAGTAAACAAAATACGAAGGCCAAGTATCAAGCAATAGTGGGGTACCATTAAAAGTGTATAATAAACTTCATACGTTCGAATGTTTATCTTAAACTTCTAAACGAGTTTTACTACAAGATAAACAGAGTTCAGTTAAAAACTTACGAACGAGATATAAGAATTGTATGAAACTCTTATGGGTGTGGTACCATCACACAAAATAAATTATTACTCATAGTAAACGACATACGAAGGCTCAAGTAGCATGCAAGAATGGAGTACCGTTAAAAGTATATAATAAACTATATACGTTCATATGTTTATCTTAAACTTCTACACGAGTTTTACTACAAGATAAACGGAGTTCGGTTAGAGAGAGTTACGTATGAGGTATAACAAATTGTATGAAACTCTTATGGGTGTGGTACCATCATACAAAATAAATTATTTTGCGTAGTAAACAAAATACGAAGGCCAAGTATCAAGCAATAATGGAGTACCGTTAAAAGTGTATAATAAACTTCATACGTTAGTATGTTTATCTTAAACATCTAAACGATTTATACTACAAGATAAACAGAGTTCAGTTAAAAATTTACGAACGAGATATAAGAAATTGTATGAAACTCTTATGGGTGTGGTACCATCATACAAAATAAACTATTATTCATAGTTAACGACATACGAATGCTCAAGTAGCATGCAAGAATGGAGTACCTTTAAAAGTATATAATAAACTTTATACGTTCGTATGTTTATCTTAAACCTCTAAACGAGTTTTACTACAAGATAAACAGAGTTTAGTTAAAAACTTACGAACGAGATATAAGAATTGTATGAAACTCTTATGGGTGTGGTACCATCATACAAAATAAATTATTACTCATAGTAAACGACATACGAAGGCTCAAGTAGCATGCAAGAATGGAGTACCGTTAAAAGTATATAATAAACTATATACATTCATATGTTTATCTTAAACTTCTAAACGAGTTTTACTACAAGATAAACGGAATTCGGTTAGAGAAACTTACGTATGAGATATAAAAAATTGTATGAAACTCTTATGGGTGTGGTACCATCATACGAATTAAATTATTATGCGTAGTAAACAAAATACGAAGGCCAAGTATCTAGCAATAGTGGGGTACCATTAAAAGTGTATAATAAACTTCATACGTTCGAATGTTTATCTTATACTTCTAAACGAGTTTTACTACAAGATAAACAGAGTTCAGTTAAAAACTTACGAACGAGATATAAGAATTGTATGAAACTCTTATGGGTGTGGTACCATCATACAAAATAAATTATTACTCATAGTAAACGACATACAAAGGCTTAAGTAGCATGCAAGAATGGAGTTACGTTAAAAGTATACAATAAACTTTATACGTTCATATGTTTATCTTAAACTTCTACACGAGTTTTACTACAAGATAAACAGAGTTCGGTAAGAGAAACTTACGTATGAGGTATAAAAAATTGTATGAAACTCTTATGGGTGTGGTACCATCATACAAAATAAATTATTATACGTAGTAAACAAAATACGAAGGCCAAGTATCAAGCAATAATGGAGTACCGTTAAAAGTGTATAATAAACTTCATACGTTAGTATGTTTATCTTAAACATCTAAACGATTTATACTACAAGATAAACAGAGTTCAGTTAAAAACTTACGAACGAGATATAAGAAATTGTATGAAACTCTTATGGGTGTGGTACCATCATACAAAATAAACTATTATTCATAGTAAACGACATACGGATGCTCAAGTAGCATGCAAGAATGGAGTACCTTTAAAAGTATATAATAAACTTTATACGTTTGTATGTTTATCTTAAACTTCTAAACGAGTTTTACTACAAGATAAACAGAGTTCAGTTAAAAACTTACGAACGAGATATAAGAATTGTATGAAACTCTTATGGGTGTAGTACCATCATACAAAATAAATTATTATACGTAGTAAACAAAATACGAAGGCCAAGTATCAAGCAATAATGGAGTACCGTTAAAAGTGTATAATAAACTTCATACGTTAGTATGTTTATCTTAAACATCTAAACGATTTATACTACAAGATAAACAGAGTTCAGTTAAAAACTTACGAACGAGATATAAGAAATTGTATGAAACTCTTATGGGTGTGGTACCATCATACAAAATAAACTATTATTCATAGTAAACGACATACGGATGCTCAAGTAGCATGCAAGAATGGAGTACCTTTAAAAGTATATAATAAACTTTATACGTTTGTATGTTTATCTTAAACTTCTAAACGAGTTTTACTACAAGATAAACAGAGTTCAGTTAAAAACTTACGAACGAGATATAAGAATTGTATGAAACTCTTATGGGTGTAGTACCATCATACAAAATAAATTATTACTCATAGTAAACAACATACGAAGGCTCAAGTAGCATCCAAGAATGGAGTACCGTTAAAAGTATATAATATACTTTATACGTTCATATGTTTATCTTAAACTTCTAAACGAGTTTTACTACAAGATAAACGGAGTTCGGTTAGAGAAACTTACGTATGAGATATAAAAAATTGTATGAAACTCTTATGGGTGTGGCACCATCAAACGAAATAAATTATTATGCATAGTAAACAAAATACGAAGGCCAAGTATCAAGCAATAGTGGGGTACCATTAAAAGTGTATAATAAACTTCATACGTTCGAATGTTTATCTTAAACTTCTAAACGAGTTTTACTACAAGATAAACAGAGTTCAGTTAAAAACTTACGAACGAGATATAAGAATTGTATGAAACTCGTATGGGTGTGGTACCATCACACAAAATTAATTATTACTCATAGTAAACGACATACGAAGGCTCAAGTAGCATGCAAGAATGGAGTACCGTTAAAAGTATATAATAAACTATATACGTTCATATGTTTATCTTAAACATCTACACGAGTTTTACTACAAGATAAACGGAGTTCGGTTAGACAAAGTTACGTATGAGGTATAACAAATTGTATGAAACTCTTATGGGTGTGGTACCATCATACAAAATAAATTATTTTGCGTAGTAAACAAAATACGAAGGCCAAGTATCAAGCAATAATGGAGTACCGTTAAAAGTGTATAATAAACTTCATACGTTAGTATGTTTATCTTAAACATCTAAACGATTTATACTACAAGATAAACAGAGTTCAGTTAAAAACTTACGAACGAGATATAAGAAATTGTATGAAACTCTTATGGGTGTGGTACCATCATACAAAATAAACTATTATTCATAGTTAACGACATACGAATGCTCAAGTAGCATGCAAGAATGGAGTACCTTTAAAAGTATATAATAAACTTTATACGTTCGTATGTTTATCTTAAACCTCTAAACGAGTTTTACTACAAGATAAACAGAGTTAAGTTAAAAACTTACGAACGAGATATAAGAATTGTATGAAACTCTTATGGGTGTAGTACCATCATACAAAATAAATTATTAGTCATAGTAAACGACATACGAAGGCTCAAGTAGCATCCAAGAATGGAGTACCGTTAAAAGTATATAATAAACTTTATACGTTCATATGTTTATCTTAAACTTCTAAACGAGTTTTACTACAAGATAAACGGAGTTCGGTTAGAGAAACTTACGTATGAGATATAAAAAATTGTATGAAACTCTTATGGGTGTGGCACCATCAAACGAAATAAATTATTATGCATAGTAAACAAAATACGAAGGCCAAGTATCAAGCAATAGTGGGGTACCATTAAAAGTGTATAATAAACTTCATACGTTCGAATGTTTATCTTAAACTTCTAAACGAGTTTTACTACAAGATAAACAGAGTTCAGTTAAAAACTTACGAACGAGATATAAGAATTGTATGAAACTCTTATGGGTGTGGTACCATCACACAAAATAAATTATTACTCATAGTAAACGACATACGAAGGCTCAAGTAGCATGCAAGAATGGAGTACCGTTAAAAGTATATAATAAACTATATACGTTCATATGTTTATCTTAAACTTCTACACGAGTTTTACTACAAGATAAACAGAGTTTGGGAAGAGAAACTTACGTATGAGGTATAAAAAATTGTATGAAACTCTTATGGGTGTGGTACCATCATAAAAAATAAATTATTATGCGTAGTAAACAAAATACAAAGGCCAAGTATCAAGCAATAATGGAGTACCGTTAAAAGTGTATAATAAACTTCATTCGTTAGTATGTTTATCTTAAACATCTAAACGATTTATACTACAAGATAAACAGAGTTCAGTTAAAAACTTACGAACGAGATATAAGAAATTGTATGAAACTCTTATGGGTGTGGTACCATCATACAAAATAAACTATTATTCATAGTAAACGACATACGGATGCTCAAGTAGCATGCAAGAATGGAGTACCTTTAAAAGTATATAATAAACTTTATACGTTTGTATGTTTATCTTAAACTTCTAAACGAGTTTTACTACAAGATAAACAGAGTTCAGTTAAAAACTTACGAACGAGATATAAGAATTGTATGAAACTCTTATGGGTGTAGTACCATCATACAAAATAAATTATTACTCATAGTAAACGACATACGAAGGCTCAAGTAGCATCCAAGAATGGAGTACCGTTAAAAGTATATAATAAACTTTATACGTTCATATGTTTATCTTAAACTTCTAAACGAGTTTTACTACAAGATAAACGGAGTTCGGTTAGAGAAACTTACGTATGAGATATAAAAAATTGTATGAAACTCTTATGGGTGTGGCACCATCAAACGAAATAAATTATTATGCATAGTAAACAAAATACGAAGGCCAAGTATCAAGCAATAGTGGGGTACCATTAAAAGTGTATAATAAACTTCATACGTTCGAATGTTTATCTTAAACTTCTAAACGAGTTTTACTACAAGATAAACAGAGTTCAGTTAAAAACTTACGAACGAGATATAAGAATTGTATGAAACTCTTATGGGTGTGGTACCATCACACAAAATAAATTATTACTCATAGTAAACGACATACGAAGGCTCAGGTAGCATGCAAGAATGGAGTACCGTTAAAAGTATATAATAAACTATATACGTTCATATGTTTATCTTAAACTTCTACACGAGTTTTACTACAAGATAAACGGAGTTCGGTTAGAGAAAGTTACGTATGAGGTATAACAAATTGTATGAAACTCTTATGGGTGTGGTACCATCATACAAAATAAATTATTTTGCGTAGTAAACAAAATACGAAGGCCAAGTATCAAGCAATAATGGAGTACCATTAAAAGTGTATAATAAACTTCATACGTTAGTATGTTTATCTTAAACATCTAAACGATTTATACTACAAGATAAACAGAGTTCAGTTAAAAACTTACGAACGAGATATAAGAAATTGTATGAAACTCTTATGGGTGTGGTACCATCATACAAAATAAACTATTATTCATAGTTAACGACATACGAATGCTCAAGTAGCATGCAAGAATGGAGTACCTTTAAAAGTATATAATAAACTTTATACGTTCGTATGTTTATCTTAAACCTCTAAACGAGTTTTACTACAAGATAAACAGAGTTTAGTTAAAAACTTACGAACGAGATATAAGAATTGTATGAAACTCTTATGGGTGTAGTACCATCATACAAAATAAATTATTAGTCATAGTAAACGACATACGAAGGCTCAAGTAGCATCCAAGAATGGAGTACCGTTAAAAGTATATAATAAACTATATACGTTCATACGTTTATCTTAAACTTCTACACGAGTTTTACTACAAGATAAACGGAGTTCGGTTAGAGAAACTTACGTATGAGATATAAAAAATTGTATGAAACTCTTATGGGTGTGGCACCATCAAACGAAATAAATTATTATGCATAGTAAACAAAATACGAAGGCCAAGTATCAAGCAATAGTGGGGTACCATTAAAAGTGTATAATAAACTTCATACGTTCGAATGTTTATCTTAAACTTCTAAACGAGTTTTACTACAAGATAAACAGAGTTCAGTTAAAAACTTACGAACGAGATATAAGAATTGTATGAAACTCTTATGGGTGTGGTACCATCACACAAAATAAATTATTACTCATAGTAAACGACATACGAAGGCTCAAGTAGCATGCAAGAATGGAGTACCGTTAAAAGTATATAATAAACTATATACGTTCATATGTTTATCTTAAACTTCTACACGAGTTTTACTACAAGATAAACAGAGTTTGGGAAGAGAAACTTACGTATGAGGTATAAAAAATTGTATGAAACTCTTATGGGTGTGGTACCATCATACAAAATAAATTATTATGCGTAGTAAACAAAATACAAAGGCCATGTATCAAGCAATAATGGAGTACCGTTAAAAGTGTATAATAAACTTCATTCGTTAGTATGTTTATCTTAAACATCTAAACGATTTATACTACAAGATAAACAGAGTTCAGTTAAAAACTTACGAACGAGATATAAGAAATTGTATGAAACTCTTATGGGTGTGGTACCATCATACAAAATAAACTATTATTCATAGTAAACGACATACGGATGCTCAAGTAGCATGCAAGAATGGAGTACCTTTAAAAGTATATAATAAACTTTATACGTTTGTATGTTTATCTTAAACTTCTAAACGAGTTTTACTACAAGATAAACAGAGTTCAGTTAAAAACTTACGAACGAGATATAAGAATTGTATGAAACTCTTATGGGTGTAGTACCATCATACAAAATAAATTATTACTCATAGTAAACGACATACGAAGGCTCAAGTAGCATCCAAGAATGGAGTACCGTTAAAAGTATATAATAAACTTTATACGTTCATATGTTTATCTTAAACTTCTAAACGAGTTTTACTACAAGATAAACGGAGTTCGGTTAGAGAAACTTACGTATGAGATATAAAAAATTGTATGAAACTCTTATGGGTGTGGCACCATCAAACGAAATAAATTATTATGCATAGTAAACAAAATACGAAGGCCAAGTATCAAGCAATAGTGGGGTACCATTAAAAGTGTATAATAAACTTCATACGTTCGAATGTTTATCTTAAACTTCTAAACGAGTTTTACTACAAGATAAACAGAGTTCAGTTAAAAACTTACGAACGAGATATAAGAATTGTATGAAACTCTTATGGGTGTGGTACCATCACACAAAATAAATTATTACTCATAGTAAACGACATACGAAGGCTCAGGTAGCATGCAAGAATGGAGTACCGTTAAAAGTATATAATAAACTATATACGTTCATATGTTTATCTTAAACTTCTACACGAGTTTTACTACAAGATAAACGGAGTTCGGTTAGAGAAAGTTACGTATGAGGTATAACAAATTGTATGAAACTCTTATGGGTGTGGTACCATCATACAAAATAAATTATTTTGCGTAGTAAACAAAATACGAAGGCCAAGTATCAAGCAATAATGGAGTACCATTAAAAGTGTATAATAAACTTCATACGTTAGTATGTTTATCTTAAACATCTAAACGATTTATACTACAAGATAAACAGAGTTCAGTTAAAAACTTACGAACGAGATATAAGAAATTGTATGAAACTCTTATGGGTGTGGTACCATCATACAAAATAAACTATTATTCATAGTTAACGACATACGAATGCTCAAGTAGCATGCAAGAATGGAGTACCTTTAAAAGTATATAATAAACTTTATACGTTCGTATGTTTATCTTAAACCTCTAAACGAGTTTTACTACAAGATAAACAGAGTTTAGTTAAAAACTTACGAACGAGATATAAGAATTGTATGAAACTCTTATGGGTGTAGTACCATCATACAAAATAAATTATTAGTCATAGTAAACGACATACGAAGGCTCAAGTAGCATCCAAGAATGGAGTACCGTTAAAAGTATATAATAAACTATATACGTTCATACGTTTATCTTAAACTTCTACACGAGTTTTACTACAAGATAAACGGAGTTCGGTTAGAGAAACTTACGTATGAGATATAAAAAATTGTATGAAACTCTTATGGGTGTGGCACCATCAAACGAAATAAATTATTATGCATAGTAAACAAAATACGAAGGCCAAGTATCAAGCAATAGTGGGGTACCATTAAAAGTGTATAATAAACTTCATACGTTCGAATGTTTATCTTAAACTTCTAAACGAGTTTTACTACAAGATAAACAGAGTTCAGTTAAAAACTTACGAACGAGATATAAGAATTGTATGAAACTCTTATGGGTGTGGTACCATCACACAAAATAAATTATTACTCATAGTAAACGACATACGAAGGCTCAAGTAGCATGCAAGAATGGAGTACCGTTAAAAGTATATAATAAACTATATACGTTCATATGTTTATCTTAAACTTCTACACGAGTTTTACTACAAGATAAACAGAGTTTGGGAAGAGAAACTTACGTATGAGGTATAAAAAATTGTATGAAACTCTTATGGGTGTGGTACCATCATACAAAATAAATTATTATGCGTAGTAAACAAAATACAAAGGCCATGTATCAAGCAATAATGGAGTACCGTTAAAAGTGTATAATAAACTTCATTCGTTAGTATGTTTATCTTAAACATCTAAACGATTTATACTACAAGATAAACAGAGTTCAGTTAAAAACTTACGAACGAGATATAAGAAATTGTATGAAACTCTTATGGGTGTGGTACCATCATACAAAATAAACTATTATTCATAGTAAACGACATACGGATGCTCAAGTAGCATGCAAGAATGGAGTACCTTTAAAAGTATATAATAAACTTTATACGTTTGTATGTTTATCTTAAACTTCTAAACGAGTTTTACTACAAGATAAACAGAGTTCAGTTAAAAACTTACGAACGAGATATAAGAATTGTATGAAACTCTTATGGGTGTAGTACCATCATACAAAATAAATTATTACTCATAGTAAACGACATACGAAGGCTCAAGTAGCATCCAAGAATGGAGTACCGTTAAAAGTATATAATAAACTTTATACGTTCATATGTTTATCTTAAACTTCTAAACGAGTTTTACTACAAGATAAACGGAGTTCGGTTAGAGAAACTTACGTATGAGATATAAAAAATTGTATGAAACTCTTATGGGTGTGGCACCATCAAACGAAATAAATTATTATGCATAGTAAACAAAATACGAAGGCCAAGTATCAAGCAATAGTGGGGTACCATTAAAAGTGTATAATAAACTTCATACGTTCGAATGTTTATCTTAAACTTCTAAACGAGTTTTACTACAAGATAAACAGAGTTCAGTTAAAAACTTACGAACGAGATATAAGAATTGTATGAAACTCTTATGGGTGTGGTACCATCACACAAAATAAATTATTACTCATAGTAAACGACATACGAAGGCTCAGGTAGCATGCAAGAATGGAGTACCGTTAAAAGTATATAATAAACTATATACGTTCATATGTTTATCTTAAACTTCTACACGAGTTTTACTACAAGATAAACGGAGTTCGGTTAGAGAAAGTTACGTATGAGGTATAACAAATTGTATGAAACTCTTATGGGTGTGGTACCATCATACAAAATAAATTATTTTGCGTAGTAAACAAAATACGAAGGCCAAGTATCAAGCAATAATGGAGTACCATTAAAAGTGTATAATAAACTTCATACGTTAGTATGTTTATCTTAAACATCTAAACGATTTATACTACAAGATAAACAGAGTTCAGTTAAAAACTTACGAACGAGATATAAGAAATTGTATGAAACTCTTATGGGTGTGGTACCATCATACAAAATAAACTATTATTCATAGTTAACGACATACGAATGCTCAACTAGCATGCAAGAATGGAGTACCTTTAAAAGTATATAATAAACTTTATACGTTCGTATGTTTATCTTAAACCTCTAAACGAGTTTTACTACAAGATAAACAGAGTTTAGTTAAAAACTTACGAACGAGATATAAGAATTGTATGAAACTCTTATGGGTGTAGTACCATCATACAAAATAAATTATTAGTCATAGTAAACGACATACGAAGGCTCAATAGCATCCAAGAATGGAGTACCGTTAAAAGTATATAATAAACTATATACGTTCATACGTTTATCTTAAACTTCTACACGAGTTTTACTACAAGATAAACGGAGTTCGGTTAGAGAAACTTACGTATGAGATATAAAAAATTGTATGAAACTCTTATGGGTGTGGCACCATCAAACGAAATAAATTATTATGCATAGTAAACAAAATACGAAGGCCAAGTATCAAGCAATAGTGGGGTACCATTAAAAGTGTATAATAAACTTCATACGTTCGAATGTTTATCTTAAACTTCTAAACGAGTTTTACTACAAGATAAACAGAGTTCAGTTAAAAACTTACGAACGAGATATAAGAATTGTATGAAACTCTTATGGGTGTGGTACCATCACACAAAATAAATTATTACTCATAGTAAACGACATACGAAGGCTCAAGTAGCATGCAAGAATGGAGTACCGTTAAAAGTATATAATAAACTATATACGTTCATATGTTTATCTTAAACTTCTACACGAGTTTTACTACAAGATAAACAGAGTTTGGGAAGAGAAACTTACGTATGAGGTATAAAAAATTGTATGAAACTCTTATGGGTGTGGTACCATCATACAAAATAAATTATTATGCGTAGTAAACAAAATACAAAGGCCAAGTATCAAGCAATAATGGAGTACCGTTAAAAGTGTATAATAAACTTCATTCGTTAGTATGTTTATCTTAAACATCTAAACGATTTATACTACAAGATAAACAGAGTTCAGTTAAAAACTTACGAACGAGATATAAGAAATTGTATGAAACTCTTATGGGTGTGGTACCATCATACAAAATAAACTATTATTCATAGTAAACGACATACGGATGCTCAAGTAGCATGCAAGAATGGAGTACCTTTAAAAGTATATAATAAACTTTATACGTTTGTATGTTTATCTTAAACTTCTAAACGAGTTTTACTACAAGATAAACAGAGTTCAGTTAAAAACTTACGAACGAGATATAAGAATTGTATGAAACTCTTATGGGTGTAGTACCATCATACAAAATAAATTATTACTCATAGTAAACGACATACGAAGGCTCAAGTAGCATCCAAGAATGGAGTACCGTTAAAAGTATATAATAAACTTTATACGTTCATATGTTTATCTTAAACTTCTAAACGAGTTTTACTACAAGATAAACGGAGTTCGGTTAGAGAAACTTACGTATGAGATATAAAAAATTGTATGAAACTCTTATGGGTGTGGCACCATCAAACGAAATAAATTATTATGCATAGTAAACAAAATACGAAGGCCAAGTATCAAGCAATAGTGGGGTACCATTAAAAGTGTATAATAAACTTCATACGTTCGAATGTTTATCTTAAACTTCTAAACGAGTTTTACTACAAGATAAACAGAGTTCAGTTAAAAACTTACGAACGAGATATAAGAATTGTATGAAACTCTTATGGGTGTGGTACCATCACACAAAATAAATTATTACTCATAGTAAACGACATACGAAGGCTCAGGTAGCATGCAAGAATGGAGTACCGTTAAAAGTATATAATAAACTATATACGTTCATATGTTTATCTTAAACTTCTACACGAGTTTTACTACAAGATAAACGGAGTTCGGTTAGAGAAAGTTACGTATGAGGTATAACAAATTGTATGAAACTCTTATGGGTGTGGTACCATCATACAAAATAAATTATTTTGCGTAGTAAACAAAATACGAAGGCCAAGTATCAAGCAATAATGGAGTACCATTAAAAGTGTATAATAAACTTCATACGTTAGTATGTTTATCTTAAACATCTAAACGATTTATACTACAAGATAAACAGAGTTCAGTTAAAAACTTACGAACGAGATATAAGAAATTGTATGAAACTCTTATGGGTGTGGTACCATCATACAAAATAAACTATTATTCATAGTTAACGACATACGAATGCTCAAGTAGCATGCAAGAATGGAGTACCTTTAAAAGTATATAATAAACTTTATACGTTCGTATGTTTATCTTAAACCTCTAAACGAGTTTTACTACAAGATAAACAGAGTTTAGTTAAAAACTTACGAACGAGATATAAGAATTGTATGAAACTCTTATGGGTGTGGTACCATCATACAAAATAAATTATTACTCATAGTAAACGACATACGAAGGCTCAAGTAGCATGCAAGAATGGAGTACCGTTAAAAGTATATAATAAACTATATACATTCATATGTTTATCTTAAACTTCTAAACGAGTTTTACTACAAGATAAACGGAGTTCGGTTAGAGAAACTTACGTATGAGATATAAAAAATTGTATGAAACTCTTATGGGTGTGGTACCATCATACGAATGAAATTATTATGCGTAGTAAACAAAATACGAAGGCCAAGTATCTAGCAATAGTGGGGTACCATTAAAAGTGTATAATAAACTTCATACGTTCGAATGTTTATCTTATACTTCTAAACGAGTTTTACTACAAGATAAACAGACTTCAGTTAAAAACTTACGAACGAGATATAAGAATTGTATGAAACTCTTATGGGTGTGGTACCATCATACAAAATAAATTATTACTCATAGTAAACGACATACAAAGGCTTAAGTAGCATGCAAGAATGGAGTTACGTTAAAAGTATACAATAAACTTTATACGTTCATATGTTTATCTTAAACTTCTACACGAGTTTTACTACAAGATAAACAGAGTTCGGTAAGAGAAACTTACGTATGAGGTATAAAAAATTGTATGAAACTCTTATGGGTGTGGTACCATCATACAAAATAAATTATTATGCGTAGTAAACAAAATACGAAGGCCAAGTATCAAGAAATAATGGAGTACCGTTAAAAGTGTATAATAAACTTCATACGTTAGTATGTTTATCTTAAACATCTAAACGATTTATACTACAAGATAAACAGAGTTCAGTTAAAAACTTACGAACGAGATATAAGAAATTGTATGAAACTCTTATGGGTGTGGCACCATCAAACGAAATAAATTATTATGCATAGTAAACAAAATACGAAGGCCAAGTATCAAGCAATAGTGGGGTACCATTAAAAGTGTATAATAAACTTCATACGTTCGAATGTTTATCTTAAACTTATAAACGAGTTTTACTACAAGATAAACAGAGTTCAGTTAAAAACTTACGAACGAGATATAAGAAATTGTATGAAACTCTTATGGGTGTGGTACCATCATACAAAATAAACTATTATTCATAGTTAACGACATACGAATGCTCAAGTAGCATGCAAGAATGGAGTACCTTTAAAAGTATATAATAAACTTTATACGTTCGTATGTTTATCTTAAACCTCTAAACGAGTTTTACTACAAGATAAACAGAGTTTAGTTAAAAACTTACGAACGAGATATAAGAATTGTATGAAACTCTTATGGGTGTGGTACCATCACACAAAATAAATTATTACTCATAGTAAACGACATACGAAGGCTCAAGTAGCATGCAAGAATGGAGTACCGTTAAAAGTATATAATAAACTATATACGTTCATATGTTTATCTTAAACTTCTAAACGAGTTTTACTACAAGATAAACGGAGTTCGGTTAGAGAAACTTACGTATGAGATATAAAAAATTGTATGAAACTCTTATGGGTGTGGAACCATCAAACGAAATAAATTATTATGCATAGTAAACAAAATACGAAGGCCAAGTATCAAGCAATAGTGGGGTACCATTAAAAGTGTATAATAAACTTCATACGTTCGAATGTTTATCTTAAACTTCTAAACGAGTTTTACTACAAGATAAACAGAGTTCAGTTAAAAACTTACGAACGAGATATAAGAATTGTATGAAACTCTTATGGGTGTGGTACCATCATACAAAATAAATTATTACTCATAGTAAACGACATACGAAGGCTCAAGTAGCATGCAAGAATGGAGTACCGTTAATAGTATACAATAAACTATATACGTTCATACGTTTATCTTAAACTTCTACACGAGTTTTACTACAAGATAAACGGAGTTCGGTTAGAGAAACTTTCGTATGAGGTATAACAAGTTGTATGAAACTCTTATGGGTGTGGTACCATCATACAAAATAAATTATTATGCGTAATAAACAAAATACGAAGACCAAGTATCAAGCAATAATGGAGTACCGTTAAAAGTGTATAATAAACTTCATACGTTAGTATGTTTATCTTAAACGTCTAAACGATTTATACTACAAGATAAACAGAGTTCAGTTTAAAACTTACGAACGAGATATAAGAAATTGTATGAAACTCTTATGGGTGTGGTACCATCATACAAAATAAACTATTATTCATAGTAAACGACATACGAATGCTCAAGTAGCATGCAAGAATGGAGTACCTTTAAAAGTATATAATAAACTTTATACGTTCGTATGTTTATCTTAAACTTCTAAACGAGTTTTACTACAAGATAAACAGAGTTCAGTTAAAAACTTACGAACGAGATATAAGAATTGTATGAAACTTTTATGGGTGTGGTACCATCATACAAAATAAATTATTACTCATAGTAAACGACATACAAAGGCTCAAGTAGCATGCAAGAATGGAGTACCGTTAAAAGTATATAATAAACTATATACGTTCATATGTTTATCTTAAACTTCTACACGAGTTTTACTACAAGATAAACAGAGTTCGGCTAGAGAAACTTACGTAGGAGGTATAAAAAATTGTATGAAACTCTTATGGGTGTGGTACCATCATAAAAAATAAATTATTATGCGTAGTAAAAAAATACGAAGGCCAAGTATCAAGCAATAATGGAGTACCGTTAAAAGTGTATAATAAACTTCATACGTTAGTATATTTATCTTAAACGTCTAAACGATTTATACTACAACATAAACAGAGTTCAGTTTAAAACTTACGAACGAGATATAAGAAATTGTATGAAACTCTTATGGGTGTGGTACCATCATACAAAATAAATTATTACTCATAGTAAACGACATACGAAGGCTCAAGTAGCATGCAAGAATGGAGTACCGTTAAAAGTATATAATAAACTATATACGTTCATACGTTTATCTTAAACTTCTACACGAGTTTTACTACAAGATAAACGGAGTTCGGTTAGAGAAACTTACGTATGAGGTATAACAAATTGTATGAAACTCTTATGGGTGTGGTACCATCATACAAAATAAATTATTATGCGTAATAAACAAAATACGAAGGCCAAGTATCAAGCAATAATGGAGTACCGTTAAAAGTGTATAATAAACTTCATACGTTAGTATGTTTATCTTAAACGTCTAAACGATTTATACTACAAGATAAACAGAGTTCAGTTTAAAACTTACGAACGAGATATAAGAAATTGTATGAAACTCTTATGGGTGTGGTACCATCATACAAAATAAACTATTATTCATAGTAAACGACATACGAATGCTCAAGTAGCATGCAAGAATGGAGTACCTTTAAAAGTATATAATAAACTTTATACGTTCGTATGTTTATCTTAAACTTCTAAACGAGTTTTACTACAAGATAAACAGAGTTCAGTTAAAAACTTACGAACGAGATATAAGAATTGTATGAAACTCTTATGGGTGTAGTACCATCATACAAAATAAATTATTACTCATAGTAAACGACATACGAAGGCTCAAGTAGCATCCAAGAATGGAGTACCGTTAAAAGTATATAATAAACTTTATACGTTCATATGTTTATCTTAAACTTCTAAACGAGTTTTACTACAAGATAAACGGAGTTCGGTTAGAGAAACTTACGTATGAGATATAAAAAATTGTATGAAACTCTTATGGGTGTGGAACCATCAAACGAAATAAATTATTATGCATAGTAAACAAAATACGAAGGCCAAGTATCAAGCAATAGTGGGGTACCATTAAAAGTGTATAATAAACTTCATACGTTCGAATGTTTATCTTAAACTTCTAAACGAGTTTTACTACAAGATAAACAGAGTTCAGTTAAAAACTTACGAACGAGATATAAGAATTGTATGAAACTCTTATGGGTGTGGTACCATCATACAAAATAAATTATTACTCATAGTAAACGACATACGAAGGCTCAAGTAGCATGCAAGAATGGAGTACCGTTAATAGTATACAATAAACTATATACGTTCATACGTTTATCTTAAACTTCTACACGAGTTTTACTACAAGATAAACGGAGTTCGGTTAGAGAAACTTTCGTATGAGGTATAACAAGTTGTATGAAACTCTTATGGGTGTGGTACCATCATACAAAATAAATTATTATGCGTAATAAACAAAATACGAAGACCAAGTATCAAGCAATAATGGAGTACCGTTAAAAGTGTATAATAAACTTCATACGTTAGTATGTTTATATTAAACGTCTAAACGATTTATACTACAAGATAAACAGAGTTCAGTTTAAAACTTACGAACGAGATATAAGAAATTGTATGAAACTCTTATGGGTGTGGTACCATCATACAAAATAAACTATTATTCATAGTAAACGACATACGAATGCTCAAGTAGCATGCAAGAATGGAGTACCTTTAAAAGTATATAATAAACTTTATACGTTCGTATGTTTATCTTAAACTTCTAAACGAGTTTTACTACAAGATAAACAGAGTTCAGTTAAAAACTTACGAACGAGATATAAGAATTGTATGAAACTTTTATGGGTGTGGTACCATCATACAAAATAAATTATTACTCATAGTAAACGACATACAAAGGCTCAAGTAGCATGCAAGAATGGAGTACCGTTAAAAGTATATAATAAACTATATACGTTCATATGTTTATCTTAAACTTCTACACGAGTTTTACTACAAGATAAACAGAGTTCGGCTAGAGAAACTTACGTAGGAGGTATAAAAAATTGTATGAAACTCTTATGGGTGTGGTACCATCATAAAAAATAAATTATTATGCGTAGTAAAAAAATACGAAGGCCAAGTATCAAGCAATAATGGAGTACCGTTAAAAGTGTATAATAAACTTCATACGTTAGTATATTTATCTTAAACGTCTAAACGATTTATACTACAAGATAAACAGAGTTCAGTTTAAAACTTACGAACGAGATATAAGAAATTGTATGAAACTCTTATGGGTGTGGTACCATCATACAAAATAAATTATTACTCATAGTAAACGACATACGAAGGCTCAAGTAGCATGCAAGAATGGAGTACCGTTAAAAGTATATAATAAACTATATACGTTCATACGTTTATCTTAAACTTCTACACGAGTTTTACTACAAGATAAACGGAGTTCGGTTTGAGAAACTTACGTATGAGGTATAACAAATTGTATGAAACTCTTATGGGTGTGGTACCATCATACAAAATAAATTATTATGCGTAATAAACAAAATACGAAGGCCAAGTATCAAGCAATAATGGAGTACCGTTAAAAGTGTATAATAAACTTCATACGTTAGTATGTTTATCTTAAACGTCTAAACGATTTATACTACAAGATAAACAGAGTTCAGTTTAAAACTTACGAACGAGATATAAGAAATTGTATGAAACTCTTATGGGTGTGGTACCATCATACAAAATAAACTATTATTCATAGTAAACGACATACGAATGCTCAAGTAGCATGCAAGAATGGAGTGCCTTTAAAAGTATATAATAAACTTTATACGTTCGTATGTTTATCTTAAACTTCTAAACGAGTTTTACTACAAGATAAACAGAGTTCAGTTAAAAACTTACGAACGAGATATAAGAATTGTATGAAACTCTTATGGGTGTAGTACCATCATACAAAATAAATTATTACTCATAGTAAACGACATACGAAGGCTCAAGTAGCATCCAAGAATGGAGTACCGTTAAAAGTATATAATAAACTTTATACGTTCATATGTTTATCTTAAACTTCTAAACGAGTTTTACTACAAGATAAACGGAGTTCGGTTAGAGAAACTTACGTAGGAGATATAAAAAATTGTATGAAACTCTTATGGGTGTGGCACCATCAAACGAAATATATTATTATGCATAGTAAACAAAATACGAAGGCCAAGTATCAAGCAATAGTGGGGTACCATTAAAAGTGTATAATAAACTTCATACGTTCGAATGTTTATCTTAAACTTCTAAACGAGTTTTACTACAAGATAAACAGAGTTCAGTTAAAAACTTACGAACGAGATATAAGAATTGTATGAAACTCTTATGGGTGTGGTACCATCATACAAAATAAATTATTACTCATAGTAAACGACATACAAAGGCTCAAGTAGCATGCAAGAATGGAGTACCGTTAAAAGTATATAATAAACTATATACGTTCATATGTTTATCTTAAACTTCTACACGAGTTTTACTACAAGATAAACAGAGTTCGGCTAGAGAAACTTACGTAGGAGGTATAAAAAATTGTATGAAACTCTTATGGCTGTGGTACCATCATAAAAAATAAATTATTATGCGTAGTAAAGAAAATACGAAGGCCAAGTATCAAGCAATAATGGAGTACCGTTAAAAGTGTATAATAAACTTCATACGTTAGTATATTTATCTTAAACGTCTAAACGATTTATACTACAAGATAAACAGAGTTCAGTTTAAAACTTACGAACGAGATATAAGAAATTGTATGAAACTCTTATGGGTGTGGTACCATCATACAAAATAAATTATTACTCATAGTAAACGACATACGAAGGCTCAAGTAGCATGCAAGAATGGAGTACCGTTAAAAGTATATAATAAACTATATACGTTCATACGTTTATCTTAAACTTCTACACGAGTTTTACTACAAGATAAACGGAGTTCGGTTAGAGAAACTTACGTATGAGGTATAAAAAATTGTATGAAACTCTTATGGGTGTGGTACCATCATACAAAATAAATTATTATGCGTAATAAACAAAATACGAAGGCCAAGTATCAAGCAATAATGGAGTACCGGTAAAAGTGTATAATAAACTTCATACGTTAGTATGTTTATCTTAAACGTCTAAACGATTTATACTACAAGATAAACAGAGTTCAGTTTAAAACTTACGAACGAGATATAAGAAATTGTATGAAACTCTTATGGGTGTGGTACCATCATACAAAATAAACTATTATTCATAGTAAACGACATACGAATGCTCAAGTAGCATGCAAGAATGGAGTACCTTTAAAAGTATATAATAAACTTTATACGTTCGTATGTTTATCTTAAACTTCTAAACGAGTTATACTACAAGATAAACAGAGTTCAGTTAAAAACTTACGAACGAGATATAAGAATTGTATGAAACTCTTATGGGTGTAGTACCATCATACAAAATAAATTATTACTCATAGTAAACGACATACGAAGGCTCAAGTAGCATCCAAGAATGGAGTACCATTAAAAGTATATAATAAACTTTATACGTTCATATGTTTATCTTAAACTTCTAAACGAGTTTTACTACAAGATAAACGGAGTTCGGTTAGAGAAACTTACGTATGAGATATAAAAAATTGTATGAAACTCTTATGGGTGTGGCACCATCAAACGAAATATATTATTATGCATAGTAAACAAAATACGAAGGCCAAGTATCAAGCAATAGTGGGGTACCATTAAAAGTGTATAATAAACTTCATACGTTCGAATGTTTATCTTAAACTTCTAAACGAGTTTTACTACAAGATAAACAGAGTTCAGTTAAAAACTTACGAACGAGATATAAGAATTGTATGAAACTCTTATGGGTGTGGTACCATCATACAAAATAAATTATTACTCATAGTAAACGACATACGAAGGCTCAAGTAGCATGCAAGAATGGAGTACCGTTAATAGTATACAATAAACTATATACGTTCATACGTTTATCTTAAACTTCTACACGAGTTTTACTACAAGATAAACGGAGTTCGGTTAGAGAAACTTTCGTATGAGGTATAACAAATTGTATGAAACTCTTATGGGTGTGGTACCATCATACAAAATAAATTATTATGCGTAATAAACAAAATACGAAGACCAAGTATCAAGCAATAATGGAGTACCGTTAAAAGTGTATAATAAACTTCATACGTTAGTATGTTTATCTTAAACGTCTAAACGATTTATACTACAAGATAAACAGAGTTCAGTTTAAAACTTACGAACGAGATATAAGAAATTGTATGAAACTCTTATGGGTGTGGTACCATCATACAAAATAAACTATTATTCATAGTAAACGACATACGAATGCTCAAGTAGCATGCAAGAATGGAGTACCTTTAAAAGTATATAATAAACTTTATACGTTCGTATGTTTATCTTAAACTTCTAAACGAGTTTTACTACAAGATAAACAGAGTTCAGTTAAAAACTTACGAACGAGATATAAGAATTGTATGAAACTTTTATGGGTGTGGTACCATCATACAAAATAAATTATTACTCATAGTAAACGACATACAAAGGCTCAAGTAGCATGCAAGAATGGAGTACCGTTAAAAGTATATAATAAACTATATACGTTCATATGTTTATCTTAAACTTCTACACGAGTTTTACTACAAGATAAACAGAGTTCGGCTAGAGAAACTTACGTATGAGGTATAACAAATTGTATGAAACTCTTATGGGTGTGGTACCATCATACAAAATAAATTATTATGCGTAATAAACAAAATACGAAGGCCAAGTATCAAGCAATAATAGAGTACCGTTAAAAGTGTATAATAAACTTCATACGTTAGTATGTTTATCTTAAACGTCTAAACGATTTATACTACAAGATAAACAGAGTTCAGTTTAAAACTTACGAACGAGATATAAGAAATTGTATGAAACTCTTATGGGTGTGGTACCATCATAAAAAATAAATTATTATGCGTAGTAAAGAAAATACGAAGGCCAAGTATCAAGCAATAATGGAGTACCGTTAAAAGTGTATAATAAACTTCATACGTTAGTATATTTATCTTAAACGTCTAAACGATTTATACTACAAGATAAACAGAGTTCAGTTTAAAACTTACGAACGAGATATAAGAAATTGTATGAAACTCTTATGGGTGTGGTACCATCATACAAAATAAATTATTACTCATAGTAAACGACATACGAAGGCTCAAGTAGCATGCAAGAATGGAGTACCGTTAAAAGTATATAATAAACTATATACGTTCATACGTTTATCTTAAACTTCTACACGAGTTTTACTACAAGATAAACGGAGTTCGGTTAGAGAAACTTACGTATGAGGTATAACAAATTGTATGAAACTCTTATGGGTGTGGTACCATCATACAAAATAAATTATTATGCGTAATAAACAAAATACGAAGGCCAAGTATCAAGCAATAATAGAATACCGTTAAAAGTGTATAATAAACTTCATACGTTAGTATGTTTATCTTAAACGTCTAAACGATTTATACTACAAGATAAACAGAGTTCAGTTTAAAACTTACGAACGAGATATAAGAAATTGTATGAAACTCTTATGGGTGTGGTACCATCATACAAAATAAACTATTATTCATAGTAAACGACATACGAATGCTCAAGTAGCATGCAAGAATGGAGTACCTTTAAAAGTATATAATAAACTTTATACGTTCGTATGTTTATCTTAAACTTCTAAACGAGTTATACTACAAGATAAACAGAGTTCAGTTAAAAACTTACGAACGAGATATAAGAATTGTATGAAACTCTTATGGGTGTAGTACCATCATACAAAATAAATTATTACTCATAGTAAACGACATACGAAGGCTCAAGTAGCATCCAAGAATGGTGTACTGTTAAAAGTATATAATAAACTTTATACGTTCATATGTTTATCTTAAACTTCTAAACGAGTTTTACTACAAGATAAACGGAGTTCGGTTAGAGAAACTTACGTATGAGATATAAAAAATTGTATGAAACTCTTATGGGTGTGGCACCATCAAACGAAATATATTATTATGCATAGTAAACAAAATACGAAGGCCAAGTATCAAGCAATAGTGGGGTACCATTAAAAGTGTATAATAAACTTCATACGTTCGAATGTTTATCTTAAACTTCTAAACGAGTTTTACTACAAGATAAACAGAGTTCAGTTAAAAACTTACGAACGAGATATAAGAATTGTATGAAACTCTTATGGGTGTGGTACCATCATACAAAATAAATTATTACTCATAGTAAACGACATACGAAGGCTCAAGTAGCATGTAAGAATGGAGTACCGTTAAAAGTATACAATAAACTATATACGTTCATACGTTTATCTTAAACTTCTACACGAGTTTTACTACAAGATAAACGGAGTTCGGTTAGAGAAACTTTCGTATGAGGTATAACAAATTGTATGAAACTCTTATGGGTGTGGTACCATCATACAAAATAAATTATTATGCGTAATAAACAAAATACGAAGGCCAAATATCAAGCAATAATGGAGTACCGTTAAAAGTGTATAATAAACTTCATACGTTAGTATGTTTATCTTAAACGTCTAAACGATTTATACTACAAGATAAACAGAGTTCAGTTTAAAACTTACGAACGAGATATAAGAAATTGTATGAAACTCTTATGGGTGTGGTACCATCATACAAAATAAACTATTATTCATAGTAAACGACATACGGATGCTCAAGTAGCATGCAAGAATGGAGTACCTTTAAAAGTATATAATAAACTTTATACGTTCGTATGTTTATCTTAAACTTCTAAACGAGTTTTACTACAAGATAAACAGAGTTCAGTTAAAAACTTACGAACGAGATATAAGAATTGTATGAAACTCTTATGGGTGTAGTACCATCATACAAAATAAATTATTACTCATAGTAAACGACATACGAAGGCTCAAGTAGCATCCAAGAATGGAGTACCGTTAAAAGTATATAATAAACTTTATACGTTCATATGTTTATCTTAAACTTCTAAACGAGTTTTACTACAAGATAAACGGAGTTCGGTTAGAGAAACTTACGTATGAGATATAAAAAATTGTATGAAACTCTTATGGGTGTGGCACCATCAAACGAAATAAATTATTATGCATAGTAAACAAAATACGAAGGCCAAGTATCAAGCAATAGTGGGGTACCATTAAAAGTGTATAATAAACTTCATACGTTCGAATGTTTATCTTAAACTTCTAAACGAGTTTTACTACAAGATAAACAGAGTTCAGTTAAAAACTTACGAACGAGATATAAGAATTGTATGAAACTCTTATGGGTGTGGTACCATCATACAAAATAAATTATTACTCATAGTAAACGACATACGAAGGCTCAAGTAGCATGCAAGAATGGAGTACCGTTAAAAGTATATAATAAACTATATACGTTCATACGTTTATCTTAAACTTCTACACGAGTTTTACTACAAGATAAACGGAGTTCGGTTAGAGAAACTTTCGTATGAGGTATAACAAATTGTATGAAACTCTTATGGGTGTGGTACCATCATACAAAATAAATTATTATGCGTAATAAACAAAATACGAAGACCAAGTATCAAGCAATAATGGAGTACCGTTAAAAGTGTATAATAAACTTCATACGTTAGTATGTTTATCTTAAACGTCTAAACGATTTATACTACAAGATAAACAGAGTTCAGTTTAAAACTTACGAACGAGATATAAGAAATTGTATGAAACTCTTATGGGTGTGGTACCATCATACAAAATAAACTATTATTCATAGTAAACGACATACGAATGCTCAAGTAGCATGCAAGAATGGAGTACCTTTAAAAGTATATAAAAAAACTTTATACGTTCGTATGTTTATCTTAAACTTCTAAACGAGTTATACTACAAGATAAACAGAGTTCAGTTAAAAACTTACGAACGAGATATAAGAATTGTATGAAACTCTTATGGGTGTAGTACCATCATACAAAATAAATTATTACTCATAGTAAACGACATACGAAGGCTCAAGTAGCATCCAAGAATGGAGTACCGTTAAAAGTATATAATAAACTTTATACGTTCATATGTTTATCTTAAACTTCTAAACGAGTTTTACTACAAGATAAACGGAGTTCGGTTAGAGAAACTTACGTATGAGATATAAAAAATTGTATGAAACTCTTATGGGTGTGGCACCATCAAACGAAATATATTATTATGCATAGTAAACAAAATACGAAGGCCAAGTATCAAGCAATAGTGGGGTACCATTAAAAGTGTATAATAAACTTCATACGTTCGAATGTTTATCTTAAACTTCTAAACGAGTTTTACTACAAGATAAACAGAGTTCAGTTAAAAACTTACGAACGAGATATAAGAATTGTATGAAACTCTTATGGGTGTGGTACCATCATACAAAATAAATTATTACTCATAGTAAACGACATACGAAGGCTCAAGTAGCATGTAAGAATGGAGTACCGTTAAAAGTATACAATAAACTATATACGTTCATACGTTTATCTTAAACTTCTACACGAGTTTTACTACAAGATAAACGGAGTTCGGTTAGAGAAACTTTCGTATGAGGTATAACAAATTGTATGAAACTCTTATGGGTGTGGTACCATCATACAAAATAAATTATTATGCGTAATAAACAAAATACGAAGGCCAAGTATCAAGCAATAATGGAGTACCGTTAAAAGTGTATAATAAACTTCATACGTTAGTATGTTTATCTTAAACGTCTAAACGATTTATACTACAAGATAAACAGAGTTCAGTTTAAAACTTACGAACGAGATATAACAAATTGTATGAAACTCTTATGGGTGTGGTACCATCATACAAAATAAACTATTATTCATAGTAAACGACATACGGATGCTCAAGTAGCATGCAAGAATGGAGTACCTTTAAAAGTATATAATAAACTTTATACGTTCGTATGTTTATCTTAAACTTCTAAACGAGTTTTACTACAAGATAAACAGAGTTCAGTTAAAAACTTACGAACGAGATATAAGAATTGTATGAAACTCTTATGGGTGTAGTACCATCATACAAAATAAATTATTACTCATAGTAAACGACATACGAATGCTCAAGTAGCATCCAAGAATGGAGTACCGTTAAAAGTATATAATAAACTTTATACGTTCATATGTTTATCTTAAACTTCTAAACGAGTTTTACTACAAGATAAACGGAGTTCGGTTAGAGAAACTTACGTATGAGATATAAAAAATTGTATGAAACTCTTATGGGTGTGGCACCATCAAACGAAATAAATTATTATGCATAGTAAACAAAATACGAAGGCCAAGTATCAAGCAATAGTGGGGTACCATTAAAAGTGTATAATAAACTTCATACGTTCGAATGTTTATCTTAAACTTCTAAACGAGTTTTACTACAAGATAAACAGAGTTCAGTTAAAAACTTACGAACGAGATATAAGAATTGTATGAAACTCTTATGGGTGTGGTACCATCATACAAAATAAATTATTACTCATAGTAAACGACATACGAAGGCTCAAGTAGCATGCAAGAATGGAGTACCGTTAAAAGTATATAATAAACTATATACGTTCATACGTTTATCTTAAACTTCTACACGAGTTTTACTACAAGATAAACGGAGTTCGGTTAGAGAAACTTTCGTATGAGGTATAACAAATTGTATGAAACTCTTATGGGTGTGGTACCATCATACAAAATAAATTATTATGCGTAATAAACAAAATACGAAGACCAAGTATCAAGCAATAATGGAGTACCGTTAAAAGTGTATAATAAACTTCATACGTTAGTATGTTTATCTTAAACGTCTAAACGATTTATACTACAAGATAAACAGAGTTCAGTTTAAAACTTACGAACGAGATATAAGAAATTGTATGAAACTCTTATGGGTGTGGTACCATCATACAAAATAAACTATTATTCATAGTAAACGACATACGAATGCTCAAGTAGCATGCAAGAATGGAGTACCTTTAAAAGTATATAATAAACTTTATACGTTCGTATGTTTATCTTAAACTTCTAAACGAGTTTTACTACAAGATAAACAGAGTTCAGTTAAAAACTTACGAACGAGATATAAGAATTGTATGAAACTTTTATGGGTGTGGTACCATCATACAAAATAAATTATTACTCATAGTAAACGACATACGAAGGCTCAAGTAGCATGCAAGAATGGAGTACCGTTAAAAGTATATAATAAACTATATACGTTCATATGTTTATCTTAAACTTCTACACGAGTTTTACTACAAGATAAACAGAGTTCGGTTAGAGAAACTTACATATGAGGTATAAAAAATTGTATGAAACTCTTATGGGTGTGGTACCATCATAAAAAATAAATTATTATGCGTAGTAAAGAAAATACGAAGGCCAAGTATCAAGCAATAATGGAGTACCGTTAAAAGTGTATAATAAACTTCATACGTTAGTATATTTATCTTAAACGTTTAAACGATTTATACTACAAGATAAACAGAGTCCAGTTTAAAACTTACGAACGAGATATAAGAAATTGTATGAAACTCTTATGGGTGTGGTACCATCATACAAAATAAACTATTATTCATAGTAAACGACATACGAATGCTCAAGTAGCATGCAAGAATGGAGTACCTTTAAAAGTATATAATAAACTTTATACGTTCGTATGTTTATCTTAAACTTCTAAACGAGTTTTACTACAAGATAAACAGAGTTCAGTTAAAAACTTACGAACGAGATATAAGAATTGTATGAAACTCTTATGGGTGTAGTACCATCATACAAAATAAATTATTACTCATAGTAAACGACATACGAAGGCTCAAGTAGCATCCAAGAATGGAGTACCGTTAAAAGTATATAATAAACTTTATACGTCATATGTTTATCTTAAACTTCTAAACGAGTTTTACTACAAGATAAATGGAGTTCGGTTAGAGAAACTTACGTATGAGATATAAAAAATTGTATGAAACTCTTATGGGTGTGGCACCATCAAACGAAATAAATTATTATGCATAGTAAACAAAATACGAAGGCCAAGTATCAAGCAATAGTGGGGTACCATTAAAAGTGTATAATAAACTTCATACGTTCGAATGTTTATCTTAAACTTCTAAACGAGTTTTACTACAAGATAAACAGAGTTCAGTTAAAAACTTACGAACGAGATATAAGAATTGTATGAAACTCTTATGGGTGTGGTACCATCATACAAAATAAATTATTACTCATAGTAAACGACATACGAAGGCTCAAGTAGCATGCAAGAATGGAGTACCGTTAAAAGTATATAATAAACTATATACGTTCATACGTTTATCTTAAACTT
Source organism: Chamaenerion angustifolium (assembly GCA_946814005.1). Classification (NCBI taxonomy): domain Eukaryota; kingdom Viridiplantae; phylum Streptophyta; class Magnoliopsida; order Myrtales; family Onagraceae; genus Chamaenerion; species Chamaenerion angustifolium. The sequence goes on from OX328273.1 coordinate 11,013,485, forward strand.
CTACACGAGTTTTACTACAAGATAAACGGAGTTCGGTTAGAGAAACTTTCGTATGAGGTATAACAAATTGTATGAAACTCTTATGGGTGTGGTACCATCATACAAAATAAATTATTATGCGTAATAAACAAAATACGAAGACCAAGTATCAAGCAATAATGGAGTACCGTTAAAAGTGTATAATAAACTTCATACGTTAGTATGTTTATCTTAAATGTCTAAACGATTTATACTACAAGATAAACAGAGTTCAGTTTAAAACTTACGAACGAGATATAAGAAATTGTATGAAACTCTTATGGGTGTGGTACCATCATACAAAATAAATTATTATGCGTAATAAACAAAATACGAAGGCCAAGTATCAAGCAATAATGGAGTACCGTTAAAAGTGTATAATAAACTTCATACGTTAGTATGTTTATCTTAAACGTCTAAACGATTTATACTACAAGATAAACAGAGTTCAGTTTAAAACTTACGAACGAGATATAAGAAATTGTATGAAACTCTTATGGGTGTGGTACCATCATACAAAATAAACTATTATTCATAGTAAACGACATACGAATGCTCAAGTAGCATGCATGAATGGAGTACCTTTAAAAGTATATAATAAACTTTATACGTTCGTATGTTTATCTTAAACTTCTAAACGAGTTTTACTACAAGATAAACAGAGTTCAGTTAAAAACTTACGAACGAGATATAAGAATTGTATGAAACTCTTATGGGTGTAGTACCATCATACAAAATAAATTATTACTCATAGTAAACGACATACGAAGGCTCAAGTAGCATCCAAGAATGGAGTACCGTTAAAAGTATATAATAAACTTTATACGTTCATATGTTTATCTTAAACTTCTAAACGAGTTTTACTACAAGATAAATGGAGTTCGGTTAGAGAAACTTACGTATGAGATATAAAAAATTGTATGAAACTCTTATGGGTGTGGCACCATCAAACGAAATAAATTATTATGCATTGTAAACAAAATACGAAGGCCAAGTATCAAGCAATAGTGGGGTACCATTAAAAGTGTATAATAATCTTCAAACGTTCGAATGTTTATCTTAAACTTCTAAACGAGTTTTACTACAAGATAAACAGAGTTCAATTAAAAACTTACGAACGAGATATAAGAATTGTATGAAACTCTTATGGGTGTGGTACCATCATACAAAATAAATTATTACTCATAGTAAACGACATACGAAGGCTCAAGTAGCATACAAGAATGGAGTACCGTTAAAAGTATATAATAAACTATATACGTTCATGTGTTTATCTTAAACTTCTACACGAGTTTTACTACAAGATAAACGGAGTTTGGTTAGAGAAACTTACGTATAAGGTATAACAAATTGTATGAAACTCTTATGGGTGTGGTACCATCATACAAAATAAATTATTATGCGTAATAAACAAAATACGAAGGCCAAGTATCAAGCAATAATGGAGTACCGTTAAAAGTGTATAATAAACTTCATACGTTAGTATGTTTATCTTAAATGTCTAAACGATTTATACTACAAGATAAACAGAGTTCAGTTTAAAACTTACGAACGAGATATAAGAAATTGTATGAAACTCTTATGGGTGTGGTACCATCATACAAAATAAACTATTATTTATAGTAAACGACATACGAATGCTCAAGTAGCATGCATGAATGGAGTACCTGTAAAAGTATATAATAAACTTTATACGTTCGTATGTTTATCTTAAACTTCTAAACGAGTTTTACTACAAGATAAACAGAGTTCAGTTAAAAACTTACGAACGAGATATAAGAATTGTATGAAACTCTTATGGGTGTAGTACCATCATACAAAATAAATTATTACTCATAGTAAACGACATACGAAGGCTCAAGTAGCATACAAGAATGGAGTACCGTTAAAAGTATATAATAAACTATATACGTTCATATGTTTATCTTAAACTTCTACACGAGTTTTACTACAAGATAAACGGAATTCGGTTAGAGAAACTTACGTATGAGGTATAACAAATTGTATGAAACTCTTATGGGTGTGGTACCATCATACAAAATAAATTATTATGCGTAATAAACAAAATACGAAGGCCAAGTATCAAGCAATAATGGAGTACCGTTAAAAGTGTATAATAAACTTCATACGTTAGTATGTTTATCTTAAACGTCTAAACGATTTATACTACAAGATAAACAGAGTTCAGTTTAAAACTTACGAACGAGATATAAGAAATTGTATGAAACTCTTATGGGTGTGGTACCATCATACAAAATAAACTATTATTCATAGTAAACGACATACGAATGCTCAAGTAGCATGCAAGAATGGAGTACCTTTAAAAGTATATAATAAACTTTATACGTTCGTATGTTTATCTTAAACTTCTAAACGAGTTTTACTACAAGATAAACAGAGTTCAGTTAAAAACTTACGAACGAGATATAAGAATTGTATGAAACTTTTAAGGGTGTGGTACCATCATACAAAATAAATTATTACTCATAGTAAACGACATACGAAGGCTCAAGTAGCATGCAAGAATGGAGTACCGTTAAAAGTATATAATAAACTATATACGTTCATATGTTTATCTTAAACTTCTACACGAGTTTTACTACAAGATAAACAGAGTTCGGTTAGAGAAACTTACGTATGAGGTATAAAAAATTGTATGAAACTCTTATGGGAGTGGTACCATCATAAAAAATAAATTATTATGCGTAGTAAACAAAATACGAAGGCCAAGTATCAAGCAATAATGGAGTACCGTTAAAAGTGTATAATAAACTTCATACGTTAGTATATTTATCTTAAACGTCTAAACGATTTATACTACAAGATAAACAGAGTTCAGTTTAAAACTTATGAACGAGATATAAGAAATTGTATGAAACTCTTATGGGTGTGGTACCATCATACAAAATAAAGTATTACTCATAGTAAACGACATACAAAGGCTTAAGTAGCATGCAAGAATGGAGTACCTTTAAAAGTATATAATAAACTTTATACGTTCGTATGTTTATCTTAAACTTCTAAACGAGTTTTACTACAAGATAAACAGAGTTCAGTTAAAAACTTACGAACGATATATAAGAATTGTATGAAACTCTTATGGGTGTAGTACCATCATACAAAATAAATTATTACTCATAGTAAACGACATACGAAGGCTCAAGTAGCATCCAAGAATGGAGTACCGTTAAAAGTATATAATAAACTTTATACGTTCATATGTTTATCTTAAACTTCTAAACGAGTTTTACTACAAGATAAATGGAGTTCGGTTAGAGAAACTTACGTATGAGATATAAAAAATTGTATGAAACTCTTATGGGTATGGCACCATCAAACGAAATAAATTATTATGCATAGTAAACAAAATACGAAGGCCAAGTATCAAGCAATAGTGGGGTACCATTAAAAGTGTATAATAAACTTCAAACGTTCGAATGTTTATCTTAAACTTCTAAACGAGTTTTACTACAAGATAAACAGAGTTCAATTAAAAACTTACGAACGAGATATAAGAATTGTATGAAACTCTTATGGGTGTGGTACCATCATACAAAATAAATTATTACTCATAGTAAACGACATACGAAGGCTCAAGTAGCATGCAAGAATGGAGTACCGTTAAAAGTATATAATAAACTATATACGTTCATATGTTTATCTTAAACTTCTACACGAGTTTTACTACAAGATAAACGGAGTTCGGTTAGAGAAACTTACGTATGAGGTATAACAAATTGTATGACACTCTTATGGGTGTGGTACCATCATACAAAATAAATTATTATGCGTAATAAACAAAATACGAAGGCCAAGTATCAAGCAATAATGGAGTACCGTTAAAAGTGTATAATAAACTTCATACGTTAGTATGTTTATCTTAAACGTCTAAACGATTTATACTACAAGATAAACAGAGTTCAGTTTAAAACTTACGAACGAGATATAAGAAATTGTATGAAACTCTTATGGGTGTGGTACCATCATACAAAATAAACTATTATTCATAGTAAACGACATACGGATGCTCAAGTAGCATGCAAGAATGGAGTACCTTTAAAAGTATATAATAAACTTTATACGTTCGTATGTTTATCTTAAACTTCTAAACGAGTTTTACTACAAGATAAACAGAGTTCAGTTAAAAACTTACGAACGAGATATAAGAATTGTATGAAACTCTTATGGGTGTAGTACCATCATACAAAATAAATTATTACTCATAGTAAACGACATACGAAGGCTCAAGTAGCATCCAAGAATGGAGTACCGTTAAAAGTATATAATAAACTTTATACGTTCATATGTTTATCTTAAACTTCTAAACGAGTTTTACTACAAGATAAACGGAGTTCGGTTAGAGAAACTTACGTATGAGATATAAAAAATTGTATGAAACTCTTATGGGTATGGCACCATCAAACGAAATAAATTATTATGCATAGTAAACAAAATACGAAGGCCAAGTATCAAGCAATAGTGGGGTACCATTAAAAGTGTATAATAAACTTCCAACGTTCGAATGTTTATCTTAAACTTCTAAACGAGTTTTACTACAAGATAAACAGAGTTCAATTAAAAACTTACGAACGAGATATAAGAATTGTATGAAACTCTTATGGGTGTGGTACCATCATACAGAATTAATTATTACTCATAGTAAACGACATACGAAGGCTCAAGTAGCATGCAAGAATGGAGTACCGTTAAAAGTATATAATAAACTTTATACGTTAGTATATTTATCTTAAACGTCTAAACGATTTATACTACAAGATAAACAGAGTTCAGTTAAAAACTTACGAACGAGATATAAGAAATTGTATGAAACTCTTATGGGTGTGGTACCATCATACAAAATAAACTATTATTCATAGTAAACGACATACGAATGCTCAAGTAGCATGCAAGAATGGAGTACCTTTAAAAGTATATAATAAACTTTATACGTTCGTATGTTTATCTTAAACTTCTAAACGAGTTTTACTACAAGATAAACAGAGTTCAGTTAAAAACTTACGAACGAGATATAAGAATTGTATGAAACTTTTAAGGGTGTGGTACCATCATACAAAATAAATTATTACTCATAGTAAACGACATACGAAGGCTCAAGTAGCATGCAAGAATGGAGTACCGTTAAAAGTGTATAATAAACTTCATACGTTCGAATGTTTATCTTAAACTTCTAAACGAGTTTTACTACAAGATAAACAGAGTTCGGTTAGAGAAACTTACGTATGAGGTATAAAAAATTGTATGAAACTCTTATGGGAGTGGTACCATCATAAAAAATAAATTATTATGCGTAGTAAACAAAATACGAAGGCCAAGTATCAAGCAATAATGGAGTACCGTTAAAAGTGTATAATAAACTTCATACGTTAGTATATTTATCTTAAACGTCTAAACGATTTATACTACAAGATAAACAGAGTTCAGTTTAAAACTTACGAACGAGATATAAGAAATTGTATGAAACTCTTATGGGTGTGGTACCATCATACAAAATAAACTATTATTCATAGTAAACGACATACGAATGCTCAAGTAGCATGCAAGAATGGAGTACCTTTAAAAGTATATAATAAACTTTATACGTTCGTATGTTTATCTTAAACTTCTAAACGAGTTTTACTACAAGATAAACAGAGTTCAGTTAAAAACTTACGAACGATATATAAGAATTGTATGAAACTCTTATGGGTGTAGTACCATCATACAAAATAAATTATTACTCATAGTAAACGACATACGAAGGCTCAAGTAGCATCCAAGAATGGAGTACCGTTAAAAGTATATAATAAACTTTATACGTTCATATGTTTATCTTAAACTTCTAAACGAGTTTTACTACAAGATAAATGGAGTTCGGTTAGAGAAACTTACGTATGAGATATAAAAAATTGTATGAAACTCTTATGGGTATGGCACCATCAAACGAAATAAATTATTATGCATAGTAAACAAAATACGAAGGCCAAGTATCAAGCAATAGTGGGGTACCATTAAAAGTGTATAATAAACTTCAAACGTTCGAATGTTTATCTTAAACTTCTAAACGAGTTTTACTACAAGATAAACAGAGTTCAATTAAAAACTTACGAACGAGATATAAGAATTGTATGAAACTCTTATGGGTGTGGTACCATCATACAAAATAAATTATTACTCATAGTAAACGACATACGAAGGCTCAAGTAGCATGCAAGAATGGAGTACCGTTAAAAGTATATAATAAACTATATACGTTCATATGTTTATCTTAAACTTCTACACGAGTTTTACTACAAGATAAACGGAGTTCGGTTAGAGAAACTTACGTATGAGGTATAACAAATTGTATGACACTCTTATGGGTGTGGTACCATCATACAAAATAAATTATTATGCGTAATAAACAAAATACGAAGGCCAAGTATCAAGCAATAATGGAGTACCGTTAAAAGTGTATAATAAACTTCATACGTTAGTATGTTTATCTTAAACGTCTAAACGATTTATACTACAAGATAAACAGAGTTCAGTTTAAAACTTACGAACGAGATATAAGAAATTGTATGAAACTCTTATGGGTGTGGTACCATCATACAAAATAAACTATTATTCATAGTAAACGACATACGAATGCTCAAGTAGCATGCAAGAATGGAGTACCTTTAAAAGTATATAATAAACTTTATACATTCGTATGTTTATCTTAAACTTCTAAACGAGTTTTACTACAAGATAAACAGAGTTCAGTTAAAAACTTACGAACGAGATATAAGAATTGTAAGAAACTCTTATGGGTGTAGTACCATCATACAAAATAAATTATTACTCATAGTAAACGACATACGAAGGCTCAAGTAGCATCCAAGAATGGAGTACCGTTAAAAGTATATAATAAACTTTATACGTTCATATGTTTATCTTAAACTTCTAAACGAGTTTTACTACAAGATAAACGGAGTTCAGTTAGAGTAACTTACGTATGAGATATAAAAAATTGTATGAAACTCTTATGGGTGTGGCACCATCAAACGAAATAAATTATTATGCGTAGTAAACAAAATACGAAGGCCAAGTATCAAGCAATAGTGGGGTACCATTAAAAGTGTATAATAAACTTCATACGTTCGAATGTTTATCTTAAACTTCTAAACGAGTTTTACTATAAGATAAACAGAGTTCAGTTAAAAACTTACGAACTAGATATAAGAATTGTATGAAACTCTTATGGGTGTGGTACCATCATACAAAATAAATTATTACTCATAGTAAACTACATACGAAGGCTCAAGTAGCATGCAAGAATGGAGTACCGTTAAAAGTATATAATAAACTTTATACGTTCATATGTTTATCTTAAACTTTTAAACGAGTTTTATTACAAGATAAACGGAGTTCGGTTAGAGAAACTTACGTATGAGATATAAGAAATTGTATGAAACTCTTATGGGTGTGGTACCATCATACGAAATAAATTATTATGCGTAGTAAACAAAATACGAAGGCCAAGTATCAAGCAAAAATGGAGTACCGTTAAAAGTGAATAATAATTTTCATACGTTAGTACGTTTACCGTAAACTTCTAAACGAGTTTTACTACAAGATATACGAAGCTCGGCTAGAGAAACTTACGTACGAGATATACGAAATTGTATGAAACTCTTATGGGGGTGGCACCATCATACAAAATAAATTATTACTCATACTAAACGACATACGAAGGCTCAAGTAGCATGCAAGAATGGAGTACCGTTAAAAGTATATAATAAACTATATACGTTCATATGTTTATCTTAAACTTCTAAACGAGTTTTACTACAAGATAAACGAAGTTCGGTTAGAGAAACTTACGTATGAGATATAAGAAATTGTATGAAACTCTTATGGGTGTGGTACCATCATACGAAATAAATTATTATGCGTAGTAAACAAAATACGAAGGCCAAGTATCAAGCAAAAATGGAGTACCGTTAAAAGTGAATAATAATTTTCATACGTTAGTACGTTTACCGTAAACTTCTAAATGAGTTTTACTACAAGGTATACGAAGCTCGGCTAGAGAAACTTACGTACGAGATATACGAAATTGTATGAAACCCTTATGGGGGTGGCACCATCATACAAAATAAATTATTACTCATACTAAACGACATACGAAGGCTCAAGTAGCATGCAAGAATGGAGTACCGTTAAAAGTATATAATAAACTATATACGTTCATATGTTTATCTTAAACTTCTAAACGAGTTTTACTACAAGATAAACGGAGTTCGGTTAGAGAAACTTACGTATGAGATATAAGAAATTGTATGAAACTCTTATGGGTGTGGTACCATCATACGAAATAAATTATTATGCGTAGTAAACAAAATACGAAGGCCAAATATCAAGCAAAAATGGAGTACCGTTAAAAGTGAATAATAATTTTCACACGTTAGTACGTTTACCGTAAACTTCTAAACGAGTTTTACTACAAGATATACGAAGCTCGGCTAGAGAAACTTACGTACGAGATATACGAAATTGTATGAAACTCTTATGGGGGTGGCACCATCATACAAAATAAATTATTACTCATACTAAACGACATACGAAGGCTCAAGTAGCATGCAAGAATGGAGTACCGTTAAAAGTATATAATAAACTATATACGTTCATATGTTTATCTTAAACTTCTAAACGAGTTTTACTACAAGATAAACGGAGTTCGGTTAGAGAAACTTACGTATGAGATATAAGAAATTGTATGAAACTCTTATGGGTGTGGTACCATCATACGAAATAAATTATTATGCGTAGTAAACAAAATACGAAGGCCAAGTATCAAGCAAAAATGGAGTACCGTTAAAAGTGAATAATAATTTTCATACGTTAGTACGTTTACCGTAAACTTCTAAACGAGTTTTACTACAAGATATACGAAGCTCGGCTAGAGAAACTTACGTACGAGATATACGAAATTGTATGAAACTCTTATGGGGGTGGCACCATCATACAAAATAAATTATTACTCATACTAAACGACATACGAAGGCTCAAGTAGCATGCAAGAATGGAGTACCGTTAAAAGTATATAATAAACTATATACGTTCATATGTTTATCTTAAACTTCTAAACGAGTTTTACTACAAGATAAACGGAGTTCGGTTAGAGAAACTTACGTATGAGATATAAGAAATTGTATGAAACTCTTATGGGTGTGGTACCATCATACGAAATAAATTATTATGCGTAGTAAACAAAATACGAAGGCCAAGTATCAAGCAAAAATGGAGTACCGTTAAAAGTGAATAATAATTTTCATACGTTAGTACGTTTACCGTAAACTTCTAAACGAGTTTTACTACAAGATATACGAAGCTCGGCTAGAGAAACTTACGTACGAGATATACGAAATTGTATGAAACTCTTATGGGGGTGGCACCATCATACAAAATAAATTATTACTCATACTAAACGACATACGAAGGCTCAAGTAGCATGCAAGAATGGAGTACCGTTAAAAGTATATAATAAACTATATACGTTCATATGTTTATCTTAAACTTCTAAACGAGTTTTACTACAAGATAAACGGAGTTCGGTTAGAGAAACTTACGTATGAGATATAAGAAATTGTATGAAACTCTTATGGGTGTGGTACCATCATACGAAATAAATTATTATGCGTAGTAAACAAAATACGAAGGCCAAGTATCAAGCAAAAATGGAGTACCGTTAAAAGTGAATAATAATTTTCATACGTTAGTACGTTTACCGTAAACTTCTAAACGAGTTTTACTACAAGATATACGAAGCTCGGCTAGAGAAACTTACGTACGAGATATACGAAATTGTATGAAACTCTTATGGGGGTGGCACCATCATACAAAATAAATTATTACTCATACTAAACGACATACGAAGGCTCAAGTAGCATACAAGAATGGAGTACCGTTAAAAGTATATAATAAACTATATACGTTCATATGTTTATCTTAAACTTCTAAACGAGTTTTACTACAAGATAAACGGAGTTCGGTTAGAGAAACTTACGTATGAGATATAAGAAATTGTATGAAACTCTTATGGGTGTGGTACCATCATACGAAATAAATTATTATGCGTAGTAAACAAAATACGAAGGCCAAGTATCAAGCAAAAATGGAGTACCGTTAAAAGTGAATAATAATTTTCATACGTTAGTACGTTTACCGTAAACTTCTAAACGAGTTTTACTACAAGATATACGAAGCTCGGCTAGAGAAACTTACGTACGAGATATACGAAATTGTATGAAACTCTTATGGGGGTGGCACCATCATACAAAATAAATTATTACTCATACTAAACGACATACGAAGGCTCAAGTAGCATGCAAGAATGGAGTACCGTTAAAAGTATATAATAAACTATATACGTTCATATGTTTATCTTAAACTTCTAAACGAGTTTTACTACAAGATAAACGGAGTTCGGTTAGAGAAACTTACTTATGAGGTATAAAAAATTGTATGAAACTCTTATGGGTGTGGTACCATCATACAAAACAAATTATTATTCGTAGTAAACAAAATACGAAGGCCAAGTATCAAGCTATAATGGAGTACCGTCAAAAGTGTATAATAAACTTCATACGTTAGTATGTTTATCTTAAACATCTAAACGATTTATACTACAAGATAAACAGAGTTCAGTTTAAAACTTACGAACGAGATATAAGAAATTGTATGAAACTCTTATGGGTGTGGTACCATCATACAAAATAAACTATTATTCATAGTAAACGACATACGAATGCTCAAGTAGCATGCAAGAATGGAGTACCTTTAAAAGTATATAATAAACTTTATACGTTCGTATGTTTATCTTAAACTTCTAAACGAGTTTTACTACAAGATAAACAGAGTTCAGTTAAAAACTTACGAACGAGATATAAGAATTGTATGAAACTCTTATGGGTGTAGTACCATCATATAAAATAAATTATTACTCATAGTAAACGACATACGAAGGCTCAAGTAGCATCCAAGAATGGAGTACCGTTAAAAGTATATAATAAACTTTATACGTTCATATGTTTATCTTAAACTTCTAAACGAGTTTTACTACAAGATAAACGGAGTTCGGTTAGAGTAACTTACGTATGAATTATAAAAAATTGTATGAAACTCTTATGGGTGTGGCACCATCAAACGAAATAAATTATTATGCGTAGTAAACAAAATACGAAGGCCAAGTATCAAGCAATAGTGGGGTACCATTAAAAGTGTATAATAAACTTCATACGTTCGAATGTTTATCTTAAACTTCTAAACGAGGTTTACTATAAGATAAACAGAGTTCAGTTAAAAACTTACGAACTAGATATAAGAATTGTATGAAACTCTTATGGGTGTGGTACCATCATACAAAATAAATTATTACTCATAGTAAACTACATACGAAGGCTCAAGTAGCATGCAAGAATGGATTACCGTTAAAAGTATATAATAAACTTTATACGTTCATATGTTTATCTTAAACTTTTAAACGAGTTTTATTACAAGATAAACGGAGTTCGGTTAGAGAAACTTACGTATGAGATATAAGAAATTGTATGAAACTCTTATGGGTGTGGTACCATCATACGAAATAAATTATTATGCGTAGTAAACAAAATACGAAGGCCAAGTATCAAGCAAAAATGGAGTACCGTTAAAAGTGAATAATAATTTTCATACGTTAGTACGTTTACCGTAAACTTGTAAACGAGTTTTACTACAAGATATACGAAGCTCGGCTAGAGAAACTTACGTACGAGATATACGAAATTGTATGAAACTCTTATGGGGGTGGCACCATCATACAAAATAAATTATTACTCATACTAAACGACATACGAAGGCTCAAGTAGCATGCAAGAATGGAGTACCGTAAAAAGTATATAATAAACTATATACGTTCATATGTTTATCTTAAACTTCTAAACGAGTTTTACTACATGATAAACGGAGTTCGGTTAGAGAAACTTACGTATGAGATATAAGAAATTGTATGAAACTCTTATGGGTGTGGTACCATCATACGAAATAAATTATTATGCATAGTAAACAAAATACGAAGGCCAAGTATCAAGCAAAAATGGAGTACCGTTAAAAGTGAATAATAATTTTCATACGTTAGTACGTTTACCGTAAACTTGTAAACGAGTTTTACTACAAGATATACGAAGCTCGGCTAGAGAAACTTACGTACGAGATATACGAAATTGTATGAAACTCTTATGGGGGTGGCACCATCATACAAAATAAATTATTACTCATACTAAACGACATACGAAGGCTCAAGTAGCATGCAAGAATGGAGTACCGTTAAAAGTATATAATAAACTATATACGTTCATATGTTTATCTTAAACTTCTAAACGAGTTTTACTACAAGATAAACGGAGTTCGGTTAGAGAAACTTACTTATGAGGTATAAAAAATTGTATGAAACTCTTATGGGTGTGGTACCATCATACAAAATAAATTATTATTCGTAGTAAACAAAATACGAAGGCCAAGTATCAAGCTATAATGGAGTACCGTTAAAAGTGTATAATAAACTTCATACGTTAGTATGTTTATCTTAAACATCTAAACGATTTATACTACAAGATAAACAGAGTTCAGTTTAAAACTTACGAACGAGATATAAGAAATTGTATGAAACTCTTATGGGTGTGGTACCATCATACAAAATAAACTATTATTCATAGTAAACGACATACGAATGCTCAAGTAGCATGCAAGAATGGAGTACCTTTAAAAGTATATAATAAACTTTATACGTTCGTATGTTTATCTTAAACTTCTAAACGAGTTTTACTACAAGATAAACAGAGTTCAGTTAAAAACTTACGAACGAGATATAAGAATTGTATGAAACTCTTATGGGTGTAGTACCGCCATATAAAATAAATTATTACTCATAGTAAACGACATACGAAGGCTCAAGTAGCATCCAAGAATGGAGTACCGTTAAAAGTATATAATAAACTTTATACGTTCATATGTTTATCTTAAACTTCTAAACGAGTTTTACTACAAGATAAACGGAGTTCGGTTAGAGTAACTTACGTATGAATTATAAAAAATTGTATGAAACTCTTATGGGTGTGGCACCATCAAACGAAATAAATTATTATGCGTAGTAAACAAAATACGAAGGCCAAGTATCAAGCAATAGTGGGGTACCATTAAAAGTGTATAATAAACTTCATACGTTCGAATGTTTATCTTAAACTTCTAAACGAGGTTTACTATAAGATAAACAGAGTTCAGTTAAAAACTTACGAACTAGATATAAGAATTGTATGAAACTCTTATGGGTGTGGTACCATCATACAAAATAAATTATTACTCATAGTAAACTACATACGAAGGCTCAAGTAGCATGCAAGAATGGATTACCGTTAAAAGTATATAATAAACTTTATACGTTCATATGTTTATCTTAAACTTTTAAACGAGTTTTATTACAAGATAAACGGAGTTCGGTTAGAGAAACTTACGTATGAGATATAAGAAATTGTATGAAACTCTTATGGGTGTGGTACCATCATACGAAATAAATTATTATGCGTAGTAAACAAAATACGAAGGCCAAGTATCAAGCAAAAATGGAGTACCGTTAAAAGTGAATAATAATTTTCATACGTTAGTACGTTTACCGTAAACTTGTAAACGAGTTTTACTACAAGATATACGAAGCTCGGCTAGAGAAACTTACGTACGAGATATACGAAATTGTATGAAACTCTTATGGGGGTGGCACCATCATACAAAATAAATTATTACTCATACTAAACGACATACGAAGGCTCAAGTAGCATGCAAGAATGGAGTACCGTTAAAAGTATATAATAAACTATATACGTTCATATGTTTATCTTAAACTTCTAAACGAGTTTTACTACATGATAAACGGAGTTCGGTTAGAGAAACTTACGTATGAGATATAAGAAATTGTATGAAACTCTTATGGGTGTGGTACCATCATACGAAATAAATTATTATGCATAGTAAACAAAATACGAAGGCCAAGTATCAAGCAAAAATGGAGTACCGTTAAAAGTGAATAATAATTTTCATACGTTAGTACGTTTACCGTAAACTTGTAAACGAGTTTTACTACAAGATATACGAAGCTCGGCTAGAGAAACTTACGTACGAGATATACGAAATTGTATGAAACTCTTATGGGGGTGGCACCATCATACAAAATAAATTATTACTCATACTAAACGACATACGAAGGCTCAAGTAGCATGCAAGAATGGAGTACCGTTAAAAGTATATAATAAACTATATACGTTCATATGTTTATCTTAAACTTCTAAACGAGTTTTACTACAAGATAAACGGAGTTCGGTTAGAGAAACTTACTTATGAGGTATAAAAAATTGTATGAAACTCTTATGGGTGTGGTACCATCATACAAAATAAATTATTATTCGTAGTAAACAAAATACGAAGGCCAAGTATCAAGCTATAATGGAGTACCGTTAAAAGTGTATAATAAACTTCATACGTTAGTATGTTTATCTTAAACATCTAAACGATTTATACTACAAGATAAACAGAGTTCAGTTTAAAACTTACGAACGAGATATAAGAAATTGTATGAAACTCTTATGGGTGTGGTACCATCATACAAAATAAACTATTATTCATAGTAAACGACATACGAATGCTCAAGTAGCATGCAAGAATGGAGTACCTTTAAAAGTATATAATAAACTTTATACGTTCGTATGTTTATCTTAAACTTCTAAACGAGTTTTACTACAAGATAAACAGAGTTCAGTTAAAAACTTACGAACGAGATATAAGAATTGTATGAAACTCTTATGGGTGTAGTACCATCATACAAAATAAATTATTACTCATAGTAAACGACATACGAAGGCTCAAGTAGCATCCAAGAATGGAGTACCGTTAAAAGTATATAATAAACTTTATACGTTCACATGTTTATCTTAAACTTCTAAACGAGTTTTACTACAAGATAAACGGAGTTCGGTTAGAGTAACTTACGTATGAGATATAAAAAATTGTATGAAACTCTTATGGGTGTGGCACCATCAAACGAAATAAATTATTATGCGTAGTAAACAAAATACGAAGGCCAAGTATCAAGCAATAGTGGGGTACCATTAAAAGTGTATAATAAACTTCATACGTTCGAATGTTTATCTTAAACTTCTAAACGAGTTTTACTATAAGATAAACAGAGTTCAGTTAAAAACTTACGAACTAGATATAAGAATTGTATGAAACTCTTATGGGTGTGGTACCATCATACAAAATAAATTATTACTCATAGTAAACTACATACGAAGGCTCAAGTAGCATGCAAGAATGGATTACCGTTAAAAGTATATAATAAACTTTATACGTTCATATGTTTATCTTAAACTTTTAAACGAGTTTTATTACAAGATAAACGGAGTTCGGTTAGAGAAACTTACGTATGAGATATAAGAAATTGTATGAAACTCTTATGGGTGTGGTACCATCATACGAAATAAATTATTATGCGTAGTAAACAAAATACGAAGGCCAAGTATCAAGCAAAAATGGAGTACCGTTAAAAGTGAATAATAATTTTCATACGTTAGTACGTTTACCGTAAACTTCTAAACGAGTTTTACTACAAGATATACGAAGCTCGGCTAGAGAAACTTACGTACGAGATATACGAAATTGTATGAAACTCTTATGGGGGTGGCACCATCATACAAAATAAATTATTACTCATACTAAACGACATACGAAGGCTCAAGTAGCATGCAAGAATGGAGTACCGTTAAAAGTATATAATAAACTATATACGTTCATATGTTTATCTTAAACTTCTAAACGAGTTTTACTACAAGATAAACGGAGTTCGGTTAGAGAAACTTACTTATGAGGTATAAAAAATTGTATGAAACTCTTATGGGTGTGGTACCATCATACAAAATAAATTATTATTCGTAGTAAACAAAATACGAAGGCCAAGTATCAAGCTATAATGGAGTACCGTTAAAAGTGTATAATAAACTTCATACGTTAGTATGTTTATCTTAAACATCTAAACGATTTATACTACAAGATAAACAGAGTTCAGTTTAAAACTTACGAACGAGATATAAGAAATTGTATGAAACTCTTATGGGTGTGGTACCATCATACAAAATAAACTATTATTCATAGTAAACGACATACGAATGCTCAAGTAGCATGCAAGAATGGAGTACCTTTAAAAGTATATAATAAACTTTATACGTTCGTATGTTTATCTTAAACTTCTAAACGAGTTTTACTACAAGATAAACAGAGTTCAGTTAAAAACTTATGAACGAGATATAAGAATTGTATGAAACTCTTATGGGTGTAGTACCATCATACAAAATAAATTATTACTCATAGTAAACGACATACGAAGGCTCAAGTAGCATCCAAGAATGGAGTACCGTTAAAAGTATATAATAAACTTTATACGTTCACATGTTTATCTTAAACTTCTAAACGAGTTTTACTACAAGATAAACGGAGTTCGGTTAGAGTAACTTACGTATGAGATATAAAAAATTGTATGAAACTCTTATGGGTGTGGCACCATCAAACGAAATAAATTATTATGCGTAGTAAACAAAATACGAAGGCCAAGTATCAAGCAATAGTGGGGTACCATTAAAAGTGTATAATAAACTTCATACGTTCGAATGTTTATCTTAAACTTCTAAACGAGTTTTACTATAAGATAAACAGAGTTCAGTTAAAAACTTACGAACTAGATATAAGAATTGTATGAAACTCTTATGGGTGTGGTACCATCATACAAAATAAATTATTACTCATAGTAAACTACATACGAAGGCTCAAGTAGCATGCAAGAATGGATTACCGTTAAAAGTATATAATAAACTTTATACGTTCATATGTTTATCTTAAACTTTTAAACGAGTTTTATTACAAGATAAACGGAGTTCGGTTAGAGAAACTTACGTATGAGATATAAGAAATTGTATGAAACTCTTATGGGTGTGGTACCATCATACGAAATAAATTATTATGCGTAGTAAACAAAATACGAAGGCCAAGTATCAAGCAAAAATGGAGTACCGTTAAAAGTGAATAATAATTTTCATACGTTAGTACGTTTACCGTAAACTTGTAAACGAGTTTTACTACAAGATATACGAAGCTCGGCTAGAGAAACTTACGTACGAGATATACGAAATTGTATGAAACTCTTATGGGGGTGGCACCATCATACAAAATAAATTATTACTCATACTAAACGACATACGAAGGCTCAAGTAGCATGCAAGAATGGAGTACCGTTAAAAGTATATAATAAACTATATACGTTCATATGTTTATCTTAAACTTCTAAACGAGTTTTACTACAAGATAAACGGAGTTCGGTTAGAGAAACTTACTTATGAGGTATAAAAAATTGTATGAAACTCTTATGGGTGTGGTACCATCATACAAAATAAATTATTATTCGTAGTAAACAAAATACGAAGGCCAAGTATCAAGCTATAATGGAGTACCGTTAAAAGTGTATAATAAACTTCATACGTTAGTATGTTTATCTTAAACATCTAAACGATTTATACTACAAGATAAACAGAGTTCAGTTTAAAACTTACGAACGAGATATAAGAAATTGTATGAAACTCTTATGGGTGTGGTACCATCATACAAAATAAACTATTATTCATAGTAAACGACATACGAATGCTCAAGTAGCATGCAAGAATGGAGTACCTTTAAAAGTATATAATAAACTTTATACGTTCGTATGTTTATCTTAAACTTCTAAACGAGTTTTACTACAAGATAAACAGAGTTCAGTTAAAAACTTACGAACGAGATATAAGAATTGTATGAAACTCTTATGGGTGTAGTACCATCATACAAAATAAATTATTACTCATAGTAAACGACATACGAAGGCTCAAGTAGCATCCAAGAATGGAGTACCGTTAAAAGTATATAATAAACTTTATACGTTCACATGTTTATCTTAAACTTCTAAACGAGTTTTACTACAAGATAAACGGAGTTCGGTTAGAGTAACTTACGTATGAGATATAAAAAATTGTATGAAACTCTTATGGGTGTGGCACCATCAAACGAAATAAATTATTATGCGTAGTAAACAAAATACGAAGGCCAAGTATCAAGCAATAGTGGGGTACCATTAAAAGTGTATAATAAACTTCATACGTTCGAATGTTTATCTTAAACTTCTAAACGAGTTTTACTATAAGATAAACAGAGTTCAGTTAAAAACTTACGAACTAGATATAAGAATTGTATGAAACTCTTATGGGTGTGGTACCATCATACAAAATAAATTATTACTCATAGTAAACTACATACGAAGGCTCAAGTAGCATGCAAGAATGGATTACCGTTAAAAGTATATAATAAACTTTATACGTTCATATGTTTATCTTAAACTTTTAAACGAGTTTTATTACAAGATAAACGGAGTTCGGTTAGAGAAACTTACGTATGAGATATAAGAAATTGTATGAAACTCTTATGGGTGTGGTACCATCATACGAAATAAATTATTATGCGTAGTAAACAAAATACGAAGGCCAAGTATCAAGCAAAAATGGAGTACCGTTAAAAGTGAATAATAATTTTCATACGTTAGTACGTTTACCGTAAACTTGTAAACGAGTTTTACTACAAGATATACGAAGCTCGGCTAGAGAAACTTACGTACGAGATATACGAAATTGTATGAAACTCTTATGGGTGTGGTACCATCATACAAAATAAACTATTATTCATAGTAAACGACATACGAATGCTCAAGTAGCATGCAAGAATGGAGTACCTTTAAAAGTATATAATAAACTTTATACGTTCGTATGTTTATCTTAAACTTCTAAACGAGTTTTACTACAAGATAAACAGAGTTCAGTTAAAAACTTACGAACGAGATATAAGAATTGTATGAAACTCTTATGGGTGTAGTACCATCATACAAAATAAATTATTACTCATAGTAAACGACATACGAAGGCTCAAGTAGCATCCAAGAATGGAGTACCGTTAAAAGTATATAATAAACTTTATACGTTCACATGTTTATCTTAAACTTCTAAACGAGTTTTACTACAAGATAAACGGAGTTCGGTTAGAGTAACTTACGTATGAGATATAAAAAATTGTATGAAACTCTTATGGGTGTGGCACCATCAAACGAAATAAATTATTATGCGTAGTAAACAAAATACGAAGGCCAAGTATCAAGCAATAGTGGGGTACCATTAAAAGTGTATAATAAACTTCATACGTTCGAATGTTTATCTTAAACTTCTAAACGAGTTTTACTATAAGATAAACAGAGTTTAGTTAAAAACTTACGAACTAGATATAAGAATTGTATGAAACTCTTATGGGTGTGGTACCATCATACAAAATAAATTATTACTCATAGTAAACTACATACGAAGGCTCAAGTAGCATGCAAGAATGGATTACCGTTAAAAGTATATAATAAACTTTATACGTTCATATGTTTATCTTAAACTTTTAAACGAGTTTTATTACAAGATAAACGGAGTTCGGTTAGAGAAACTTACGTATGAGATATAAGAAATTGTATGAAACTCTTATGGGTGTGGTACCATCATACGAAATAAATTATTATGCGTAGTAAACAAAATACGAAGGCCAAGTATCAAGCAAAAATGGAGTACCGTTAAAAGTGAATAATAATTTTCATACGTTAGTACGTTTACCGTAAACTTGTAAACGAGTTTTACTACAAGATATACGAAGCTCGGCTAGAGAAACTTACGTACGAGATATACGAAATTGTATGAAACTCTTATGGGTGTGGTACCATCATACAAAATAAACTATTATTCATAGTAAACGACATACGAATGCTCAAGTAGCATGCAAGAATGGAGTACCTTTAAAAGTATATAATAAACTTTATACGTTCGTATGTTTATCTTAAACTTCTAAACGAGTTTTACTACAAGATAAACAGAGTTCAGTTAAAAACTTACGAACGAGATATAAGAATTGTATGAAACTCTTATGGGTGTAGTACCATCATACAAAATAAATTATTACTCATAGTAAACGACATACGAAGGCTCAAGTAGCATCCAAGAATGGAGTACCGTTAAAAGTATATAATAAACTTTATACGTTCACATGTTTATCTTAAACTTCTAAACGAGTTTTACTACAAGATAAACGGAGTTCGGTTAGAGTAACTTACGTATGAGATATAAAAAATTGTATGAAACTCTTATGGGTGTGGCACCATCAAACGAAATAAATTATTATGCGTAGTAAACAAAATACGAAGGCCAAGTATCAAGCAATAGTGGGGTACCATTAAAAGTGTATAATAAACTTCATACGTTCGAATGTTTATCTTAAACTTCTAAACGAGTTTTACTATAAGATAAACAGAGTTTAGTTAAAAACTTACGAACTAGATATAAGAATTGTATGAAACTCTTATGGGTGTGGTACCATCATACAAAATAAATTATTACTCATAGTAAACTACATACGAAGGCTCAAGTAGCATGCAAGAATGGATTACCGTTAAAAGTATATAATAAACTTTATACGTTCATATGTTTATCTTAAACTTTTAAACGAGTTTTATTACAAGATAAACGGAGTTCGGTTAGAGAAACTTACGTATGAGATATAAGAAATTGTATGAAACTCTTATGGGTGTGGTACCATCATACGAAATAAATTATTATGCGTAGTAAACAAAATACGAAGGCCAAGTATCAAGCAAAAATGGAGTACCGTTAAAAGTGAATAATAATTTTCATACGTTAGTACGTTTACCGTAAACTTCTAAACGAGTTTTACTACAAGATATACGAAGCTCGGCTAGAGAAACTTACGTACGAGATATACGAAATTGTATGAAACTCTTATGGGGGTGGCACCATCATACAAAATAAATTATTACTCATACTAAACGACATACGAAGGCTCAAGTAGCATGCAAGAATGGAGTACCGTTAAAAGTATATAATAAACTATATACGTTCATATGTTTATCTTAAACTTCTAAACGAGTTTTACTACAAGATAAACGGAGTTCGGTTAGAGAAACTTACGTATGAGATATAAGAAATTGTATGAAACTCTTATGTGTGTGGTACCATCATACGAAATAAATTATTATGCGTAGTAAACAAAATACGAAGGCCAAGTATCAAGCAAAAATGGAGTACCGTTAAAAGTGAATAATAATTTTCATACGTTAGTATGTTTATCTTAAACATCTAAACGATTTATACTACAAGATAAACAGAGTTCAGTTTAAAACTTACGAACGAGATATAAGAAATTGTATGAAACTCTTATGGGTGTGGTACCATCATACAAAATAAACTATTATTCATAGTAAACGACATACGAATGCTCAAGTAGCATGCAAGAATGGAGTACCTTTAAAAGTATATAATAAACTATATACGTTCGTATGTTTATCTTAAACTTCTAAACGAGTTTTACTACAAGATAAACAGAGTTCAGTTAAAAACTTACGAACGAGATATAAGAATTGTATGAAACTCTTATGGGTGTAGTACCATCATACAAAATAAATTATTACTCATAGTAAACGACATACGAAGGCTCAAGTAGCATCCAAGAATGGAGTACCGTTAAAAGTATATAATAAACTTTATACGTTCATATGTTTATCTTAAACTTCTAAACGAGTTTTACTACAAGATAAACGGAGTTCGGTTAGAGTAACTTACGTATGAGATATAAAAAATTGTATGAAACTCTTATGGGTGTGGCACCATCAAACGAAATAAATTATTATGCGTAGTAAACAAAATACGAAGGCCAAGTATCAAGCAATAGTGGGGTACCATTAAAAGTGTATAATAAACTTCATACGTTCGAATGTTTATCTTAAACTTCTAAACGAGTTTTACTATAAGATAAACAGAGTTCAGTTAAAAACTTACGAACTAGATATAAGAATTGTATGAAACTCTTATGGGTGTGGTACCATCATACAAAATAAATTATTACTCATAGTAAACTACATACGAAGGCTCAAGTAGCATGCAAGAATGGATTACCGTTAAAAGTATATAATAAACTTTATACGTTCATATGTTTATCTTAAACTTTTAAACGAGTTTTATTACAAGATAAACGGAGTTCGGTTAGAGAAACTTACGTATGAGATATAAGAAATTGTATGAAACTCTTATGGGTGTGGTACCATCATACGAAATAAATTATTATGCGTAGTAAACAAAATACGAAGGCCAAGTATCAAGCAAAAATGGAGTACCGTTAAAAGTGAATAATAATTTTCATACGTTAGTACGTTTACCGTAAACTTCTAAACGAGTTTTACTACAAGATATACGAAGCTCGGCTAGAGAAACTTACGTACGAAATATACGAAATTGTATGAAACTCTTATGGGGGTGGCACCATCATACAAAATAAATTATTACTCATACTAAACGACATACGAAGGCTCAAGTAGCATGCAAGAATGGAGTACCGTTAAAAGTATATAATAAACTATATACGTTCATATGTTTATCTTAAACTTCTAAACGAGTTTTACTACAAGATAAACGGAGTTCGGTTAGAGAAACTTACGTATGAGATATAAGAAATTGTATGAAACTCTTATGTGTGTGGTACCATCATACGAAATAAATTATTATGCGTAGTAAACAAAATACGAAGGCCAAGTATCAAGCAAAAATGGAGTACCGTTAAAAGTGAATAATAATTTTCATACGTTAGTATGTTTATCTTAAACATCTAAACGATTTATACTACAAGATAAACAGAGTTCAGTTTAAAACTTACGAACGAGATATAAGAAATTGTATGAAACTCTTATGGGTGTGGTACCATCATACAAAATAAACTATTATTCATAGTAAACGACATACGAATGCTCAAGTAGCATGCAAGAATGGAGTACCTTTAAAAGTATATAATAAACTTTATACGTTCGTATGTTTATCTTAAACTTCTAAACGAGTTTTACTACAAGATAAACAGAGTTCAGTTAAAAACTTACGAACGAGATATAAGAATTGTATGAAACTCTTATGGGTGTAGTACCATCATACAAAATAAATTATTACTCATAGTAAACGACATACGAAGGCTCAAGTAGCATCCAAGAATGGAGTACCGTTAAAAGTATATAATAAACTTTATACGTTCATATGTTTATCTTAAACTTCTAAACGAGTTTTACTACAAGATAAACGGAGTTCGGTTAGAGTAACTTACGTATGAGATATAAAAAATTGTATGAAACTCTTATGGGTGTGGCACCATCAAACGAAATAAATTATTATGCGTAGTAAACAAAATACGAAGGCCAAGTATCAAGCAATAGTGGGGTACCATTAAAAGTGTATAATAAACTTCATACGTTCGAATGTTTATCTTAAACTTCTAAACGAGTTTTACTATAAGATAAACAGAGTTCAGTTAAAAACTTACGAACTAGATATAAGAATTGTATGAAACTCTTATGGGTGTGGTACCATCATACAAAATAAATTATTACTCATAGTAAACTACATACGAAGGCTCAAGTAGCATGCAAGAATGGATTACCGTTAAAAGTATATAATAAACTTTATACGTTCATATGTTTATCTTAAACTTTTAAACGAGTTTTATTACAAGATAAACGGAGTTCGGTTAGAGAAACTTACGTATGAGATATAAGAAATTGTATGAAACTCTTATGGGTGTGGTACCATCATACGAAATAAATTATTATGCGTAGTAAACAAAATACGAAGGCCAAGTATCAAGCAAAAATGGAGTACCGTTAAAAGTGAATAATAATTTTCATACGTTAGTACGTTTACCGTAAACTTCTAAACGAGTTTTACTACAAGATATACGAAGCTCGGCTAGAGAAACTTACGTACGAGATATACGAAATTGTATGAAACTCTTATGGGGGTGGCACCATCATACAAAATAAATTATTACTCATACTAAACGACATACGAAGGCTCAAGTAGCATGCAAGAATGGAGTACCGTTAAAAGTATATAATAAACTATATACGTTCATATGTTTATCTTAAACTTCTAAACGAGTTTTACTACAAGATAAACGGAGTTCGGTTAGAGAAACTTACGTATGAGATATAAGAAATTGTATGAAACTCTTATGGGTGTGGTACCATCATACGAAATAAATTATTATGCGTAGTAAACAAAATACGAAGGCCAAGTATCAAGCAAAAATGGAGTACCGTTAAAAGTGAATAATAATTTTCATACGTTAGTACGTTTACCGTAAACTTCTAAACGTGTTTTACTACAAGATATACGAAGCTCGGCTAGAGAAACTTACGTATGAGATATAAGAAATTGTATGAAACTCTTATGGGTGTGGTACCATCATACGAAATAAATTATTATGCATAGTAAACAAAATACGAAGGCCAAGTATCAAGCAAAAATGGAGTACCGTTAAAAGTGAATAATAATTTTCATACGTTAGTACGTTTACCGTAAACTTCTAAACGAGTTTTACTACAAGATATACGAAGCTCGGCTAGAGAAACTTACGTACGAGATATACGAAATTGTATGAAACTCTTATGGGGGTGGCACCATCATACAAAATAAATTATTACTCATACTAAACGACATACGAAGGCTCAAGTAGCATGCAAGAATGGAGTACCGTTAAAAGTATATAATAAACTATATACGTTCATATGTTTATCTTAAACTTCTAAACGAGTTTTACTACAAGATAAACGGAGTTCGGTTAGAGAAACTTACGTATGAGATATAAGAAATTGTATGAAACTCTTATGGGTGTGGTACCATCATACGAAATAAATTATTATGCGTAGTAAACAAAATACGAAGGCCAAGTATCAAGCAAAAATGGAGTACCGTTAAAAGTGAATAATAATTTTCATACGTTAGTACGTTTACCGTAAACTTCTAAACGAGTTTTACTACAAGATATACGAAGCTCGGCTAGAGAAACTTACGTACGAGATATACGAAATTGTATGAAACTCTTATGGGGGTGGCACCATCATACAAAATAAATTATTACTCATACTAAACGACATACGAAGGCTCAAGTAGCATGCAAGAATGGAGTACCGTTAAAAGTATATAATAAACTTTATACGTTCATATGTTTATCTTAAACTTCTAAACGAGTTTTACTACAAGATAAACGGAGTTCGGTTAGAGAAACTTACGTATGAGATATAAGAAATTGTATGAAACTCTTATGGGTGTGGTACCATCATACGAAATAAATTATTATGCGTAGTAAACAAAATACGAAGGCCAAGTATCAAGCAAAAATGGAGTACCGTTAAAAGTGAATAATAATTTTCATACGTTAGTATGTTTATCTTAAACATCTAAACGATTTATACTACAAGATAAACAGAGTTCAGTTTAAAACTTACGAACGAGATATAAGAAATTGTATGAAACTCTTATGGGTGTGGTACTATCATACAAAATAAACTATTATTCATAGTAAACGACATACGAATGCTCAAGTAGCATGCAAGAATGGAGTACCTTTAAAAGTATATAATAAACTTTATACGTTCGTATGTTTATCTTAAACTTCTAAACGAGTTTTACTACAAGATAAACAGAGTTCAGTTAAAAACTTACGAACGAGATATAAGAATTGTATGAAACTCTTATGGGTGTAGTACCATCATACAAAATAAATTATTACTCATAGTAAACGACATACGAAGGCTCAAGTAGCATCCAAGAATGGAGTACCGTTAAAAGTATATAATAAACTTTATACGTTCATATGTTTATCTTAAACTTCTAAACGAGTTTTACTACAAGATAAACGGAGTTCGGTAAGAGTAACTTACGTATGAGATATAAAAAATTGTATGAAACTCTTATGGGTGTGGCACCATCAAACGAAATAAATTATTATGCGTAGTAAACAAAATACGAAGGCCAAGTATCAAGCAATAGTGGGGTACCATTAAAAGTGTATAATAAACTTCATACGTTCGAATGTTTATCTTAAACTTCTAAACGAGTTTTACTATAAGATAAACAGAGTTCAGTTAAAAACTTACGAACTAGATATAAGAATTGTATGAAACTCTTATGGGTGTGGTACCATCATACAAAATAAATTATTACTCATAGTAAACGACATACGAAGGCTCAAGTACCATCCAAGAATGGAGTACCGTTAAAAGTATATAATAAACTTTATACGTTCATATGTTTATCTTAAACTTCTAAACGAGTTTTACTACAAGATAAACGGAGTTCGGTTAGAGTAACTTACGTATGAGATATAAAAAATTGTATGAAACTCTTATAGGTGTGGCACCATCAAACGAAATAAATTATTATGCGTAGTAAACAAAATACGAAGGCCAAGTATCAAGCAATAGTGGGGTACCATTAAAAGTGTATAATAAACTTCATACGTTCGAATGTTTATCTTAAACTTCTAAACGAGTTTTACTATAAGATAAACAGAGTTCAGTTAAAAACTTACGAACTAGATATAAGAATTGTATGAAACTCTTATGGGTGTGGTACCATCATACAAAATAAATTATTACTCATAGTAAACTACATACGAAGGCTCAAGTAGCATGCAAGAATGGAGTACCGTTAAAAGTATATAATAAACTATATACGTTCATATGTTTATCTTAAACTTCTAAACGAGTTTTACTACAAGATAAACGGAGTTCGGTTAGAGAAACTTACGTATGAGATATAAGAAATTGTATGAAACTCTTATGGGTGTGGTACCATCATACGAAATAAATTATTATGCATAGTAAACAAAATACGAAGGCCAAGTATCAAGCAAAAATGGAGTACCGTTAAAAGTGAATAATAATTTTCATACGTTAGTACGTTTACCGTAAACTTCTAAACGAGTTTTACTACAAGATATACGAAGCTCGGCTAGAGAAACTTACGTACGAGATATACGAAATTGTATGAAACTCTTATGGGGGTGGCACCATCATACAAAATAAATTATTACTCATACTAAACGACATACGAAGGATCAAGTAGCATGCAAGAATGGAGTACCGTTAAAAGTATATAATAAACTATATACGTTCATATGTTTATCTTAAACTTCTAAACGAGTTTTACTACAAGATAAACGGAGTTCGGTTAGAGAAACTTACGTATGAGATATAAGAAATTGTATGAAACTCTTATGGGTGTGGTACCATCATACGAAATAAATTATTATGCATAGTAAACAAAATACGAAGGCCAAGTATCAAGCAAAAATGGAATACCGTTAAAAGTGAATAATAATTTTCATACGTTAGTACGTTTACCGTAAACTTCTAAACGAGTTTTACTACAAGATATACGAAGCTCGGCTAGAGAAACTTACGTACGAGATATACGAAATTGTATGAAACTCTTATGGGGGTGGCACCATCATACAAAATAAATTATTACTCATACTAAACGACATACGAAGGATCAAGTAGCATGCAAGAATGGAGTACCGTTAAAAGTATATAATAAACTATATACGTTCATATGTTTATCTTAAACTTCTAAACGAGTTTTACTACAAGATAAACGGAGTTCGGTTAGAGAAACTTACGTATGAGATATAAGAAATTGTATGAAACTCTTATGGGTGTGGTACCATCATACGAAATAAATTATTATGCATAGTAAACAAAATACGAAGGCCAAGTATCAAGCAAAAATGGAGTACCGTTAAAAGTGAATAATAATTTTCATACGTTAGTACGTTTACCGTAAACTTCTAAACGAGTTTTACTACAAGATATACGAAGCTCGGCTAGAGAAACTTACGTACGAGATATACGAAATTGTATGAAACTCTTATGGGGGTGGCACCATCATACAAAATAAATTATTACTCATACTAAACGACATACGAAGGCTCAAGTAGCATGCAAGAATGGAGTACCGTTAAAAGTATATAATAAACTATATACGTTCATATGTTTATCTTAAACTTCTAAACGAGTTTTACTACAAGATAAACGGAGTTCGGTTAGAGAAACTTACGTATGAGATATAAGAAATTGTATGAAACTCTTATAGGTGTGGTACCATCATACAAAATAAATTATTATGCGTAGTAAACAAAATACGAAGGCCAAGTATCAAGCAAAAATGGAGTACCGTTAAAAGTGAATAATAATTTTCATACGTTAGTACGTTTACCGTAAACTTCTAAACGAGTTTTACTACAAGATATACGAAGCTCGGCTAGAGAAACTTACGTACGAGATATACGAAATTGTATGAAACTCTTATAGGGGTGGCACCATCATACAAAATAAATTATTACTCATACTAAACGACATACGAAGGCTCAAGTAGCATGCAAGAATGGAGTACCGTTAAAAGTATATAATAAACTATATACGTTCATATGTTTATCTTAAACTTCTAAACGAGTTTTACTACAAGATAAACGGAGTTCGGTTAGAGAAACTTACGTATGAGATATAAGAAATTGTATGAAACTCTTATGGGTGTGGTACCATCATACGAAATAAATTATTATGCGTAGTAAATAAAATACGAAGGCCAAGTATCAAGCAAAAATGGAGTACCGTTAAAAGTGAATAATAATTTTCATACGTTAGTATGTTTATCTTAAACATCTAAACGATTTATACTACAAGATAAACAGAGTTCAGTTTAAAACTTACGAACGAGATATAAGAAATTGTATGAAACTCTTATGGGTGTAGTACCATCATACAAAATAAATTATTACTCATAGTAAACGACATACGAAGGCTCAAGTAGCATCCAAGAATGGAGTACCGTTAAAAGTATATAATAAACTATATACGTTCATATGTTTATCTTAAACTTCTAAACGAGTTTTACTACAAGATAAACGGAGTTCGGTTAGAGAAACTTACGTATGAGATATAAGAAATTGTATGAAACTCTTATGGGTGTGGTACCATCATACGAAATAAATTATTATGCATAGTAAAAAAATACGAAGGCCAAGTATCAAGCAAAAATGGAGTACCGTTAAAAGTGAATAATAATTTTCATACGTTAGTACGTTTACCGTAAACTTCTAAACGAGTTTTACTACAAGATATACGAAGCTCGGCTAGAGAAACTTACGTACGAGATATACGAAATTGTATGAAACTCTTATGGGGGTGGCACCATCATACAAAATAAATTATTACTCATACTAAACGACATACGAAGGCTCAAGTAGCATGCAAGAATGGAGTACCGTTAAAAGTATATAATAAACTATATACGTTCATATGTTTATCTTAAACTTCTAAACGAGTTTTACTACAAGATAAACGGAGTTCGGTTAGAGAAACTTACGTATGAGATATAAGAAATTGTATGAAACTCTTATGGGTGTGGTACCATCATACGAAATAAATTATTATGCGTAGTAAACAAAATACGAAGGCCAAGTATCAAGCAAAAATGGAGTACCGTTAAAAGTGAATAATAATTTTCATACGTTAGTACGTTTACCGTAAACTTCTAAACGAGTTTTACTACAAGATATACGAAGCTCGGCTAGAGAAACTTACGTACGAGATATACGAAATTGTATGAAACTCTTATAGGGGTGGCACCATCATACAAAATAAATTATTACTCATACTAAACGACATACGAAGGCTCAAGTAGCATGCAAGAATGGAGTACCGTTAAAAGTATATAATAAACTATATACGTTCATATGTTTATCTTAAATTTCTAAACTAGTTTTACTACAAGATAAACGGAGTTCGGTTAGAGAAACTTACGTATGAGATATAAGAAATTGTATGAAACTCTTATGGGTGTGGTACCATCATACGAAATAAATTATTATGCGTAGTAAATAAAATACGAAGGCCAAGTATCAAGCAAAAATGGAGTACCGTTAAAAGTGAATAATAATTTTCATACGTTAGTATGTTTATCTTAAACATCTAAACGATTTATACTACAAGATAAACAGAGTTCAGTTTAAAACTTACGAACGAGATATAAGAAATTGTATGAAACTCTTATGGGTGTGGTACCATCATACAAAATAAACTATTATTCATAGTAAACGACATACGAATGCTCAAGTAGCATGCAAGAATGGAGTACCTTTAAAAGTATATAATAAACTTTATACGTTCGTATGTTTATCTTAAACTTCTAAACGAGTTTTACTACAAGATAAACAGAGTTCAGTTAAAAACTTACGAACGAGATATAAGAATTGTATGAAACTCTTATGGGTGTAGTACCATCATACAAAATAAATTATTACTCATAGTAAACGACATACGAAGGCTCAAGTAGCATCCAAGAATGGAGTACCGTTAAAAGTATATAATAAACTTTATACGTTCATATGTTTATCTTAAACTTCTAAACGAGTTTTACTACAAGATAAACGGAGTTCGGTTAGAGTAACTTACGTATGAGATATAAAAAATTGTATGAAACTCTTATGGGTGTGGCACCATCAAACGAAATAAATTATTATGCGTAGTAAACAAAATACGAAGGCCAAGTATCAAGCAATAGTGGGGTACCATTAAAAGTGTATAATAAACTTCATACGTTCGAATGTTTATCTTAAACTTCTAAACGAGTTTTACTATAAGATAAACAGAGTTCAGTTAAAAACTTACGAACTAGATATAAGAATTGTATGAAACTCTTATGGGTGTGGTACCATCATACAAAATAAATTATTACTCATAGTAAACTACATACGAAGGCTCAAGTAGCATGCAAGAATGGATTACCGTTAAAAGTATATAATAAACTTTATACGTTCATATGTTTATCTTAAACTTTTAAACGAGTTTTATTACAAGATAAACGGAGTTCGGTTAGAGAAACTTACGTATGAGATATAAGAAATTGTATGAAACTCTTATGGGTGTGGTACCATCATACGAAATAAATTATTATGCGTAGTAAACAAAATACGAAAGCCAAGTATCAAGCAAAAATGGAGTACCGTTAAAAGTGAATAATAATTTTCATACGTTAGTACGTTTACCGTAAACTTGTAAACGAGTTTTACTACAAGATATACGAAGCTCGGCTAGAGAAACTTACGTACAAGATATACGAAATTGTATGAAACTCTTATGGGGGTGGCACCATCATACAAAATAAATTATTACTCATACTAAACGACATACGAAGGCTCAAGTAGCATGCAAGAATGGAGTACCGTTAAAAGTATATAATAAACTATATACGTTCATATGTTTATCTTAAACTTCTAAACGAGTTTTACTACAAGATAAACGGAGTTCGGTTAGAGAAACTTACGTATGAGATATAAGAAATTGTATGAAACTCTTATGGGTGTGGTACCATCATACGAAATAAATTATTATGCATAGTAAACAAAATATGAAGGCCAAGTATCAAGCAAAAATGGAGTACCGTTAAAAGTGAATAATAATTTTCATACGTTAGTACGTTTACCGTAAACTTCTAAACGAGTTTTACTACAAGATATACGAAGCTCGGCTAGAGAAACTTACGTACGAGATATACGAAATTGTATGAAACTCTTATGGGGGTGGCACCATCATACAAAATAAATTATTACTCATACTAAACGACATACGAAGGCTCAAGTAGCATGCAAGAATGGAGTACCGTTAAAAGTATATAATAAACTATATACGTTCATATGTTTATCTTAAACTTCTAAACGAGTTTTACTACAAGATAAACGGAGTTCGGTTAGAGAAACTTACGTATGAGATATAAGAAATTGTATGAAACTCTTATGGG
Source organism: Chamaenerion angustifolium (assembly GCA_946814005.1). Taxonomy (NCBI): domain Eukaryota; kingdom Viridiplantae; phylum Streptophyta; class Magnoliopsida; order Myrtales; family Onagraceae; genus Chamaenerion; species Chamaenerion angustifolium. Next base: position 11,045,335 of record OX328273.1, read on the forward strand.
TGTGGTACCATCATACGAAATAAATTATTATGCGTAGTAAACAAAATACGAAGGCCAAGTATCAAGCAAAAATGGAGTACCGTTAAAAGTGAATAATAATTTTCATACGTTAGTACGTTTACCGTAAACTTCTAAACGAGTTTTACTACAAGATATACGAAGCTCGGCTAGAGAAACTTACGTACGAGATATACAAAATTGTATGAAACTCTTATGGGGGTGGCACCATCATACAAAATAAATTATTACTCATACTAAACGACATACGAAGGCTCAAGTAGCATGCAAGAATGGAGTACCGTTAAAAGTATATAATAAACTATATACGTTCATATGTTTATCTTAAACTTCTAAACGAGTTTTACTACAAGATAAACGGAGTTCGGTTAGAGAAACTTACGTATGAGATATAAGAAATTGTATGAAACTCTTATGGGTGTGGTACCATCATACGAAATAAATTATTATGCGTAGTAAACAAAATACGAAGGCCAAGTATCAAGCAAAAATGGAGTACCGTTAAAAGTGAATAATAATTTTCATACGTTAGTATGTTTATCTTAAACATCTAAACGATTTATACTACAAGATAAACAGAGTTCAGTTTAAAACTTACGAACGAGATATAAGAAATTGTATGAAACTCTTATGGGTGTGGTACCATCATACAAAATAAACTATTATTCATAGTAAACGACATACGAATGCTCAAGTAGCATGCAAGAATGGAGTACCTTTAAAAGTATATAATAAACTTTATACGTTCGTATGTTTATCTTAAACTTCTAAACGAGTTTTACTACAAGATAAACAGAGTTCAGTTAAAAACTTACGAACGAGATATAAGAATTGTATGAAACTCTTATGGGTGTAGTACCATCATACAAAATAAATTATTACTCATAGTAAACGACATACGAAGGCTCAAGTAGCATCCAAGAATGGAGTACCGTTAAAAGTATATAATAAACTTTATACGTTCATATGTTTATCTTAAACTTCTAAACGAGTTTTACTACAAGATAAACGGAGTTCGGTTAGAGTAACTTACGTATGAGATATAAAAAATTGTATGAAACTCTTATGGGTGTGGCACCATCAAACGAAATAAATTATTATGCGTAGTAAACAAAATACGAAGGCCAAGTATCAAGCAATAGTGGGGTACCATTAAAAGTGTATAATAAACTTCATACGTTCGAATGTTTATCTTAAACTTCTAAACGAGTTTTACTATAAGATAAACAGAGTTCAGTTAAAAACTTACGAACTAGATATAAGAATTGTATGAAACTCTTATGGGTGTGGTACCATCATACAAAATAAATTATTACTCATAGTAAACTACATACGAAGGCTCAAGTAGCATGCAAGAATGGATTACCGTTAAAAGTATATAATAAACTATATACGTTCATATGTTTATCTTAAACTTCTAAACGAGTTTTACTACAAGATAAACGGAGTTCGGTTAGAGAAACTTACGTATGAGATATAAGAAATTGTATGAAACTCTTATGGGTGTGGTACCATCATACGAAATAAATTATTATGCATAGTAAACAAAATATGAAGGCCAAGTATCAAGCAAAAATGGAGTACCGTTAAAAGTGAATAATAATTTTCATACGTTAGTACGTTTACCGTAAACTTCTAAACGAGTTTTACTACAAGATATACGAAGCTCGGCTAGAGAAACTTACGTACGAGATATACGAAATTGTATGAAACTCTTATGGGGGTGGCACCATCATACAAAATAAATTATTACTCATACTAAACGACATACGAAGGCTCAAGTAGCATGCAAGAATGGAGTACCGTTAAAAGTATATAATAAACTATATACGTTCATATGTTTATCTTAAACTTCTAAACGAGTTTTACTACAAGATAAACGGAGTTCGGTTAGAGAAACTTACGTATGAGATATAAGAAATTGTATGAAACTCTTATGGGTGTGGTACCATCATACGAAATAAATTATTATGCGTAGTAAACAAAATACGAAGGCCAAGTATCAAGCAAAAATGGAGTACCGTTAAAAGTGAATAATAATTTTCATACGTTAGTACGTTTACCGTAAACTTCTAAACGAGTTTTACTACAAGATATACGAAGCTCGGCTAGAGAAACTTACGTACGAGATATACAAAATTGTATGAAACTCTTATGGGGGTGGCACCATCATACAAAATAAATTATTACTCATACTAAACGACATACGAAGGCTCAAGTAGCATGCAAGAATGGAGTACCGTTAAAAGTATATAATAAACTATATACGTTCATATGTTTATCTTAAACTTCTAAACGAGTTTTACTACAAGATAAACGGAGTTCGGTTAGAGAAACTTACGTATGAGATATAAGAAATTGTATGAAACTCTTATGGGTGTGGTACCATCATACGAAATAAATTATTATGCGTAGTAAACAAAATACGAAGGCCAAGTATCAAGCAAAAATGGAGTACCGTTAAAAGTGAATAATAATTTTCATACGTTAGTATGTTTATCTTAAACATCTAAACGATTTATACTACAAGATAAACAGAGTTCAGTTTAAAACTTACGAACGAGATATAAGAAATTGTATGAAACTCTTATGGGTGTGGTACCATCATACAAAATAAACTATTATTCATAGTAAACGACATACGAATGCTCAAGTAGCATGCAAGAATGGAGTACCTTTAAAAGTATATAATAAACTTTATACGTTCGTATGTTTATCTTAAACTTCTAAACGAGTTTTACTACAAGATAAACAGAGTTCAGTTAAAAACTTACGAACGAGATATAAGAATTGTATGAAACTCTTATGGGTGTAGTACCATCATACAAAATAAATTATTACTCATAGTAAACGACATACGAAGGCTCAAGTAGCATCCAAGAATGGAGTACCGTTAAAAGTATATAATAAACTTTATACGTTCATATGTTTATCTTAAACTTCTAAACGAGTTTTACTACAAGATAAACGGAGTTCGGTTAGAGTAACTTACGTATGAGATATAAAAAATTGTATGAAACTCTTATGGGTGTGGCACCATCAAACGAAATAAATTATTATGCGTAGTAAACAAAATACGAAGGCCAAGTATCAAGCAATAGTGGGGTACCATTAAAAGTGTATAATAAACTTCATACGTTCGAATGTTTATCTTAAACTTCTAAACGAGTTTTACTATAAGATAAACAGAGTTCAGTTAAAAACTTACGAACTAGATATAAGAATTGTATGAAACTCTTATGGGTGTGGTACCATCATACAAAATAAATTATTACTCATAGTAAACTACATACGAAGGCTCAAGTAGCATGCAAGAATGGATTACCGTTAAAAGTATATAATAAACTTTATACGTTCATATGTTTATCTTAAACTTTTAAACGAGTTTTATTACAAGATAAACGAAGTTCGGTTAGAGAAACTTACGTATGAGATATAAGAAATTGTATGAAACTCTTATGGGTGTGGTACCATCATACGAAATAAATTATTATGCGTAGTAAACAAAATACGAAGGCCAAGTATCAAGCAAAAATGGAGTACCGTTAAAAGTGAATAATAATTTTCATACGTTAGTACGTTTACCGTAAACTTCTAAACGAGTTTTACTACAAGATATACGAAGCTCGGCTAGAGAAACTTACGTACGAGATATACGAAATTGTATGAAACTCTTATGGGTGTGGTACCATCATACAAAATAAATTATTACTCATAGTAAACTACATACGAAGGCTCAAGTAGCATGCAAGAATGGATTACCGTTAAAAGTATATAATAAACTTTATACGTTCATATGTTTATCTTAAACTTTTAAACGAGTTTTATTACAAGATAAACGGAGTTCGGTTAGAGAAACTTACGTATGAGATATAAGAAATTGTATGAAACTCTTATGGGTGTGGTACCATCATACGAAATAAATTATTATGCGTAGTAAACAAAATACGAAGGCCAAGTATCAAGCAAAAATGGAGTACCGTTAAAAGTGAATAATAATTTTCATACGTTAGTACGTTTACCGTAAACTTGTAAACGAGTTTTACTACAAGATATAGGAAGCTCGGCTAGAGAAACTTACGTACGAGATATACGAAATTGTATGAAAATCTTATGGGGGTGGCACCATCATACAAAATAAATTATTACTCATACTAAACGACATACGAAGGCTCAAGTAGCATGCAAGAATGGAGTACCGTTAAAAGTATATAATAAACTATATACGTTCATATGTTTATCTTAAACTTCTAAACGAGTTTTACTACAAGATAAACGGAGTTCGGTTAGAGAAACTTACGTATGAGATATAAGAAATTGTATGAAACTCTTATGGGTGTGGTACCATCATACGAAATAAATTATTATGCATAGTAAACAAAATACGAAGGCCAAGTATCAAGCAAAAATGGAGTACCGTTCACTACAAGAAATTTGGTCTTTTGTGAGGGTCAAATTTCTAAGGGAATTTCAAAAATCCCTTAGAAATTTCACTTTGTAAGGAAATTTCTAAGGGATCTACCCTTAACAAATAAGCTTGCTAGAAAAAAAGCAATTTAAAAGGAAAATCCCTTGCAAAATGTTTCAACAAATTTTCCTTATAAAATCCCTAGCAAATCAATTCCCTCACAAACTTATTAAGGGAATTTTGTGAGTATTTTCCCTAGTAAAGTATAAAGGATTTTTTCAAGGGTTTTATTTAGTAAATTTACAAAGGGATTATTAAGGAAAATCACTATAAATAATTTTATAAATATATAATATATATATATATATATATATATTATAATATATATAATATATATATATATATATAATATATGTATTATATTTATAACATGTAACATAATACACACATATATATATACTATTATATGAAACAAGTTTATAGTTTAAACATTCAAAGTCTTAACTAAAGAGATAACAATTAACAACGTATCTAAATAATACATACTTAGTCAAAAATATCTAAATAGAAATTATGCAACAACTTATGTATTTGAACCATTATCCCGTTGAAAGGGATTAAACTCCTGACCTTGTTTTGCAAATTGCTCCATCATGCTTTGCACTAATGCTTGCATTTGGTTGATCTGAGATTGTTGAGCTGAAATTTGTGCTTGTTGTAGTTCCACTACATCTTGTAACTTTTTATACTTCTCGTCGGTGTGCGTATTTCGAATCCTTGAACTTGAACTTGTACTCTTGTACCATGTATCTGAGGATGAAGAACTTTCGGATCCTAATAGGATCTTGGGATCCACCTTGGGCCCGAAACCATACAATTTTCCTTTCTTAGGAAATCCAGCTGCTTTAACCCATGAATTTTTATCGAACTTAACTTGGGATGCACCATCATGACCATACTTTACCACAATATATGTATCATAGTCCTCCTAAAAAGAGAAAAATATATAATAATACTAACTATTTATCAACAAGAATAACACTATATACCTTATCATGAGATATATAATATTAGAAGAACAAATGAATATATGATAAAGCATAACTTACAATGACCCTTTTTGATTTTTTGTCAATGAATTGATCTTCACTTCCCTTCAAACGATGGAGCCTCCAGAAAAACTCTCCTTGGGTCGGTTCTCGACCTAGTTGTCTAGTCTACAATAATAATAAAACAAATTTATGAGAAAAGTTATATATATATATATGCATATATATTAAATGTTACCATATTCAATACCATTCTTTGCATATGCTCATCAAAAGATATTGATCCTCCACTGTGTTTAGTGATTGATCCATCTTTCTCTGTCATTCGATTTTTACGTGCAGCTTCTGATTTTGCTCTCCATTCAGGTTTTTCCCACTTTTCAACCAATGCATTCCATATATCCTTATTCATCCATCCAGGGTTATGATCTTTAAGCTGAGCAACATCATTTTTCTTAAGAGCTTTTAAAATCTGAGTCCTTGCACCATTCAACATACTAGTGTAACGCGATTAAGCTGTTCTCTCAAATGCTTCCATAAGGTCATACTTATCCTCATCAAATCCCATTCTCTCCTAACCAGACATGCAACAGAAAACAGAAAATTAGTATTAGTAGAACATACTACAATACAAACAAATAACTAGCCTGATATTGAGAGATAGGAAGAAAACCACCGACTACCAGATCCAAATAATAATCGCAGCAACATGTTTAGCTATTCAACCAAAATGTACCAACCATTACCATTTGATTGCTAAAGATTTATCCAAACCCAATTTATATGTCTCTCTTATGTTTAAGAATATATGTTCGATTAAGGAAAGGTGCAGATGCATCACCATTGGACGACTGGCAGACGTATATCGATTCAGAAGTCTATGCAAAGTAAAAGTAAAAGTAAGACATTTATCGATTTGGAATGATATGGGAAGTTATAGCATCTCGCTTCAAACCAAAAGTACGACAAAAAGTCCTGCACAGAGCTTTATCAATTGTAGCGGAAAGGATGTTTTAAAGTTCGACATGCTCAGATTATCAAACAGAATATGTACACTGGCAAATCTAATGAGATATGCTCAGACATCCTCATTCAAAAGCACACTAGCAAATCAGATTTTGGTGTTACAAAATGAGATAGTTGAGAGAGAAAGAACCCAATCATATATTATATATATGATCCCTTCCGCATCCCAATTACAGCAGGTAAGCTGTGATTGAAAATGTTTCTGAGTAAGCAATGTTAGTTAATTACTCAAATTCTCATAGACTAAACAAATTATCAAATACTATGACATAGCAAGCAATGTAACAACATGGTAGACATAAAAAACTCTGCTAGACACTCAAAAGCTCTGCTTAAGGTAACTGCAGATCACTGTTTTAAGAAACATAAAAGGGGGAGAATCACAAAAGAATCAACCATTGTCATATGAAATCGTATAGCATCAGAGACGCCCAATAAACTTTGCTTTGACATTTAAATTTCCTCGAATTAAAAACCTGGAAAATCTGCAAAGTAATATTTAAGTGCTAAGAAGAAAAGGATCTCACTTTCTCACCCAATAGAGAGATAAGGCAAGGGTTTCGTTGCAACTTTGTCCCAAAACAAGACTGAATCGCCGCTCAATAGGATTGTAGGTATGAGAAGAATACTAAATCTGGACAAAATAATGTCGCATCCCCCAACCAGCCTTTTCTCGGTTTATGCTAATCGACTCCAAACAAATAAGCTATTTACTTAAATGCTGATTTCAACTTCCTTGCCGCCAATTTATTATACAGGGATAGTAAGCTAACAAGGCTATTGAGAGATTCCCTGGGAGGAAAAACAAAAACTTGCATCATTAAAATAAATTAGTACCCTAAACTTTTTCCAGTAGAATTCCCGAACATCGATGGGAACATCCTTCCATTTCTCGTACGGACCCACAAAAAATTCCTTCATGACACGAGTTAGAGCACGAACAGCGGTATGATGCGAGAAGCTGTAGATAAATTGTTACCAACAATTGGTTTCTATTGTTATGTTCAACATCATTGATATTATGTAAAAAATATGTGTTGAAAGTTAAGTAACATACCAACGCCCAGATGATATCGATAATATTTCATCCAAATTAGCTAAGTTCACCTCTTGCACATTTGATTGCTCTATTTGCTCTTGTTCTTCATGTTCAACATTAACTTCAACGTTGTTTTCATTATCTTCATTGTTAACCTCATCAATTGATTCTTCAGAGACGTTAAGATGGTTATCAGATGGAGCAGTCCTTGTGTGGTTCGATGATGCCTCCTCCTCAATTGATGCACCAGAAAAAATCCTTCTACCTCCTCCTCGAAGCATAGCTTTACCACGACCCCGAAACATATTCCTAATCAACATACAAACAAAAATAGTTATGCCTCATATTGCAAAAATAAATGCAAATAACTTAGAAAGATTAATTTCAAAGATACCACAATGAAGTATAATACTTAATATTCAAAAATAAATTTCATCATCATCATCATCTTCTTCTTCTTCTTCTTCCTCATTCCCTTCCTCATTCCATTCCTCCTCCTCGTCCCTCTCTTCTCGACCATCACTATCTACATCCATCTGTTCAAATTCATTTCTTCTTTCCAACTCGTTTATTTGTTCGGTATCTAATGCATCTGTATGATCTTTATCAACAAGTATATCTGGATTGTCAAGCTCAAAACCCATATCAATAGTGGCTACATCAGTCGTCACGTCTTCTTGATAAAACCCATCATTTGCGAGAGTTGAATCTTCATTCATAGGAATTTCATATCTACTTCTTGCTTTGATCTTACATACAACCCGCCAATCTCTTCTTTCTCTTTTTTTTGATGGATAACTCAAATAGTAAACTTGTTGAGCTTGTTGAGCCAACACAAACGGCGAGTCTGTTGACAATCTTGACCGATGATTAATTTCAACAGTACCATGATGAGGATGAACTTTGAGCCCTCTCTCTGTATCATACCAATCACATTTGAAGAGAACAACTTTGCACTCCTTGCCCAAGTATTCAAGCTCCCAAATGTCAACTAACATGCCATAATAGTCACCTTCTTCTTCATTATAACAACTACCCCTCACACAAACACCGCTGTTCATAGTGCATTTTCCTTGACCGTATTCTTTTATATGGAAGTTAAAACCATTAGTGAAATATGCTTTGTAGCATTTTACTGAAGTTGATGGACCCAGAGCAATTGCTAAGATGTTTCTATCTACTTGACCTCCTTCTTCTATCACCTATTATAAAATAATATGACATAAGAATATTAATATATAAATAGATTAAAGAGTAATATATAGTAACAAATACTTGATATAAATAACTTCAACTTACGTGTTTTTTCAACCAATCAGCAAAATCAGATGCACGTAATCTTTCTAGTGATTCTTCATTTATGTGTGGCATTAACTGTCGAATGTGGTTATCAAATCTCCTGCAAGTTCAAAACACATTATATAAATATAATTAGTTTTCGTATCATATGTTTATGATTTAATAAAATATAACATAATTAAAAGTTGACGAAACTTTTAATTAAAACTTACTCGGAAAAGGGTGCAATTTCTATAGTGTTCAATAGAACATATGTATGTGCAATTTTCATTTCACCATCGGTTGGTTGCATCTTGGGTAAATCGGGACCAAATGATCTACCGGGATGACGAAAAATAGATAGGCACCCATTCAAGTCCATAACTCCACCATCATCATTTCGTGGTACTCTTGACAATTTTGTTTCAACACTTGGCTCAAAGTAGAAAGAGCAAAATGTAGAAACTTCCCTTATGATGTAGGCTTCACATATAGAGCCCTCAACATGAGCTTTATTTCGCACACTTTTCTTTAGCTCCATTAAAAATCTGAAAAATGCAACAAAAAAAAACATGTGATAAACTATATCTATCCTAAATCAATTAATATGAAATGAAATAGAGTTTACCTCTCAAATGGATACATCCATCGATATTGCACCGGGCCTCCAATTTTAGCCTCATATGGTAAATGGACAGGTAAGTGCTCCATAGAATCAAAAAATGAAGGAGGAAATATTTTCTCCAACTTACATAGTATCTCTACAATATTCTTCTCAAGTTTCTCCATATGATCAACTCGAAGAATAGTAGAACATATGTCTCTAAAAAAGTAACTGATCTCAGTTAATACATCCCAAACAGAATTTGGAACCATGTCCCTTACAGCAACTGGAAGCAATCTCTCCATAAACACGTGACAATCATGACTTTTAAACCCCTTAGACGAAACTTCAGTTTTTCTTATACACCGTGAAATATTTGATGCGTAACCATCAGGAAATTTCAGCTCTTTGAGCCATTCACAAACAGCTCCTTGTTGTTCCTTGCTCAATGTGTAAGAAGCTTTAGGTTTCATGACCTTACCATTCTCACAGATCAATTCCAACTCTGGTCGCTTGCAGTACTTTTTCAAGTCGACTCTAGCATTTAGATTGTCTTTAGTTTTTTCTTTGACATCCATCACTATGTTGTAAATATTTTCAAAGAAGTTTTTCTCAATATGCATTACATCAAGATTGTGACGGATCAAATTTGTCTTCCAGTAAGGCAATTCCCAAAAAATACTTCTTTTCACCCAATTATGTTCCTTACCAAACCCGACAATACGTTCCTTTTCATATTTTTTCCCGAACCTAATATTAGGTAAACTACAAACCCTTTTCCAAACATCTTCACCACATAATCTAGGAGGTGGCCCATCTTTCTCTATGACACCCTTCTTGAATAAATCCTTTTGTTTTCTGAACGGGTGATTTATAGGTAGGAATTGACGATGACAATCAAAAAATGATGTCTTTCTTCCACTATCAAGTCTAAATGACTTAGTACGTTCCATACAATATGGACATGATAATCGTCCATGTGTACTCCATCCAGATAACATAGCATAACCTGGAAAATCACTAATCGTCCACAAGAGAGCCACTTTCATCTGGAAGTGTTGTTTTCTTGATATATCGTATGTTTCTATTCCAACACTCCATAGCATATTCAACTCATCTATCAATGGTCTTAAGAACACATCCAAATCTTTTACTGGACTAGATGGACCTGGGATGACTAAACTCATGAACATGTATGGAATTTTCATGCACATCCAAGGAGGCAAATTGTACACAGTAATAACCACAGTAATAACTATACTGCTTTCCATATTGTCCAAAAGGGCTGAATCCATCCGTGCATAAGCCAATTCGGACATTTCTTGGATCTGATGCAAATGAAGGATGGATTTCGTCAAAGTGTTTCCATGCCTCACCATCTGAAGGGTGTGACATATATCCCTCAAAATACTGGTGAGAAGCATACCATGTCATGTGTTTAGCTGTTTTTTCGGACATATAAAGACGCTGAAGTCTTGGGGTCAAAGGTAAATAACGCAGTACCTTGTATGGAATGCCCTTATTTCTACCACCTTTTGTTAATTTTTCTGTCTTGAACCGATCATGTCCACACACAGAACAATTAACTTTGTTCACATTTTCTTTGTAGTACAACATGCAATTATTGATACAAACATCAATCTTTTCATATTTAAGACCAAGCATCTTCATCAATTTCTTGGTCTCGTAAAAGTTGTTAGCTAGCTTATCATTTTCTGGAAGCATGTCCTTTACCGTGCTAAGAAGACGATCAAAACCTTTATCACTCATATTACATTCTGATTTCAAATTCAATAACTGTGACATGGCTGATAGCTTAGTATGCTTCTTGCAACCTTCCCAGATTGGTTCATCAACAGCATTCAGTAAGGAATAAAATTTTGATGTCTCAATATTAGGTTCATCTGCTGTTGAATCACAGTCAAAATCAGGACTAACTGCTTGCATCACCATTTGTCTGTATGGATTAGTGTTTTCTGAACTTAAAGATGTGTCTCTACGAATTGACTCTCCATGAGAAACACAGTGAATATAATCATCAAGAAACCCATGTGCATAGAGGTGAGCAGTTACATCATCCCGATTATGATAGCACAAGTTTTTACACTTGCGACAAGGACACTTGATCTTTCCCATACTAACAAAGGAAGAATTTGAATATGCAAAGTTAAGAAACTCATCTACTCCTCTTTCGAACTCACTAGTTAAACCTCTGTTATCAAACCGACGTTTCATCCAACTACGGTCCATAACTACTTACAGTTATTTAAGTACCCGAACAGAAGACTCACAATTATTTAACTCTAAGAACTTCACGATGCTATTAAAATAAAGATTCAATCAACTTAGAAAAATGACTACAAACTAGATAAACTATGTCAGCATATTTATGAACAGGTTCCTGATAGGTCTAAGCTACAGTTAACAATGTATATATATATAAATATGCTAAAGAGGGTGTAGTGACAAAACTTACGTAGAATTTAAATTTCATGAACAGAGACATGTTTTTAAACAGAGACATTTATGACATGTGTTGAATTCATTTATGCACATGTTTAAACCGTAACTAACTCTATAAAGTATCACAAATTTATTCATCTCCTAAACCAAAACATTTTTTTTCTTCGAACTCAATAAATAAAGTTTGAAATAGTTACTCAAGTTACAAAGAAACTTGCTTTGACCAAAAAGAAAAATAAAGTTCAACGTGATCTTTTCTTTTTTGAGTTCTTCCTGTCATAAATGAATTCAACACATTGCTACAGAGACAATGTTGACTCAAATGTATTTTACTGTAAAACGATTTTACACTCACCATACCAACAACAGACTACATCTATGCCCTTCACAAAAGAAGAAACAAGCACATATCATTTAAAAACGGTTAGCAATCAAACAGACAATGACCACGCAGACAAATAGAAAAGTGAAACCACGCAGGACAAAGAAAAGTGACAGCCTCTGGTAATAAAAAGAAAAGTGAAACCACGCAGGACAAAGCAGTCTCACCTTGAGATCGAAAGCATAACACGTAGTAATTAGCAAGTTCTTGTTTGCTATGATCCTAATCTATCAAAAAGAGGGAGGAGGGACTTTTGATTACACCCAAAGTCACCAGGAATCCAACAAAGCAGATAAGCTAAAGTAGCTGCTAAAGAAATATTGTGTTGGCTCAACAAGCTCCCCTACAAAATTCGTGATAAGACTTACACTACACTAAAGCTACTTCAGCTGCTAAAGAAATATTGTTCACACGAGAATTGCAGAATTGGATTAGACACGATTACTGCAACAATAAAGCGAAAATTGCAGAATTGGAGGATTAGACACGATTACTGCAACAAACTCACACGAGAACAGAAAATCTCTAGAATTTTCATTTGAGAATCATCCATTGTGAGGTGCAACGAGTAGTTACCTAATGTTTTTGCTGGTGATTCTCTGAATGCGCAATGAAGGCAGCGAAAGATCAGTCGAACTAGATGGAGAATGAAGCGAGTTAAGCAATCGGTCTCGGATACGTCTCAGATGAAGAAGTGAGCTCTGAAGTTTTATCGAGATGAAGAACTCGGTTTCACAATTAAGGAGATATAAATCCCTTGCAAATGAATACATTTTCTGAGGAGCAATAAATCCCTTACAAAATTTAGGATTGAAAAAGGTAATTAGTGATGGATTATCCTTAAAAATATTTATAAGGAAAATCCGTCACAAAATAGTAAGGAAAATATATTTTGTGAGGAATTTCCCTAATTATTATTCTCCTTACTTTAACCCTAACAAATCCCTTACAAATAGTTGTAAATTTAAAGGGATTATTTCCCTTGCAAAATTTCCTTCACAAAAACTTGATTTTCATGTAGTGGTTAAAAGTGAATAATAATTTTTATACGTTAGTACGTTTACCGTAAACTTCTAAACGAGTTTTACTACAAGATATACGAAGCTCGGCTAGAGAAACTTACGTACGAGATATACGAAATTGTATGAAACTCTTATGGGGGTGGCACCATCATACAAAATAAATTATTACTCATACTAAACGACATACGAAGGCTCAAGTAGCATGCAAGAATGGAGTACCGTTAAAAGTATATAATAAACTATATACGTTCATATGTTTATCTTAAACTTCTAAACGAGTTTTACTACAAGATAAACGGAGTTCGGTTAGAGAAACTTACTTATGAGGTATAAAAAATTGTATGAAACTCTTATGGGTGTGGTACCATCATACAAAATAAATTATTATTCGTAGTAAACAAAATACGAAGGCCAAGTATCAAGCTATAATGGAGTACCGTTAAAAGTGTATAATAAACTTCATACGTTAGTATGTTTATCTTAAACATCTAAACGATTTATACTACAAGATAAACAGAGTTCAGTTAAAAACTTACGAACGAGATATAAGAATTGTATGAAACTCTTATGGGTGTGGTACCATAATACAAAATAAATTATTACTCATAGTAAACGACATACGAAGGCTCAAGTAGCATGCAAGAATAGAGTACCGTTAAAAGTATATAATAAACTTTATACGTTCATATGTTTATCTTAAACTTTTAAACGAGTTTTATTACAAGATAAACGGAGTTCGGTTAGAGAAACTTACGTATGAGATATGAGAAATTGTATGAAACTCTTATGGGTGTGGTACCATCATACGAAATAAATTATTATGCATAGTAAACAAAATTCGAAGGCCAAGTATCAAGCAAAAATGGAGTACCGTTAAAAGTGAATAATAATTTTCATACGTTAGTACGTTTACCGTAAACTTCTAAACGAGTTTTACTACAAGATATACGAAGCTCGGCTAGAGAAACTTACGTACGAGATATACGAAATTGTATGAAACTCTTATGGGGGTGGCACCATCATACAAAATAAATTATTACTCATACTAAACGACATACGAAGGCTCAACTAGCATGCAAGAATGGAGTACCGTTAAAAGTATATAATAAGATATATACGTTCATATGTTTATCTTAAACTTCTAAACGAGTTTTACTACAAGATAAACGGAGTTCGGTTAGAGAAACTTACTTATGAGGTATAAAAAATTGTATGAAACTCTTATGGGTGTGGTACCATCATACAAAATAAATTATTATTCGTAGTAAACAAAATACGAAGGTCAAGTATCAAGCTATAATGGAGTACCGTTAAAAGTGTATAATAAACTTCATACGTTAGTATGTTTATCTTAAACATCTAAACGATTTATACTACAAGATAAACAGAGTTCAGTTTAAAACTTACGAACGAGATATAAGAAATTGTATGAAACTCTTATGGGTGTGGTACCATCATACAAAATAAACTATTATTCATAGTAAACGACATACGAATGCTCAAGTAGCATGCAAGATTGGAGTACCTTAAAAAGTATATAATAAACTTTATACGTTCGTATGTTTATCTGAAACTTCTAAACGAGTTTTACTACAAGATAAACAGAGTTCAGTTAAAAACTTACGAACGAGATATAAGAATTGTATGAAACTCTTATGGGTGTGGTACCATCATACAAAATAAATTATTACTCATAGTAAACGACATACGAAGGCTCAAGTAGCATGCAAGAATGGAGTACCGTTAAAAGTATATAATAAACTTTATACATTCATATGTTTATCTTAAACTTCTAAACGAGTTTTACTACAAGATAAACGGAGTTCGGTTAGAGAAAGTTACGTATGAGATATAAAAAATTGTATGAAACTCTTATGGGTGTGGCACCATCAAACGAAATAAATTATTATGCGTAGTAAACAAAATACGAAGGCCAAGTATCAAGCAATAGTGGGGTACCATTAAAAGTGTATAATAAACTTCATACGTTCGAATGTTTATCTTAAACTTCTAAACGAGTTTTACTATAAGATAAACAGAGTTCAGTTAAAAACTTACGAACTAGATATAAGAATTGTATGAAACTCTTATGGGTGTGTTACCATCATACAAAATAAATTATTACTCATAGTAAACTACATACGAAGGCTCAAGTAGCATGCAAGAATGGATTACCGTTAAAAGTATATAATAAACTTTATACGTTCATATGTTTATCTTAAACTTTTAAACGAGTTTTATTACAAGATAAACGGAGTTCGGTTAGAGAAACTTACGTATGAGATATAAGAAATTGTATGAAACTCTTATGGGTGTGGTACCATCATACGAAATAAATTATTATGCGTAGTAAACAAAATACGAAGGCCAAGTATCAAGCAAAAATGGAGTACCGTTAAAAGTGAATAATAATTTTCATACGTTAGTACGTTTACCGTAAACTTGTAAACGAGTTTTACTACAAGATATACGAAGCTCGGCTAGAGAAACTTACGTACGAGATTTACGAAATTGTATGAAACTCTTATGGGGGTGGCACCATCATACAAAATAAATTATTACTCATACTAAACGACATACGAAGGCTCAAGTAGCATGCAAGAATGGAGTACCGTTAAAAGTATATAATAAGATATATACGTTCATATGTTTATCTTCAACTTCTAAACGAGTTTTACTACAAGATAAACGGAGTTCGGTTAGAGAAACTTACTTATGAGGTATAAAAAATTGTATGAAACTCTTATGGGTGTGGTACCATCATACAAAATAAATTATTATTCGTAGTAAACAAAATACGAAGGTCAAGTATCAAGCTATAATGGAGTACCGTTAAAAGTGTATAATAAACTTCATACGTTAGTATGTTTATCTTAAACATCTAAACGATTTATACTACAAGATAAACAAAGTTCAGTTTAAAACTTACGAACGAGATATAAGAAATTGTATGAAACTCTTATGGGTGTGGTACCATCATACAAAATAAACTATTATTCATAGTAAACGACATACGAATGCTCAAGTAGCATGCAAGATTGGAGTACCTTAAAAAGTATATAATAAACTTTATACGTTCGTATGTTTATCTGAAACTTCTAAACGAGTTTTACTACAAGATAAACAGAGTTCAGTTAAAAACTTACGAACGAGATATAAGAATTGTATGAAACTCTTATGGGTGTGGTACCATCATACAAAATAAATTATTACTCATAGTAAACGACATACGAAGGCTCAAGTAGCATGCAAGAATGGAGTACCGTTAAAAGTATATAATAAACTTTATACATTCATATGTTTATCTTAAACTTCTAAACGAGTTTTACTACAAGATAAACGGAGTTCGGTTAGAGAAAGTTACGTATGAGATATAAAAAATTGTATGAAACTCTTATGGGTGTGGCACCATCAAACGAAATAAATTATTATGCGTAGTAAACAAAATACGAAGGCCAAGTATCAAGCAATAGTGGGGTACCATTAAAAGTGTATAATAAACTTCATACGTTCGAATGTTTATCTTAAACTTCTAAACGAGTTTTACTATAAGATAAACAGAGTTCAGTTAAAAACTTACGAACTAGATATAAGAATTGTATGAAACTCTTATGGGTGTGTTACCATCATACAAAATAAATTATTACTCATAGTAAACTACATACGAAGGCTCAAGTAGCATGCAAGAATGGATTACCGTTAAAAGTATATAATAAACTTTATACGTTCATATGTTTATCTTAAACTTTTAAACGAGTTTTATTACAAGATAAACGGAGTTCGGTTAGAGAAACTTACGTATGAGATATAAGAAATTGTATGAAACTCTTATGGGTGTGGTACCATCATACGAAATAAATTATTATGCGTAGTAAACAAAATACGAAGGCCAAGTATCAAGCAAAAATGGAGTACCGTTAAAAGTGAATAATAATTTTCATACGTTAGTACGTTTACCGTAAACTTGTAAACGAGTTTTACTACAAGATATACGAAGCTCGGCTAGAGAAACTTACGTACGAGATTTACGAAATTGTATGAAACTCTTATGGGGGTGGCACCATCATACAAAATAAATTATTACTCATACTAAACGACATACGAAGGCTCAAGTAGCATGCAAGAATGGAGTACCGTTAAAAGTATATAATAAGATATATACGTTCATATGTTTATCTTCAACTTCTAAACGAGTTTTACTACAAGATAAACGGAGTTCGGTTAGAGAAACTTACTTATGAGGTATAAAAAATTGTATGAAACTCTTATGGGTGTGGTACCATCATACAAAATAAATTATTATTCGTAGTAAACAAAATACGAAGGTCAAGTATCAAGCTATAATGGAGTACCGTTAAAAGTGTATAATAAACTTCATACGTTAGTATGTTTATCTTAAACATCTAAACGATTTATACTACAAGATAAACAAAGTTCAGTTTAAAACTTACGAACGAGATATAAGAAATTGTATGAAACTCTTATGGGTGTGGTACCATCATACAAAATAAACTATTATTCATAGTAAACGACATACGAATGCTCAAGTAGCATGCAAGATTGGAGTACCTTAAAAAGTATATAATAAACTTTATACGTTCGTATGTTTATCTGAAACTTCTAAACGAGTTTTACTACAAGATAAACAGAGTTCAGTTAAAAACTTACGAACGAGATATAAGAATTGTATGAAACTCTTATGGGTGTGGTACCATCATACAAAATAAATTATTACTCATAGTAAACGACATACGAAGGCTCAAGTAGCATGCAAGAATGGAGTACCGTTAAAAGTATATAATAAACTTTATACATTCATATGTTTATCTTAAACTTCTAAACGAGTTTTACTACAAGATAAACGGAGTTCGGTTAGAGAAAGTTACGTATGAGATATAAAAAATTGTATGAAACTCTTATGGGTGTGGCACCATCAAACGAAATAAATTATTATGCATAGTAAACAAAATACGAAGGCCAAGTATCAAGCAATAGTGGGGTACCATTAAAAGTGTATAATAAACTTCATACGTTCGAATGTTTATCTTAAACTTCTAAACGAGTTTTACTATAAGATAAACAGAGTTCAGTTAAAAACTTACGAACTAGATATAAGAATTGTATGAAACTCTTATGGGTGTGGTACCATCATACAAAATAAATTATTACTCATAGTAAACTACATACGAAGGCTCAAGTATCATGCAAGAATGGATTACCGTTAAAAGTATATAATAAACTTTATACGTTCATATGTTTATCTTAAACTTTTAAACGAGTTTTATTACAAGATAAACGGAGTTCGGTTAGAGAAACTTACGTATGAGATATAAGAAATTGTATGAAACTCTTATGGGTGTGGTACCATCATACGAAATAAATTATTATGCGTAGTAAACAAAATACGAAGGCCAAGTATCAAGCAAAAATGGAGTACCGTTAAAAGTGAATAATAATTTTCATACGTTAGTACGTTTACCGTAAACTTGTAAACGAGTTTTACTACAAGATATACGAAGCTCGGCTAGAGAAACTTACGTACGAGATATACGAAATTGTATGAAACTCTTATGGGGGTGGCACCATCATACAAAATAAATTATTACTCATACTAAACGACATACGAAGGCTCAAGTAGCATGCAAGAATGGAGTACCGTTAAAAGTATATAATAAACTATATACGTTCATATGTTTATCTTAAACTTCTAAACGAGTTTTACTACAAGATAAACGGAGTTCGGTTAGAGAAACTTACGTATGAGATATAAGAAATTGTATGAAACTCTTATGGGTGTGGTACCATCATACAAAATAAATTATTATTCGTAGTAAACAAAATACGAAGGTCAAGTATCAAGCTATAATGGAGTACCGTTAAAAGTGTATAATAAACTTCATACGTTAGTATGTTTATCTTAAACATCTAAACGATTTATACTACAAGATAAACAAAGTTCAGTTTAAAACTTACGAACGAGATATAAGAAATTGTATGAAACTCTTATGGGTGTGGTACCATCATACAAAATAAACTATTATTCATAGTAAACGACATACGAATGCTCAAGTAGCATGCAAGATTGGAGTACCTTAAAAAGTATATAATAAACTTTATACGTTCGTATGTTTATCTGAAACTTCTAAACGAGTTTTACTACAAGATAAACAGAGTTCAGTTAAAAACTTACGAACGAGATATAAGAATTGTATGAAACTCTTATGGGTGTGGTACCATCATACAAAATAAATTATTACTCATAGTAAACGACATACGAAGGCTCAAGTAGCATGCAAGAATGGAGTACCGTTAAAAGTATATAATAAACTTTATACATTCATATGTTTATCTTAAACTTCTAAACGAGTTTTACTACAAGATAAACGGAGTTCGGTTAGAGAAAGTTACGTATGAGATATAAAAAATTGTATGAAACTCTTATGGGTGTGGCACCATCAAACGAAATAAATTATTATGCGTAGTAAACAAAATACGAAGGCCAAGTATCAAGCAATAGTGGGGTACCATTAAAAGTGTATAATAAACTTCATACGTTCGAATGTTTATCTTAAACTTCTAAACGAGTTTTACTATAAGATAAACAGAGTTCAGTTAAAAACTTACGAACTAGATATAAGAATTGTATGAAACTCTTATGGGTGTGGTACCATCATACAAAATAAATTATTACTCATAGTAAACTACATACGAAGGCTCAAGTATCATGCAAGAATGGATTACCGTTAAAAGTATATAATAAACTTTATACGTTCATATGTTTATCTTAAACTTTTAAACGAGTTTTATTACAAGATAAACGGAGTTCGGTTAGAGAAACTTACGTATGAGATATAAGAAATTGTATGAAACTCTTATGGGTGTGGTACCATCATACGAAATAAATTATTATGCGTAGTAAACAAAATACGAAGGCCAAGTATCAAGCAAAAATGGAGTACCGTTAAAAGTGAATAATAATTTTCATACGTTAGTACGTTTACCGTAAACTTGTAAACGAGTTTTACTACAAGATATACGAAGCTCGGCTAGAGAAACTTACGTACGAGATATACGAAATTGTATGAAACTCTTATGGGGGTGGCACCATCATACAAAATAAATTATTACTCATACTAAACGACATACGAAGGCTCAAGTAGCATGCAAGAATGGAGTACCGTTAAAACTATATAATAAACTATATACGTTCATATGTTTATCTTAAACTTCTAAACGAGTTTTACTACAAGATAAACGGAGTTCGGTTAGAGAAACTTACGTATGAGATATAAGAAATTGTATGAAACTCTTATGGGTGTGGTACCATCATACGAAATAAATTATTATGCGTAGTAAACAAAATACGAAGGCCAAGTATCAAGGAAAAATGGAGTACCGTTAAAAGTGAATAATAATTTTCATACGTTAGTACGTTTACCGTAAACTTGTAAACGAGTTTTACTACAAGATATACGAAGCTCGGCTAGAGAAACTTACGTACGAGATATACAAAATTGTATGAAACTCTTATGGGGGTGGCACCATCATACAAAATAAATTATTACTCATACTAAACGACATACGAAGGCTCAAGTAGCATGCAAGAATGGAGTACCGTTAAAAGTATATAATAAACTATATACGTTCATATGTTTATCTTAAACTTCTAAACGAGTTTTACTACAAGATAAACGGAGTTCGGTTAGAGAAACTTACGTATGAGATATAAGAAATTGTATGAAACTCTTATGGGTGTGGTACCATCATACGAAATAAATTATTATGCGTAGTAAACAA
Source organism: Chamaenerion angustifolium (assembly GCA_946814005.1). Classification (NCBI taxonomy): domain Eukaryota; kingdom Viridiplantae; phylum Streptophyta; class Magnoliopsida; order Myrtales; family Onagraceae; genus Chamaenerion; species Chamaenerion angustifolium. Next base: position 11,066,421 of record OX328273.1, read on the forward strand.
AATACGAAGGCCAAGTATCAAGCAAAAATGGAGTACCGTTAAAAGTGAATAATAATTTTCATACGTTAGTACGTTTACCGTAAACTTCTAAACGAGTTTTACTACAAGATATACGAATCTCGGCTAGAGAAACTTACGTACGAGATATACGAAATTGTATGAAACTCTTATGGGGGTGGCACCATCATACAAAATAAATTATTACTCATACTAAACGACATACGAAGGCTCAAGTAGCGTGCAAGAATGGAGTACCGTTAAAAGTATATAATAAACTATATACGTTCATATGTTTATCTAAAACTTCTAAACGAGTTTTACTACAAGATAAACGGAGTTCGGTTAGAGAAACTTACTTATGAGGTATAAAAAATTGTATGAAAGTCTTATGGGTGTGGTACCATAATACAAAATAAATTATTATTCGTAGTAAACAAAATACGAAGGCCAAGTATCAAGCTATAATGGAGTACCGTTAAAAGTGTATAATAAACTTCATACGTTAGTATGTTTATCTTAAACATCTAAACGATTTATACTACAAGATAAACAGAGTTCAGTTTAAAACTTATGAACGAGATATATGAAATTGTATGAAACTCTTATGGGTGTGGTACCATCATACAAAATAAACTATTATTCATAGTAAACGACATACGAATGCTCAAGTAGCATGCAAGATTGGAGTACCTTAAAAAGTATATAATAAACTTTATACGTTCGTATGTTTATCTGAAACTTCAAAACGAGTTTTACTACAAGATAAACAGAGTTCAGTTAAAAACTTACGAACGAGATATAAGAATTGTATGAAACTCTTATGGGTGTGGTACCATCATACAAAATAAATTATTACTCATAGTAAACGACATACGAAGGCTCAAGTAGCATGCAAGAATAGAGTACCGTTAAAAGTATATAATAAACTTTATACGTTCATATGTTTATCTTAAACTTTTAAACGAGTTTTATTACAAGATAAACGGAGTTCGGTTAGAGAAACTTACGTATGAGATATAAGAAATTGTATGAAACTCTTATGGGTGTGGTACCATCATACGAAATAAATTATTATGTGTAGTAAACAAAATTCGAAGGCCAAGTATCAAGCAAAAATGGAGTACCGTTAAAAGTGAATAATAATTTTCATACGTTAGTACGTTTACCGTAAACTTGTAAACGAGTTTTACTACAAGATATACGAAGCTCGGCTAGAGAAACTTACGTACGAGATATACGAAATTGTATGAAACTCTTATGGGGGTGGCACCATCATACAAAATAAATTATTACTCATACTAAACGACATACGAAGGCTCAAGTAGCATGCAAGAATGGAGTACCGTTAAAAGTATATAATAAACTATATACGTTCATATGTTTATCTTAAACTTCTAAACGAGTTTTACTACAAGATAAACGGAGTTCGGTTAGAGAAACTTACGTATGAGATATAAGAAATTGTATGAAACTCTTATGGGTGTGGTACCATCATACGAAATAAATTATTATGCGTAGTAAACAAAATACGAAGGCCAAGTATCAAGCAAAAATGGAGTACCGTTAAAAGTGAATAATAATTTTCATACGTTAGTACGTTTACCGTAAACTTCTAAACGAGTTTTACTACAAGATATACGAATCTCGGCTAGAGAAACTTACGTACGAGATATACGAAATTGTATGAAACTCTTATGGGGGTGGCACCATCATACAAAATAAATTATTACTCATACTAAACGACATACGAAGGCTCAAGTAGCGTGCAAGAATGGAGTACCGTTAAAAGTATATAATAAACTATATACGTTCATATGTTTATCTAAAACTTCTAAACGAGTTTTACTACAAGATAAACGGAGTTCGGTTAGAGAAACTTACTTATGAGGTATAAAAAATTGTATGAAAGTCTTATGGGTGTGGTACCATAATACAAAATAAATTATTATTCGTAGTAAACAAAATACGAAGGCCAAGTATCAAGCTATAATGGAGTACCGTTAAAAGTGTATAATAAACTTCATACGTTAGTATGTTTATCTTAAACATCTAAACGATTTATACTACAAGATAAAGAGAGTTCAGTTTAAAACTTATGAACGAGATATATGAAATTGTATGAAACTCTTATGGGTGTGGTACCATCATACAAAATAAACTATTATTCATAGTAAACGACATACGAATGCTCAAGTAGCATGCAAGATTGGAGTACCTTAAAAAGTATATAATAAACTTTATACGTTCGTATGTTTATCTGAAACTTCAAAACGAGTTTTACTACAAGATAAACAGAGTTCAGTTAAAAACTTACGAACGAGATATAAGAATTGTATGAAACTCTTATGGGTGTGGTACCATCATACAAAATAAATTATTACTCATAGTAAACGACATACGAAGGCTCAAGTAGCATGCAAGAATAGAGTACCGTTAAAAGTATATAATAAACTTTATACGTTCATATGTTTATCTTAAACTTTTAAACGAGTTTTATTACAAGATAAACGGAGTTCGGTTAGAGAAACTTACGTATGAGATATAAGAAATTGTATGAAACTCTTATGGGTGTGGTACCATCATACGAAATAAATTATTATGTGTAGTAAACAAAATTCGAAGGCCAAGTATCAAGCAAAAATGGAGTACCGTTAAAAGTGAATAATAATTTTCATACGTTAGTACGTTTACCGTAAACTTCTAAACGAGTTTTACTACAAGATATACGAAGCTCGGCTAGAGAAACTTACGTACGAGATATACGAAATTGTATGAAACTCTTATGGGGGTGGCACCATCATACAAAATAAATTATTACTCATACTAAACGACATACGAAGGCTCAAGTAGCATGCAAGAATGGAGTACCGTTAAAAGTGTATAATAAACTTCATACGTTCGTATGTTTATCTTAAACTTCTAAACGAGTTTTACTAAAAGATAAACGGAGTTCGGTTAGAGAAACTTACGTATGAGATATAAGAAATTGTATGAAACTCTTATGGGTGTGGTACCATCATACGAAATAAATTATTATGCGTAGTAAACAAAATACGAAGGCCAAGTATCAAGCAAAAATGGAGTACCGTTAAAAGTGAATAATAATTTTCATACGTTAGTACGTTTACCGTAAACTTCTAAACGAGTTTTACTACAAGATATACGAATCTCGGCTAGAGAAACTTACGTACGAGATATACGAAATTGTATGAAACTCTTATGGGGGTGGCACCATCATACAAAATAAATTATTACTCATACTAAACGACATACGAAGGCTCAAGTAGCATGCAAGAATGGAGTACCGTTAAAAGTATATAATAAACTATATACGTTCATATGTTTATCTTAAACTTCTAAACGAGTTTTACTACAAGATAAACGGAGTTCGGTTAGAGAAACTTACTTATGAGGTATAAAAAATTGTATGAAACTCTTATGGGTGTGGTACCATCATACAAAATAAATTATTATTCGTAGTAAACAAAATACGAAGGCCAAGTATCAAGCTATAATGGAGTACCGTTAAAAGTGTATAATAAACTTCATACGTTAGTATGTTTATCTTAAACATCCAAACGATTTATACTACAAGATAAACAGAGTTCAGTTTAAAACTTATGAACGAGATATATGAAATTGTATGAAACTCTTATGGGTGTGGTACCATCATACAAAATAAACTATTATTCATAGTAAACGACATACGAATGCTCAAGTAGCATGCAAGATTGGAGTACCTTAAAAAGTATATAATAAACTTTATACGTTCGTATGTTTATCTGAAACTTCAAAACGAGTTTTACTACAAGATAAACAGAGTTCAGTTAAAAACTTACGAACGAGATATAAGAATTGTATGAAACTCTTATGGGTGTGGTACCATCATACAAAATAAATTATTACTCATAGTAAACGACATACGAAGGCTCAAGTAGCATGCAAGAATAGAGTACCGTTAAAAGTATATAATAAACTTTATACGTTCATATGTTTATCTTAAACTTTTAAACGAGTTTTATTACAAGATAAACAGAGTTCGGTTAGAGAAACTTACGTATGAGATATAAGAAATTGTATGAAACTCTTATGGGTGTGGTACCATCATACGAAATAAATTATTATGTGTAGTAAACAAAATTCGAAGGCCAAGTATCAAGCAAAAATGGAGTACCGTTAAAAGTGAATAATAATTTTCATACGTTAGTACGTTTACCGTAAACTTCTAAACGAGTTTTACTACAAGATATACGAAGCTCGGCTAGAGAAACTTACGTACGAGATATACGAAATTGTATGAAACTCTTATGGGGGTGGCACCATCATACAAAATAAATTATTACTCATACTAAACGACATACGAAGGCTCAAGTAGCATGCAAGAATGGAGTACCGTTAAAAGTGTATAATAAACTTCATACGTTCGTATGTTTATCTTAAACTTCTAAACGAGTTTTACTACAAGATAAACGGAGTTCGGTTAGAGAAACTTACGTATGAGATATAAGAAATTGTATGAAACTCTTATGGGTGTGGTACCATCATACGAAATAAATTATTATGCGTAGTAAACAAAATACGAAGGCCAAGTATCAAGCAAAAATGGAGTACCGTTAAAAGTGAATAATAATTTTCATACGTTAGTACGTTTACCGTAAACTTCTAAACGAGTTTTACTACAAGATATACGAATCTCGGCTAGAGAAACTTACGTACGAGATATACGAAATTGTATGAAACTCTTATGGGGGTGGCACCATCATACAAAATAAATTATTACTCATACTAAACGACATACGAAGGCTCAAGTAGCATGCAAGAATGGAGTACCGTTAAAAGTATATAATAAACTATATACGTTCATATGTTTATCTTAAACTTCTAAACGAGTTTTACTACAAGATAAACGGAGTTCGGTTAGAGAAACTTACTTATGAGGTATAAAAAATTGTATGAAACTCTTATGGGTGTGGTACCATCATACAAAATAAATTATTATTCGTAGTAAACAAAATACGAAGGCCAAGTATCAAGCTATAATGGAGTACCGTTAAAAGTGTATAATAAACTTCATACGTTAGTATGTTTATCTTAAACATCCAAACGATTTATACTACAAGATAAACAGAGTTCAGTTTAAAACTTATGAACGAGATATATGAAATTGTATGAAACTCTTATGGGTGTGGTACCATCATACAAAATAAACTATTATTCATAGTAAACGACATACGAATGCTCAAGTAGCATGCAAGATTGGAGTACCTTAAAAAGTATATAATAAACTTTATACGTTCGTATGTTTATTTGAAACTTCAAAACGAGTTTTACTACAAGATAAACAGAGTTCAGTTAAAAACTTACGAACGAGATATAAGAATTGTATGAAACTCTTATGGGTGTGGTACCATCATACAAAATAAATTATTACTCATAGTAAACGACATACGAAGGCTCAAGTAGCATGCAAGAATAGAGTACCGTTAAAAGTATATAATAAACTTTATACGTTCATATGTTTATCTTAAACTTTTAAACGAGTTTTATTACAAGATAAACAGAGTTCGGTTAGAGAAACTTACGTATGAGATATAAGAAATTGTATGAAACTCTTATGGGTGTGGTACCATCATACGAAATAAATTATTATGTGTAGTAAACAAAATTCGAAGGCCAAGTATCAAGCAAAAATGGAGTACCGTTAAAAGTGAATAATAATTTTCATACGTTAGTACGTTTACCGTAAACTTCTAAACGAGTTTTACTACAAGATATACGAAGCTCGGCTAGAGAAACTTACGTACGAGATATACGAAATTGTATGAAACTCTTATGGGGGTGGCACCATCATACAAAATAAATTATTACTCATACTAAACGACATACGAAGGCTCAAGTAGCATGCAAGAATGGAGTACCGTTAAAAGTGTATAATAAACTTCATACGTTCGTATGTTTATCTTAAACTTCTAAACGAGTTTTACTACAAGATAAACGGAGTTCGGTTAGAGAAACTTACGTATGAGATATAAGAAATTGTATGAAACTCTTATGGGTGTGGTACCATCATACGAAATAAATTATTATGCGTAGTAAACAAAATACGAAGGCCAAGTATCAAGCAAAAATGGAGTACCGTTAAAAGTGAATAATAATTTTCATACGTTAGTACGTTTACCGTAAACTTCTAAACGAGTTTTACTACAAGATATACGAATCTCGGCTAGAGAAACTTACGTACGAGATATACGAAATTGTATGAAACTCTTATGGGGGTGGCACCATCATACAAAATAAATTATTACTCATACTAAACGACATACGAAGGCTCAAGTAGCATGCAAGAATGGAGTACCGTTAAAAGTATATAATAAACTATATACGTTCATATGTTTATCTTAAACTTCTAAACGAGTTTTACTACAAGATAAACGGAGTTCGGTTAGAGAAACTTACTTATGAGGTATAAAAAATTGTATGAAACTCTTATGGGTGTGGTACCATCATACAAAATAAATTATTATTCGTAGTAAACAAAATACGAAGGCCAAGTATCAAGCTATAATGGAGTACCGTTAAAAGTGTATAATAAACTTCATACGTTAGTATGTTTATCTTAAACATCCAAACGATTTATACTACAAGATAAACAGAGTTCAGTTTAAAACTTATGAACGAGATATATGAAATTGTATGAAACTCTTATGGGTGTGGTACCATCATACAAAATAAACTATTATTCATAGTAAACGACATACGAATGCTCAAGTAGCATGCAAGATTGGAGTACCTTAAAAAGTATATAATAAACTTTATACGTTCGTATGTTTATCTGAAACTTCAAAACGAGTTTTACTACAAGATAAACAGAGTTCAGTTAAAAACTTACGAACGAGATATAAGAATTGTATGAAACTCTTATGGGTGTGGTACCATCATACAAAATAAATTATTACTCATAGTAAACGACATACGAAGGCTCAAGTAGCATGCAAGAATAGAGTACCGTTAAAAGTATATAATAAACTTTATACGTTCATATGTTTATCTTAAACTTTTAAACGAGTTTTATTACAAGATAAACAGAGTTCGGTTAGAGAAACTTACGTATGAGATATAAGAAATTGTATGAAACTCTTATGGGTGTGGTACCATCATACGAAATAAATTATTATGTGTAGTAAACAAAATTCGAAGGCCAAGTATCAAGCAAAAATGGAGTACCGTTAAAAGTGAATAATAATTTTCATACGTTAGTACGTTTACCGTAAACTTCTAAACGAGTTTTACTACAAGATATACGAAGCTCGGCTAGAGAAACTTACGTACGAGATATACGAAATTGTATGAAACTCTTATGGGGGTGGCACCATCATACAAAATAAATTATTACTCATACTAAACGACATACGAAGGCTCAAGTAGCATGCAAGAATGGAGTACCGTTAAAAGTGTATAATAAACTTCATACGTTCGTATGTTTATCTTAAACTTCTAAACGAGTTTTACTACAAGATAAACGGAGTTCGGTTAGAGAAACTTACGTATGAGATATAAGAAATTGTATGAAACTCTTATGGGTGTGGTACCATCATACGAAATAAATTATTATGCGTAGTAAACAAAATACGAAGGCCAAGTATCAAGCAAAAATGGAGTACCGTTAAAAGTGAATAATAATTTTCATACGTTAGTACGTTTACCGTAAACTTCTAAACGAGTTTTACTACAAGATATACGAATCTCGGCTAGAGAAACTTACGTACGAGATATACGAAATTGTATGAAACTCTTATGGGGGTGGCACCATCATACAAAATAAATTATTACTCATACTAAACGACATACGAAGGCTCAAGTAGCATGCAAGAATGGAGTACCGTTAAAAGTATATAATAAACTATATACGTTCATATGTTTATCTTAAACTTCTAAACGAGTTTTACTACAAGATAAACGGAGTTCGGTTAGAGAAACTTACTTATGAGGTATAAAAAATTGTATGAAACTCTTATGGGTGTGGTACCATCATACAAAATAAATTATTATTCGTAGTAAACAAAATACGAAGGCCAAGTATCAAGCTATAATGGAGTACCGTTAAAAGTGTATAATAAACTTCATACGTTAGTATGTTTATCTTAAACATCCAAACGATTTATACTACAAGATAAACAGAGTTCAGTTTAAAACTTATGAACGAGATATATGAAATTGTATGAAACTCTTATGGGTGTGGTACCATCATACAAAATAAACTATTATTCATAGTAAACGACATACGAATGCTCAAGTAGCATGCAAGATTGGAGTACCTTAAAAAGTATATAATAAACTTTATACGTTCGTATGTTTATCTGAAACTTCAAAACGAGTTTTACTACAAGATAAACAGAGTTCAGTTAAAAACTTACGAACGAGATATAAGAATTGTATGAAACTCTTATGGGTGTGGTACCATCATACAAAATAAATTATTACTCATAGTAAACGACATACGAAGGCTCAAGTAGCATGCAAGAATAGAGTACCGTTAAAAGTATATAATAAACTTTATACGTTCATATGTTTATCTTAAACTTTTAAACGAGTTTTATTACAAGATAAACGGAGTTCAGTTAGAGAAACTTACGTATGAGATATAAGAAATTGTATGAAACTCTTATGGGTGTGGTACCATCATACGAAATAAATTATTATGTGTAGTAAACAAAATTCGAAGGCCAAGTATCAAGCAAAAATGGAGTACCGTTAAAAGTGAATAATAATTTTCATACGTTAGTACGTTTACCGTAAACTTCTAAACGAGTTTTACTACAAGATATACGAAGCTCGGCTAGAGAAACTTACGTACGAGATATACGAAATTGTATGAAACTCTTATGGGGGTGGCACCATCATACAAAATAAATTATTACTCATACTAAACGACATACGAAGGCTCAAGTAGCATGCAAGAATGGAGTACCGTTAAAAGTATATAATAAACTATATACGTTCATATGTTTATCTTAAACTTCTAAACGAGTTTTACTACAAGATAAACGGAGTTCGGTTAGAGAAACTTACTTATGAGGTATAAAAAATTGTATGAAACTCTTATGGGTGTGGTACCATCATACAAAATAAATTATTATTCGTAGTAAACAAAATACGAAGGCCAAGTATCAAGCTATAATGGAGTACCGTTAAAAGTGTATAATAAACTTCATACGTTAGTATGTTTATCTTAAACATCTAAACGATTTATACTACAAGATAAACATACGAACGTATAAAGTTTATTATATACTTTTTAAGGTACTCCAATCTTGCATGCTACTTGAGCATTCGTATGTCGTTTACTATGAATAATAGTTTATTTTGTATGATGGTACCACACCCATAAGAGTTTCATACAATTTCTTATATCTCGTTCGTATGTTTACGGTAAATAAACTTCATACGTTAGTACGTTTACCGTAAACTTCTAAACGAGTTTTACTACAAGATATACGAAGCTCGGCTAGAGAAACTTACGTACGAGATATACGAAATTGTATGAAACTCTTATGGGGGTGGCACCATCATACAAAATAAATTATTACTCATACTAAACGACATACGAAGGCTCAAGTAGCATGCAAGAATGGAGTACCGTTAAAAGTATATAATAAACTATATACGTTCATATGTTTATCTTAAACTTCTAAACGAGTTTTACTACAAGATAAACGGAGTTCGGTTAGAGAAACTTACTTATGAGGTATAAAAAATTGTATGAAACTCTTATGGGTGTGGTACCATCATACAAAATAAATTATTATTCGTAGTAAACAAAATACGAAGGCCAAGTATCAAGCTATAATGGAGTCCCGTTAAAAGTGTATAATAAACTTCATACGTTAGTATGTTTATCTTAAACATCTAAACGATTTATACTACAAGATAAACAGAGTTCAGTTTAAAACTTACGAACGAGATATAAGAAATTGTATGAAACTCTTATGGGTGTGGTACCATCATACAAAATAAACTATTATTCATAGTAAACGACATACGAATGCTCAAGTAGCATGCAAGATTGGAGTACCTTAAAAAGTATATAATAAACTTTATACGTTCGTATGTTTATCTGAAACTTCAAAACGAGTTTTACTACAAGATAAACAGAGTTCAGTTAAAAACTTACGAACGAGATATAAGAATTGTATGAAACTCTTATGGGTGTGGTACCATCATACAAAATAAATTATTACTCATAGTAAACGACATACGAAGGCTCAAGTAGCATGCAAGAATGGAGTACCGTTAAAAGTATATAATAAACTTTATACATTCATATGTTTATCTTAAACTTCTAAACGAGTTTTACTACAAGATAAACGGAGTTCGGTTAGAGAAACTTACGTATGAGATATAAAAAATTGTATGAAACTCTTATGGGTGTGGCACCATCAAACGAAATAAATTATTATGCATAGTAAACAAAATACGAAGGCTAAGTATCAAGCAATAGTGGGGTACCATTAAAAGTGTATAATAAACTTCATACGTTCGAATGTTTATCTTAAACTTCTAAACGAGTTTTACTATAAGATAAACAGAGTTTAGTTAAAAACTTACGAAATATATATAAGAATTGTATGAAACTCTTATGGGTGTGGTACCATCATACAAAATAAATTATTACTCATAGTAAACTACATACGAAGGCTCAAGTAGCATGCAAGAATGGAGTACCGTTAAAAGTATATAATAAACTTTATACGTTCATATGTTTATCTTAAACTTTTAAACGAGTTTTATTACAAGATAAACGGAGTTCAGTTAGAGAAACTTACGTATGAGATATAAGAAATTGTATGAAACTCTTATGGGTGTGGTACCATCATACGAAATAAATTATTATGCATAGTAAACAAAATACGAAGGCCAAGTATCAAGCAAAAATGGAGTACCGTTAAAAGTGAATAATAATTTTCATACGTTAGTACGTTTACCGTAAACTTGTAAACGAGTTTTACTACAAGATATACGAAGCTCGGCTAGAGAAACTTACGTACGAGATATACGAAATTGTATGAAACTCTTATGGGGGTGGCACCATCATACAAAATAAATTATTACTCATACTAAACGACATACGAAGGCTCAAGTAGCATGAAAGAATAGAGTACCGTTAAAAGTATATAATAAACTTTATACGTTCATATGTTTATCTTAAACTTTTAAACGAGTTTTATTACAAGATAAACGGAGTTCGGTTAGAGAAACTTACGTATGAGATATAAGAAATTGTATGAAACTCTTATGGGTGTGGTACCATCATACGAAATAAATTATTATGTGTAGTAAACAAAATTCGAAGGCCAAGTATCAAGCAAAAATGGAGTAACGTTAAAAGTGAATAATAATTTTCATACGTTAGTACGTTTACCGTAAACTTCTAAACGAGTTTTACTACAAGATATACGAAGCTCGGCTAGAGAAACTTACGTACGAGATATACGAAATTGTATGAAACTCTTATGGGGGTGGCACCATCATACAAAATAAATTATTACTCATACTAAACGACATACGAAGGCTCAAGTAGCATGCAAGAATGGAGTACCGTTAAAAGTATATAATAAACTATATACGTTCATATGTTTATCTTAAACTTCTAAACGAGTTTTACTACAAGATAAACGGAGTTCGGTTAGAGAAACTTACTTATGAGGTATAAAAAATTGTATGAAACTCTTATGGGTGTGGTACCATCATACAAAATAAATTATTATTCGTAGTAAACAAAATACGAAGGCCAAGTATCAAGCTATAATGGAGTCCCGTTAAAAGTGTATAATAAACTTCATACGTTAGTATGTTTATCTTAAACATCTAAACGATTTATACTACAAGATAAACAGAGTTCAGTTTAAAACTTACGAACGAGATATAAGAAATTGTATGAAACTCTTATGGGTGTGGTACCATCATACAAAATAAACTATTATTCATAGTAAACGACATACGAATGCTCAAGTAGCATGCAAGATTGGAGTACCTTAAAAAGTATATAATAAACTTTATACGTTCGTATGTTTATCTGAAACTTCAAAACGAGTTTTACTACAAGATAAACAGAGTTCAGTTAAAAACTTACGAACGAGATATAAGAATTGTATGAAACTCTTATGGGTGTGGTACCATCATACAAAATAAATTATTACTCATAGTAAACGACATACGAAGGCTCAAGTAGCATGCAAGAATGGAGTACCGTTAAAAGTATATAATAAACTTTATACATTCATATGTTTATCTTAAACTTCTAAACGAGTTTTACTACAAGATAAACGGAGTTCGGTTAGAGAAACTTACGTATGAGATATAAAAAATTGTATGAAACTCTTATGGGTGTGGCACCATCAAACGAAATAAATTATTATGCATAGTAAACATAATACGAAGGCTAAGTATCAAGCAATAGTGGGGTACCATTAAAAGTGTATAATAAACTTCATACGTTTGAATGTTTATCTTAAACTTCTAAACGAGTTTTACTATAAGATAAACAGAGTTTAGTTAAAAACTTACGAACTATATATAAGAATTGTATGAAACTCTTATGGGTGTGGTACCATCATACAAAATAAATTATTACTCATAGTAAACTACATACGAAGGCTCAAGTAGCATGCAAGAATGGAGTACCGTTAAAAGTATATAATAAACTTTATACGTTCATATGTTTATCTTAAACTTTTAAACGAGTTTTATTACAAGATAAACGGAGTTCAGTTAGAGAAACTTACGTATGAGATATAAGAAATTGTATGAAACTCTTATGGGTGTGGTACCATCATACGAAATAAATTATTATGCGTAGTAAACAAAATACGAAGGCCAAGTATCAAGCAAAAATGGAGTACCGTTAAAAGTGAATAATAATTTTCATACGTTAGTACGTTTACCGTAAACTTGTAAACGAGTTTTACTACAAGATATACGAAGCTCGGCTAGAGAAACTTACGTACGAGATATACGAAATTGTATGAAACTCTTATGGGGGTGGCACCATCATACAAAATAAATTATTACTCATACTAAACGACATACGAAGGCTCAAGTAGCATGCAAGAATAGAGTACCGTTAAAAGTATATAATAAACTTTATACGTTCATATGTTTATCTTAAACTTTTAAACGAGTTTTATTACAAGATAAACGGAGTTCAGTTAGAGAAACTTACGTATGAGATATAAGAAATTGTATGAAACTCTTATGGGTGTGGTACCATCATACGAAATAAATTATTATGCGTAGTAAACAAAATACGAAGGCCAAGTATCAAGCAAAAATGGAGTACCGTTAAAAGTGAATAATAATTTTCATACGTTAGTACGTTTACCGTAAACTTCTAAACGAGTTTTACTACAAGATATACGAAGCTCGGCTAGAGAAACTTACGTACGAGATATACGAAATTGTATGAAACTCTTATGGGGGTGGCACCATCATACAAAATAAATTATTACTCATACTAAACGACATACGAAGGCTCAAGTAGCATGCAAGAATGGAGTACCGTTAAAAGTATATAATAAACTATATACGTTCATATGTTTATCTTAAACTTCTAAACGAGTTTTACTACAAGATAAACGGAGTTCGGTTAGAGAAACTTACTTATGAGGTATAAAAAATTGTATGAAACTCTTATGGGTGTGGTACCATCATACAAAATAAATTATTATTCGTAGTAAACAAAATACGAAGGCCAAGTATCAAGCTATAATGGAGTACCGTTAAAAGTGTATAATAAACTTCATACGTTAGTATGTTTATCTTAAACATCTAAACAATTTATACTACAAGATAAACAGAGTTCAGTTTAAAACATATGAACGAGATATAAGAAATTGTATGAAACTCTTATGGGTGTGGTACCATCATACAAAATAAACTATTATTCATAGTAAACGACATACGAATGCTCAAGTAGCATGCAAGATTGGAGTACCTTAAAAAGTATATAATAAACTTTATACGTTCGTATGTTTATCTGAAACTTCTAAACGAGTTTTACTACAAGATAAACAGAGTTCAGTTAAAAACTTACGAACGAGATATAAGAATTGTATGAAACTCTTATGGGTGTGGTACCATCATACAAAATAAATTATTACTCATAGTAAACGACATACGAAGGCTCAAGTAGCATGCAAGAATAGAGTACCGTTAAAAGTATATAATTAACTTTATACGTTCATATGTTTATCTTAAACTTTTAAACGAGTTTTATTACAAGATAAACGGATTTCGGTTAGAGAAACTTACGTATGAGATATAAGAAATTGTATGAAACTCTTATGGGTGTGGTACCATCATACGAAATAAATTATTATGCGTAGTAAACAAAATTCGAAGGCCAAGTATCAAGCAAAAATGGAGTACCGTTAAAAGTGAATAATAATTTTCATACGTTAGTACGTTTACCGTAAACTTCTAAACGAGTTTTACTACAAGATATACGAAGCTCGGCTAGAGAAACTTACGTACGAGATATACGAAATTGTATGAAACTCTTATGGGGGTGGCACCATCATACAAAATAAATTATTACTCATACTAAACGACATACGAAGGCTCAAGTAGCATGCAAGAATGGAGTACCGTTAAAAGTATATAATAAACTATATACGTTCATATGTTTATCTTAAACTTCTAAACGAGTTTTACTACAAGATAAACGGAGTTCGGTTAGAGAAACTTACTTATGAGGTATAAAAAATTGTATGAAACTCTTATGGGTGTGGTACCATCATACAAAATAAATTATTATTCGTAGTAAACAAAATACGAAGGCCAAGTATCAAGCTATAATGGAGTCCCGTTAAAAGTGTATAATAAACTTCATACGTTAGTATGTTTATCTTAAACATCTAAACGATTTATACTACAAGATAAACAGAGTTCAGTTTAAAACTTACGAACGAGATATAAGAAATTGTATGAAACTCTTAAGGGTGTGGTACCATCATACAAAATAAACTACTATTCATAGTAAACGACATACGAATGCTCAAGTAGCATGCAAGATTGGAGTACCTTAAAAAGTATATAATAAACTTTATACGTTCGTATGTTTATCTGAAACTTCTAAACGAGTTTTACTACAAGATAAACAGAGTTCAGTTAAAAACTTACGAACGAGATATAAGAATTGTATGAAACTCTTATGGGTGTGGTACCATCATACAAAATAAATTATTACTCATAGTAAACGACATACGAAGGCTCAAGTAGCATGCAAGAATGGAGTACCGTTAAAAGTATATAATAAACTATATACATTCATATGTTTATCTTAAACTTCTAAACGAGTTTTACTACAAGATAAACGGAGTTCGGTTAGAGAAAGTTACGTATGGGATATAAAAAATTGTATGAAACTCTTATGGGTGTGGCACCATCAAACGAAATAAATTATTATGCGTAGTAAACAAAATACGAAGGCCAAGTATCAAGCAATAGTGGGGTACCATTAAAAGTGTATAATAAACTTCATACGTTTGAATGTTTATCTTAAACTTCTAAACGAGTTTTACTATAAGATAAACAGAGTTTAGTTAAAAACTTACGAACTATATATAAGAATTGTATGAAACTCTTATGGGTGTGGTACCATCATACAAAATAAATTATTACTCATAGTAAACTACATACGAAGGCTCAAGTAGCATGCAAGAATGGAGTACCGTTAAAAGTATATAATAAACTTTATACGTTCATATGTTTATCTTAAACTTTTAAACGAGTTTTATTACAAGATAAACGGAGTTCAGTTAGAGAAACTTACGTATGAGATATAAGAAATTGTATGAAACTCTTATGGGTGTGGTACCATCATACGAAATAAATTATTATGCGTAGTAAACAAAATACGAAGGCCAAGTATCAAGCAAAAATGGAGTACCGTTAAAAGTGAATAATAATTTTCATACGTTAGTACGTTTACCGTAAACTTGTAAACGAGTTTTACTACAAGATATACGAAGCTCGGCTAGAGAAACTTACGTACGAGATATACGAAATTGTATGAAACTCTTATGGGGGTGGCACCATCATACAAAATAAATTATTACTCATACTAAACGACATACGAAGGCTCAAGTAGCATGCAAGAATAGAGTACCGTTAAAAGTATATAATAAACTTTATACGTTCATATGTTTATCTTAAACTTTTAAACGAGTTTTATTACAAGATAAACGGAGTTCAGTTAGAGAAACTTACGTATGAGATATAAGAAATTGTATGAAACTCTTATGGGTGTGGTACCATCATACGAAATAAATTATTATGCGTAGTAAACAAAATACGAAGGCCAAGTATCAAGCAAAAATGGAGTACCGTTAAAAGTGAATAATAATTTTCATACGTTAGTACGTTTACCGTAAACTTCTAAACGAGTTTTACTACAAGATATACGAAGCTCGGCTAGAGAAACTTACGTACGAGATATACGAAATTGTATGAAACTCTTATGGGGGTGGCACCATCATACAAAATAAATTATTACTCATACTAAACGACATACGAAGGCTCAAGTAGCATGCAAGAATGGAGTACCGTTAAAAGTATATAATAAACTATATACGTTCATATGTTTATCTTAAACTTCTAAACGAGTTTTACTACAAGATAAACGGAGTTCGGTTAGAGAAACTTACTTATGAGGTATAAAAAATTGTATGAAACTCTTATGGGTGTGGTACCATCATACAAAATAAATTATTATTCGTAGTAAACAAAATACGAAGGCCAAGTATCAAGCTATAATGGAGTACCGTTAAAAGTGTATAATAAACTTCATACGTTAGTATGTTTATCTTAAACATCTAAACAATTTATACTACAAGATAAACAGAGTTCAGTTTAAAACATATGAACGAGATATAAGAAATTGTATGAAACTCTTATGGGTGTGGTACCATCATACAAAATAAACTATTATTCATAGTAAACGACATACGAATGCTCAAGTAGCATGCAAGATTGGAGTACCTTAAAAAGTATATAATAAACTTTATACGTTCGTATGTTTATCTGAAACTTCTAAACGAGTTTTACTACAAGATAAACAGAGTTCAGTTAAAAACTTACGAACGAGATATAAGAATTGTATGAAACTCTTATGGGTGTGGTACCATCATACAAAATAAATTATTACTCATAGTAAACGACATACGAAGGCTCAAGTAGCATGCAAGAATAGAGTACCGTTAAAAGTATATAATTAACTTTATACGTTCATATGTTTATCTTAAACTTTTAAACGAGTTTTATTACAAGATAAACGGATTTCGGTTAGAGAAACTTACGTATGAGATATAAGAAATTGTATGAAACTCTTATGGGTGTGGTACCATCATACGAAATAAATTATTATGCGTAGTAAACAAAATTCGAAGGCCAAGTATCAAGCAAAAATGGAGTACCGTTAAAAGTGAATAATAATTTTCATACGTTAGTACGTTTACCGTAAACTTCTAAACGAGTTTTACTACAAGATATACGAAGCTCGGCTAGAGAAACTTACGTACGAGATATACGAAATTGTATGAAACTCTTATGGGGGTGGCACCATCATACAAAATAAATTATTACTCATACTAAACGACATACGAAGGCTCAAGTAGCATGCAAGAATGGAGTACCGTTAAAAGTATATAATAAACTATATACGTTCATATGTTTATCTTAAACTTCTAAACGAGTTTTACTACAAGATAAACGGAGTTCGGTTAGAGAAACTTACTTATGAGGTATAAAAAATTGTATGAAACTCTTATGGGTGTGGTACCATCATACAAAATAAATTATTATTCGTAGTAAACAAAATACGAAGGCCAAGTATCAAGCTATAATGGAGTCCCGTTAAAAGTGTATAATAAACTTCATACGTTAGTATGTTTATCTTAAACATCTAAACGATTTATACTACAAGATAAACAGAGTTCAGTTTAAAACTTACGAACGAGATATAAGAAATTGTATGAAACTCTTAAGGGTGTGGTACCATCATACAAAATAAACTACTATTCATAGTAAACGACATACGAATGCTCAAGTAGCATGCAAGATTGGAGTACCTTAAAAAGTATATAATAAACTTTATACGTTCGTATGTTTATCTGAAACTTCTAAACGAGTTTTACTACAAGATAAACAGAGTTCAGTTAAAAACTTACGAACGAGATATAAGAATTGTATGAAACTCTTATGGGTGTGGTACCATCATACAAAATAAATTATTACTCATAGTAAACGACATACGAAGGCTCAAGTAGCATGCAAGAATGGAGTACCGTTAAAAGTATATAATAAACTATATACATTCATATGTTTATCTTAAACTTCTAAACGAGTTTTACTACAAGATAAACGGAGTTCGGTTAGAGAAAGTTACGTATGGGATATAAAAAATTGTATGAAACTCTTATGGGTGTGGCACCATCAAACGAAATAAATTATTATGCGTAGTAAACAAAATACGAAGGCCAAGTATCAAGCAATAGTGGGGTACCATTAAAAGTGTATAATAAACTTCATACGTTCGAATGTTTATCTTAAACTTCTAAACGAGTTTTACTATAAGATAAACAGAGTTCAGTTAAAAACTTACGAACTAGATATAAGAATTGTATGAAACTCTTATGGGTGTGGTACCATCATACAAAATAAATTATTACTCATAGTAAACTACATACGAAGGCTCAAGTAGCATGCAAGAATAGAGTACCGTTAAAAGTATATAATAAACTTTATACGTTCATATGTTTATCTTAAACTTTTAAACGAGTTTTATTACAAGATAAACGGAGTTCAGTTAGAGAAACTTACGTATGAGATATAAGAAATTGTATGAAACTCTTATGGGTGTGGTACCATCATACGAAATAAATTATTATGCGTAGTAAACAAAATACGAAGGCCAAGTATCAAGCAATAATGGAGTACCGTTAAAAGTGAATAATAATTTTCATACGTTAGTACGTTTACCGTAAACTTCTAAACGAGTTTTACTACAAGATATACGAAGCTCGGCTAGAGAAACTTACGTACGAGATATACGAAATTGTATGAAACTCTTATGGGGGTGGCACCATCATACAAAATAAATTATTACTCATACTAAACGACATACGAAGGCTCAAGTAGCATGCAAGAATGGAGTACCGTTAAAAGTATATAATAAACTATATACGTTCATATGTTTATCTTAAACTTCTAAACGAGTTTTACTACAAGATAAACGGAGTTCGGTTAGAGAAAGTTACGTATGGGATATAAAAAATTGTATGAAACTCTTATGGGTGTGGCACCATCAAACGAAATAAATTATTATGCGTAGTAAACAAAATACGAAGGCCAAGTATCAAGCAATAGTGGGGTACCATTAAAAGTGTATAATAAACTTCATACGTTCGAATGTTTATCTTAAACTTCTAAACGAGTTTTACTATAAGATAAACAGAGTTCAGTTAAAAACTTACGAACTAGATATAAGAATTGTATGAAACTCTTATGGGTGTGGTACCATCATACAAAATAAATTATTACTCATAGTAAACTACATACGAAGGCTCAAGTAGCATGCAAGAATAGAGTACCGTTAAAAGTATATAATAAACTTTATACGTTCATATGTTTATCTTAAACTTTTAAACGAGTTTTATTACAAGATAAACGGAGTTCAGTTAGAGAAACTTACGTATGAGATATAAGAAATTGTATGAAACTCTTATGGGTGTGGTACCATCATACGAAATAAATTATTATGCGTAGTAAACAAAATACGAAGGCCAAGTATCAAGCAATAATGGAGTACCGTTAAAAGTGAATAATAATTTTCATACGTTAGTACGTTTACCGTAAACTTCTAAACGAGTTTTACTACAAGATATACGAAGCTCGGCTAGAGAAACTTACGTACGAGATATACGAAATTGTATGAAACTCTTATGGGGGTGGCACCATCATACAAAATAAATTATTACTCATACTAAACGACATACGAAGGCTCAAGTAGCATGCAAGAATGGAGTACCGTTAAAAGTATATAATAAACTATATACGTTCATATGTTTATCTTAAACTTCTAAACGAGTTTTACTACAAGATAAACGGAGTTCGGTTAGAGAAAGTTACGTATGGGATATAAAAAATTGTATGAAACTCTTATGGGTGTGGCACCATCAAACGAAATAAATTATTATGCGTAGTAAACAAAATACGAAGGCCAAGTATCAAGCAATAGTGGGGTACCATTAAAAGTGTATAATAAACTTCATACGTTCGAATGTTTATCTTAAACTTCTAAACGAGTTTTACTATAAGATAAACAGAGTTCAGTTAAAAACTTACGAACTAGATATAAGAATTGTATGAAACTCTTATGGGTGTGGTACCATCATACAAAATAAATTATTACTCATAGTAAACTACATACGAAGGCTCAAGTAGCATGCAAGAATAGAGTACCGTTAAAAGTATATAATAAACTTTATACGTTCATATGTTTATCTTAAACTTTTAAACGAGTTTTATTACAAGATAAACGGAGTTCAGTTAGAGAAACTTACGTATGAGATATAAGAAATTGTATGAAACTCTTATGGGTGTGGTACCATCATACGAAATAAATTATTATGCGTAGTAAACAAAATACGAAGGCCAAGTATCAAGCAATAATGGAGTACCGTTAAAAGTGAATAATAATTTTCATACGTTAGTACGTTTACCGTAAACTTCTAAACGAGTTTTACTAC
The DNA here is from genome assembly GCA_946814005.1 of Chamaenerion angustifolium. Taxonomy (NCBI): domain Eukaryota; kingdom Viridiplantae; phylum Streptophyta; class Magnoliopsida; order Myrtales; family Onagraceae; genus Chamaenerion; species Chamaenerion angustifolium. The sequence continues at coordinate 11,087,225 of OX328273.1, forward strand.
AAGATATACGAAGCTCGGCTAGAGAAACTTACGTACGAGATATACGAAATTGTATGAAACTCTTATGGGGGTGGCACCATCATACAAAATAAATTATTACTCATACTAAACGACATACGAAGGCTCAAGTAGCATGCAAGAATGGAGTACCGTTAAAAGTATATAATAAACTATATACGTTCATATGTTTATCTTAAACTTCTAAACGAGTTTTACTACAAGATAAACGGAGTTCGGTTAGAGAAAGTTACGTATGGGATATAAAAAATTGTATGAAACTCTTATGGGTGTGGCACCATCAAACGAAATAAATTATTATGCGTAGTAAACAAAATACGAAGGCCAAGTATCAAGCAATAATGGGGTACCATTAAAAGTGTATAATAAACTTCATACGTTCGAATGTTTATCTTAAACTTCTAAACGAGTTTTACTATAAGATAAACAGAGTTCAGTTAAAAACTTACGAACTAGATATAAGAATTGTATGAAACTCTTATGGGTGTGGTACCATCATACAAAATAAATTATTACTCATAGTAAACTACATACGAAGGCTCAAGTAGCATGCAAGAATAGAGTACCGTTAAAAGTATATAATAAACTTTATACGTTCATATGTTTATCTTAAACTTTTAAACGAGTTTTATTACAAGATAAACGGAGTTCAGTTAGAGAAACTTACGTATGAGATATAAGAAATTGTATGAAACTCTTATGGGTGTGGTACCATCATACGAAATAAATTATTATGCGTAGTAAACAAAATACGAAGGCCAAGTATCAAGCAATAGTGGGGTACCATTAAAAGTGTATAATAAACTTCATACGTTCGAATGTTTATCTTAAACTTCTAAACGAGTTTTACTATAAGATAAACAGAGTTCAGTTAAAAACTTACGAACTAGATATAAGAATTGTATGAAACTCTTATGGGTGTGGTACCATCATACAAAATAAATTATTACTCATAGTAAACTACATACGAAGGCTCAAGTAGCATGCAAGAATAGAGTACCGTTAAAAGTATATAATAAACTTTATACGTTCATATGTTTATCTTAAACTTTTAAACGAGTTTTATTACAAGATAAACGGAGTTCAGTTAGAGAAACTTACGTATGAGATATAAGAAATTGTATGAAACTCTTATGGGTGTGGTACCATCATACGAAATAAATTATTATGCGTAGTAAACAAAATACGAAGGCCAAGTATCAAGCAATAATGGAGTACCGTTAAAAGTGAATAATAATTTTCATACGTTAGTACGTTTACCGTAAACTTCTAAACGAGTTTTACTACAAGATATACGAAGCTCGGCTAGAGAAACTTACGTACGAGATATACGAAATTGTATGAAACTCTTATGGGGGTGGCACCATCATACAAAATAACTTATTACTCATACTAAACGACATACGAAGGCTCAAGTAGCATGCAAGAATGGAGTACCGTTAAAAGTATATAATAAACTATATACGTTCATATGTTTATCTTAAACTTCTAAACGAGTTTTACTACAAGATAAACGGAGTTCGGTTAGAGAAACTTACTTATGAGGTATAAAAAATTGTATGAAACTCTTATGGGTGTGGTACCATCATACAAAATAAATTATTATTCGTAGTAAACAAAATACGAAGGCCAAGTATCAAGCTATAATGGAGTACCGTTAAAAGTGTATAATAAACTTCATACGTTAGTATGTTTATCTTAAACATCTAAACGATTTATACTACAAGATTAACAGAGTTCAGTTTAAAACTTACGAACGAGATATAAGAAATTGTATGAAACTCTTATGGGTGTGGTACCATCATACAAAATAAACTATTATTCATAGTAAACGACATACGAATACTCAAGTAGCATGCAAGATTGGAGTAACTTAAAAAGTATATAATAAACTTTATACGTTCGTATGTTTATCTGAAACTTCAAAACGAGTTTTACTACAAGATAAACAGAGTTCAGTTTAAAACTTACGAACGAGATATAAGAAATTGTATGAAACTCTTATGGGTGTGGTACCATCATACAAAATAAACTATTATTCATAGTAAACGACATACGAATGCTCAAGTAGCATGCAAGATTGGAGTACCTTAAAAAGTATATAATAAACTTTATACGTTCGTATGTTTATCTGAAACTTCAAAACGAGTTTTACTACAAGATAAACAGAGTTCAGTTAAAAACTTACGAACGAGATATAAGAATTGTATGAAACTCTTATGGGTGTGGTACCATCATACAAAATAAATTATTACTCATAGTAAACGACATACGAAGGCTCAAGTAGCATGCAAGAATGGAGTACCGTTAAAAGTATATAATAAACTTTATACATTCATATTTTTATCTTAAACTTCTAAACGAGTTTTACTACAAGATAAACGGAGTTCGGTTAGAGAAACTTACGTATGAGATATAAAAAATTGTATGAAACTCTTATGGGTGTGGCACCATCAAACGAAATAAATTATTATGCGTAGTAAACAAAATACGAAGGCCAAGTATCAAGCAATAGTGGGGTACCATTAAAAGTGTATAATAAACTTCATACGTTCGAATGTTTATCTTAAACTTCTAAACGAGTTTTACTATAAGATAAACAGAGTTCAGTTAAAAACATACGAACTATATATAAGAATTGTATGAAACTCTTATGGGTGTGGTACCATCATACAAAATAAATTATTACTCATAGTAAACTACATACGAAGGCTCAAGTAGCATGCAAGAATGGAGTACCGTTAAAAGTATATAATAAACTTTATACGTTCATATGTTTATCTTAAACTTTTAAACGAGTTTTATTACAAGATAAACGGAGTTCAGTTAGAGAAACTTACGTATGAGATATAAGAAATTGTATGAAACTCTTATGGGTGTGGTACCATCATACGAAATAAATTATTATGCGTAGTAAACAAAATACGAAGGCCAAGTATCAAGCAAAAATGGAGTACCGTTAAAAGTGAATAATAATTTTCATACGTTAGTACGTTTACCGTAAACTTCTAAACGAGTTTTACTACAAGATATACGAAGCTCGGCTAGAGAAACTTACGTACGAGATATACGAAATTGTATGAAACTCTTATGGGGGTGGCACCATCATACAAAATAAATTATTACTCATACTAAACGACATACGAAGGCTCAAGTAGCATGCAAGAATGGAGTACCGTTAAAAGTATATAATAAACTATATACGTTCATATGTTTATCTTAAACTTCTAAACGAGTTTTACTACAAGATAAACGCAGTTCGGTTAGAGAAACTTACTTATGAGGTATAAAAAATTGTATGAAACTCTTATGGGTGTGGTACCATCATACAAAATAAATTATTATTCGTAGTAAACAAAATACGAAGGACAAGTATCAAGCTATAATGGAGTACCGTTAAAAGTGTATAATAAACTTCATACGTTAGTATGTTTATCTTAAACATCTAAACGATTTATACTACAAGATAAACAGAGTTCAGTTTAAAACTTACGAACGAGATATAAGAAATTGTATGAAACTCTTATGGGTGTGGTACCATCATACAAAATAAATTATTACTCATTGTAAACGACATACGAAGGCTCAAGTAGCATGCAAGAATGGAGTACCGTTAAAAGTATATAATAAACTTTATACATTCATATGTTTATCTTAAACTTCTAAACGAGTTTTACTACAAGATAAACGGAGTTCGGTTAGAGAAACTTACGTATGAGATATAAAAAATTGTATGAAACTCTTATGGGTGTGGCACCATCAAACGAAATAAATTATTATGCGTAGTAAACCAAATACGAAGGCCAAGTATCAAGCAATAGTGGGGTACCATTAAAAGTGTATAATAAACTTCATACGTTCGAATGTTTATCTTAAACTTCTAAACGAGTTTTACTATAAGATAAACAGAGTTCAGTTAAAAACTTACGAACTAGATATAAGAATTGTATGAAACTCTTATGGGTGTGGTACCATCATACGAAATACATTATTATGCGTAGTAAACAAAATACGAAGTCCAAGTATCTAGCAATAGTGGGGTACCATTACAAGTGTATAATAAACTTCATACGTTCGAATGTTTATCTTATACTTCTAAACGAGTTTTACTACAAGATAAACAGAGTTCAGTTAAAAACTTACGAACGAGATATAAGAATTGTATGAAACTCTTATGGGGGTGGTACCATCATACAAAATAAATTATTACTCATAGTAAACGACATACGAAGGCTCAAGTAGCATGCAAGAATGGAGGACCGTTAAAAGTATATAATAAACTATATACGTTCATATGTTTATCTTAAACTTCTAAACGATTTTTACTACAAGATAAATGGAGTTCGGTTAGAGAAACTTACGTATAAGATATAAAAAATTGTATGAAACTCTTATGGGTGTGGTACCATCATACAAAATAAATTATTATGCGTAGTAAACAAAATACGAAGGCCAAGTATCAAGCAATAATGGAGTACCGTTAAAAGTGTATAATAAACTTCATACGGTAGTATGTTTATCTTAAACTTCTAAACGAGTTATACTACAAGATAAACAGAGTTCAGTTAAAAACTTACGAACGAGATATAAGAAATTATATGAAACTCTTATGGGTGTGGTACCATCATACAAAACAAACTATTGTTCATAGTAAACGACATACGAATGCTCACGTAGCATGCAGGAATGGAGTACCTTTAAAAGTATATAATAAACTTTATACGTTCGAATGTTTATCTTAAACTTGTAAACGAGTTTTACTACAAGATAAATAGAGTTCAGTTAAAAACTTACGAACGAGATATAAGAATTGTATGAAACTCTTATGGGTGTGGTACCATCATACAAGATAAATTATTACTCATAGTAAACGACATACGAATGCTCAAGTAGCATGCAAGATTGGAGTACCTTAAAAAGTATATAATAAACTTTATACGTTCGTATGTTTATCTGAAACTTCTAAACGAGTTTTACTACAAGATAAATGGAGTTTGGTTAGAGAAACTTACGTATGAGATATAAGAAATTGTATGAAACTCTTATGGGTGTGGTACCATCATACGAAATAAATTATTATGCGTAGTAAACAAAATACGAATGCTAAGTATCAAGCAATAATGGAGTATCGTTAAAAGTGAATAATAAACTTCACACGTTATTACGTTTACCTTAAACTTCTAAACTAGTTTTACTACAAGATAAACGAAGTTCGGCTAGAGAAACTTACGTAAGAGATATACGAAATTGTATGAAACTCTCATGTGTGTGGTACCATCATACAAAATAAATTATTATTCATAGTAAACGACATACGAATGCTCAATTAGCATGCAAGAATGGAGTACCTTAAAAAGTATATAATAAACTTTATACGTTCGTATGTTTATCTGAAACTTCTAAACGAGTTTTACTACAAGATAAATGGAGTTTGGTTAGAGAAACTTACGTATGAGATATAAGAAATTGTATGAAACTCTTATGGGTGTGGTACCATCATACGAAATAAATTATTATGCGTAGTAAACAAAATACGAATGCTAAGTATCAAGCAATAATGGAGTATCGTTAAAAGTGAATAATAAACTTCACACGTTATTACGTTTACTTTAAACTTCTAAACGAGTTTTACTACAAGATAAACGAAGTTCGGCTAGAGAAACTTACGTAAGAGATATACGAAATTGTATGAAACTCTCATGTGTGTGGTACCATCATACAAAATAAATTATTATTCATAGTAAACGACATACGAATGCTCAATTAGCATGCAAGAATGGAGTACCTTTAAAAGTATATAATAAACTTTATACGTTCGTATGTTTATCTTAAACTTCTAAACGAGTTTTGCTACAAGATAAACAGAGTTCAGTTAAAAACTTACAAACGAGATATAAGAAATTGTATGAAACTTTTATGGGTGTGGTACCATCATACAAAATAAATTATTACTCATAGTAAACGACATACGAAGGCTCAAGTAGCATGCAAGAATGGAGTACCGTTAAAAGTATATAATAAACTTTATACGTTCATATGTTTATCATAAACTTCTAAACGAGTTTTACTACAAGATAAACGGAGTTTGGTTAGAGAAACTTACGTATGAGATATAAAAAATTGTATGAAACTCTTATGGGTGTGGTACCATCATACAAAATAAATTATTATGCGTAGTAAACAAAATACGAAGGCCAAGTATCAAGCAATAATGGAGTACCGTTAAAAGTGAATAATAATTTTCATACCTTAGTACGTTTACCGTAAACTTCTAAACGAGTTATACTACAAGATAAACAGAGTTCAGTTAAAAACTTACGAACGAGATATAAGAAATTGTATGAAACTCTTATGGGTGTGGTACCATCATACAAAATAAATTATTACTCATAGTAAACGACATACGAAGGCTCAAGTAGCATGCAAGAATGGAGTACCGTTAAAAGTATATAATAAACTTTATACGTTCATATGTTTATCATAAACTTCTAAACGAGTTTTACTACAAGATAAACGGAGTTTGGTTAGAGAAACTTACGTATGAGATATAAAAAATTGTATGAAACTCTTATGGGTGTGGTACCATCATACAAAATAAATTATTATGCGTAGTAAACAAAATACGAAGGCCAAGTATCAAGCAATAATGGAGTACCGTTAAAAGTGAATAATAATTTTCATACCTTAGTACGTTTACCGTAAACTTCTAAACGAGTTTTACTACAAGATATACGAAGCTCGGCTAGAGAAACTTACGTACGAGATATACGAAATTGTATGAAACTCTTATGGGGGTGGTACCATCATACAAAATAAATTATTACGCATACTAAACGACATACGAAGGCTCAAGTAGCATGCAAGAATGGAGTATCGTTAAAAGTATGTGATAAACTATATACGTTCATATGTTTATCTTAAACTTCTAAACGAGTTTTACTACAAGATAAACGAAGTTCGGTTAGAGAAACTTACTTATGAGGTATAAAAAATTGTATGAAACTCTTATGGGTGTGGTACCATCATACAAAATAAATTATTATTCGTAGTAAACAAAATACGAAGGCCAAGTATTAAGCTATAATGGAGTACCGTTAAAAGTGTATAATAAACTTCATACATTAGTATGTTTATCTTAAACATCTAAACGATTTATACTACAAGATAAACAGAGTTCAGTTTAAAACTTACGAACGAGATATAAGAAATTGTATGAAACTCTTATGGGTGTGGTACCATCATACAAAATAAACTATTATTCATAGTAAACGACATACGAATGCTCAAGTAGCATGCAAGATTGGAGTACCTTAAAAAGTATATAATAAACTTTATACGTTCGTATGTTTATCTGAAACTTCTAAACGAGTTTTACTACAAGATAAACAGAGTTCGGTTAAAAACTTACGAACGAGATATAAGAATTGTATGAAACTCTTATGGGTGTGGTACCATCATACAAAATAAATTATTACTCATAGTAAACGACATACGAAGGCTCAAGTAGCATGCAAGAATGGAGTACCGTTAAAAGTATATAATAAACTTTATACGTTCATATGTTTATCTTAAACTTCTAAACGAGTTTTACTACAAGATAAACGGAGTTCGGTTAGAGAAACTTACGTATGAGATATAAAAAATTGTATGAAACTCTTATGGGTGTGGTACCATCCTACAAAACAAACTATTGTTCATAGTAAACGACATACGAATGCTCACGTAGCATGCAGGAATGGAGTACCTTTAAAAGTATATAATAAACTTTATACGTTCGAATGTTTATCTTAAACTTCTAAACGAGTTTTACTTCAAGATAAACAGAGTTCAGTTAAAAACTTACGAACGAGATATAAGAATTGTATGAAACTCTTATGAGTGTGGTACCATCATACAAGATAAATTATTACTCATAGTAAACGACATATGAAGGCTCAAGTAGCATGCAAGAATGGAGTACCTTTAAAAGTATATATTAAACTTTATACGTTCATATGTGTATCTTAAACTTCTAATCGACTTTTACTACAAGATAAACGGAGTTCGGTTAGAGAAACTTACGTATGAGATATAAAAAATTGTATGAAACTCTTATGGGTGTGATACCATCATACAAAATAAATTATTATGCGTAGTAAACAAAATACGAAGGCCAAGTATCAAGCAATAATGGAGTACCGTTGAAAGTGTATAATAAACTTCATACGTTAGTATGTTTATCTTAAACTTCTAAACGAGTTATACTACAAGATAAACAGAGTTCAGTTAAAAACTTACGAACGAGATATAAGAAATTGTATGAAACTCTTATGGGTGTGGTACCATCATACAAAATAAATTATTAATCATAGTAAACGACATACGAAGGCTCAAGTAGCATGCAAGAATGGAGTACCGTTAAAAGTATATAATAAACTTTATACGTTCATATGTTTATCTTAAACTTCTAAACGAGTTTTACTACAAGATAAACGGAGTTCGGTTAGAGAAACTTACGTATGAGATATAAGAAATTCTATGAAACTCTTATGGGTGTGGTACCATCATACAAAATAAATTATTACTCATAGTAAACGACATTCGAAGGCTCAAGTAGCATGCAAGAATGGAGTACCGTTAAAAGTATATAATAATCTTTATACGTTCATATGTTTATCTTAAACTTCTAAACGAGTTTTACTACAAGATAAACGGAGTTTGGTTAGAGAAACTTACGTATGAGGTATAAAAAATTGTATGAAACTCTTATGGGTGTGGTACCATCATACAAAATAAATTATTACTCATAGTAAACGATATACGAAGGCTCAAGTAGCATGCAAGAATGGAGTACCGTTAAAAGTATATAATAATCTTTATACGTTCATATGTTTATCTTAAACTTCTAAACGAGTTTTACTACAAGATAAACGGAGTTTGGTTAGAGAAACTTACGTATGAGGTATAAAAAATTGTATGAAACTCTTATGGGTGTGGTACCATCATACAAAATAAATTATTATGCGTAGTAAACAAAATACGAAGGCCAAGTATCAAGCAATAATGGAGTACCGTTAAAAGTGTATAATAAACTTCATACGTTAGTATGTTTATCTTAAACTTCTAAACGACTTATACTACAAGATAAACAGAGTTCAGTTTAAAACTTACGAACGAGATATAAGAAATTGTATGAAACTCTTATGGGTGTGGTACCATCATACAAAATAAACTATTATTCATAGTAAACGACATACGAATGCTCAAGTAGCATGCAAGATTGGAGTACCTTAAATAGTATATAATAAACTTTATACGTTCGTATGTTTATCTGAAACTTCTAAACGAGTTTTACTACAAGATAAACAGAGTTCGGTTAAAAACTTACGAACGAGATATAAGAATTGTATGAAACTCTTATGGGTGTGGTACCATCATACAAAATAAATTATTACTCATAGTAAACGACATACGAAGGCTCAAGTAGCATGCAAGAATGGAGTACCGTTAAAAGTATATAATAAACTTTATACGTTCATATGTTTATCTTAAACTTCTAAACGAGTTTTACTACAAGATAAACGGAGTTCGGTTAGAGAAACTTACGTATGAGATATAAAAAATTGTATGAAACTCTTATGGGTGTGGTACCATCCTACAAAACAAACTATTGTTCATAGTAAACGACATACGAATGCTCACGTAGCATGCAGGAATGGAGTACCTTTAAAAGTATATAATAAACTTTATACGTTCGAATGTTTATCTTAAACTTCTAAACGAGTTTTACTACAAGATAAACAGAGTTCAGTTAAAAACTTACGAACGAGATATAAGAATTGTATGAAACTCTTATGGGTGTGGTACCATCATACAAGATAAATTATTACTCATAGTAAACGACATATGAAGGCTCAAGTAGCATGCAAGAATGGAGTACCTTTAAAAGTATATATTAAACTTTATACGTTCATATGTGTATCTTAAACTTCTAATCGACTTTTACTACAAGATAAACGGAGTTCGGTTAGAGAAACTTACGTATGAGATATAAAAAATTGTATGAAACTCTTATGGGTGTGATACCATCATACAAAATAAATTATTATGCGTAGTAAACAAAATACGAAGGCCAAGTATCAAGCAATAATGGAGTACCGTTGAAAGTGTATAATAAACTTCATACGTTAGTATGTTTATCTTAAACTTCTAAACGAGTTATACTACAAGATAAACAGAGTTCAGTTAAAAACTTACGAACGAGATATAAGAAATTGTATGAAACTCTTATGGGTGTGGTACCATCATACAAAATAAATTATTAATCATAGTAAACAACATACGAAGGTTCAAGTAGCATCTAAGAATGGAGTACCGTTAAAAGTATATAATAAACTTTATACGTTCATATGTTTATCTTAAACTTCTAAACGAGTTTTACTACAAGATAAACGGAGTTCGGTTAGAGAAACTTACGTATGAGATATAAGAAATTCTATGAAACTCTTATGGGTGTGGTACCATCATACAAAATAAATTATTACTCATAGTAAACGACATTCGAAGGCTCAAGTAGCATGCAAGAATGGAGTACCGTTAAAAGTATATAATAATCTTTATACGTTCATATGTTTATCTTAAACTTCTAAACGAGTTTTACTACAAGATAAACGGAGTTTGGTTAGAGAAACTTACGTATGAGGTATAAAAAATTGTATGAAACTCTTATGGGTGTGGTACCATCATACAAAATAAATTATTACTCATAGTAAACGATATACGAAGGCTCAAGTAGCATGCAAGAATGGAGTACCGTTAAAAGTATATAATAATCTTTATACGTTCATATGTTTATCTTAAACTTCTAAACGAGTTTTACTACAAGATAAACGGAGTTTGGTTAGAGAAACTTACGTATGAGGTATAAAAAATTGTATGAAACTCTTATGGGTGTGGTACCATCATACAAAATAAATTATTATGCGTAGTAAACAAAATACGAAGGCCAAGTATCAAGCAATAATGGAGTACCGTTAAAAGTGTATAATAAACTTCATACGTTAGTATGTTTATCTTAAACTTCTAAACGACTTATACTACAAGATAAACAGAGTTCAGTTTAAAACTTACGAACGAGATATAAGAAATTGTATGAAACTCTTATGGGTGTGGTACCATCATACAAAATAAACTATTATTCATAGTAAACGACATACGAATGCTCAAGTAGCATGCAAGATTGGAGTACCTTAAATAGTATATAATAAACTTTATACGTTCGTATGTTTATCTGAAACTTCTAAACGAGTTTTACTACAAGATAAACAGAGTTCGGTTAAAAACTTACGAACGAGATATAAGAATTGTATGAAACTCTTATGGGTGTGGTACCATCATACAAAATAAATTATTACTCATAGTAAACGACATACGAAGGCTCAAGTAGCATGCAAGAATGGAGTACCGTTAAAAGTATATAATAAACTTTATACGTTCATATGTTTATCTTAAACTTCTAAACGAGTTTTACTACAAGATAAACGGAGTTCGGTTAGAGAAACTTACGTATGAGATATAAAAAATTGTATGAAAATCTTATGGGTGTGGTTCCATCATACAAACCAAACTATTGTTCATAGTAAACGACATACGAATGCTCACGTAGCATGCAGGAATGGAGTACCTTTAAAAGTATATAATAAACTTTATACGTTCGAATGTTTATCTTAAACTTCTAAACGAGTTTTACTTCAAGATAAACAGAGTTCAGTTAAAAACTTACGAACGAGATATAAGAATTGTATGAAACTCTTATGGGTGTGGTACCATCATACAAGATAAATTATTACTCATAGTAAACGACATATGAAGGCTCAAGTAGCATGCAAGAATGGAGTACCTTTAAAAGTATATATTAAACTTTATACGTTCATATGTTTATCTTAAACTTCTAATCGACTTTTACTACAAGATAAACGGAGTTCGGTTAGAGAAACTTACGTATGAGATATAAAAAATTGTATGAAACTCTTATGGGTGTGGTACCATCATACAAAATAAATTATTATGCGTAGTAAACAAAATACGAAGGCCAAGTATCAAGCAATAATGGAGTACCGTTGAAAGTGTATAATAAACTTCATACGTTAGTATGTTTATCTTAAACTTCTAAACGAGTTATACTACAAGATAAACAGAGTTCAGTTAAAAACTTACGAACGAGATATAAGAAATTGTATGAAACTCTTATGGGTGTGGTACCATCATACAAAATAAATTATTAATCATAGTAAACGACATACGAAGGCTCAAGTAGCATGCAAGAATGGAGTACCGTTAAAAGTATATAATAAACTTTATACGTTCATATGTGTATCTTAAACTTCTAATCGACTTTTACTACAAGATAAACGGAGTTCGGTTAGAGAAACTTACGTATGAGATATAAAAAATTGTATGAAACTCTTATGGGTGTGATACCATCATACAAAATAAATTATTATGCGTAGTAAACAAAATACGAAGGCCAAGTATCAAGCAATAATGGAGTACCGTTGAAAGTGTATAATAAACTTCATACGTTAGTATGTTTATCTTAAACTTCTAAACGAGTTATACTACAAGATAAACAGAGTTCAGTTAAAAACTTACGAACGAGATATAAGAAATTGTATGAAACTCTTATGGGTGTGGTACCATCATACAAAATAAATTATTAATCATAGTAAACGACATACGAAGGCTCAAGTAGCATGCAAGAATGGAGTACCGTTAAAAGTATATAATAAACTTTATACGTTCATATGTTTATCTTAAACTTCTAAACGAGTTTTACTACAAGATAAACGGAGTTCGGTTAGAGAAACTTACGTATGAGATATAAGAAATTCTATGAAACTCTTATGGGTGTGGTACCATCATACAAAATAAATTATTACTCATAGTAAACGACATTCGAAGGCTCAAGTAGCATGCAAGAATGGAGTACCGTTAAAAGTATATAATAATCTTTATACGTTCATATGTTTATCTTAAACTTCTAAACGAGTTTTACTACAAGATAAACGGAGTTTGGTTAGAGAAACTTACGTATGAGGTATAAAAAATTGTATGAAACTCTTATGGGTGTGGTACCATCATACAAAATAAATTATTACTCATAGTAAACGATATACGAAGGCTCAAGTAGCATGCAAGAATGGAGTACCGTTAAAAGTATATAATAATCTTTATACGTTCATATGTTTATCTTAAACTTCTAAACGAGTTTTACTACAAGATAAACGGAGTTTGGTTAGAGAAACTTACGTATGAGGTATAAAAAATTGTATGAAACTCTTATGGGTGTGGTACCATCATACAAAATAAATTATTATGCGTAGTAAACAAAATACGAAGGCCAAGTATCAAGCAATAATGGAGTACCGTTAAAAGTGTATAATAAACTTCATACGTTAGTATGTTTATCTTAAACTTCTAAACGACTTATACTACAAGATAAACAGAGTTCAGTTTAAAACTTACGAACGAGATATAAGAAATTGTATGAAACTCTTATGGGTGTGGTACCATCATACAAAATAAACTATTATTCATAGTAAACGACATACGAATGCTCAAGTAGCATGCAAGATTGGAGTACCTTAAATAGTATATAATAAACTTTATACGTTCGTATGTTTATCTGAAACTTCTAAACGAGTTTTACTACAAGATAAACAGAGTTCGGTTAAAAACTTACGAACGAGATATAAGAATTGTATGAAACTCTTATGGGTGTGGTACCATCATACAAGATAAATTATTACTCATAGTAAACGACATACGAAGGCTCAAGTAGCATGCAAGAATGGAGTACCGTTAAAAGTATATAATAAACTTTATACGTTCATATGTTTATCTTAAACTTCTAAACGAGTTTTACTACAAGATAAACGGAGTTCGGTTAGAGAAACTTACGTATGAGATATAAAAAATTGTATGAAACTCTTATGGGTGTGGTACCATCATACAAAACAAACTATTGTTCATAGTAAACGACATACGAATGCTCACGTAGCATGCAGGAATGGAGTACCTTTAAAAGTATATAATAAACTTTATACGTTCGAATGTTTATCTTAAACTTCTAAACGAGTTTTACTTCAAGATAAACAGAGTTCAGTTAAAAACTTACGAACGAGATATAAGAATTGTATGAAACTCTTATGGGTGTGGTACCATCATACAAGATAAATTATTACTCATAGTAAACGACATATGAAGGCTCAAGTAGCATGCAAGAATGGAGTACCTTTAAAAGTATATATTAAACTTTATACGTTCATATGTGTATCTTAAACTTCTAATCGACTTTTACTACAAGATAAACGGAGTTCGGTTAGAGAAACTTACGTATGAGATATAAAAAATTGTATGAAACTCTTATGGGTGTGATACCATCATACAAAATAAATTATTATGCGTAGTAAACAAAATACGAAGGCCAAGTATCAAGCAATAATGGAGTACCGTTGAAAGTGTATAATAAACTTCATACGTTAGTATGTTTATCTTAAACTTCTAAACGAGTTATACTACAAGATAAACAGAGTTCAGTTAAAAACTTACGAACGAGATATAAGAAATTGTATGAAACTCTTATGGGTGTGGTACCATCATACAAAATAAATTATTAATCATAGTAAACGACATACGAAGGCTCAAGTAGCATGCAAGAATGGAGTACCGTTAAAAGTATATAATAAACTTTATACGTTCATATGTTTATCTTAAACTTCTAAACGAGTTTTACTACAAGATAAACGGAGTTCGGTTAGAGAAACTTACGTATGAGATATAAGAAATTCTATGAAACTCTTATGGGTGTGGTACCATCATACAAAATAAATTATTACTCATAGTAAACGACATTCGAAGGCTCAAGTAGCATGCAAGAATGGAGTACCGTTAAAAGTATATAATAATCTTTATACGTTCATATGTTTATCTTAAACTTCTAAACGAGTTTTACTACAAGATAAACGGAGTTTGGTTAGAGAAACTTACGTATGAGGTATAAAAAATTGTATGAAACTCTTATGGGTGTGGTACCATCATACAAAATAAATTATTACTCATAGTAAACGATATACGAAGGCTCAAGTAGCATGCAAGAATGGAGTACCGTTAAAAGTATATAATAATCTTTATACGTTCATATGTTTATCTTAAACTTCTAAACGAGTTTTACTACAAGATAAACGGAGTTTGGTTAGAGAAACTTACGTATGAGGTATAAAAAATTGTATGAAACTCTTATGGGTGTGGTACCATCATACAAAATAAATTATTATGCGTAGTAAACAAAATACGAAGGCCAAGTATCAAGCAATAATGGAGTACCGTTAAAAGTGTATAATAAACTTCATACGTTAGTATGTTTATCTTAAACTTCTAAACGACTTATACTACAAGATAAACAGAGTTCAGTTTAAAACTTACGAACGAGATATAAGAAATTGTATGAAACTCTTATGGGTGTGGTACCATCATACAAAATAAACTATTATTCATAGTAAACGACATACGAATGCTCAAGTAGCATGCAAGATTGGAGTACCTTAAATAGTATATAATAAACTTTATACGTTCGTATGTTTATCTGAAACTTCTAAACGAGTTTTACTACAAGATAAACAGAGTTCGGTTAAAAACTTACGAACGAGATATAAGAATTGTATGAAACTCTTATGGGTGTGGTACCATCATACAAAATAAATTATTACTCATAGTAAACGACATACGAAGGCTCAAGTAGCATGCAAGAATGGAGTACCGTTAAAAGTATATAATAAACTTTATACGTTCATATGTTTATCTTAAACTTCTAAACGAGTTTTACTACAAGATAAACGGAGTTCGGTTAGAGAAACTTACGTATGAGATATAAAAAATTGTATGAAACTCTTATGGGTGTGGTACCATCCTACAAAACAAACTATTGTTCATAGTAAACGACATACGAATGCTCACCTAGCATGCAGGAATGGAGTACCTTTAAAAGTATATAATAAACTTTATACGTTCGAATGTTTATCTTAAACTTCTAAACGAGTTTTACTACAAGATAAACAGAGTTCAGTTAAAAACTTACGAACGAGATATAAGAATTGTATGAAACTCTTATGGGTGTGGTACCATCATACAAGATAAATTATTACTCATAGTAAACGACATATGAAGGCTCAAGTAGCATGCAAGAATGGAGTACCTTTAAAAGTATATATTAAACTTTATACGTTCATATGTGTATCTTAAACTTCTAATCGACTTTTACTACAAGATAAACGGAGTTCGGTTAGAGAAACTTACGTATGAGATATAAAAAATTGTATGAAACTCTTATGGGTGTGATACCATCATACAAAATAAATTATTATGCGTAGTAAACAAAATACGAAGGCCAAGTATCAAGCAATAATGGAGTACCGTTGAAAGTGTATAATAAACTTCATACGTTAGTATGTTTATCTTAAACTTCTAAACGAGTTATACTACAAGATAAACAGAGTTCAGTTAAAAACTTACGAACGAGATATAAGAAATTGTATGAAACTCTTATGGGTGTGGTACCATCATACAAAATAAATTATTAATCATAGTAAACGACATACGAAGGCTCAAGTAGCATGCAAGAATGGAGTACCGTTAAAAGTATATAATAAACTTTATACGTTCATATGTTTATCTTAAACTTCTAAACGAGTTTTACTACAAGATAAACGGAGTTCGGTTAGAGAAACTTACGTATGAGATATAAGAAATTCTATGAAACTCTTATGGGTGTGGTACCATCATACAAAATAAATTATTACTCATAGTAAACGACATTCGAAGGCTCAAGTAGCATGCAAGAATGGAGTACCGTTAAAAGTATATAATAATCTTTATACGTTCATATGTTTATCTTAAACTTCTAAACGAGTTTTACTACAAGATAAACGGAGTTTGGTTAGAGAAACTTACGTATGAGGTATAAAAAATTGTATGAAACTCTTATGGGTGTGGTACCATCATACAAAATAAATTATTACTCATAGTAAACGATATACGAAGGCTCAAGTAGCATGCAAGAATGGAGTACCGTTAAAAGTATATAATAATCTTTATACGTTCATATGTTTATCTTAAACTTCTAAACGAGTTTTACTACAAGATAAACGGAGTTTGGTTAGAGAAACTTACGTATGAGGTATAAAAAATTGTATGAAACTCTTATGGGTGTGGTACCATCATACAAAATAAATTATTATGCGTAGTAAACAAAATACGAAGGCCAAGTATCAAGCAATAATGGAGTACCGTTAAAAGTGTATAATAAACTTCATACGTTAGTATGTTTATCTTAAACTTCTAAACGACTTATACTACAAGATAAACAGAGTTCAGTTTAAAACTTACGAACGAGATATAAGAAATTGTATGAAACTCTTATGGGTGTGGTACCATCATACAAAATAAACTATTATTCATAGTAAACGACATACGAATGCTCAAGTAGCATGCAAGATTGGAGTACCTTAAATAGTATATAATAAACTTTATACGTTCGTATGTTTATCTGAAACTTCTAAACGAGTTTTACTACAAGATAAACAGAGTTCGGTTAAAAACTTACGAACGAGATATAAGAATTGTATGAAACTCTTATGGGTGTGGTACCATCATACAAAATAAATTATTACTCATAGTAAACGACATACGAAGGCTCAAGTAGCATGCAAGAATGGAGTACCGTTAAAAGTATATAATAAACTTTATACGTTCATATGTTTATCTTAAACTTCTAAACGAGTTTTACTACAAGATAAACGGAGTTCGGTTAGAGAAACTTACGTATGAGATATAAAAAATTGTATGAAACTCTTATGGGTGTGGTACCATCCTACAAAACAAACTATTGTTCATAGTAAACGACATACGAATGCTCACGTAGCATGCAGGAATGGAGTACCTTTAAAAGTATATAATAAACTTTATACGTTCGAATGTTTATCTTAAACTTCTAAACGAGTTTTACTTCAAGATAAACAGAGTTCAGTTAAAAACTTACGAACGAGATATAAGAATTGTATGAAACTCTTATGGGTGTGGTACCATCATACAAGATAAATTATTACTCATAGTAAACGACATATGAAGGCTAAAGTAGCATGCAAGAATGGAGTACCTTTAAAAGTATATATTAAACTTTATACGTTCATATGTTTATCTTAAACTTCTAATCGACTTTTACTACAAGATAAACGGAGTTCGGTTAGAGAAACTTACGTATGAGATATAAAAAATTGTATGAAACTCTTATGGGTGTGGTACCATCATACAAAATAAATTATTATGCGTAGTAAACAAAATACGAAGGCCAAGTATCAAGCAATAATGGAGTACCGTTGAAAGTGTATAATAAACTTCATACGTTAGTATGTTTATCTTAAACTTCTAAACGGGTTATACTACAAGATAAACAGAGTTCAGTTAAAAACTTACGAACGAGATATAAGAAATTGTATGAAACTCTTATGGGTGTGGTACCATCATACAAAATAAATTATTAATCATAGTAAACGACATACGAAGGCTCAAGTAGCATGCAAGAATGGAGTACCGTTAAAAGTATATAATAAACTTTATACGTTCATATGTTTATCTTAAACTTCTAAACGAGTTTTACTACAAGATAAACGGAGTTCGGTTAGAGAAACTTACGTATGAGATATAAGAAATTCTAAGAAACTCTTATGGGTGTGGTACCATCATACAAAATAAATTATTACTCATAGTAAACGACATACGAAGGCTCAAGTAGCATGCAAGAATGGAGTACCGTTAAAAGTATATAATAATCTTTATACGTTCATATGTTTATCTTAAACTTCTAAACGAGTTTTACTACAAGATAAACGGAGTTTGGTTAGAGAAACTTACGTATGAGGTATAAAAAATTGTATGAAACTCTTATGGGTGTGGTACCATCATACAAAATAAATTATTACTCATAGTAAACGACATACGAAGGCTCAAGTAGCATGCAAGAATGGAGTACCGTTAAAAGTATATAATAAACTTTATACGTTCATATGTTTATCTTAAACTTCTAAACGAGTTTTACTACAAGATAAACGGAGTTCGGTTAGAGAAACTAACGTATGAGATATAAAAAATTGTATGAAACTCTTATGGGTGTGGTACCATCCTACAAAACAAACTATTGTTCATAGTAAACGACATACGAATGCTCACGTAGCATGCAGGAATGGAGTACCTTTAAAAGTATATAATAAACTTTATACGTTCGAATGTTTATCTTAAACTTCTAAACGAGTTTTACTTCAAGATAAACAGAGTTCAGTTAAAAACTTACGAACGAGATATAAGAATTGTATGAAACTCTTATGGGTGTGGTACCATCATACAAGATAAATTATTACTCATAGTAAACGACATATGAAGGCTCAAGTAGCATGCAAGAATGGAGTACCTTTAAAAGTATATATTAAACTTTATACGTTCATATGTTTATCTTAAACTTCTAATCGACTTTTACTACAAGATAAACGGAGTTCGGTTAGAGAAACTTACGTATGAGATATAAAAAATTGTATGAAACTCTTATGGGTGTGGTACCATCATACAAAATAAATTATTATGCGTAGTAAACAAAATACGAAGGCCAAGTATCAAGCAATAATGGAGTACCGTTGAAAGTGTATAATAAACTTCATACGTTAGTATGTTTATCTTAAACTTCTAAACGAGTTATACTACAAGATAAACAGAGTTCAGTTAAAAACTTACGAACGAGATATAAGAAATTGTATGAAACTCTTATGGGTGTGGTACCATCATACAAAATAAATTATTAATCATAGTAAACGACATACGAAGGCTCAAGTAGCATGCTAGAATGGAGTACCGTTAAAAGTATATAATAAACTTTATACGTTCATATGTTTATCTTAAACTTCTAAACGAATTTTACTACAAGATAAACGGAGTTCGGTTAGAGAAACTTACGTATGAGATATAAGAAATTCTATGAAACTCTTATGGGTGTGGTACCATCATACAAAATAAATTATTACTCATAGTAAACGACATACGAAGGCTCAAGTAGCATGCAAGAATGGAGTACCGTTAAAAGTATATAATAATCTTTATACGTTCATATGTTTATCTTAAATTTCTAAACGAGTTTTACTACAAGATAAACGGAGTTTGGTTAGAGAAACTTACGTATGAGGTATAAAAAATTGTATGAAACTCTTATGGGTGTGGTACCATCATACAAAATAAATTATTACTCATAGTAAACGACATACGAAGGCTCAAGTAGCATGCAAGAATGGAGTACCGTTAAAAGTATATAATAAACTTTATACGTTCATATGTTTATCTTAAACTTCTAAACGAGTTTTACTACAAGATAAACGGAGTTCGGTTAGAGAAACTTACGTATGAGATATAAAAAATTGTATGAAACTCTTATGGGTGTGGTACCATCCTACAAAACAAACTATTGTTCATAGTAAACGACATACGAATGCTCACGTAGCATGCAGGAATGGAGTACCTTTAAAAGTATATAATAAACTTTATACGTTCGAATGTTTATCTTAAACTTCTAAACGAGTTTTACTACAAGATAAACAGAGTTCAGTTAAAAACTTACGAACGAGATATAAGAATTGTATGAAACTCTTATGGGTGTGGTACCATCATACAAGATAAATTATTACTCATAGTAAACGACATATGAAGGCTCAAGTAGCATGCAAGAATGGAGTACCTTTAAAAGTATATATTAAACTTTATACGTTCATATGTTTATCTTAAACTTCTAATCGACTTTTACTACAAGATAAACGGAGTTCGGTTAGAGAAACTTACGTATGAGATATAAAAAATTGTATGAAACTCTTATGGGTGTGGTACCATCATACAAAATAAATTATTATGCGTAGTAAACAAAATACGAAGGCCAAGTATCAAGCAATAATGGAGTACCGTTGAAAGTGTATAATAAACTTCATACGTTAGTATGTTTATCTTAAACTTCTAAACGAGTTATACTACAAGATAAACAGAGTTCAGTTAAAAACTTACGAACGAGATATAAAAAATTGTATGAAACTCTTATGGGTGTGGTACCATCATACAAAATAAATTATTAATCATAGTAAACGACATACGAAGGCTCAAGTAGCATGCAAGAATGGAGTACCGTTAAAAGTATATAATAAACTTTATACGTTCATATGTTTATCTTAAACTTCTAAACGAGTTTTACTACAAGATAAACGGAGTTCGGTTAGAGAAACTTACGTATGAGATATAAGAAATTCTATGAAACTCTTATGGGTGTGGTACCATCATACAAAATAAATTATTACTCATAGTAAACGACATACGAAGGCTCAAATAGCATGCAAGAATGGAGTACCGTTAAAAGTATATAATAATCTTTATACGTTCATATGTTTATCTTAAACTTCTAAACGAGTTTTACTACAAGATAAACGGAGTTTGGTTAGAGAAACTTACGTATGAGGTATAAAAAATTGTATGAAACTCTTATGGGTGTGGTACCATCATACAAAATAAATTATTACTCATAGTAAACGACATACGAAGGCTCAAGTAGCATGCAAGAATGGAGTACCGTTAAAAGTATATAATAATCTTTATACGTTCATATGTTTATCTTAAACTTCTAAACGAGTTTTACTACAAGATAAACGGAGTTTGGTTAGAGAAACTTACGTATGAGGTATAAAAAATTGTATGAAACTATTATGGGTGTGGTACCATCATACAAAATAAATTATTATGCGTAGTAAACAAAATACGAAGGCCAAGTATCAAGCAATAATGGAGTACCGTTAAAAGTGTATAATAAACTTCATACGTTAGTATGTTTATCTTAAACTTCTAAACGACTTATACTACAAGATAAACAGAGTTCAGTTAAAAACTTACGAACAAGATATAAGAAATTGTATGAAACTCTTATGGGTGTGGTACCATCATACAAAATAAATTATTAATTATAGTAAACGACATACGAAGGCTCAAGTAGCATGCAAGAATGGAGTACCGTTAAAAGTATATAATAAACTTTATACGTTCATATGTTTATCTTAAACTTCTAAACGAGTTTTACTACAAGATAAACGGAGTTCGGTTAGAGAAACTTACGTATGAGATATAAAAAATTGTATGAAACTCTTATGGGTGTGGTACCATCATACAAAATAAATTATTATGCGTAGTAAACAAAATACGAAGGCTAAGTATCAAGCAATAATGGAGTACCGTTGAAAGTGTATAATAAACTTCATACGTTAGTATGTTTATCTTAAACTTCTAAACGAGTTATACTACAAGATAAACAGAGTTCAGTTAAAAACTTACGAACGAGATATAAGAAATTGTATGAAACTCTTATGGGTGTGGTACCATCATACAAAATAAATTATTAATCATAGTAAACGACATACGAAGGCTCAAGTAGCATGCAAGAATGGAGTACCGTTAAAAGTATATAATAAACTTTATACGTTCATATGTTTATCTTAAACTTCTAAACGAGTTTTACTACAAGATAAACGGAGTTCGGTTAGAGAAACTTACGTATGAGATATAAGAAATTGTATGAAACTCTTATGGGTGTGGTACCATCATACAAAATAAATTATTAATCATAGTAAACGACATACGAAGGCTCAAGTAGCATGCAAGAATGGAGTACCGTTAAAAGTATATAATAATCTTTATACGTTCATATGTTTATCTTAAACTTCTAAACGAGTTTTACTACAAGATAAACGGAGTTCGGTTAGAGAAACTTACGTATGAGATATAAAAAATTGTATGAAACTCTTATGGGTGTGGTACCATCATACAAAATAAATTATTATGCGTAGTAAACGACATACGAAGGCTCAAGTAGCATGCAAGAATGGAGTACCGTTAAAAGTATATAATAATCTTTATACGTTCATATGTTTATCTTAAACTTCTAAACGAGTTTTACTACAAGATAAACGGAGTTTGGTTAGAGAAACTTACGTATGAGGTATAAAAAATTGTATGAAACTATTATGGGTGTGGTACCATCATACAAAATAAATTATTATGCGTAGTAAACAAAATACGAAGGCCAAGTATCAAGCAATAATGGAGTACCGTTAAAAGTGTATAATAAACTTCATACGTTAGTATGTTTATCTTAAACTTCTAAACGACTTATACTACAAGATAAACAGAGTTCAGTTAAAAACTTACGAACAAGATATAAGAAATTGTATGAAACTCTTATGGGTGTGGTACCATCATACAAAATAAATTATTAATTATAGTAAACGACATACGAAGGCTCAAGTAGCATGCAAGAATGGAGTACCGTTAAAAGTATATAATAAACTTTATACGTTCATATGTTTATCTTAAACTTCTAAACGAGTTTTACTACAAGATAAACGGAGTTCGGTTAGAGAAACTTACGTATGAGATATAAAAAATTGTATGAAACTCTTATGGGTGTGGTACCATCATACAAAATAAATTATTATGCGTAGTAAACAAAATACGAAGGCCAAGTATCAAGCAATAATGGAGTACCGTTGAAAGTGTATAATAAACTTCATACGTTAGTATTTTTATCTTAAACTTCTAAACGAGTTATACTACAAGATAAACAGAGTTCAGTTAAAAACTTACGAACGAGGTATAAGAAATTGTATGAAACTCTTATGGGTGTGGTACCATCATACAAAATAAATTATTAATCATAGTAAACGACATACGAAGGCTCAAGTAGCATGCAAGAATGGAGTACCGTTAAAAGTATATAATAAACTTTATACGTTCATATGTTTATCTTAAACTTCTAAACGAGTTTTACTACAAGATAAACGGAGTTCGGTTAGAGAAACTTACGTATGAGATATAAGAAATTCTATGAAACTCTTATGGGTGTGGTACCATCATACAAAATAAATTATTACTCATAGTAAACGACATACGAAGGCTCAAGTAGCATGCAAGAATGGAGTACCGTTAAAAGTATATAATAATCTTTATACGTTCATATGTTTATCTTAAACTTCTAAACGAGTTTTACTACAAGATAAACGGAGTTTGGTTAGAGAAACTTACGTATGAGGTATAAAAAATTGTATGAAACTCTTATGGGTGTGGTACCATCATACAAAATAAATTATTACTCATAGTAAACGACATACGAAGGCTCAAGTAGCATGCAAGAATGGAGTACCGTTAAAAGTATATAATAATCTTTATACGTTCATATGTTTATCTTAAACTTCTAAACGAGTTTTACTACAAGATAAACGGAGTTTGGTTAGAGAAACTTACGTATGAGGTATAAAAAATTGTATGAAACTATTATGGGTGTGGTACCATCATACAAAATAAATTATTATGCGTAGTAAACAAAATACGAAGGCCAAGTATCAAGCAATAATGGAGTACCGTTAAAAGTGTATAATAAACTTCATACGTTAGTATGTTTATCTTAAACTTCTAAACGACTTATACTACAAGATAAACAGAGTTCAGTTAAAAACTTACGAACAAGATATAAGAAATTGTATGAAACTCTTATGGGTGTGGTACCATCATACAAAATAAATTATTAATTATAGTAAACGACATACGAAGGCTCAAGTAGCATGCAAGAATGGAGTACCGTTAAAAGTATATAATAAACTTTATACGTTCATATGTTTATCTTAAACTTCTAAACGAGTTTTACTACAAGATAAACGGAGTTCGGTTAGAGAAACTTACGTATGAGATATAAAAAATTGTATGAAACTCTTATGGGTGTGGTACCATCATACAAAATAAATTATTATGCGTAGTAAACAAAATACGAAAGCCAAGTATCAAGCAATAATGGAGTACCGTTGAAAGTGTATAATAAACTTCATACGTTAGTATGTTTATCTTAAACTTCTAAACGAGTTATACTACAAGATAAACAGAGTTCAGTTAAAAACTTACGAACGAGATATAAGAAATTGTATGAAACTCTTATGGGTGTGGTACCATCATACAAAATAAATTATTAATCATAGTAAACGACATACGAAGGCTCAAGTAGCATGCAAGAATGGAGTACCGTTAAAAGTATATAATAAACTTTATACGTTCATATGTTTATCTTAAACTTCTAAACGAGTTTTACTACAAGATAAACGGAGTTCGGTTAGAGAAACTTACGTATGAGATATAAGAAATTCTATGAAACTCTTATGGGTGTGGTACCATCATACAAAATAAATTATTACTCATAGTAAACGACATACGAAGGCTCAAGTAGCATGCAAGAATGGAGTACCGTTAAAAGTATATAATAATCTTTATACGTTCATATGTTTATCTTAAACTTCTAAACGAGTTTTACTACAAGATAAACGGAGTTTGGTTAGAGAAACTTACGTATGAGGTATAAAAAATTGTATGAAACTCTTATGGGTGTGGTACCATCATACAAAATAAATTATTACTCATAGTAAACGACATACGAAGGCTCAAGTAGCATGCAAGAATGGAGTACCGTTAAAAGTATATAATAATCTTTATACGTTCATATGTTTATCTTAAACTTCTAAACGAGTTTTACTACAAGATAAACGGAGTTTGGTTAGAGAAACTTACGTATGAGGTATAAAAAATTGTATGAAACTATTATGGGTGTGGTACCATCATACAAAATAAATTATTATGCGTAGTAAACAAAATACGAAGGCCAAGTATCAAGCAATAATGGAGTACCGTTAAAAGTGTATAATAAACTTCATACGTTAGTATGTTTATCTTAAACTTCTAAACGACTTATACTACAAGATAAACAGAGTTCAGTTAAAAACTTACGAACAAGATATAAGAAATTGTATGAAACTCTTATGGGTGTGGTACCATCATACAAAATAAATTATTAATTATAGTAAACGACATACGAAGGCTCAAGTAGCATGCAAGAATGGAGTACCGTTAAAAGTATATAATAAACTTTATACGTTCATATGTTTATCTTAAATTTCTAAACGAGTTTTACTACAAGATAAACAGAGTTCGGTTAGAGAAACTTACGTATGAGATATAAAAAATTGTATGAAACTCTTATGGGTGTGGTACCATCATACAAAATAAATTATTATGCGTAGTAAACAAAATACGAAGGCCAAGTATCAAGCAATAATGGAGTACCGTTAAAAGTGTATAATAAACTTCATACGTTAGTATGTTTATCTTAAACTTCTAAACGAGTTATACTACAAGTTAAACAGAGTTCAGTTAAAAACTTACGAACGAGATATAAGAAATTGTATGAAACTCTTATGGGTGTGGTACCATCCTACAAAACAAACTATTGTTCATAGTAAACGACATACGAATGCTCACGTAGCATGCAGGAATGGAGTACCTTTAAAAGTATATAATAAACTTTATACGTTCGAATGTTTATCTTAAACTTGTAAACGAGTTTTACTACAAGATAAACAAAACTCAGTTAAAAACTTACGAACGAGATATAAGAATTGTATGAAACTCTTATGGGTGTGGTACCATCATACAAGATAAATTATTACTCATAGTAAACGACATATGAAGACTCAAGTAGCATGAAAGAATGGAGTACCGTTAAAAGTATATATTAAACTTTATACGTTCATATGTTTATCTTAAACTTCTAAACGAGTTTTACTACAAGATAAACGGAGTTCGGTTACAGAAAATTGAAATTGTATGAAACTCTTATGGGTGTGGTACCATCATACGAAATAAATTATTATGGGTAGTAAACAAAATACGAAGGCCAAGTATCAAGCAATAATGGAGTACCGTTGAAAGTGTATAATAAACTTCATACGTTAGTATGTTTATCTTAAACTTCTAAACGAGTTATACTACAAGATAAACAGAGTTCAGTTAAAAACTTACGAACGAGATATAAGAAATTGTATGAAACTCTTATGGGTGTGGTACCATCATACAAAATAAATTATTAATCATGGTAAACGACATACGAAGGCTCAAGTAGCATGCAAGAATGGAGTACCGTTAAAAGTATATAATAAACTTTATACGTTCATATGTTTATCTTAAACTTCTAAACGAGTTTTACTACAAGATAAACGGAGTTCGGTTAGAGAAACTTACGTATGAGATATAAGAAATTCTATGAAACTCTTATGGGTGTGGTACCATCATACAAAATAAATTATTACTCATAGTAAACGACATACGAAGGCTCAAGTAGCATGCAAGAATGGAGTACCGTTAAAAGTATATAATAATCTTTATACGTTCATATGTTTATCTTAAACTTCTAAACGAGTTTTACTACAAGATAAACGGAGTTTGGTTAGAGAAACTTACGTATGAGGTATAAAAAATTGTATGAAACTCTTATGGGTGTGGTACCATCATACAAAATAAATTATTATGCGTAGTAAACAAAATACGAAGGCCAAGTATCAAGCAATAATGGAGTACCGTTAAAAGTGTATAATAAACTTCATACGTTAGTATGTTTATCTTAAACTTCTAAACGACTTATACTACAAGATAAACAGAGTTCAGTTAAAAACTTACGAACAAGATATAAGAAATTGTATGAAACTCTTATGGGTGTGGTACCATCATACAAAATAAATTATTAATTATAGTAAACGACATACGAAGGCTCAAGTAGCATGCAAGAATGGAGTACCGTTAAAAGTATATAATAAACTTTATACGTTCATATGTTTATCTTAAACTTCTAAACGAGTTTTACTACAAGATAAACGGAGTTCGGTTAGAGAAACTTACGTATGAGATATAAAAAATTGTATGAAACTCTTATGGGTGTGGTACCATCATACAAAATAAATTATTATGCGTAGTAAACAAAATACGAAGGCCAAGTATCAAGCAATAATGGAGTACCGTTAAAAGTGTATAATAAACTTCATACGTTAGTATGTTTATCTTAAACTTCTAAGCGAGTTATACTACAAGTTAAACAGAGTTCAGTTAAAAACTTACGAACGAGATATAAGAAATTGTATGAAACTCTTATGGGTGTGGTACCATCCTACAAAACAAACTATTGTTCATAGTAAACGACATACGAATGCTCACGTAGCATGCAGGAATGGAGTACCTTTAAAAGTATATAATAAACTTTATACGTTCGAATGTTTATCTTAAACTTGTAAACGAGTTTTACTACAAGATAAACAAAACTCAGTTAAAAACTTACGAACGAGATATAAGAATTGTATGAAACTCTTATGGGTGTGGTACCATCATACAAGATAAATTATTACTCATAGTAAACGACATATGAAGACTCAAGTAGCATGCAAGAATGGAGTACCGTTAAAAGTATATATTAAACTTTATACATTCATATGTTTTTCCTAAACTTTTAAACGAGTTTTATTACAAGATAAACGGAGTTCGGTTACAGAAAATTGAAATTGTATGAAACTCTTATGGGTGTGGTACCATCATACGAAATAAATTATTATGGGTAGTAAACAAAATACGAAGGCTAAGTATCAAGCAATAATGGAGTACCGTTAAAAGTGAATAATAAACTTCACACGTTATTACGTTTACCTTAAACTTCTAAACGAGTTTTACTACAAGATAAAAGAAGTTCGGCTAGAGAAACTTACGTACGAGATATACGAAGTTGTATGAAACTCTCATGGGTGTGGTACCATCATACAAAATAAATTATTATGCGTAGTAAACAAAATACGAAGGCCAAGTATCAAGCAATAATGGAGTACCGTTGAAAGTGTATAATAAACTTCATACGTTAGTATGTTTATCTTAAACTTCTAAACGAGTTATACTACAAGATAAACAGAGTTCAGTTAAAAACTTACGAACGAGATATAAGAAATTGTATGAAACTCTTATGGGTGTGGTACCATCATCCAAAATAAATTATTAATCATGGTAAACGACATACGAAGGCTCAAGTAGCATGCAAGAATGGAGTACCGTTAAAAGTATATAATAAACTTTATACGTTCATATGTTTATCTTAAACTTCTAAACGAGTTATACTACAAGATAAACAGAGTTCAGTTAAAAACTTACGAACGAGATATAAGAAATTGTATGAAACTCTTATGGGTGTGGTACCATCATACAAAATAAATTATTACTCATAGTAAACGACATACGAAGTCTCAAGTAGCATGCAAGAATGGAGTACCGTTAAAAGTGTATAATAAACTTCATACGTTAGTATGTTTATCTTAAACTTCTAAACGAGTTTTACTACAAGATAAATGGAGTTCGGTTAGAGAAACTTACGTATGAGATATAAAAAATTGTACGAAACTCTTATGGGTGTGGTACTATCATACAAAATAAATTATTATGCGTAGTAAACAAAATACGAAAGCCAAGTATCAAGCAATAATGGAGTACCGTTAAAAGTGTATAATAA
The DNA here is from genome assembly GCA_946814005.1 of Chamaenerion angustifolium. NCBI lineage: Eukaryota > Viridiplantae > Streptophyta > Magnoliopsida > Myrtales > Onagraceae > Chamaenerion > Chamaenerion angustifolium. The sequence goes on from OX328273.1 coordinate 11,116,749, forward strand.
TCTTCATACGTTAGTATGTTTATCTTAAACTTCTAAACGAGTTATACTACAAGATAAACAGAGTTCAGTTAAAAACTTACGAACGAGATATAAGAAATTGTATGAAACTCTTATGAGTGTGGTTCCATCATACAAGATGAATTATTACTCATAGTAAACGACATATGAAGGCTCAAGTAGGATGCAAGAATGGAGTACCGTTAAAAGTGTATAATAAACTTCATACGTTAGTATGTTTATCTTAAACTTCGAAACGAGTTATACTACAAGATAAACAGAGTTCAGTTAAAAACTTACGAACGAGATATAAGAAATTGTATGAAACTCTTATGGGTGTGGTACCATCATACAAAATAAATTATTACTCATAGTAAACGACATACGAAGGCTCAAGTAGCATGCAAGAATGGAGTACCGTTAAAAGTGTATAATAAACTTCATACGTTAGTATGTTTATCTTAAACTTCTAAACGAGTTTTACTACAAGATAAATGGAGTTCGGTTAGAGAAACTTACGTATGAGATATAAAAAATTGTACGAAACTCTTATGGGTGTGGTACTATCATACAAAATAAATTATTATGCGTAGTAAACAAAATACGAAAGCCAAGTATCAAGCAATAATGGAGTACCGTTAAAAGTGTATAATAAACTTCATACGTTAGTATGTTTATCTTAAACTTCTAAACGAGTTATACTACAAGATAAACAGAGTTCAGTTAAAAACTTACGAACGAGATATAAGAAATTGTATGAAACTCTTATGAGTGTGGTTCCATCATACAAGATGAATTATTACTCATAGTAAACGACATATGAAGGCTCAAGTAGGATGCAAGAATGGAGTACCGTTAAAAGTGTATAATAAACTTCATACGTTAGTATGTTTATCTTAAACTTCGAAACGAATTATACTACAAGATAAACAGAGTTCAGTTAAAAACTTACGAACGAGATATAAGAAATTGTATGAAACTCTTATGGGTGTGGTACCATCATACAAAATAAATTATTACTCATAGTAAACGACATACGAAGGCTCAAGTAGCATGCAAGAATGGAGTACCGTTAAAAGTGTATAATAAACTTCATACATTAGTATGTTTATCTTAAACTTCTAAACGAGTTTTACTACAAGATAAACGGAGTTCGGTTAGAGAAACTTACGTATGAGATATAAGAAATTCTATGAAACTCTTATGGGTGTGGTACCATCATACAAAATAAATTATTACTCATAGTAAACGACATACGAAGGCTCAAGTAGCATGCAAGAATGGAGTACCGTTAAAAGTATATAATAATCTTTATACGTTCATATGTTTATCTTAAACTTCTAAACGAGTTTTACTACAAGATAAACGGAGTTTGGTTAGAGAAACTTACGTATGAGGTATAAAAAATTGTATGAAACTCTTATGGGTGTGGTACCATCATACAAAATAAATTATTACTCATAGTAAACGACATACGAAGGCTCAAGTAGCATGCAAGAATGGAGTACCGTTAAAAGTATATAATAATCTTTATACGTTCATATGTTTATCTTAAACTTCTAAACGAGTTTTACTACAAGATAAACGGAGTTTGGTTAGAGAAACTTACGTATGAGGTATAAAAAATTGTATGAAACTCTTATGGGTGTGGTACCATCATACAAAATAAATTATTATGCGTAGTAAACAAAATACGAAGGCCAAGTATCAAGCAATAATGGAGTACCGTTAAAAGTGTATAATAAACTTCATACGTTAGTATGTTTATCTTAAACTTCTAAACGACTTATACTACAAGATAAACAGAGTTCAGTTAAAAACTTACGAACAAGATATAAGAAATTGTATGAAACTCTTATGGGTGTGGTACCATCATACAAAATAAATTATTAATTATAGTAAACGACATACGAAGGCTCAAGTAGCATGCAAGAATGGAGTACCGTTAAAAGTATATAATAAACTTTATACGTTCATATGTTTATCTTAAACTTCTAAACGAGTTTTACTACAAGATAAACGGAGTTCGGTTAGAGAAACTTACGTATGAGATATAAAAAATTGTATGAAACTCTTATGGGTGTGGTACCATCATACAAAATAAATTATTATGCGTAGTAAACAAAATACGAAGGCCAAGTATCAAGCAATAATGGAGTACCGTTAAAAGTGTATAATAAACTTCATACGTTAGTATGTTTATCTTAAACTTCTAAACGAGTTATACTACAAGTTAAACAGAGTTCAGTTAAAAACTTACGAACGAGATATAAGAAATTGTATGAAACTCTTATGGGTGTGGTACCATCCTACAAAACAAACTATTGTTCATAGTAAACGACATACGAATGCTCACGTAGCATGCAGGAATGGAGTACCTTTAAAAGTATATAATAAACTTTATACGTTCGAATGTTTATCTTAAACTTGTAAACGAGTTTTACTACAAGATAAACAAAACTCAGTTAAAAACTTACGAACGAGATATAAGAATTGTATGAAACTCTTATGGGTGTGGTACCATCATACGAAATAAATTATTATGGGTAGTAAACAAAATACGAAGGCTAAGTATCAAGCAATAATGGAGTACCGTTAAAAGTGAATAATAAACTTCACACGTTATTACGTTTACCTTAAACTTCTAAACGAGTTTTACTACAAGATAAAAGAAGTTCGGCTAGAGAAACTTACGTACGAGATATACGAAGTTGTATGAAACTCTCATGGGTGTGGTACCATCATACAAAATAAATTATTATGCGTAGTAAACAAAATACGAAGGCCAAGTATCAAGCAATAATGGAGTACCGTTGAAAGTGTATAATAAACTTCATACGTTAGTATGTTTATCTTAAACTTCTAAACGAGTTATACTACAAGATAAACAGAGTTCAGTTAAAAACTTACGAACGAGATATAAGAAATTGTATGAAACTCTTATGGGTGTGGTACCATCATCCAAAATAAATTATTAATCATGGTAAACGACATACGAAGGCTCAAGTAGCATGCAAGAATGGAGTACCGTTAAAAGTATATAATAAACTTTATACGTTCATATGTTTATCTTAAACTTCTAAACGAGTTATACTACAAGATAAACAGAGTTCAGTTAAAAACTTACGAACGAGATATAAGAAATTGTATGAAACTCTTATGGGTGTGGTACCATCATACAAAATAAATTATTACTCATAGTAAACGACATACGAAGTCTCAAGTAGCATGCAAGAATGGAGTACCGTTAAAAGTGTATAATAAACTTCATACGTTAGTATGTTTATCTTAAACTTCTAAACGAGTTTTACTACAAGATAAATGGAGTTCGGTTAGAGAAACTTACGTATGAGATATAAAAAATTGTACGAAACTCTTATGGGTGTGGTACTATCATACAAAATAAATTATTATGCGTAGTAAACAAAATACGAAAGCCAAGTATCAAGCAATAATGGAGTACCGTTAAAAGTGTATAATAATCTTCATACGTTAGTATGTTTATCTTAAACTTCTAAACGAGTTATACTACAAGATAAACAGAGTTCAGTTAAAAACTTACGAACGAGATATAAGAAATTGTATGAAACTCTTATGAGTGTGGTTCCATCATACAAGATGAATTATTACTCATAGTAAACGACATATGAAGGCTCAAGTAGGATGCAAGAATGGAGTACCGTTAAAAGTGTATAATAAACTTCATACGTTAGTATGTTTATCTTAAACTTCGAAACGAGTTATACTACAAGATAAACAGAGTTCAGTTAAAAACTTACGAACGAGATATAAGAAATTGTATGAAACTCTTATGGGTGTGGTACCATCATACAAAATAAATTATTACTCATAGTAAACGACATACGAAGGCTCAAGTAGCATGCAAGAATGGAGTACCGTTAAAAGTGTATAATAAACTTCATACGTTAGTATGTTTATCTTAAACTTCTAAACGAGTTTTACTACAAGATAAATGGAGTTCGGTTAGAGAAACTTACGTATGAGATATAAAAAATTGTACGAAACTCTTATGGGTGTGGTACTATCATACAAAATAAATTATTATGCGTAGTAAACAAAATACGAAAGCCAAGTATCAAGCAATAATGGAGTACCGTTAAAAGTGTATAATAAACTTCATACGTTAGTATGTTTATCTTAAACTTCTAAACGAGTTATACTACAAGATAAACAGAGTTCAGTTAAAAACTTACGAACGAGATATAAGAAATTGTATGAAACTCTTATGAGTGTGGTTCCATCATACAAGATGAATTATTACTCATAGTAAACGACATATGAAGGCTCAAGTAGGATGCAAGAATGGAGTACCGTTAAAAGTGTATAATAAACTTCATACGTTAGTATGTTTATCTTAAACTTCGAAACGAATTATACTACAAGATAAACAGAGTTCAGTTAAAAACTTACGAACGAGATATAAGAAATTGTATGAAACTCTTATGGGTGTGGTACCATCATACAAAATAAATTATTACTCATAGTAAACGACATACGAAGGCTCAAGTAGCATGCAAGAATGGAGTACCGTTAAAAGTGTATAATAAACTTCATACATTAGTATGTTTATCTTAAACTTCTAAACGAGTTTTACTACAAGATAAACGGAGTTCGGTTAGAGAAACTTACGTATGAGATATAAGAAATTCTATGAAACTCTTATGGGTGTGGTACCATCATACAAGATAAATTATTACTCATAGTAAACGACATACGAAGGCTCAAGTAGCATGCAAGAATGGAGTACCGTTAAAAGTATATAATAATCTTTATACGTTCATATGTTTATCTTAAACTTCTAAACGAGTTTTACTACAAGATAAACGGAGTTCGGTTAGAGAAACTTACGTATGAGGTATAAAAAATTGTATGAAACTCTTATGGGTGTGGTACCATCATACAAAATAAATTATTACTCATAGTAAACGACATACGAAGGCTCAAGTAGCATGCAAGAATGGAGTACCGTTAAAAGTATATAATAATCTTTATACGTTCATATGTTTATCTTAAACTTCTAAACGAGTTTTACTACAAGATAAACGGAGTTTGGTTAGAGAAACTTACGTATGAGGTATAAAAAATTGTATGAAACTCTTATGGGTGTGGTACCATCATACAAAATAAATTATTATGCGTAGTAAACAAAATACGAAGGCCAAGTATCAAGCAATAATGGAGTACCGTTAAAAGTGTATAATAAACTTCATACGTTAGTATGTTTATCTTAAACTTCTAAACGACTTATACTACAAGATAAACAGAGTTCAGTTAAAAACTTACGAACAAGATATAAGAAATTGTATGAAACTCTTATGGGTGTGGTACCATCATACAAAATAAATTATTAATTATAGTAAACGACATACGAAGGCTCAAGTAGCATGCAAGAATGGAGTACCGTTAAAAGTATATAATAAACTTTATACGTTCATATGTTTATCTTAAACTTCTAAACGAGTTTTACTACAAGATAAACGGAGTTCGGTTAGAGAAACTTACGTATGAGATATAAAAAATTGTATGAAACTCTTATGGGTGTGGTACCATCATACAAAATAAATTATTATGCGTAGTAAACAAAATACGAAGGCCAAGTATCAAGCAATAATGGAGTACCGTTAAAAGTGTATAATAAACTTCATACGTTAGTATGTTTATCTTAAACTTCTAAACGAGTTATACTACAAGTTAAACAGAGTTCAGTTAAAAACTTACGAACGAGATATAAGAAATTGTATGAAACTCTTATGGGTGTGGTACCATCCTACAAAACAAACTATTGTTCATAGTAAACGACATACGAATGCTCACGTAGCATGCAGGAATGGAGTACCTTTAAAAGTATATAATAAACTTTATACGTTCGAATGTTTATCTTAAACTTGTAAACGAGTTTTACTACAAGATAAACAAAACTCAGTTAAAAACTTACGAACGAGATATAAGAATTGTATGAAACTCTTATGGGTGTGGTACCATCATACAAGATAAATTATTACTCATAGTAAACGACATATGAAGACTCAAGTAGCATGCAAGAATGGAGTACCGTTAAAAGTATATATTAAACTTTATACGTTCATATGTTTTTCCTAAACTTTTAAACGAGTTTTATTACAAGATAAACGGAGTTCGGTTACAGAAAATTGAAATTGTATGAAACTCTTATGGGTGTGGTACCATCATACGAAATAAATTATTGTGGGTAGTAAACAAAATACGAAGGCTAAGTATCAAGCAATAATGGAGTACCGTTAAAAGTGAATAATAAACTTCACACGTTATTACGTTTACCTTAAACTTCTAAACGAGTTTTACTACAAGATAAAAGAAGTTCGGCTAGAGAAACTTACGTACGAGATATACGAAGTTGTATGAAACTCTCATGGGTGTGGTACCATCATACAAAATAAATTATTATGCGTAGTAAACAAAATACGAAGGCCAAGTATCAAGCAATAATGGAGTACCGTTGAAAGTGTATAATAAACTTCATACGTTAGTATGTTTATCTTAAACTTCTAAACGAGTTATACTACAAGATAAACAGAGTTCAGTTAAAAACTTACGAACGAGATATAAGAAATTGTATGAAACTCTTATGGGTGTGGTACCATCATACAAAATAAATTATTAATCATGGTAAACGACATACGAAGGCTCAAGTAGCATGCAAGAATGGAGTACCATTAAAAGTATATAATAAACTTTATACGTTCATATGTTTATCTTAAACTTCTAAACGAGTTATACTACAAGATAAACAGAGTTCAGTTAAAAATTTACGAACGAGATATAAGAAATTGTATGAAAATCTTATGGGTGTGGTACCATCATACAAAATAAATTATTACTCATAGTAAACGACATACGAAGGCTCAAGTAGCATGCAAGAATGGAGTACCGTTAAAAGTGTATAATAAACTTCATACGTTAGTATGTTTATCTTAAACTTCTAAACGAGTTTTACTACAAGATAAATGGAGTTCGGTTAGAGAAACTTACGTATGAGATATAAAAAATTGTACGAAACTCTTATGGGTGTGGTACTATCATACAAAATAAATTATTATGCGTAGTAAACAAAATACGAAAGCCAAGTATCAAGCAATAATGGAGTACCGTTAAAAGTGTATAATAAACTTCATACGTTAGTATGTTTATCTTAAACTTCTAAACGAGTTATACTACAAGATAAACAGAGTTCAGTTAAAAACTTACGAACGAGATATAAGAAATTGTATGAAACTCTTATGAGTGTGGTTCCATCATACAAGATGAATTATTACTCATAGTAAACGACATATGAAGGCTCAAGTAGGATGCAAGAATGGAGTACCGTTAAAAGTGTATAATAAACTTCATACGTTAGTATGTTTATCTTAAACTTCTAAACGAGTTATACTACAAGATAAACAGAGTTCAGTTAAAAACTTACGAACGAGATATAAGAAATTGTATGAAACTCTTATGAGTGTGGTTCCATCATACAAGATGAATTATTACTCATAGTAAACGACATATGAAGGCTCAAGTAGGATGCAAGAATGGAGTACCGTTAAAAGTGTATAATAAACTTCATACGTTAGTATGTTTATCTTAAACTTCGAAACGAATTATACTACAAGATAAACAGAGTTCAGTTAAAAACTTACGAACGAGATATAAGAAATTGTATGAAACTCTTATGGGTGTGGTACCATCATACAAAATAAATTATTACTCATAGTAAACGACATACGAAGGCTCAAGTAGCATGCAAGAATGGAGTACCGTTAAAAGTGTATAATAAACTTCATACATTAGTATGTTTATCTTAAACTTCTAAACGAGTTTTACTACAAGATAAACGGAGTTCGGTTAGAGAAACTTACGTATGAGATATAAGAAATTCTATGAAACTCTTATGGGTGTGGTACCATCATACAAAATAAATTATTACTCATAGTAAACGACATACGAAGGCTCAAGTAGCATGCAAGAATGGAGTACCGTTAAAAGTATATAATAAACTTTATACGTTCATATGTTTATCTTAAACTTCTAAACGAGTTTTACTACAAGATAAACGGAGTTCGGTTAGAGAAACTTACGTATGAGATATAAAAAATTGTATGAAACTCTTATGGGTGTGGTACCATCATACAAAATAAATTATTACTCATAGTAAACGACATACGAAGGCTCAAGTAGCATGCAAGAATGGAGTACCGTTAAAAGTATATAATAATCTTTATACGTTCATATGTTTATCTTAAACTTCTAAACGAGTTTTACTACAAGATAAACGGAGTTTGGTTAGAGAAACTTACGTATGAGGTATAAAAAATTGTATGAAACTCTTATGGGTGTGGTACCATCATACAAAATAAATTATTATGCGTAGTAAACAAAATACGAAGGCCAAGTATCAAGCAATAATGGAGTACCGTTAAAAGTGTATAATAAACTTCATACGTTAGTATGTTTATCTTAAACTTCTAAACGACTTATACTACAAGATAAACAGAGTTCAGTTAAAAACTTACGAACAAGATATAAGAAATTGTATGAAACTCTTATGGGTGTGGTACCATCATACAAAATAAATTATTAATTATAGTAAACGACATACGAAGGCTCAAGTAGCATGCAAGAATGGAGTACCGTTAAAAGTATATAATAAACTTTATACGTTCATATGTTTATCTTAAACTTCTAAACGAGTTTTACTACAAGATAAACGGAGTTCGGTTAGAGAAACTTACGTATGAGATATAAAAAATTGTATGAAACTCTTATGGGTGTGGTACCATCATACAAAATAAATTATTATGCGTAGTAAACAAAATACGAAGGCCAAGTATCAAGCAATAATGGAGTACCGTTAAAAGTGTATAATAAACTTCATACGTTAGTATGTTTATCTTAAACTTCTAAACGAGTTATACTACAAGTTAAACAGAGTTCAGTTAAAAACTTACGAACGAGATATAAGAAATTGTATGAAACTCTTATGGGTGTGGTACCATCCTACAAAACAAACTATTGTTCATAGTAAACGACATACGAAGGCTCAAGTAGCATGCAAGAATGGAGTACCTTTAAAAGTATATAATAAACTTTATACGTTCGAATGTTTATCTTAAACTTGTAAACGAGTTTTACTACAAGATAAACAAAACTCAGTTAAAAACTTACGAACGAGATATAAGAATTGTATGAAACTCTTATGGGTGTGGTACCATCATACAAGATAAATTATTACTCATAGTAAACGACATATGAAGACTCAAGTAGCATGCAAGAATGGAGTACCGTTAAAAGTATATATTAAACTTTATACGTTCATATGTTTTTCCTAAACTTTTAAACGAGTTTTATTACAAGATAAACGGAGTTCGGTTACAGAAAATTGAAATTGTATGAAACTCTTATGGGTGTGGTACCATCATACGAAATAAATTATTATGGGTAGTAAACAAAATACGAAGGCTAAGTATCAAGCAATAATGGAGTACCGTTAAAAGTGAATAATAAACTTCACACGTTATTACGTTTACCTTAAACTTCTAAACGAGTTTTACTACAAGATAAAAGAAGTTCGGCTAGAGAAACTTACGTACGAGATATACGAAATTGTATGAAACTCTCATGGGTGTGGTACCATCATACAAAATAAATTATTATGCGTAGTAAACAAAATACGAAGGCCAAGTATCAAGCAATAATGGAGTACCGTTGAAAGTGTATAATAAACTTCATACGTTAGTATGTTTATCTTAAACTTCTAAACGAGTTATACTACAAGATAAACAGAGTTCAGTTAAAAACTTACGAACGAGATATAAGAAATTGTATGAAACTCTTATGGGTGTGGTACCATCATACAAAATAAATTATTAATCATGGTAAACGACATACGAAGGCTCAAGTAGCATGCAAGAATGGAGTACCATTAAAAGTATATAATAAACTTTATACGTTCATATGTTTATCTTAAACTTCTAAACGAGTTATACTACAAGATAAACAGAGTTCAGTTAAAAATTTACGAACGAGATATAAGAAATTGTATGAAAATCTTATGGGTGTGGTACCATCATACAAAATAAATTATTACTCATAGTAAACGACATACGAAGGCTCAAGTAGCATGCAAGAATGGAGTACCGTTAAAAGTGTATAATAAACTTCATACGTTAGTATGTTTATCTTAAACTTCTAAACGAGTTTTACTACAAGATAAATGGAGTTCGGTTAGAGAAACTTACGTATGAGATATAAAAAATTGTACGAAACTCTTATGGGTGTGGTACCATCATACAAAATAAATTATTATGCGTAGTAAACAAAATACGAAAGCCAAGTTTCAAGCAATAATGGAGTACCGTTAAAAGTGTATAATAAACTTCATACGTTAGTATGTTTATCTTAAACTTCTAAACGAGTTATACTACAAGATAAACAGAGTTCAGTTAAAAACTTACGAACGAGATATAAGAAATTGTATGAAACTCTTATGAGTGTGGTTCCATCATACAAGATGAATTATTACTCATAGTAAACGACATATGAAGGCTCAAGTAGGATGCAAGAATGGAGTACCGTTAAAAGTGTATAATAAACTTCATACGTTAGTATGTTTATCTTAAACTTCGAAACGAGTTATACTACAAGATAAACAGAGTTCAGTTAAAAACTTACGAACGAGATATAAGAAATTGTATGAAACTCTTATGGGTGTGGTACCATCATACAAAATAAATTATTACTCATAGTAAACGACATACGAAGGCTCAAGTAGCATGCAAGAATGGAGTACCGTTAAAAGTGTATAATAAACTTCATACGTTAGTATGTTTATCTTAAACTTCTAAACGAGTTTTACTACAAGATAAATGGAGTTCGGTTAGAGAAACTTACGTATGAGATATAAAAAATTGTACGAAACTCTTATGGGTGTGGTACTATCATACAAAATAAATTATTATGCGTAGTAAACAAAATACGAAAGCCAAGTATCATGCAATAATGGAGTACCGTTAAAAGTGTATAATAAACTTCATACGTTAGTATGTTTATCTTAAACTTCTAAACGAGTTATACTACAAGATAAACAGAGTTCAGTTAAAAACTTACGAACGAGATATAAGAAATTGTATGAAACTCTTATGAGTGTGGTTCCATCATACAAGATGAATTATTACTCATAGTAAACGACATATGAAGGCTCAAGTAGGATGCAAGAATGGAGTACCGTTAAAAGTGTATAATAAACTTCATACGTTAGTATGTTTATCTTAAACTTCGAAACGAGTTATACTACAAGATAAACAGAGTTCAGTTAAAAACTTACGAACGAGATATAAGAAATTGTATGAAACTCTTATGGGTGTGGTACCATCATACAAAATAAATTATTACTCATAGTAAACGACATACGAAGGCTCAAGTAGCATGCAAGAATGGAGTACCGTTAAAAGTGTATAATAAACTTCATACATTAGTATGTTTATCTTAAACTTCTAAACGAGTTATACTACAAGATAAATAGAGTTCAGTTAAAAACTTACGAACGAGATATAAGAATTGTATGAAACTCTTATGGGTGTGGTACCATCATACAAGATAAATTATTACTCATAGTAAACGACATATGAAGGCTCAAGTAGCATGCAAGAATGGAGTACCGTTAAAAGTATATACTAAACTTTATACGTTCATATGTTTTTACTAAACTTTTAAACGAGTTTTATTACAAGATAAACGGAGTTCGGTTAGAGAAACTTGAAATTGTATGAAATTCTTATGGGTGTGGTACCATCATACGAAATAAATTATTATGCGTAGTAAACAAAATACTTAGGCTAAGTATCAAGCAATAATGGAGTACCGTTAAAAGTGAATAATAAACTTCACACGTTATTACGTTTACCTTAAACTTCTAAACGAGTTTTACTACAAGATAAAAGAAGTTCGGCTAGAGAAACTTACGTACGAGATATACGAAATTGTATGAAACTCTCATGGGTGTGGTACCATCATACAAAATAAATTATTATGCGTAGTAAACAAAATACGAAGGCCAAGTATCAAGCAATAATGGAGTACCGTTAAAAGTGTATAATAAACTTCATACGTTAGTATGTTTATCTCAAACTTCTAAACGAGTTATACTACAAGATAAACAGAGTTCAGTTAAAAACTTACGAACGAGATATAAGAAATTGTATGAATCTCTTATGAGTGTGGTACCATCATACAAAATAAATTATTACTCATAGTAAACGACATACGAAGGCTCAAGTAGCATGCAAGAATGGAGTACCGTTAAAAGTATATAATAAACTTTATAAGTTCATATGTTTATCTTAAACTTCTAAACGAGTTTTACTACAAGATAAACGGAGTTCGGTTAGAGAAACTTACGTATGAGATATAAAAAATTGTATGAAACTCTTATGGGTGTGGTACCATCATACAAAATAAATTATTATGCGTAGTAAACAAAATACGAAGGCCAAGTATCAAGCAATAATGGAGTACCGTTAAAAGTGTATAATAAACTTCATACGTTAGTATGTTTATCTTAAACTTCTAAACGAGTTATACTACAAGATAAACAGAGTTCAGTTAAAAACTTACGAACGAGATATAAGAAATTGTATGAAACTCTTATGGGTGTGGTACCATCATACAAAATAAATTATTACTCATAGTAAACGACATACGAAGGCTCAAGTAGCATGCAAGAATGGAGTACCGTTAAAAGTGTATAATAAACTTCATACGTTAGTATGTTTATCTTAAACTTCTAAACGAGTTATACTACAAGATAAACAGAGTTCAGTTAAAAACTTACGAACGAGATATAAGAATTGTATGAAACTCTTATGGGTGTGGTACCATCATACAAGATAAATTATTACTCATAGTAAACGACATATGAAGGCTCAAGTAGCATGCAAGAATGGAGTACCGTTAAAAGTATATATTAAACTTTATACGTTTATATGTTTTTCCTAAACTTTTAAACGAGTTTTATTACAAGATAAACGGAGTTCGGTTAGAGAAACTTGAAATTGTATGAAACTCTTATGGGTGTGGTACCATCATACGAAATAAATTATTATGCGTAGTAAACAAAATACTTAGGCTAAGTATCAAGCAATAATGGAGTACCGTTAAAAGTGAATAATAAACTTCACACGTTATTACGTTTACCTTAAACTTCTAAACGAGTTTTACTACAAGATAAAAGAAGTTCGGCTAGAGAAACTTACGTACGAGATATACGAAGTTGTATGAAACTCTCATGGGTGTGGTACCATCATACAAAATAAATTATTATGCGTAGTAAACAAAATACGAAGGCCAAGTATCAAGCAATAATGGAGTACCGTTAAAAGTGTATAATAAACTTCATATGTTAGTATGTTTATCTTAAACTTCTAAACGAGTTATACTACAAGATAAACAGAGTTCAGTTAAAAACTTACGAACGAGATATAAGAAATTGTATGAAACTCTTATGGGTGTGGTACCATCATACAAAATAAATTATTAATCATAGTAAACGACATACGAAGGCTCAAGTAGCATGCAAGAATGGAGTACCGTTAAAAGTATATAATAAACTTTATACGTTCATATGTTTATCTTAAACTTCTAAACGAGTTTTACTACAAGATAAACGGAGTTCGGTTAGAGAAACTTACGTATGAGATATAAAAAATTGTATGAAACTCTTATGGGTGTGGTACCATCATACAAAATAAATTATTATGCGTAGTAAACAAAATACGAAATCCAAGTATCAAGCAATAATGGAGTACCGTTAAAAGTGTATAATAAACTTCATACGTTAGTATGTTTATCTTAAACTTCTAAACGAGTTATACTACAAGATAAACAGAGTTCAGTTAAAAACTTACGAACGAGATATAAGAAATTGTATGAAACTCTTATGGGTGTGGTACCATCATACAAAACAAACTATTGTTCATAGTAAACGACATACGAATGCTCACGTAGCATGCAGGAATGGAGTACCTTTAAAAGTATATAATAAACTTTATACGTTTGAATGTTTATCTTAAACTTGTAAACGAGTTTTACTACAAGATAAACAGAGCTCAGTTAAAAACTTACGAACGAGATATAAGAATTGTATGAAACTTTTATTGGTGTGGTACCATCATACAAGATAAATTATTACTCATAGTAAACGACATATGAAGCCTCAAGTAGCATGAAAGAATGGAGTACTGGTAAAAGTATATATTAAACTTTATACGTTCATATGTTTTTCCTAAACTTTTAAACGAGTTTTATTACAAGATAAACGGAGTTCGGTTAGTGAAACTTGAAATTGTATGAAACTCTTATGGGTGTGCTACCATCATACGAAATAAATGATTATGCGTAGTAAACAAAATACGAAGGCTAAGTATCAAGCAATAATGGAGTACCGTTAAAAGTGAATAATAAACTTCACACGTTATTACGTTTACCTTAAACTTCTAAACGAGTTTTACTACAAGATAAAAGAAGTTCGGCTAGAGAAACTTACGTACGAGATATACGAAATTGTATGAAACTCTCATGGGTGTGGTACCATCATACAAAATAAATTATTATGCGTAGTAAACAAAATACGAAGGCCAAGTATCAAGCAATAATGGAGTACCGTTAAAAGTGTATAATAAACTTCATACGTTAGTATGTTTATCTTAAACTTCTAAACGAGTTTTATTAATCAATTCAAGATGAATTGAGAGAAGAACTTGAAGAAGATGAGGTTACTTGGAAAGGAAGAAATCTGAAAATTCTGTTATAACAGAATATCAGAAAAACAGAGCAACAATGGAGAACTTAGAGAGAAATTCTTCAATTGATTCAAGTTAGAGTTTACAAACAGATTCATCACCTATTTATAGTCTAATCTAATGAGTAAATACAAGAGAAATGACTTAGGGACTAAGTAACTATGACTTAGGAGCTAAGTAACTATGACTTAGGAGCTAAGTAACTAAGCAATAGACTAGAAGATACATGAAGACACTAGAACATTCAAGAACACTCAAGAACACCTAGATGACCTTGATGAACCGAAACTATCCTAGAGATGTAGGTGCTCTATAATAAACATACTTGCTTATCATAACTCCTAACATTCCCTATCCAAGATCCTTTTTGAATAAGCTTGCTTGATTGTTGCTTTTGTTTGAAATGATCTTCCATTCTTCTGCATACTTAGCTCAATGTTTTAAAACTTCATCATGACCACCTTTGTGCAGCTCTTATCAACCTTGATCATGCTCTAAGCTGCCATTCAACTTCCTTTTCTTCATCATATCATCTCAAAGTAAGAATTAGAAAGAACACACAATTCTTGCAATTTATTTTTAAGATATCAACATCATAAACTAGATTCAACCTGTTAACATTGATCACAACTCTATATACTGCACAACTTCTCATTCAAATCAACCATTCCTAATACTTGTTTCAACCTCATGAGATATATAAGAGAAATTCCTTCTAAAGACTCATGATATACTCCAACCTTGATGTAGGCATCCTTATAGAGATTCAGCATTTTTCATATGCACTTTTCTTTTCACCTTCATTCTATACACCATAATTTTTTTTTTTCATTGATCATTAGCACCATCTGTCACCAATCTTGAAGATTGCACTAATTCAAAGTTAGAAGAAGGTACATACCTGATTACACCATCATATTCCCTCGATGTTTCATCCAAAGAACCAGCTCCAGGAGCCTCCACCTCAGAAACCGACTCAACACCTGGTACATCCACACCAGAATTTGACAACTCATTAGTTGGAAGAGACATAGAAGGAGATGAAACTCCAGGACAATCAGGAGATGTATTAGCATGATCAGCAGGTATATCAATAAAGCCAAATGGAAGAAAAAACGGATTACTTGTATGAGTGTTTTTCGGGGCAGAGGATAACATGAACTTGCCATTTTTTTCAGCAAACGGAAACTCATTTTCATGAAACCGAACATGACGTGAAATATAAAGCTTACCATTTGAATCCAAACACCTGTAACCATGTTGTTGGGAACAATATCCCAGAAAAACACAAGGAGTAGATCGAAAGTCAAGTTTGTGTTTGTTAAATGGACGAGTAAACGGGAAACACAAGCAACCAAAGACTCGTAATATGGAGTAATCAGGTACCTTTCCAAACAGTTTTTCATGAGGAGACATATTAGAAAGTACCTGAGTAGGGAGCCTATTTATAAGGAACACAGCTGTGAAAAATGAATCACTCCAATACTGCATCGGCAAGCTTGCTTGATACATAAGTGTTAGTCCCATCTCTACAATATGCCTATGTTTTCTTTCGACTATCCCATTTTGCTCAGAAGTATATGGACAAGTAATTCTATGAGCAATACCTTTGCTAACAAAGTAAGATGAGAGAGTTTTAAACTCACCTCCACCATCGGTTTGAACTGCTTGAAGTGAACATGATAGTTGTCGCTCGGCCAAGGTATGAAACTGGATGAACACATTCGCAGCATCACTTTTCTTTTCTAAAAAATAGATCCAAGTATATCGTGAGAAGACATCAACTATACTCATATAAAATCTTTTTCCATTAGACGTCACCGGGGCAGGTCCCCAAAGATCAACCTCAATCAACTGAAGAGGCTTATCGTATTTAGTTGAAGAGTTAGAAAACGGGAGACGTATGCTTTTTCCAACAGAGCAAGCTGAGCATAAACCATAAGAAGCTGAACACTTATTATCAAATTGAGAAAATACAGAACTTAAGACTTTGGATGATGCATGTCCAAGTCTTTGATGCCATATCATTGCCGAATCAACAATTCTAGTACTATGACAACTACTCTCAAAATCAGAGTTCTTATTATGCAATCTAGAAGTAAAACTACTAAAATCTAACTTGTATAGCCCTCCAGATTCTTCTCCTTGAAGTAAGACCTTCTTAGATACAGAATCACGAACGAGACAACACGTAGGATGAAACTCAAAAAACACAGCATTATCCCTGGAAAACTGAGAAACAGAAACTAAGTTTTTAGTGATTTCAGGAGAATAAAGCATATTATTAAGAAATAACGATTTAGAACAAGTATTTATCACGGATGTTCCTATATGAGAGATTGACAATTGAGCACCATTACCAACTTGAATTGTACCTGCACCTTTGTATGGTTCAGCTCCAACCGGTTGGGCATTGGATATGTGGTTCGAAGCTCCTGAATCTGGATACCAAATCTGATCTGTACGAACCTGTTGTGGCTGAGGCAAAGAGGTGAAGTTTGCTTGAGAATTCATCTCTTGAGCAGCTGCAGCACTAGCACCAGGAGGTGCCATACCGAATGATGATCCATAGGGAAGCATGTATTGATATTGTCCAACTGAAGGAGCTGAAGGTAGATACATTGCAGGATTGAAGGCTGAAGGTGAAGGCAGGTACACAGCTGGATTAATAGCAGGACTTGCAGCTGAAGCACCGAGTTGATGCTGCTGAAACGAAGGCTGAGAATGCTGAACCAGAGGCTGAGAATGCTGAGAAGCACCGAAGGTATGTTGTTGATGAGGCTGAGGTTGAGGCACAGATTGATAGCTCGAAGTCGAATGATGCTGATCATTAGACTCATTCCAGTTGTTCCATGAAGATTGACAGACATTGGCAGATATCTGTCCACCTGAATTGATGCCTTGGAAGTTGACATCGAACCTCTTGTAGCACCTGTTGACAAGATGTCCTACCTTGCCACACAGTTGGCATTGAGGCCTGTTTCCTCCTCTACCTCGACCAGAGCCTCTTCCTCCATTGTTTTGATTTGTGTATTGAAATTGATTCTGATTTTGAGGACCAGAATTCTGATTCTGTCCGCCAGAACCACTTCCATTCTGTCCGAAACCAGAATTGAAACCAGAATTTGCAGCAGACGACAGCTGATTCTTCACACCATCTTCATTGCTATGCACCATTGCTTGAGGTAGAACTAAAGGATCAAACAGCTGATCACGGTTTCTCGTTTCAGCATCCAATAGAACTGAACTAACAGACGCAAGATCATACGGATTCC
The DNA here is from genome assembly GCA_946814005.1 of Chamaenerion angustifolium. NCBI lineage: Eukaryota > Viridiplantae > Streptophyta > Magnoliopsida > Myrtales > Onagraceae > Chamaenerion > Chamaenerion angustifolium. The sequence goes on from OX328273.1 coordinate 11,134,855, forward strand.
TACTTGCGTGTATAACAGCCACAACATTATCAAACTGTCCTTGAACTCCATCTAAAATGATTGATATCTGCTGCATTTCATCAATAGCATGACCACAGCTTGCCAAACTATCGCAAGTGGACTGTATGTCAGCTAAGTAATCTCGGACAGACTGTGTTATAAGGTTCCTAGCCTTTAATCTTCCAAAGAGACTCATAACTCTAGTAGTTGATGAAGATGAGAACATTTGATGCAGCTTGGACCAGATAGAACTCACTGTCATGCATCCTAGCAGGTATCTATTGACTTGAGGACAGATTGAAACTAACAGCCATGAAGCCAATGCACTATCTCGTTGCAAGTATGAAGCATAGACAGGATTTGGCACATTTTCACCATTTTCATTAACTATTTGCATAGGAATGTCTCTTACGCCATATAGATGTGATTCAAGATTGAATCCACGAACAGCAAGTAATACCTGCTGTTTCCAGAGCTGGAAGTTGTCATCTCCTGTGAGAAAACACACTCGTTTGTTGGAGAAGGCCGGTGGAAGCAGATCTTCCATTGCAGCACCAAAACAGAGCAGTCGATCGGCTGGAACAGAGCAGATTTGAAGTCGCGTATGATATTGCTGCTTGAATTCGAATCAGATGATGCAGTCACCAGATTCTTGCAGCTCTGATACCATATTAATCAATTCAAGATGAATTGAGAGAAGAACTTGAAGAAGATGAGGTTACTTGGAAAGGAAGAAATCTGAAAATTCTGTTATAACAGAATATCAGAAAAACAGAGCAACAATGGAGAACTTAGAGTGAAATTCTTCAATTGATTCAAGTTAGAGTTTACAAACAGATTCATCACCTATTTATAGTCTAATCTAATGAGTAAATACAAGAGAAATGACTTAGGGACTAAGTAACTATGACTTAGGAGCTAAGTAACTATGACTTAGGAGCTAAGTAACTAAGCAATAGACTAGAAGATACATGAAGACACTAGAACATTCAAGATCACTCAAGAACACCTAGATGACCTTGATGAACCGAAACTATCCTAGAGATGTAGGTGCTCTATAATAAACATACTTGCTTATCATAACTCCTAACAAGTTTTACTACAAGATAAACGGAGTTCGGTTAGAGAAACTTACGTATGAGATATAAAAAATTGTATGAAACTCTTATGGGTGTGGTACCATCATACAAAATAAATTATTATGCGTAGTAAACAAAATACGAAGTCCAAGTATCAAGCAATAATGGAGTACCGTTAAAAGTGTATAATAAACTTCATACGTTAGTATGTTTATCTTAAACTTCTAAACGAGTTATACTACAAGATAAACTGAGTTCAGTTAAAAACTTACGAACGAGATATAAGAAATTGTATGAAACTCTTATGGGTGTGGTACCATCATACAAAACAAACTATTGTTCATAGTAAACGACATACGAATGCTCACGTAGCATGCAGGAATGGAGTACCTTTAAAAGTATATAATAAACTTTATACGTTCGAATGTTTATCTTAAACTTGTAAACGAGTTTTACTACAAGATAAACAGAGTTCAGTAAAAAACTTACGAACGAGATATAAGAATTGTATGAAACTCTTATGGGTGTGGTACCATCATACAAGATAAATTATTACTCATAGTAAACGACATATGAAGGCTCAAGTAGCATGCAAGAATGGAGTACCGTTAAAAGTATATATTAAACTTTATACGTTCATATGTTTTTCCTAAACTTTTAAACGTGTTTTATTACAAGATAAACGGAGTTCGGTTAGAGAAACTTGAAATTGTATGAAACTCTTATGGGTGTGGTACCATCATACGAAATAAATTATTATGCGTAGTAAACAAAATACTTAGGCTAAGTATCAAGCAATAATGGAGTACCGTTAAAAGTGAATAATAAACTTCACACGTTATTACGTTTACCTTAAACTTCTAAACGAGTTTTACTACAAGATAAAAGAAGTTCGGCTAGAGAAACTTACGTACGAGATATACGAAATTGTATGAAACTCTCATGGGTGTGGTACCATCATACAAAATAAATTATTATGCGTAGTAAACAAAATACGAAGGCCAAGTATCAAGCAATAATGGAGTACCGTTAAAAGTGTATAATAAACTTCATACGTTAGTATGTATATCTTAAACTTCTAAACGAGTTATACTACAAGATAAACAGAGTTCAGTTAAAAACTTACGAACGAGATATAATAAATTGTATGAAACTCTTATGAGTGTGGTACCATCATACAAAATAAATTATTACTCATAGTAAACGACATACGAAGGCTCAAGTAGCATGCAAGAATGGAGTACCGTTAAAAGTATATATTAAACTTTATACGTTCATATGTTTTTCCTAAACTTTTAACCGAGTTTTATTACAAGATAAACGGAGTTCGGTTAGAGAAACTTGAAATTGTATGAAACTCTTATGCGTGTGGTACTATCATACGAAATAAATTATTATGCGTAGTAAACAAAATACTTAGGCTAAGTATCAAGCAATAATGGAGTACCGTTAAAAGTGAATAATAAACTTCACACGTTATTACGTTTACCTTAAACTTCTAAAGGAGTTTTACTACAAGATAACAGAAGTTCGGCTAGAGAAACTTACGTACGAGATATACGAAATTGTATGAAACTCTCATGGGTGTGGTACCATCATACAAAATAAATTATTATGCGTAGTAAACAAAATACGAAGGCCAAGTATCAAGCAATAATGGAGTACCGTTAAAAGTGTATAATAAACTTCATACGTTAGTATGTATATCTTAAACTTCTAAACGAGTTATACTACAAGATAAACAGAGTTCAGTTAAAAACTTACGAACGAGATATAAGAAATTGTATGAAACTCTTATGAGTGTGGTACCATCATACAAAATAAATTATTACTCATAGTAAACGACATACGAAGGCTCAAGTAGCATGCAAGAATGGAGTACCGTTAAAAGTATATAATAAACTTTATAAGTTCATATGTTTATCTTAAACTTCTAAACGAGTTTTACTACAAGATAAACAGTGCTCAGTTAAAAACTTACGAACGAGATATAAGAAATTATATGAAACTCTTATGAGTGTGGTACCATCATACAAAATAAATTATTACTCATAGTAAACGACATACGAAGGCTCAAGTAGCATGCAAGAATGGAGTACCGTTAAAAGTATATAATAAACTTTATAAGTTCATATGTTTATCTTAAACTTCTAAACGAGTTTTACTACAAGATAAACAGAGTTCAGTTAAAAACTTACGAACGAGATATAAGAAATTGTATGAAACTCTTATGGGTGTGGTACCATCATACAAAATAAACTATTATGCGTAGTAAACAAAATACGAAGGCCAAGTATCAAGCAATAATGGAGTACCGTTAAAAGTGTATAATAAACTTTATATGTTAGTATGTTTATCTTAAACTTCTAAACGAGTTATACTACAAGATAAACAGAGTTCAGTTAAAAACTTACGAACGAGATATAAAAATTGTATGAAACTCTTATGGGTGTGGTACCATCATACAAAATAAATTATTACTCATAGTAAACGACATACGAAGGCTCAAGTAGCATGCAAGAATGGAGTACCGTTAAAAGTGTATAATAAACTTCATACGTTAGTATGTTTATCTTAAACTTCTAAACGAGTTATACTACAAGATAAACAGAGTTCAGTTAAAAACTTACGAACGAGATATAAGAAATTGTATGAAACTCTTATGGTTGTGGTACCATCATACAAAACAAACTATTGTTCATAGTAAACGACATACGAATGCTCACGTAGCATGCAGGAATGGAGTACCTTTAAAAGTATATAATAAACTTTATACGTTCGAATGTTTATCTTAAACTTGTAAACGAGTTTTACTACAAGATAAACAGTGCTCAGTTAAAAACTTACGAACGAGATATAAGAATTGTATGAAACTCTTATGGGTGTGGTACCATCATACAAGATAAATTATTACTCATAGTAAACGACATATGAAGGCTCAAGTAGCATGCAAGAATGGAGTACCGTTAAAAGTATATATTAAACTTTATACGTTCATATGTTTTTCCTAAACTTTTAAACAAGTTTTATTACAAGATAAACGGAGTTCGGTTAGAGAAACTTGAAATTGTATGAAACTCTTATGGGTGTGGTACCATCATACGAAATAAATTATTATGCGTAGTAAACAAAATACTTAGGCTAAGTATCAAGCAATAATGGAGTACCGTTAAAAGTGAATAATAAACTTCACACGTTATTACGTTTACCTTAAACTTCTAAACGAGTTTTACTACAAGATAAAAGAAGTTCGGCTAGAGAAACTTACGTACGAGATATACGAAATTGTATGAAACTCTTATGGGTGTGGTACCATCATACAAAACAAACTATTGTTCATAGTAAACGACATACGAATGCTCACGTAGCATGCAGGAATGGAGTACCTTTAAAAGTATATAATAAACTTTATACGTTCGAATGTTTATCTTAAACTTGTAAACGAGTTTTACTACAAGATAAACAGTGCTCAGTTAAAAACTTACGAACGAGATATAAGAATTGTATGAAACTCTTATGGGTGTGGTACCATCATACAAAATAAATTATTACTCATAGTAAACGACATACGAAGGCTCAAGTAGCATGCAAGAATGGAGTACCGTTAAAAGTGTATAATAAACTTCATACGTTAGTATGTTTATCTTAAACTTCTAAACGAGTTATACTACAAGATAAACAGAGTTCAGTTAAAAACTTACGAACGAGATATAAGAAATTGTATGAAACTCTTATGTTTGTGGTACCATCATACAAAACAAACTATTGTTCATAGTAAACAACATACGAATGCTCACGTAGCATGCAGGAATGGAGTACCTTTAAAAGTATATAATAAACTTTATACGTTCGAATGTTTATCTTAAACTTGTAAACGAGTTTTACTACAAGATAAACAGTGCTCAGTTAAAAACTTACGAACGAGATATAAGAATTGTATGAAACTCTTATGGGTGTGGTACCATCATACAAGATAAATTATTACTCATAGTAAACGACATATGAAGGCTCAAGTAGCATGCAAGAATGGAGTACCGTTAAAAGTATATATTAAACTTTATACGTTCGAATGTTTATTTTAAACTTGTAAACGAGTTTTACTACAAGATAAACAGTTCTCAGTTAAAAACTTACGAACGAGATATAAGAATTGTATGAAACTCTTATGGGTGTGGTACCATCATACAAGATAAATTATTACTCATAGTAAACGACATATGAAGGCTCAAGTAGCATGCAAGAATGGAGTACCGTTAAAAGTATATATTAAACTTTATACGTTCATATGTTTTTCCAAAACTTTTAAACGAGTTTTATTACAAGATAAACGGAGTTCGGTTAGAGAAACTTGAAATTGTATGAAACTCTTATGGGTGTGGTACCATCATACGAAATAAATTATTATGCGTAGTAAACAAAATACTTAGGCTAAGTATCAAGCAATAATGGAGTACCGTTAAAAGTGAATAATAAACTTCACACGTTATTACGTTTACCTTAAACTTCTAAACGAGTTTTACTACAAGATAAAAGAAGTTCGGCTAGAGAAACTTACGTACGAGATATACGAAATTGCATGAAACTCTCATGGGTGTGGTACCATCATACAAAATAAATTATTATGCGTAGTAAACAAAATACGAAGGCCAAGTATCAAGCAATAATGGAGTACCGTTAAAAGTGTATAATAAACTTCATACGTTAGTATGTTTATCTTAAACGGCTAAACGAGTTATACTACAAGATAAACAGAGTTCAGTTAAAAACTTACGAACGAGATATAAGAAATTGTATGAAACTCTTATGAGTGTGGTACCATCATACAAAATAAATTATTACTCATAGTAAACGACATACGAAGGCTCAAGTAGCATGCAAGAATGGAGTGCCGTTAAAAGTATATAATAAACTTTATAAGTTCATATGTTTATCTTAAACTTCTAAACGAGTTTTACTACAAGATAAACAGAGTTCAGTTAAAAACTTACGAACGAGATATAAGAAATTGTATGAAACTCTTATGGGTGTGGTACCATCATACAAAATAAACTATTATGCGTAGTAAACAAAATACGAAGGCCAAGTATCAAGCAATAATGTAGTACCGTTAAAAGTGTATAAAAAACTTCATACGTTAGTATGTTTATCTTAAACTTGTAAACGAGTTATACTACAAGATAAACAGAGTTCAGTTAAAAACTTACGAACGAGATATAAGAAATTGTATGAAACTCTTATGGGTGTGGTACCATCATACAAAATAAATTATTACTCATAGTAAACGACATACGAAGGCTCAAGTAGCATGCAAGAATGGAGTACCGTTAAAAGTGTATAATAAACTTCATACGTTAGTATGTTTATCTTAAACTTCTAAACGAGTTATACTACAAGATAAACAGAGTTCAGTTAAAAACTTACGAACGAGATATAAGAAATTGTATGAAACTCTTATGGGTGTGGTACCATCATACAAAACAAACTATTGTTCATAGTAAACGACATACGAATGCTCACGTAGCATGCAGGAATGGAGTACCTTTAAAAGTATATAATAAACTTTATACGTTCGAATGTTTATCTTAAACTTGTAAACGAGTTTTACTACAAGATAAACAGTGCTCAGTTAAAAACTTACGAACGAGATATAAGAATTGTATGAAACTCTTATGGGTGTGGTACCATCATACAAGATAAATTATTACTCATAGTAAACGACATATGAAGGCTCAAGTAGCATGCAAGAATGGAGTACCGTTAAAAGTATATATTAAACTTTATACGTTCATAAGTTTTTCCTAAACTTTTAAACGAGTTTTATTACAAGATAAACGGAGTTCGGTTACAGAAACTTGAAATTGTATGAAACTCTTATGGGTGTGGTACCATCATACGAAATAAATTATTATGCGTAGTAAACAAAATACTTAGGCTAAGTATCAAGAAATAATGGAGTACCGTTAAAAGTGAATAATAAACTTCACACGTTATTACGTTTACCTTAAACTTCTAAACGAGTTTTACTACAAGATAAAAGAAGTTCGGCTAGAGAAACTTACGTACGAGATATACGAAATTGTATGAAACTCTCATGGGTGTGGTACCATCATACAAAATAAATTATTATGCGTAGTAAACAAAATACGAAGGCCAAGTATCAAGCAATAATGGAGTACCGTTAAAAGTGTAAAATAAACTTCATACGTTAGTATGTTTATCTTAAACTTGTAAACGAGTTATACTACAAGATAAACAGAGTTCAGTTAAAAACTTACGAACGAGATATAAGAAATTGTATGAAACTCTTATGGGTGTGGTACCATCATACAAAATAAATTATTACTCATAGTAAACGACATACGAAGGCTCAAGTAGCATGCAAGAATGGAGTACCGTTAAAAGTGTATAATAAACTTCATACGTTAGTATGTTTATCTTAAACTTCTAAACGAGTTATACTACAAGATAAACAGAGTTCAGTTAAAAACTTACGAACGAGATATAAGAAATTGTATGAAACTCTTATGGGTGTGGTACCATCATACAAAACAAACTATTGTTCATAGTAAACGACATACGAATGCTCACGTAGCATGCAGGAATGGAGTACCTTTAAAAGTATATAATAAACTTTATACGTTCGAATGTTTATCTTAAACTTGTAAACGAGTTTTACTACAAGATAAAAGTGCTCAGTTAAAAACTTACGAACGAGATATAAGAATTGTATGAAACTCTTATGGGTGTGGTACCATCATACAAGATAAATTATTACTCATAGTAAACGACATATGAAGGCTCAAGTAGCATGCAAGAATGGAGTACCGTTAAAAGTATATATTAAACTTTATACGTTCATAAGTTTTTCCTAAACTTTTAAACGAGTTTTATTACAAGATAAACGGAGTTCGGTTACAGAAACTTGAAATTGTATGAAACTCTTATGGGTGTGGTACCATCATACGAAATAAATTATTATGCGTAGTAAACAAAATACTTAGGCTAAGTATCAAGCAATAATGGAGTACCGTTAAAAGTGAATAATAAACTTCACACGTTATTACGTTTACCTTAAACTTCTAAACGAGTTTTACTACAAGATAAAAGAAGTTCGGCTAGAGAAACTTACGTACGAGATATACGAAATTGTATGAAACTCTCATGGGTGTGGTACCATCATACAAAATAAATTATTATGCGTAGTAAACAAAATACGAAGGCCAAGTATCAAGCAATAATGGAGTACCGTTAAAAGTGTATAATAAACTTCATACGTTAGTATGTTTATCTTAAACTTCTAAACGAGTTTTACTACAAGATAAACGGAGTTCGGTTAGAGAAACTTACGTATGAGATATAATAAATTGTATGAAACTCTTATGGGTGTGGTACCATCATACAAAATAAATTATTATGCGTAGTAAACAAAATACGAAGGCCAAGTATCAAGCAATAATGGAGTACCGTTAAAAGTGTATAATAATCTTCATACGTTAGTATGTTTATCTTAAACTTGTAAACGAGTTATACTACAAGATAAACAGAGTTCAGTTAAAAACTTATGAACGAGATATAAGAAATTGTATGAAACTCTTATGGGTGTGGTACCATCATACGAAATAAATTATTATGCGTAGTAAACAAAATACGAAGTCCAAGTATCAAGCAATAATGGAGTACCGTTAAAAGTGTATAATAAACTTCATACGTTAGTATGTTTATCTTAAACTTCTAAACGAGTTATACTACAAGATATACAGAGTTCAGTTAAAAACTTACGAACGAGATATAAGAAATTGTATGAAACTCTTATGGGTGTGGTACCATCATACAATACAAACTATTGTTCATAGTAAACGACATACGAATGCTCACGTAGCATGCAGGAATGGAGTACCTTTAAAAGTATATAATAAACTTTATACGTTCGAATGTTTATCTTAAACTTGTAAACGAGTTTTACTACAAGATAAACAGTGCTCAGTTAAAAACTTACGAACGAGATATAAGAATTGTATGAAACTCTTATGGGTGTGGTACCATCATACAAGATAAATTATTACTCATAGTAAACGACATATGATGGCTCAAGTAGCATGCAGGAATGGAGTACCTTTAAAAGTATATAATAAACTTTATACGTTCGAATGTTTATCTTAAACTTGTAAACGAGTTTTACTACAAGATAAACAGTGCTCAGTTAAAAACTTACGAACGAGATATAAGAATTGTATGAAACTCTTATGGGTGTGGTACCATCATACAAGATAAATTATTACTCATAGTAAACGACATATGAAGGCTCAAGTAGCATGCAAGAATGGAGTACCGTTAAAAGTATATATTAAACTTTATACGTTCATATGTTTTTCCTAAACTTTTAAACGAGTTTTATTACAAGATAAACGGAGTTCGGTTAGAGAAACTTGAAATTGTATGAAACTCTTATGGGTGTGGTACCATCATACGAAATAAATTATTATGCGTAGTAAACAAAATACTTAGGCTAAGTATCAAGCAATAATGGAGTACCGTTAAAAGTGAATAATAAACTTCACACGTTATTACGTTTACCTTAAACTTCTAAACGAGTTTTACTACAAGATAAAAGAAGTTCGGCTAGAGAAACTTACGTACGAGATATACGAAATTGCATGATTCTCTCATGGGTGTGGTACCATCATACAAAATAAATTATTACGCGTAGTAAACAAAATACGAAGGCCAAGTATCAAGCAATAATGGAGTACCGTTAAAAGTGTATAATAAACTTCATACGTTAGTATGTTTATCTTAAACTTCTAAACGAGTTATACTGCAAGATAAACAGAGTTCAGTTAAAAACTTACGAACGAGATATAAGAAATTGTATGAAACTCTTATGAGTGTGGTACCATCATACAAAATAAATTATTACTCATAGTAAACGACATACGAAGGCTCAAGTAGCATGCAAGAATGGAGTGCCGTTAAAAGTATATAATAAACTTTATAAGTTCATATGTTTATCTTAAACTTCTAAACGAGTTTTACTACAAGATAAACAGAGTTCAGTTCAAAACTTACGAACGAGATATAAGAAATTGTATGAAACTCTTATGGGTGTGGTACCATCATACAAAATAAACTATTATGCGTAGAGTAAACAAAATACGAAGGCCAAGTATCAAGCAATAATGGAGTACCGTTAAAAGTGTATAATAAACTTCATACGTTAGTATGTTTATCTTAAACTTCTAAACGAGTTATACTACAAGATAAACAGAGTTCAGTTAAAAACTTACGAACGAGATATAAGAAATTGTATGAAACTCTTATGGGTGTGGTACCATCATACAAAACAAACTATTGTTCATAGTAAACGTCATACGAATGCTCACGTAGCATGCAGGAATGGAGTACCTTTAAAAGTATATAATAAACTTTATACGTTCGAATGTTTATCTTAAACTTGTAAACGAGTTTTACTACAAGATAAACAGTGCTCAGTTAAAAACTTACGAACGAGATATAAGAATTGTATGAAACTCTTATGGGTGTGGTACCATCATACAAGATAAATTATTACTCATAGTAAACGACATATGAAGGCTCAAGTAGCATGCAAGAATGGAGTACCGTTAAAAGTATATATTAAACTTTATATGTTCATAAGTTTTTCCTAAACTTTTAAACGAGTTTTATTACAAGATAAACGGAGTTCGGTTACAGAAACTTGAAATTGTATGAAACTCTTATGGGTGTGGTACCATCATACGAAATAAATTATTATGCGTAGTAAACAAAATACGAAGGCTAAGTATCAAGCAATAATGGAGTACCGTTAAAAGTGAATAATAAACTTCACATGTTATTACGTTTACCTTAAACTTCTAAACGAGTTTTACTACAAGATAAAAGAAGTTCGGCTAGAGAAACTTACGTACGAGATATACGAAATTGTATGAAACTCTCATGGGTGTGGTACCATCATACAAAATAAATTATTATGCGTAGTAAACAAAATACGAAGGCCAAGTATCAAGCAATAATGGAGTACCGTTAAAAGTGTATAATAAACTTCATACGTTAGTATGTTTATCTTAAACTTCTAAACGAGTTTTACTACAAGATAAACGGAGTTCGGTTAGAGAAACTTACGTATGAGATATAAAAAATTGTATGAAACTTTTATGGGTGTGGTACCATCATACAAAATAAATTATTATGCGTAGTAAACAAAATACGAAGGCCAAGTATCAAGCAATAATGGAGTACCGTTAAAAGTGTATAATAAACTTCATACGTTAGTATGTTTATCTTAAACTTGTAAACGAGTTATACTACAAGATAAACAGAGTTCAGTTAAAAACTTATGAACGAGATATAAGAAATTGTATGAAACTCTTATGGGTGTGGTACCATCATACAAAATAAATTATTAGTCATAGTAAACGACATACGAAGGCTCAAGTAGCATGCAAGAATGGAGTACCGTTAAAAGTGTATAATAAACTTCATACGTTAGTATGTTTATCTTAAACTTCTAAACGAGTTATACTACAAGATAAACAGAGTTCAGTTAAAAACTTACGAACGAGATATAAGAAATTATATGAAACTCTTATGGGTGTGGTACCATCATACAAAACAAACTATTGTTCATAGTAAACGACATACGAATGCTCACGTAGCATGCAGGAATGGAGTACCTTTAAAAGTATATAATAAACTTTATACGTTCGAATGTTTATCTTAAACTTGTAAACGAGTTTTACTACAAGATAAACAGTGCTCAGTTAAAAACTTACGAACGAGATATAAGAATTGTATGAAACTCTTATGGGTGTGGTACCATCATACAAGATAAATTATTACTCATAGTAAACGACATATGATGGCTCAAGTAGCATGCAGGAATGGAGTACCTTTAAAAGTATATAATAAACTTTATACGTTCGAATGTTTATCTTAAACTTGTAAACGAGTTTTACTACAAGATAAACAGTGCTCAGTTAAAAACTTACGAACGAGATATAAGAATTGTATGAAACTCTTATGGGTGTGGTACCATCATACAAGATAAATTATTACTCATAGTAAACGACATATGAAGGCTCAAGTAGCATGCAAGAATGGAGTACCGTTAAAAGTATATATTAAACTTTATACGTTCATATGTTTTTCCTAAACTTTTAAACGAGTTTTATTACAAGATAAACGGAGTTCGGTTAGAGAAACTTGAAATTGTATGAAACTCTTATGGGTGTGGTACCATCATACGAAATAAATTATTATGCGTAGTAAACAAAATACTTAGGCTAAGTATCAAGCAATAATGGAGTACCGTTAAAAGTGAATAATAAACTTCACACGTTATTACGTTTACCTTAAACTTCTAAACGAGTTTTACTACAAGATAAAAGAAGTTCGGCTAGAGAAACTTACGTACGAGATATACGAAATTGCATGATTCTCTCATGGGTGTGGTACCATCATACAAAATAAATTATTATGCGTAGTAAACAAAATACGAAGGCCAAGTATCAAGCAATAATGGAGTACCGTTAAAAGTGTATAATAAACTTCATACGTTAGTATGTTTATCTTAAACTTCTAAACGAGTTATACTGCAAGATAAACAGAGTTCAGTTAAAAACTTACGAACGAGATATAAGAAATTGTATGAAACTCTTATGAGTGTGGTACCATCATACAAAATAAATTATTACTCATAGTAAACGACATACGAAGGCTCAAGTAGCATGCAAGAATGGAGTGCCGTTAAAAGTATATAATAAACTTTATAAGTTCATATGTTTATCTTAAACTTCTAAACGAGTTTTACTACAAGATAAAGAGAGTTCAGTTCAAAACTTACGAACGAGATATAAGAAATTGTATGAAACTCTTATGGGTGTGGTACCATCATACAAAATAAACTATTATGCGTAGAGTAAACAAAATACGAAGGCCAAGTATCAAGCAATAATGGAGTACCGTTAAAAGTGTATAATAAACTTCATACGTTAGTATGTTTATCTTAAACTTCTAAACGAGTTATACTACAAGATAAACAGAGTTCAGTTAAAAACTTACGAACGAGATATAAGAAATTGTATGAAACTCTTATGGGTGTGGTACCATCATACAAAACAAACTATTGTTCATAGTAAACGTCATACGAATGCTCACGTAGCATGCAGGAATGGAGTACCTTTAAAAGTATATAATAAACTTTATACGTTCGAATGTTTATCTTAAACTTGTAAACGAGTTTTACTACAAGATAAACAGTGCTCAGTTAAAAACTTACGAACGAGATATAAGAATTGTATGAAACTCTTATGGGTGTGGTACCATCATACAAGATAAATTATTACCCATAGTAAACGACATATGAAGGCTCAAGTAGCATGCAAGAATGGAGTACCGTTAAAAGTATATATTAAACTTTATATGTTCATAAGTTTTTCCTAAACTTTTAAACGAGTTTTATTACAAGATAAACGGAGTTCGGTTACAGAAACTTGAAATTGTATGAAACTCTTATGGGTGTGGTACCATCATACGAAATAAATTATTATGCGTAGTAAACAAAATACGAAGGCTAAGTATCAAGCAATAATGGAGTACCGTTAAAAGTGAATAATAAACTTCACATGTTATTACGTTTACCTTAAACTTCTAAACGAGTTTTACTAGAAGATAAAAGAAGTTCGGCTAGAGAAACTTACGTACGAGATATACGAAATTGTATGAAACTCTCATGGGTGTGGTACCATCATACAAAATAAATTATTATGCGTAGTAAACAAAATACGAAGGCCAAGTATCAAGCAATAATGGAGTACCGTTAAAAGTGTATAATAAACTTCATACGTTAGTATGTTTATCTTAAACTTCTAAACGAGTTTTACTACAAGATAAACGGAGTTCGGTTAGAGAAACTTACGTATGAGATATAAAAAATTGTATGAAACTCTTATGGGTGTGGTACCATCATACAAAATAAATTATTATGCGTAGTAAACAAAATACGAAGGCCAAGTATCAAGCAATAATGGAGTACCGTTAAAAGTGTATAATAAACTTCATACGTTAGTATGTTTATCTTAAACTTGTAAACGAGTTATACTACAAGATAAACAGAGTTCAGTTAAAAACTTATGAACGAGATATAAGAAATTGTATGAAACTCTTATGGGTGTGGTACCATCATACAAAATAAATTATTAGTCATAGTAAACGACATACGAAGGCTCAAGTAGCATGCAAGAATGGAGTACCGTTAAAAGTGTATAATAAACTTCATACGTTAGTATGTTTATCTTAAACTTCTAAACGAGTTATACTACAAGATAAACAGAGTTCAGTTAAAAACTTACGAACGAGATATAAGAAATTATATGAAACTCTTATGGGTGTGGTACCATCATACAAAACAAACTATTGTTCATAGTAAACGACATACGAATGCTCACGTAGCATGCAGGAATGGAGTACCTTTAAAAGTATATAATAAACTTTATACGTTCGAATGTTTATCTTAAACTTGTAAACGAGTTTTACTACAAGATAAACAGTGCTCAGTTAAAAACTTACGAACGAGATATAAGAATTGTATGAAACTCTTATGGGTGTGGTACCATCATACAAGATAAATTATTACTCATAGTAAACGGCATATGAAGCCTCAAGTAGCATGCAAGAATGGAGTACCGTTAAAAGTATATATTAAACTTTATACGTTCATATGTTTTTCCTAAACTTTTAAACGAGTTTTATTACAAGATAAACGGAGTTCGGTTACAGAAAATTGAAATTGTATGAAACTCTTATGGGTGTGGTACCATCATACGAAATAAATTATTATGGGTAGTAAACAAAATACGAAGGCTAAGTATCAAGCAATAATGGAGTACCGTTAAAAGTGAATAATAAACTTCACACGTTATTACGTTTACCTTAAACTTCTAAACGAGTTTTACTACAAGATAAAAGAAGTTCGGCTAGAGAAACTTACGTACGAGATATACGAAGTTGTATGAAACTCTCATGGGTGTGGTACCATCATACAAAATAAATTATTATGCGTAGTAAACAAAATACGAAGGCCAAGTATCAAGCAATAATGGAGTACCGTTGAAAGTGTATAATAAACTTCATACGTTAGTATGTTTATCTTAAACTTCTAAACGAGTTATACTACAAGATAAACAGAGTTCAGTTAAAAACTTACGAACGAGATATAAGAAATTGTATGAAACTCTTATGGGTGTGGTACCATCATACAAAACAAACTATTGTTCATAGTAAACGTCATACGAATGCTCACGTAGCATGCAGGAATGGAGTACCTTTAAAAGTATATAATAAACTTTATACGTTCGAATGTTTATCTTAAACTTGTAAACGAGTTTTACTACAAGATAAACAGTGCTCAGTTAAAAACTTACGAACGAGATATAAGAATTGTATGAAACTCTTATGGGTGTGGTACCATCATACAAGATAAATTATTACCCATAGTAAACGACATATGAATGCTCAAGTAGCATGCAAGAATGGAGTACCGTTAAAAGTATATATTAAACTTTATATGTTCATAAGTTTTTCCTAAACTTTTAAACGAGTTTTATTACAAGATAAACGGAGTTCGGTTACAGAAACTTGAAATTGTATGAAACTCTTATGGGTGTGGTACCATCATACGAAATAAATTATTATGCGTAGTAAACAAAATACGAAGGCTAAGTATCAAGCAATAATGGAGTACCGTTAAAAGTGAATAATAAACTTCACATGTTATTACGTTTACCTTAAACTTCTAAACGAGTTTTACTACAAGATAAAAGAAGTTCGGCTAGAGAAACTTACGTACGAGATATACGAAATTGTATGAAACTCTCATGGGTGTGGTACCATCATACAAAATAAATTATTATGCGTAGTAAACAAAATACGAAGGCCAAGTATCAAGCAATAATGGAGTACCGTTAAAAGTGTATAATAAACTTCATACGTTAGTATGTTT
Organism: Chamaenerion angustifolium; assembly: GCA_946814005.1. Taxonomy (NCBI): domain Eukaryota; kingdom Viridiplantae; phylum Streptophyta; class Magnoliopsida; order Myrtales; family Onagraceae; genus Chamaenerion; species Chamaenerion angustifolium. The sequence continues at coordinate 11,150,950 of OX328273.1, forward strand.
ATCTTAAACTTCTAAACGAGTTTTACTACAAGATAAACGGAGTTCGGTTAGAGAAACTTACGTATGAGATATAAAAAATTGTATGAAACTCTTATGGGTGTGGTACCATCATACAAAATAAATTATTATGCGTAGTAAACAAAATACGAAGGCCAAGTATCAAGCAATAATGGAGTACCGTTAAAAGTGTATAATAAACTTCATACGTTAGTATGTTTATCTTAAACTTGTAAACGAGTTATACTACAAGATAAACAGAGTTCAGTTAAAAACTTATGAACGAGATATAAGAAATTGTATGAAACTCTTATGGGTGTGGTACCATCATACAAAATAAATTATTAGTCATAGTAAACGACATACGAAGGCTCAAGTAGCATGCAAGAATGGAGTACCGTTAAAAGTGTATAATAAACTTCATACGTTAGTATGTTTATCTTAAACTTCTAAACGAGTTATACTACAAGATAAACAGAGTTCAGTTAAAAACTTACGAACGAGATATAAGAAATTATATGAAACTCTTATGGGTGTGGTACCATCATACAAAACAAACTATTGTTCATAGTAAACGACATACGAATGCTCACGTAGCATGCAGGAATGGAGTACCTTTAAAAGTATATAATAAACTTTATACGTTCGAATGTTTATCTTAAACTTGTAAACGAGTTTTACTACAAGATAAACAGTGCTCAGTTAAAAACTTACGAACGAGATATAAGAATTGTATGAAACTCTTATGGGTGTGGTACCATCATACAAGATAAATTATTACTCATAGTAAACGGCATATGAAGCCTCAAGTAGCATGCAAGAATGGAGTACCGTTAAAAGTATATATTAAACTTTATACGTTCATATGTTTTTCCTAAACTTTTAAACGAGTTTTATTACAAGATAAACGGAGTTCGGTTAGAGAAACTTGAAATTGTATGAAACTCTTATGGGTGTGGTACCATCATACGAAATAAATTATTATGCGTAGTAAACAAAATACGAAGGCTAAGTATCAAGCAATAATGGAGTACCGTTAAAAGTGAATAATAAACTTCACACATTATTACGTTTACCTTAAACTTCTAAACGAGTTTTATTACAAGATAAAAGAAGTTCGGCTAGAGAAACTTACGTACGAGATATACGAAATTGTATGAAACTCTCATGGGTGTGGTACCATCATACAAAATAAAGTATTATGCGTAGTAAACAAAATACGAAGGCCAATTATCAAGCAATAATGGAGTACCGTTAAAAGTGTATAATAAACTTCATACGTTAGTATGTTTATCTTAAACTTCTAAACGAGTTTTACTACAAGATAAACGGAGTTCGGTTAGAGAAACTTACGTATGAGATATAAAAAATTGTTTGAAACTCTTATGGGTGTGGTACCATCATACAAAATAAATTATTATGCGTATTAAACAAAATACGAAGTCCAAGTATCAAGCAATAATGGAGTACCGTTAAAAGTGTATAATAAACTTCATACGTTAGTATGTTTATGTTAAACTTCTAAACGAGTTATACTACAAGATAAACAGAGTTCAGTTAAAAACTTACGAACGAGATATAAGAAATTGTATGAAACTCTTATGGGTGTGGTAACATCACACAAAACAAACTATTGTTCATAGTAAACGACATACGAATGCTCACGTAGCATGTAGGAATGGAGTACCTTTAAAAGTATATAATAAACTTTATACGTTCGAATGTTTATCTTAAACTTGTAAACGAGTTTTACTACAAGATAAACAGAGTTCAGTTAAAAACTTACGAACGAGATATAAGAATTGTATGAAACTCTTATGGGTGTGGTACCATCATACAAGATAAATTATTACTCATAGTAAACGACATATGAAGGCTCAAGTAGCATGCAGGAATGGAGTACCTTTAAAAGTATATAATAAACTTTATACGTTCGAATGTTTATCTTAAACTTGTAAACGAGTTTTACTACAAGATAAACAGTGCTCAGTTAAAAACTTACGAACGAGATATAAGAATTGTATGAAACTCTTATGGGTGTGGTACCATCATACGAAATAAATTATTATGCGTAGTAAACAAAATACGAAGGCTAAGTATCAAGCAATAATGGAGTACCGTTAAAAGTATATATTAAACTTTATACGTTCATATGTTTTTCCTAAACTTTTAAACGAGTTTTATTACAAGATAAACGGAGTTCGGTTAGAGAAACTTGAAATTGTATGAAACTCTTATGGGTGTGGTACCATCATACGAAATAAATTATTATGCGTAGTAAACAAAATACTTAGGCTAAGTATCAAGCAATAATGGAGTACCGTTAAAAGTGAATAATAAACTTCACACGTTATTACGTTTACCTTAAACTTCTAAACGAGTTTTACTACAAGATAAAAGAAGTTCGGCTAGAGAAACTTACGTACGAGATATACGAAATTGCATGATTCTCTCATGGGTGTGGTACCATCATACAAAATAAATTATTATGCGTAGTAAACAAAATACGAAGGCCAAGTATCAAGCAATAATGGAGTACCGTTAAAAGTGTATAATAAACTTCATACGTTAGTATGTTTATCTTAAAATTCTAAACGAGTTATACTACAAGATAAACAGAGTTCAGTTAAAAACTTACGAACGAGATATAAGAAATTGTATGAAACTCTTATGAGTGTGGTACCATCATACAAAATAAATTATTACTCATAGTAAACGACATACGAAGGCTCAAGTAGCATGCAAGAATGGAGTGCCGTTAAAAGTATATAATAAACTTTATAAGTTCATATGTTTATCTTAAACTTCTAAACGAGTTTTACTACAAGATAAACAGAGTTCAGTTAAAAACTTACGAACGAGATATAAGAAATTGTATGAAACTCTTATGGGTGTGGTACCATCATACAAAATAAACTATTATTCATAGTAAACGACATACGAAGGCTCAAGTAGCATGCAAGAATGGAGTACCGTTAAAAGTATATAATAAACTATATACATTCATATGTTTATCTTAAACTTCTAAACGAGTTTTACTACAAGATAAACGGAGTTCGGTTACAGAAACTTGAAATTGTATGAAACTCTTATGGGTGTGGTACCATCATACAAAATAAACTATTATGCGTAGAGTAAACAAAATACGAAGGCCAAGTATCAAGTAATAATGGAGTACCGTTAAAAGTGTATAATAAACTTCATACGTTAGTATGTTTATCTTAAACTTGTAAACGAGTTATACTACAAGATAAACAGAGTTCAGTTAAAAACTTACGAACGAGATATAAGAAATTGTATGAAACTCTTATGGGTGTGGTACCATCATACAAAATAAATTATTACTCATAGTAAACGACATACGAAGGCTCAAGTAGCATGCAAGAATGGAGTACCGTTAAAAGTGTATAATAAACTTCATACGTTAGTATGTTTATCTTAAACTTCTAAACGAGTTATACTACAAGATAAACAGAGTTCAGTTAAAAACTTACGAACGAGATATAAGAAATTGTATGAAACTCTTATGGGTGTGGTACCATCATACAAAACAAACTATTGTTCATAGTAAACGACATACGAATGCTCACGTAGCATGCAGGAATGGAGTACCTTTAAAAGTATATAATAAACTTTATACGTTCGAATGTTTATCTTAAACTTGTAAACGAGTTTTACTACAAGATAAACAGTGCTTAGTTAAAAACTTACGAACGAGATATAAGAATTGTATGAAACTCTTCTGGGTGTGGTACCATCATACAAGATAAATTATTACTCATAGTAAACGACATATGAAGGCTCAAGTAGCATGCAAGAATGGAGTACCGTTAAAAGTATATATTAAACTTTATACGTTCATAAGTTTTTCCTAAACTTTTAAACGAGTTTTATAAAAGATAAACGGAGTTCGGTTACAGAAACTTGAAATTGTATGAAACTCTTATGGGTGTGGTACCATCATACGAAATAAATTATTATGCGTAGTAAACAAAATACGAAGGCCAAGTATCAAGCAATAATGGAGTACCGTTAAAAGTGAATAATAAACTTCACACGTTATTACGTTTACCTTAAACTTCTAAACGAGTTTTACTACAAGATAAAAGAAGTTCGGCTAGAGAAACTTACGTACGAGATATACGAAATTGCATGATTCTCTCATGGGTGTGGTACCATCATACAAAATAAATTATTATGCGTAGTAAACAAAATACGAAGGCCAAGTATCAAGCAATAATGGAGTACCGTTAAAAGTGTATAATAAACTTCATACGTTAGTATGTTTATCTTAAACTTCTAAACGAGTTATACTACAAGATAAACAGAGTTCAGTTAAAAACTTACGAACGAGATATAAGAAATTGTATGAAACTCTTATGAGTGTGGTACCATCATACAAAATAAATTATTACTCATAGTAAACGACATACGAAGGCTCAAGTAGCATGCAAGAATGGAGTGCCGTTAAAAGTATATAATAAACTTTATAAGTTCATATGTTTATCTTAAACTTCTAAACGAGTTTTACTACAAGATAAACAGAGTTCAGTTAAAAACTTACGAACGAGATATAAGAAATTGTATGAAAATCTTATGGGTGTGGTACCATCATACAAACCAAACTATTGTTCATAGTAAACGACATACGAAGGCTCAAGTAGCATGCAAGAATGGAGTACCGTTAAAAGTATATAATAAACTATATACATTCATATGTTTATCTTAAACTTCTAAACGAGTTTTACTACAAGATAAACGGAGTTCGGTTACAGAAACTTGAAATTGTATGAAACTCTTATGGGTGTGGTACCATCATACAAAATAAACTATTATGCGTAGAGTAAACAAAATACGAAGGCCAAGTATCAAGCAATAATGGAGTACCGTTAAAAGTGTATAATAAACTTCATACGTTAGTATGTTTATCTTAAACTTGTAAACGAGTTATACTACAAGATAAACAGAGTTCAGTTAAAAACTTACGAACGAGATATAAGAAATTGTATGAAACTCTTATGGGTGTGGTACCATCATACAAAATAAATTATTAATCATAGTAAACGACATACCAAGGCTCAAGTAGCATGCAAGAATGGAGTACCGTTAAAAGTGTATAATAAACTTCATACGTTAGTATGTTTATCTTAAACTTCTAAACGAGTTATACTACAAGATAAACAGAGTTCAGTTAAAAACTTACGAACGAGATATAAGAAATTGTATGAAAATCTTATGGGTGTGGTACCATCATACAAACCAAACTATTGTTCATAGTAAACGACATACGAAGGCTCAAGTAGCATGCAAGAATGGAGTACCTTTAAAAGTATATAATAAACTTTATACGTTCGAATGTTTATCTTAAACTTGTAAACGAGTTTTACTACAAGATAAACAGTGCTCAGTTAAAAACTTACGAACGAGATATAAGAATTGTATGAAACTCTTCTGGGTGTGGTACCATCATACAAGATAAATTATTACTCATAGTAAACGACATATGAAGGCTCAAGTAGCATGCAAGAATGGAGTACCGTTAAAAGTATATATTAAACTTTATACGTTCATAAGTTTTTCCTAAACTTTTAAACGAGTTTTATAAAAGATAAACGGAGTTCGGTTACAGAAACTTGAAATTGTATGAAACTCTTATGGGTGTGGTACCATCATACGAAATAAATTATTATGCGTAGTAAACAAAATACGAAGGCTAAGTATCAAGCAATAATGGAGTACCGTTAAAAGTGAATAATAAACTTCACACGTTATTACGTTTACCTTAAACTTCTAAACGAGTTTTACTACAAGATAAAAGAAGTTCGGCTAGAGAAACTTACGTACGAGATATACGAAATTGCATGATTCTCTCATGGGTGTGGTACCATCATACAAAATAAATTATTATGCGTAGTAAACAAAATACGAAGGCCAAGTATCAAGCAATAATGGAGTACCGTTAAAAGTGTATAATAAACTTCATACGTTAGTATGTTTATCTTAAACTTCTAAACGAGTTATACTACAAGATAAACAGAGTTCAGTTAAAAACTTACGAACGAGATATAAGAAATTGTATGAAACTCTTATGAGTGTGGTACCATCATACAAAATAAATTATTACTCATAGTAAACGACATACGAAGGCTCAAGTAGCATGCAAGAATGGAGTGCCGTTAAAAGTATATAATAAACTTTATAAGTTCATATGTTTATCTTAAACTTCTAAACGAGTTTTACTACAAGATAAACAGAGTTCAGTTAAAAACTTACGAACGAGATATAAGAAATTGTATGAAACTCTTATGGGTGTGGTACCATCATACAAAATAAACTATTATTCATAGTAAACGACATACGAAGGCTCAAGTAGCATGCAAGAATGGAGTACCGTTAAAAGTATATAATAAACTATATACATTCATATGTTTATCTTAAACTTCTAAACGAGTTTTACTACAAGATAAACGGAGTTCGGTTACAGAAACTTGAAATTGTATGAAACTCTTATGGGTGTGGTACCATCATACAAAATAAACTATTATGCGTAGAGTAAACAAAATACGAAGGCCAAGTATCAAGCAATAATGGAGTACCGTTAAAAGTGTATAATAAACTTCATACGTTAGTATGTTTATCTTAAACTTGTAAACGAGTTATACTACAAGATAAACAGAGTTCAGTTAAAAACTTACGAACGAGATATAAGAAATTGTATGAAACTCTTATGGGTGTGGTACCATCATACAAAATAAATTATTACTCATAGTAAACGACATACGAAGGCTCAAGTAGCATGCAAGAATGGAGTACCGTTAAAAGTGTATAATAAACTTCATACGTTAGTATGTTTATCTTAAACTTCTAAACGAGTTATACTACAAGATAAACAGAGTTCAGTTAAAAACTTACGAACGAGATATAAGAAATTGTATGAAACTCTTATGGGTGTGGTACCATCATACAAAACAAACTATTGTTCATAGTAAACGACATACGAATGCTCACGTAGCATGCAGGAATGGAGTACCTTTAAAAGTATATAATAAACTTTATACGTTCGAATGTTTATCTTAAACTTGTAAACGAGTTTTACTACAAGATAAACAGTGCTCAGTTAAAAACTTACGAACGAGATATAAGAATTGTATGAAACTCTTATGGGTGTGGTACCATCATACAAGATAAATTATTACTCATAGTAAACGACATATGAAGGCTCAAGTAGCATGCAAGAATGGAGTACCGTTAAAAGTATATATTAAACTTTATACGTTCATAAGTTTTTCCTAAACTTTTAAACGAGTTTTATAAAAGATAAACGGAGTTCGGTTACAGAAACTTGAAATTGTATGAAACTCTTATGGGTGTGGTACCATCATACGAAATAAATTATTATGCGTAGTAAACAAAATACGAAGGCTAAGTATCAAGCAATAATGGAGTACCGTTAAAAGTGAATAATAAACTTCACACGTTATTACGTTTACCTTAAACTTCTAAACGAGTTTTACTACAAGATAAAAGAAGTTCGGCTAGAGAAACTTACGTACGAGATATACGAAATTGCATGATTCTCTCATGGGTGTGGTACCATCATACAAAATAAATTATTATGCGTAGTAAACAAAATACGAAGGCCAAGTATCAAGCAATAATGGAGTACCGTTAAAAGTGTATAATAAACTTCATACGTTAGTATGTTTATCTTAAACTTCTAAACGAGTTATACTACAAGATAAACAGAGTTCAGTTAAAAACTTACGAACGAGATATAAGAAATTGTATGAAACTCTTATGAGTGTGGTACCATCATACAAAATAAATTATTACTCATAGTAAACGACATACGAAGGCTCAAGTAGCATGCAAGAATGGAGTACCGTTAAAAGTATATAATAAACTTTATAAGTTCATATGTTTATCTTAAACTTCTAAACGAGTTTTACTACAAGATAAACAGAGTTCAGTTAAAAACTTACGAACGAGATATAAGAAATTGTATGAAACTCTTATGGGTGTGGTACCATCATACAAAACAAACTATTGTTCATAGTAAACGACATACGAAGGCTCAAGTAGCATGCAAGAATGGAGTACCGTTAAAAGTATATAATAAACTATATACATTCATATGTTTATCTTAAACTTCTAAACGAGTTTTACTACAAGATAAACGGAGTTCGGTTACAGAAACTTGAAATTGTATGAAACTCTTATGGGTGTGGTACCATCATACAAAATAAACTATTATGCGTAGAGTAAACAAAATACGAAGGCCAAGTATCAAGCAATAATGGAGTACCGTTAAAAGTGTATAATAAACTTCATACGTTAGTATGTTTATCTTAAACTTGTAAACGAGTTATACTACAAGATAAACAGAGTTCAGTTAAAAACTTACGAACGAGATATAAGAAATTGTATGAAACTCTTATGGGTGTGGTACCATCATACAAAATAAATTATTACTCATAGTAAACGACATACGAAGGCTCAAGTAGCATGCAAGAATGGAGTACCGTTAAAAGTGTATAATAAACTTCATACGTTAGTATGTTTATCTTAAACTTCTAAACGAGTTATACTACAAGATAAACAGAGTTCAGTTAAAAACTTACGAACGAGATATAAGAAATTGTATGAAACTCTTATGGGTGTGGTACCATCATACAAAACAAACTATTGTTCATAGTAAACGACATACGAATGCTCACGTAGCATGCAGGAATGGAGTACCTTTAAAAGTATATAATAAACTTTATACGTTCGAATGTTTATCTTAAACTTGTAAACGAGTTTTACTACAAGATAAACAGTGCTCAGTTAAAAACTTACGAACGAGATATAAGAATTGTATGAAACTCTTCTGGGTGTGGTACCATCATACAAGATAAATTATTACTCATAGTAAACGACATATGAAGGCTCAAGTAGCATGCAAGAATGGAGTACCGTTAAAAGTATATATTAAACTTTATACGTTCATAAGTTTTTCCTAAACTTTTAAACGAGTTTTATTAAAAGATAAACGGAGTTCGGTTACAGAAACTTGAAATTGTATGAAACTCTTATGGGTGTGGTACCATCATACGAAATAAATTATTATGCGTAGTAAACAAAATACGAAGGCTGTTAAGATCTTTAGATCAAAAACATAAGAGAAAAATAGATAAAACTGAAATAGATATTATTTCTACTTGACCTATTGTTACACCGAATGCATATATATATATCCTAAAACTAGCCGTTGGTAACTTCCTATCTATATCTCACTCTATATATATCTATATATCTATATATATAATATATAATATATAATATATATATAATATATAATATATATATAATATATAATATATATATATAATATATAATATATAATATATATATATATATATATATATCCTTAATATTCGGCATAACTATACTTATATCCTAACATTCTCCATACTTGATTTGCTTTTGAAAAAACTTTGAATTCTTTTGCCTCCTTGAACTCCTTTGTCTCGTTTGAACACATGAATCAACGATTTTAGTTCTGATAATCCATTGATGCTTCTCTGACTGACCAGTCTCTCTAGCTATCTATCATTCAAGCCAAAGCACTAGTTTTTCTTCACACACAAATGTATCCATATCAAACAGATTAAAAAAACACAATCTTATACTCATAATGCAGTTATATTAGAACCTTCACTTATGATATTATCATAAGCACACATCATGAATCATCCACTCAATGTTTTCTCTATAAAGACTCCTACAAATGTATCATAGATTACACATCAAATATATCTCACACATGTACTTAACATAACTGAACAATTTCTTTGATATTCATCACATCATCATACTAACCTAACACCAGTCTTCCTTTCTCTGCTTTATCTATCATTTTTCTGAATATTTGATTGAGAGTTTGATTTTTTTCTTTCTCTCTTTTTATGTATATATATTTTTTTTTCACTGCAGTTATTTTACCTTGACAGAAGAGTTTTAGCTCTTATCTTACCAATACAGTTGGATGGTTTCAGCCATCATCTTTTCTTCCTCAAGAGTATGAACACAAGTATCTTGTCGTTCTCTTGTGCACATAACTCTATTTTTGGAATCAAACTGTACCCTATGTCAAGTCAGTGATCTTGATATTTCTTGAGGTGCAGAGAAGAGGACGAACAGGTATAAATGGCAATAAAAATGATGAGAAAACTCAAAGAAAAGCAGTTACATACCAGTACAAGATAAAGAAAATTCAATGGAACTCACTGATGCATAATAAGGAGGATTTATGGAAAACAGAGTAATGACAACAAATGTAATGCTCATCTAGATGACATCAATGATCATGAACTATTAACTGCATAATGAAATAATCATGATGCCTTAAATCTGATTGAATAAGATCATTCAATGGAATAGAACAAGGTACTTTTAAGACTACAAACGATACCAGCTGCTGAAAGGACAGATCAAGTCATAGATACATACAAGAATTACCTGAACCTATTCATGTGCTCAATGCAGAGGTGAAGACAACTCCTGAAGTTCTTGAACCGAAAACACACCAAGCTTCTTTCTCCATGGCACAAATGTCTTTTCTGTTAATGGTTTCGTTAACACATCAGCCACATTCTCATTGGCAGGAACAAAGTTGACTATGAGTTCCCCAGATTGAACTTTTTCTCGGATGAAGAACAGATCAATCTCCACATGCTTCATCTTTGAATGATGAACCGGATTTTCTGACAATGCTACAGCACTGGTATTATCACTCCATATCACCGGAGGAGATGGCAGAGTCAAACCTATTTCCAGAAGAAGAGACTTCACCCACAGGATTTCACACACAGAATTAGCAATCGCACGGAATTCGGCTTCAGCACTGGACCTAGAAACCACTGACTGCTTCTTGGAGCTCCAGATGATGGGGTTACCATTGAGGAGAAGATAGTGGCCAGAGATGGACTTCCTATCAAGAACATCACCTCCCCAATCAGCATCTGCAAAAGAAACCAGTGACACATCAGTAGAGGAACAAGGAGCTGAGCGAAACAACAAACCATGATCCAGTGTGCCTTTCAAATATCGAATGACATGAATAACAGCAGACCAATGACTAGAGCACGGTGCCTGCATATACTGACTTAACTTGTTGACAGCAAAGTTAATGTCAGGCCTGGTGATACATATATTCTGCAATGCACCTATAGTACTTCTATAGAGAGACTCATCATGAAACAATTCAGTACACTGATCCATACCTGAGCGAGTGATGCACGTACCTGTCATAGGTGTAGGAAAAACATTTGCATCAGACAAACCAACCTTAGATATCAGCTCCTGAATATACTTCTTTTGATTAAGAAGCAAATAGTCTTCTCCAGTGGAAACTTCCATTCCTAAAAAATAATTGAGATTCCCCAGATCTTTTAGCTTGAAGTGATCATTGATGGAACAAATAACTTGTTCAACCATTGAAGAGGATGAACCTGTGATGACAATATCATCTACATAAACAAGTAACAAAACAAAACCATGATCAGATTTCTTAATGAACAAACAACTATCAGCAGTAGAAACATGAAAGCAAAGAGACTGAATAAGATAGGATTTCAATTTTTCAAACCAGGCACGCGGAGCCTGCTTCAAACCATATAGGGCTTTTTGTAACTTGCAAACCAAAAGAGCAGAACCAGATGACGAAGGCTGCTCAAAACCAGGCGGTTGCACCATGTAAACCTCCTCGGTCAGATCTCCATGAAGAAATGCATTATTGATGTCCACCTGCCGTAAGCACCACTTATGAGTTAGCGCAAGAGACAATACAATCCGAACAGTTGCAGCCTTCACAACAGGACTGAAAGTATCCTGAAAATCAAATCCAGCCTTCTGGGAAAAACCTTTAGCAACTAGCCGAGCCTTGTGCCTAGCTATGCTTCCATCTGCATGTCTTTTAATTTTGAACAACCACTTACACCCAATGGGAGGAGATTCTTAGTGATGCAGCAGATTTCGATCATTCTTAATGGTGTGAAAGGTCAGTTCGATAATGTGGTTTCTGTAATACATGCAAGTAGGAATCCTTATGATATAGCATCTGTGAGCTCGGTTCTATTAGATGCCGAAGCTAGGCAGTCTGATATGATCCTTGATTCGGTTGTTACGGCGAATGTTGCGGTAAATCACACTACTGGTCCAAAAACTTATGATTCTATGCACTCTGTTAATGCTTCTCCTGTCACTGGTGAGGAAAATACTTCGCATCAGGTACGATCGCAACATCAAGGACATCAACACTCTACTTCAGGAGCCTATCATCAGCAAGGTAATTCTGGCAGAGGACGTGGCCGTGGCAGGGGATATGGAGGAAACAAAACACAATGTCAACTATGTGGGAAATTTGGACATCTAGTGCATAAATGTTATCAACGATTCAACGTGCACTTTACTGGAGTCACCGATCGTGCTCATTCATCCTCTTCCACACCTTCTGCAAACCTGTCATCTACTCAATGGGATGATTCAGTGGATGATGCCTCTCCATATCAAAGTCATGTTGCTGCATATCAACCGTCTCCAGCCTCTGCATATCCGCACCAATTAGTTCCACATATCGCCCCATCTCCTGGTGTTGCACATCATGCTCCGGTTATTCATCCATACATGCCTTCGGCTGCACCTCCTATGGTTTATCCTCCTCCTTATCATACGCCTACACCAGCTGTCTATGGTCATTACCTGCCATCAGGTTCGTATGCCTTTTCTCCTATGGTCTCAACCAACTCATCAAGTGGTCAACCCAACATATTGCCCTCGCCGCAAGCAAATATTGCATGTGTTGCTCCTGTAGTTCATACTGATGCAAACTGGTATCCTGACTCTGGAGCGACAAACCATCTTACCAATGCTCATCCTGTTCCAAAGGTGACATCTCCGTACACAGGTCCAGGTAAGGTACTGGTAGGGAATGGCTCATCTTTACGTATTTCTGCGATTGGATCTTCCATGATTCCTACTCAGTCTAAGCATCTTATGTTAAATAATATGTTATATACTCCCAGTGTTACTAAGAATCTCCTCTCTGTTTCTCAGTTTGCCAAGGACAATGACGTCTACTTTGAGTTTCATGCGTCGCATTGTTTGGTTAGAGATTCCATGTCGCACAGAGTGCTTCTTCGCGGATTTGAGTGTGATGGCTTGTATCAACTTGATCTGTCAACATTTAGATCTGTCAATTCGGTTCAGTTTAGTAGTCCTTCTATTAATAATAATGTTGCAGTGCCTGGTCAATTGAATTCTACTCTAAATGTTGTTCCAAGTAGGGTTACATCCTCACAAAATTTAATCAATAAAAATATTTTGGTTGATAATGATTCTTTATATGCTGGACCTACAACTAATTCCGATTGTGTGAATGTTGATAGTGATCTGATGAATGATGATCTTTCTTCTTCTTTTAAATGTTTTGTTGCATCCTTAAGTCCCAAAGGTTCATCTCAGTTGTGGCACATGAGACTTGGACATCCTTCGAATTCCATTTTGACAAAATTTTTGCGTCTTCATGATATTCCTGTTAAACATATTTTTTCTGAATGTTCGGCTTGTGCTATAGGTAAAAGTAAACATCAACCTCATTTGTCGTCTGAAACTCAATATAATGCTCCTCTTGAACTGGTTCAGATTGATGTTTGGGGACCCTCTCCCTACACATCCAGCAATTCTAACTATTATCTTAGTGTGGTTGATGCTTACAGTAGGTATACGTGGATTTATTTTTTGGGCAAGAAGAGTGATGCTGCTCAGGCGTTTCAAGAGTTCCATGTACTGGCCGAAAAGCAACTTGGTTGTTCTCTGAAAGCTGTTCAGTCTGATGGTGGTGGGGAGTTTCAGTTCTTGTCCTCTTATCTTGCTCAACATGGAATTATGCATCGTGTCACCTGTCCCTACACCAGTCAACAGAATGGTATGGTGGAACGCAAGCATCGTCATATTGTGGAGCTTGGCCTGACTCTTCTTGCTCAGTCATCTGTTCCTCTTCATTACTGGACAGATGCTTTCTTCACGGCTGCCTTTCTCATTAATCGTCTACCTTCATCTTCCATCGGTAATCTTTCTCCCCATGAGGTTTTATTTAAAACCAAACCTGATTACTCTTTTCTTCGTGTCTTTGGTTCATTATGTTTTCCTCATCTCAGACCGTTTAAGAATCACAAATTTTCTTTTCGTTCTGAGGCTTGTGTTTTTCTGGGATATTGCTCTAAGCATCATGGGTATAAATGTCTCTCATCGTCTGGTAGGATCTATGTCTCTAGAAATGTTGTTTTTCATGAAATGACATTTCCTTTTGCTGATCCTCATGGTGAGTTCTTTGGTTCTCTTTCTCCTAAATCTGTTCCAGCTTCAAAACCTTTTTTTATTCCTATTGATTCTATATTTCAGTCTGACGGATCTTCTGCAGTTTCTCCTGATATTCCAACATCCCATGACTCTTCTCCTTTTCGATCGGTGGTATCCCCCTCTTCATCTGCTTGTTCTCCACCTCAACATCAGTGTGTGGACACTTCTTCCTCTGCACCTGCGTCTGTGCGGTATGTCCCCGATCATGACTCCTTAGTCCCTGTATCTCAGTTAGAATCATTACCCTCTTCGATGCCAAATCCACTTGCATCTGGTTCTTTGTTAAAGGCTCAATCATCTGCTCCTGTATTGAGCACTCATCCAATGATGACACGATCCAAGGCATCTTTACAAGCTCTTACGTCTACGTGTGTTTCTATTGAGGATTTATCTTCCAGAGAACCTCTGTCCATTCATGAAGCCTTGCTTTCTCCACAGTGGGCCAATGCTGTTCATGATGAGATGAGTGCCTTGCTAGATAATAAAACATGGTCCGTGGTTTCTCTGCCTGCTGGAAGGATTCCCATTGGGTGTAAGTGGTTGTTCAAAATTAAAAGACATGCAGATGGAAGCATAGCTAGGCACAAGGCTCGGCTAGTTGCTAAAGGTTTTTCCCAGAAGGCTGGATTTGATTTTCAGGATACTTTCAGTCCTGTTGTGAAGGCTGCAACTGTTCGGATTGTATTGTCTCTTGCGCTAACTCATAAGTGGTGCTTACGGCAGGTGGACATCAATAATGCATTTCTTCATGGAGATCTGACCGAGGAGGTTTACATGGTGCAACCGCCTGGTTTTGAGCAGCCTTCGTCATCTGGTTCTGCTCTTTTGGTTTGCAAGTTACAAAAAGCCCTATATGGTTTGAAGCAGGCTCCGCGTGCCTGGTTTGAAAAATTGAAATCCTATCTTATTCAGTCTCTTTGCTTTCATGTTTCTACTGCTGATAGTTGTTTGTTCATTAAGAAATCTGATCATGGTTTTGTTTTGTTACTTGTTTATGTAGATGATATTGTCATCACAGGTTCATCCTCTTCAATGGTTGAACAAGTTATTTGTTCCATCAATGATCACTTCAAGCTAAAAGATCTGGGGAATCTCAATTATTTTTTAGGAATGGAAGTTTCCACTGGAGAAGACTATTTGCTTCTTAATCAAAAGAAGTATATTCAGGAGCTGATATCTAAGGTTGGTTTGTCTGATGCAAATGTTTTTCCTACACCTATGACAGGTACGTGCATCACTCGCTCAGGTATGGATCAGTGTACTGAATTGTTTCATGATGAGTCTCTCTATAGAAGTACTATAGGTGCATTGCAGCATATATGTATCACCAGGCCTGACATTAACTTTGCTGTCAACAAGTTAAGTCAGTATATGCAGGCACCGTGCTCTAGTCATTGGTCTGCTGTTATTCATGTCATTCGATATTTGAAAGGCACACTGGATCATGGTTTGTTGTTTCGCTCAGCTCCTTGTTCCTCTACTGATGTGTCACTGGTTTCTTTTGCAGATGCTGATTGGGGAGGTGATGTTCTTGATAGGAAGTCCATCTCTGGCCACTATCTTCTCCTCAATGGTAACCCCATCATCTGGAGCTCCAAGAAGCAGTCAGTGGTTTCTAGGTCCAGTGCTGAAGCCGAATTCCGTGCGATTGCTAATTCTGTGTGTGAAATCCTGTGGGTGAAGTCTCTTCTTCTGGAAATAGGTTTGACTCTGCCATCTCCTCCGGTGATATGGAGTGATAATACCAGTGCTGTAGCATTGTCAGAAAATCCGGTTCATCATTCAAAGATGAAGCATGTGGAGATTGATCTGTTCTTCATCCGAGAAAAAGTTCAATCTGGGGAACTCATAGTCAACTTTGTTCCTGCCAATGAGAATGTGGCTGATGTGTTAACGAAACCATTAACAGAAAAGACATTTGTGCCATGGAGAAAGAAGCTTGGTGTGTTTTCGGTTCAAGAACTTCAGGAGTTGTCTTCACCTCTGCATTGAGCACATGAATAGGTTCAGGTAATTCTTGTATGTATCTATGACTTGATCTGTCCTTTCAGCAGCTGGTATCGTTTGTAGTCTTAAAAGTACCTTGTTCTATTCCATTGAATGATCTTATTCAATCAGATTTAAGGCATCATGATTATTTCATTATGCAGTTAATAGTTCATGATCATTGATGTCATCTAGATGAGCATTACATTTGTTGTCATTACTCTGTTTTCCATAAATCCTCCTTATTATGCATCAGTGAGTTCCATTGAATTTTCTTTATCTTGTACTGGTATGTAACTGCTTTTCTTTGAGTTTTCTCATCATTTTTATTGCCATTTATACCTGTTCGTCCTCTTCTCTGCACCTCAAGAAATATCAAGATCACTGACTTGACATAGGGTACAGTTTGATTCCAAAAATAGAGTTATGTGCACAAGAGAACGACAAGATACTTGTGTTCATACTCTTGAGGAAGAAAAGATGATGGCTGAAACCATCCAACTGTATTGGTAAGATAAGAGCTAAAACTCTTCTGTCAAGGTAAAATAACTGCAGTGAAAAAAAAATATATATACATAAAAAGAGAGAAAGAAAAAAATCAAACTCTCAATCAAATATTCAGAAAAATGATAGATAAAGCAGAGAAAGGAAGACTGGTGTTAGGTTAGTATGATGATGTGATGAATATCAAAGAAATTGTTCAGTTATGTTAAGTACATGTGTGAGATATATTTGATGTGTAATCTATGATACATTTGTAGGAGTCTTTATAGAGAAAACATTGAGTGGATGATTCATGATGTGTGCTTATGATAATATCATAAGTGAAGGTTCTAATATAACTGCATTATGAGTATAAGATTGTGTTTTTTTAATCTGTTTGATATGGATACATTTGTGTGTGAAGAAAAACTAGTGCTTTGGCTTGAATGATAGATAGCTAGAGAGACTGGTCAGTCAGAGAAGCATCAATGGATTATCAGAACTAAAATCGTTGATTCATGTGTTCAAACGAGACAAAGGAGTTCAAGGAGGCAAAAGAATTCAAAGTTTTTTCAAAAGCAAATCAAGTATGGAGAATGTTAGGATATAAGTATAGTTATGCCGAATATTAAGGATATATATATATATATATATATATTATATATTATATATTATATATATATATTATATATTATATATATATTATATATTATATATATATTATATATTATATATTATATATATAGATATATAGATATATATAGAGTGAGATATAGATAGGAAGTTACCAACGGCTAGTTTTAGGATATATATATATGCATTCGGTGTAACAATAGGTCAAGTAGAAATAATATCTATTTCAGTTTTATCTATTTTTCTCTTATGTTTTTGATCTAAAGATCTTAACAGCCTTCGTATTTTGTTTACTACGCATAATAATTTATTTCGTATGATGGTACCACACCCATAAGAGTTTCATACAATTTCAAGTTTCTGTAACCGAACTCCGTTTATCTTTTAATAAAACTCGTTTAAAAGTTTAGGAAAAACTTATGAACGTATAAAGTTTAATATATACTTTTAACGGTACTCCATTCTTGCATGCTACTTGAGCCTTCATATGTCGTTTACTATGAGTAATAATTTATCTTGTATGATGGTACCACACCCAGAAGAGTTTCATACAATTCTTATATCTCGTTCGTAAGTTTTTAACTGAGCACTGTTTATCTTGTAGTAAAACTCGTTTACAAGTTTAAGATAAACATTCGAACGTATAAAGTTTATTATATACTTTTAAAGGTACTCCATTCCTGCATGCTACGTGAGCATTCGTATGTCGTTTACTATGAACAATAGTTTGTTTTGTATGATGGTACCACACCCATAAGAGTTTCATACAATTTCTTATATCTCGTTCGTAAGTTTTTAACTGAACTCTGTTTATCTTGTAGTATAACTCGTTTAGAAGTTTAAGATAAACATACTAACGTATGAAGTTTATTATACACTTTTAACGGTACTCCATTCTTGCATGCTACTTGAGCCTTCGTATTTTGTTTACTACGCATAATAATTTATTTCGTATGATGGTACCACACCCATAAGAGTTTCATACAATTTCTTATATCTCATACGTAAGTTTCTCTAACCGAACTCTGTTTATCTTGTAATAAAACTCGTTTAAAAGTTTAAGATAAACATATGAACGTATAAAGTTTATTATATACTTTTAACGGTACTTCATTCTTGCATGGTACTTGAACCTTCGTATGTCGTTTACTATGAATAATAATTTATTTTGTATGATGGTACCACACCCCTAAGAGTTTCATACAATTTCTTATATCTCGTTCGTAAGTTTTTAACTGAACTCTGTTTATCTTGTAGTATAACTCGCTTAGAAGTTTAAGATAAACATAGTAACGTATGAAGTTTATTATACACTTTTAACGGTACTCCATTATTGCTTGATACTTGGCCTTCGTATTTTGTTTACTACGCATAATAATTTATTTCGTATGATGGTACCACACCCATAAGAGTTTCATACAATTTCTTATATCTCATACGTAAGTTTCTCTAACCGAACTCTCATTATCTTGTAATAAAACTTGTTTAGAAGTTTAAGATGAACATACTAACGTATGAAGTTTATTATACACTTTTAACGGTACTCCATTATTGCTTGATACTTGAGCCTTCGTATTTTGTTTACTACGCATAATAATTTATTTCGTATGATGGTACCACACCCATAAGAGTTTCATACAATTTCTTATATCTCATACGTAAGTTTCTCTAACCGAACTCCGTTTATCTTGTAGTAAAACTCATTTAGAATTTTAAGATAAGCATACTAACGTATGAAGTTTATTATACACTTTTAACGGTACTCCATTATTGCTTGATACTTGAGCCTTCGTATTTTATTTACTACGCATAATAATTTATTTCGTATGATGGTACCACACCCATAAGAGCTTCATACAATTCTTATATCTCGTTCGTAAGTTTTTAACTAAACTATGTTTATCTTGTAGTAAAACTCGTTTAGAAGTTTAAGATAAATATACTAACGTATGAAGTTTATTATACACTTTTAACGGTACTCCATTATTGCTTTATACCTGAGCCTTGGTATTTTGTTTACTACGCATAATAATTTATTTCGTATGATGGTACCACACCCATAAGAGTTTCATACAATTTCTTATATCACGTTCGTAAGTTTTTAACTGAACTCTGTTTATCTTGTAGTATAACTCGTTTAGAAGTTTAAGATAAATATACTAACGTATGAAGTTTATTATACACTTTTAACGGTACTCCATTATTGCTTGATACTTGAGCCTTCGTATTTTGTTTACTACGCATAATAATTTATTTCGTATGATGGTACCACACCCATAAGAGTTTCATACAATTTCTTATATCTCATACGTAAGTTTCTCTAACCGAACTCCGTTTATCTTGTAGTAAAACTCGTTTAGAAGTTTAAGATAAACATACTAACGTATGAAATTTGTTATATACTTTTAATGATACTCCATTCTTGCATGATACTTGAGCCTTCGTATTTTGTTTAGTACGCATAATAATTTATTTCGTATGATGGTACCACACGCATAAGAGTTTCATACAATTTCGTATATCTCGTACGTATGTTTCTCTAACCGAACTCCATTTATCTTGTAGTAAAACTCGTTTAGAAGTTTAAGATAAACATACTAACGTATGAAGTTTATTATACACTTTTAACGGTACTCCATTATTGCTTTATACCTGAGCCTTGGTATTTTGTTTACTACGCATAATAATTTATTTCGTATGATGGTACCACACCCATAAGAGCTTCATACAATTCTTATATCTCGTTCGTAAGTTTTTAACTGAACTCTGTTTATCTTGTAGTATAACTCGTTTAGAAGTTTAAGATAAATATACTAACGTATGAAGTTTATTATACACTTTTAACGGTACTCCATTATTGCTTTATACCTGAGCCTTGGTATTTTGTTTACTACGCATAATAATTTATTTCGTATGATGGTACCACACCCATAAGAGTTTCATACAATTTCTTATATCTCATACGTAAGTTTCTCTAACCGAACTCTGTTTATCTTGTAATAAAACTCGTTTAAAAGTTTAAGATAAACATATGAACGTATAAAGTTTATTATATACTTTTAACGGTACTTCATTCTTGCATGGTACTTGAACCTTCGTATGTCGTTTACTATGAATAATAATTTATTTTGTATGATGGTACCACACCCCTAAGAGTTTCATACAATTTCTTATATCTCGTTCGTAAGTTTTTAACTGAACTCTGTTTATCTTGTAGTATAACTCGCTTAGAAGTTTAAGATAAACATACTAACGTATGAAGTTTATTATACACTTTTAACGGTACTCCATTATTGCTTGATACTTGGCCTTCGTATTTTGTTTACTACGCATAATAATTTATTTCGTATGATGGTACCACACCCATAAGAGTTTCATACAATTTCTTATATCTCATACGTAAGTTTCTCTAACCGAACTCTCATTATCTTGTAATAAAACTTGTTTAGAAGTTTAAGATGAACATACTAACGTATGAAGTTTATTATACACTTTTAACGGTACTCCATTATTGCTTGATACTTGAGCCTTCGTATTTTGTTTACTACGCATAATAATTTATTTCGTATGATGGTACCACACCCATAAGAGTTTCATACAATTTCTTATATCTCATACGTAAGTTTCTCTAACCGAACTCCGTTTATCTTGTAGTAAAACTCGTTTAGAATTTTAAGATAAGCATACTAACGTATGAAGTTTATTATACACTTTTAACGGTACTCCATTATTGCTTGATACTTGAGCCTTCGTATTTTATTTACTACGCATAATAATTTATTTCGTATGATGGTACCACACCCATAAGAGCTTCATACAATTCTTATATCTCGTTCGTAAGTTTTTAACTAAACTATGTTTATCTTGTAGTAAAACTCGTTTAGAAGTTTAAGATAAATATACTAACGTATGAAGTTTATTATACACTTTTAACGGTACTCCATTATTGCTTTATACCTGAGCCTTGGTATTTTGTTTACTACGCATAATAATTTATTTCGTATGATGGTACCACACCCATAAGAGTTTCATACAATTTCTTATATCTCGTTCGTAAGTTTTTAACTGAACTCTGTTTATCTTGTAGTATAACTCGTTTAGAAGTTTAAGATAAATATACTAACGTATGAAGTTTATTATACACTTTTAACGGTACTCCATTATTGCTTGATACTTGAGACTTCGTATTTTGTTTACTACGCGTAATAATTTATTTCGTATGATGGTACCACACCCATAAGAGTTTCATACAATTTCTTATATCTCATACGTAAGTTTCTCTAACCGAACTCCGTTTATCTTGTAGTAAAACTCGTTTAGAATTTTAAGATAAGCATACTAACGTATGAAGTTTATTATACACTTTTAACGGTACTCCATTATTGCTTGATACTTGAGCCTTCGTATTTTATTTACTACGCATAATAATTTATTTCGTATGATGGTACCACACCCATAAGAGCTTCATACAATTCTTATATCTCGTTCGTAAGTTTTTAACTAAACTATGTTTATCTTGTAGTAAAACTCGTTTAGAAGTTTAAGATAAACATACTAACGTATGAAGTTTATTATACACTTTTAACGGTACTCCATTATTGCTTGATACTTGGCCTTCGTATTTTGTTTACTACGCATAATAATTTATTTCGTATGATGGTACCACACCCATAAGAGTTTCATACAATTTCTTATATCTCATACGTAAGTTTCTCCAACCGAACTCTCATTATCTTGTAATAAAACTTGTTTAGAAGTTTAAGATGAACATACAAACGTATGAAGTTTATTATACACTTTTAACGGTACTCCATTATTGCTTGATACTTGAGCCTTCGTATTTTGTTTACTACGCATAATAATTTATTTCGTATGATGGTACCACACCCATAAGAGTTTCATACAATTTCTTATATCTCATACGTAAGTTTCTCTAACCGAACTCCGTTTTACTTGTAGTAAAACTCGTTTAGAATTTTAAGATAAGCATACTAACGTATGAAGTTTATTATACACTTTTAACGGTACTCCATTATTGCTTGATACTTGAGCCTTCGTATTTTATTTACTACGCATAATAATTTATTTCGTATGATGGTACCACACCCATAAGAGCTTCATACAATTCTTATATCTCGTTCGTAAGTTTTTAACTAAACTATGTTTATCTTGTAGTAAAACTCGTTTAGAAGTTTAAGATAAATATACTAACGTATGAAGTTTATATACACTTTTAACGGTACTCCATTATTGCTTTATACCTGAGCCTTGGTATTTTGTTTACTACGCATAATAATTTATTTCGTATGATGGTACCACACCCATAAGAGTTTCATACAATTTCTTATATCTCGTTCGTAAGTTTTTAACTGAACTCTGTTTATCTTGTAGTATAACTCGTTTAGAAGTTTAAGATAAATATACTAACGTATGAAGTTTATTATACACTTTTAACGGTACTCCATTATTGCTTGATACTTGAGACTTCGTATTTTGTTTACTACGCATAATAATTTATTTCGTATGATGGTACCACACCCATAAGAGTTTCATACAATTTCTTATATCTCATACGTAAGTTTCTCTAACCGAACTCCGTTTATCTTGTAGTAAAACTCGTTTAGAATTTTAAGATAAGCATACTAACGTATGAAGTTTATTATACACTTTTAACGGTACTCCATTATTGCTTGATACTTGAGCCTTCGTATTTTATTTACTACGCATAATAATTTATTTCGTATGATGGTACCACACCCATAAGAGCTTCATACAATTCTTATATCTCGTTCGTAAGTTTTTAACTAAACTATGTTTATCTTGTAGTAAAACTCGTTTAGAAGTTTAAGATAAACATACTAACGTATGAAGTTTATTATACACTTTTAACGGTACTCCATTATTGCTTGATACTTGGCCTTCGTATTTTGTTTACTACGCATAATAATTTATTTCGTATGATGGTACCACACCCATAAGAGTTTCATACAATTTCTTATATCTCATACGTAAGTTTCTCCAACCGAACTCTCATTATCTTGTAATAAAACTTGTTTAGAAGTTTAAGATGAACATACAAACGTATGAAGTTTATTATACACTTTTAACGGTACTCCATTATTGCTTGATACTTGAGCCTTCGTATTTTGTTTACTACGCATAATAATTTATTTCGTATGATGGTACCACACCCATAAGAGTTTCATACAATTTCTTATATCTCATACGTAAGTTTCTCTAACCGAACTCCGTTTTACTTGTAGTAAAACTCGTTTAGAATTTTAAGATAAGCATACTAACGTATGAAGTTTATTATACACTTTTAACGGTACTCCATTATTGCTTGATACTTGAGCCTTCGTATTTTATTTACTACGCATAATAATTTATTTCGTATGATGGTACCACACCCATAAGAGCTTCATACAATTCTTATATCTCGTTCGTAAGTTTTTAACTAAACTATGTTTATCTTGTAGTAAAACTCGTTTAGAAGTTTAAGATAAATATACTAACGTATGAAGTTTATTATACACTTTTAACGGTACTCCATTATTGCTTTATACCTGAGCCTTGGTATTTTGTTTACTACGCATAATAATTTATTTCGTATGATGGTACCCCACACCCATAAGAGTTTCATACAATTTCTTATATCTCATACGTAAGTTTCTCTAACCGAACTCTGTTTATCTTGTAATAAAACTCGTTTAAAAGTTTAAGATAAACATATGAACGTATAAAGTTTATTATATACTTTTAACGGTACTTCATTCTTGCATGGTACTTGAACCTTCGTATGTCGTTTACTATGAATAATAATTTATTTTGTATGATGGTACCACACCCCTAAGAGTTTCATACAATTTCTTATATCTCGTTCGTAAGTTTTTAACTGAACTCTGTTTATCTTGTAGTATAACTCGCTTAGAAGTTTAAGATAAACATACTAACGTATGAAGTTTATTATACACTTTTAACGGTACTCCATTATTGCTTGATACTTGGCCTTCGTATTTTGTTTACTACGCATAATAATTTATTTCGTATGATGGTACCACACCCATAAGAGTTTCATACAATTTCTTATAACTCATACGTAAGTTTCTCTAACCGAACTCTCATTATCTTGTAATAAAACTTGTTTAGAAGTTTAAGATGAACATACTAACGTATGAAGTTTATTATACACTTTTAACGGTACTCCATTATTGCTTGATACTTGAGCCTTCGTATTTTGTTTACTACGCATAATAATTTATTTCGTATGATGGTACCACACCCATAAGAGTTTCATACAATTTCTTATATCTCATACGTAAGTTTCTCTAACCGAACTCCGTTTATCTTGTAGTAAAACTCGTTTAGAATTTTAAGATAAGCATACTAACGTATGAAGTTTATTATACACTTTTAACGGTACTCCATTATTGCTTGATACTTGAGCCTTCGTATTTTATTTACTACGCATAATAATTTATTTCGTATGATGGTACCACACCCATAAGAGCTTCATACAATTCTTATATCTCGTTCGTAAGTTTTTAACTAAACTATGTTTATCTTGTAGTAAAACTCGTTTAGAAGTTTAAGATAAATATACTAACGTATGAAGTTTATTATACACTTTTAACGGTACTCCATTATTGCTTTATACCTGAGCCTTGGTATTTTGTTTACTACGCATAATAATTTATTTCGTATGATGGTACCACACCCATAAGAGTTTCATACAATTTCTTATATCTCGTTCGTAAGTTTTTAACTGAACTCTGTTTATCTTGTAGTATAACTCGCTTAGAAGTTTAAGATAAACATACTAACGTATGAAGTTTATTATACTCTTTTAACGGTACTCCATTATTGCTTGATACTTGAGCCTTCGTATTTTGTTTACTACGCATAATAATTTATTTCGTATGATGGTACCACACCCATAAGAGTTTCATACAATTTCTTATATCTCATACGTAAGTTTCTCTAACCGAACTCCGTTTTACTTGTAGTAAAACTCGTTTAGAATTTTAAGATAAGCATACTAACGTATGAAGTTTATTATACACTTTTAACGGTACTCCATTATTGCTTGATACTTGAGCCTTCGTATTTTATTTACTACGCATAATAATTTATTTCGTATGATGGTACCACACCCATAAGAGCTTCATACAATTCTTATATCTCGTTCGTAAGTTTTTAACTAAACTATGTTTATCTTGTAGTAAAACTCGTTTAGAAGTTTAAGATAAATATACTAACGTATGAAGTTTATTATACACTTTTAACGGTACTCCATTATTGCTTTATACCTGAGCCTTGGTATTTTGTTTACTACGCATAATAATTTATTTCGTATGATGGTACCACACCCATAAGAGTTTCATACAATTTCTTATATCTCATACGTAAGTTTCTCTAACCGAACTCTGTTTATCTTGTAATAAAACTCGTTTAAAAGTTTAAGATAAACATATGAACGTATAAAGTTTATTATATACTTTTAACGGTACTTCATTCTTGCATGGTACTTGAACCTTCGTATGTCGTTTACTATGAATAATAATTTATTTTGTATGATGGTACCACACCCCTAAGAGTTTCATACAATTTCTTATATCTCGTTCGTAAGTTTTTAACTGAACTCTGTTTATCTTGTAGTATAACTCGCTTAGAAGTTTAAGATAAACATACTAACGTATGAAGTTTATTATACACTTTTAACGGTACTCCATTATTGCTTGATACTTGGCCTTCGTATTTTGTTTACTACGCATAATAATTTATTTCGTATGATGGTACCACACCCATAAGAGTTTCATACAATTTCTTATATCTCATACGTAAGTTTCTCTAACCGAACTCTCATTATCTTGTAATAAAACTTGTTTAGAAGTTTAAGATGAACATACTAACGTATGAAGTTTATTATACACTTTTAACGGTACTCCATTATTGCTTGATACTTGAGCCTTCGTATTTTGTTTACTACGCATAATAATTTATTTCGTATGATGGTACCACACCCATAAGAGTTTCATACAATTTCTTATATCTCATACGTAAGTTTCTCTAACCGAACTCCGTTTATCTTGTAGTAAAACTCGTTTAGAATTTTAAGATAAGCATACTAACGTATGAAGTTTATTATACACTTTTAACGGTACTCCATTATTGCTTGATACTTGAGCCTTCGTATTTTATTTACTACGCATAATAATTTATTTCGTATGATGGTACCACACCCATAAGAGCTTCATACAATTCTTATATCTCGTTCGTAAGTTTTTAACTAAACTATGTATATCTTGTAGTAAAACTCGTTTAGAAGTTTAAGATAAATATACTAACGTATGAAGTTTATTATACACTTTTAACGGTACTCCATTATTGCTTTATACATGAGCCTTGGTATTTTGTTTACTACGCATAATAATTTATTTCGTATGATGGTACCACACCCATAAGAGTTTCATACAATTTCTTATATCTCGTTCGTAAGTTTTTAACTGAACTCTGTTTATCTTGTAGTATAACTCGTTTAGAAGTTTAAGATAAATATACTAACGTATGAAGTTTATTATACACTTTTAACGGTACTCCATTATTGCTTGATACTTGAGCCTTCGTATTTTATTTACTACGCATAATAATTTATTTCGTATGATGGTACCACACCCATAAGAGCTTCATACAATTCTTATATCTCGTTCGTAAGTTTTTAACTAAACTATGTTTATCTTGTAGTAAAACTCGTTTAGAAGTTTAAGATAAATATACTAACGTATGAAGTTTATTATACACTTTTAACGGTACTCCATTATTGCTTTATACCTGAGCCTTGGTATTTTGTTTACTACGCATAATAATTTATTTCGTATGATGGTACCACACCCATAAGAGTTTCATACAATTTCTTATATCTCATACGTAAGTTTCTCTAACCGAACTCTGTTTATCTTGTAATAAAACTCGTTTAAAAGTTTAAGATAAACATATGAACGTATAAAGTTTATTATATACTTTTAACGGTACTTCATTCTTGCATGGTACTTGAACCTTCGTATGTCGTTTACTATGAATAATAATTTATTTTGTATGATGGTACCACACCCCTAAGAATTTCATACAATTTCTTATATCTCGTTCGTAAGTTTTTAACTGAACTCTGTTTATCTTGTAGTAAAACTCGCTTAGAAGTTTAAGATAAACATACTAACGTATGAAGTTTATTATACACTTTTAACGGTACTCCATTATTGCTTGATACTTGGCCTTCGTATTTTGTTTACTACGCATAATAATTTATTTCGTATGATGGTACCACACCCATGAGAGTTTCATACAATTTCGTATATCTCGTACGTAAGTTTCTCTAGCCGAACTTCTTTTATCTTGTAGTAAAACTCGTTTAGAAGTTTAAGGTTAACGTAATAACGTGTGAAGTTTATTATTCACTTTTAATGGTACTCCATTATTGCTTGATACTTAGCCTTCGTATTTTCTTTACTACGCATAATAATTTATTTCGTATGATGGTACCACACCCATAAGAGTTTCATACAATTTCTTATATCTCATACGTAAGTTTCTCTAACCGAACTCCGTTTATCTTGTAGTAAAACTCGTTTAGAATTTTAAGATAAGCATACTAACGTATGAAGTTTATTATACACTTTTAACGGTACTCCATTATTGCTTGATACTTGAGCCTTCGTATTTTATTTACTACGCATAATAATTTATTTCGTATGATGGTACCACACCCATAAGAGCTTCATACAATTCTTATATCTCGTTCGTAAGTTTTTAACTAAACTATGTTTATCTTGTAGTATAACTCGCTTAGAAGTTTAAGATAAACATACTAACGTATGAAGTTTATTATACTCTTTTAACGGTACTCACCCATAAGAGTTTCATACAATTTCTTATATCTCATACGTAAGTTTCTCTAACCGAACTCCGTTTATCTTGTAGTAAAACTCGTTTAGAATTTTAAGATAAGCATACTAACGTATGAAGTTTATTATACACTTTTAACGGTACTCCATTATTGCTTGATACTTGAGCCTTCGTATTTTATTTACTACGCATAATAATTTATTTCGTATGATGGTACCACACCCATAAGAGCTTCATACAATTCTTATATCTCGTTCGTAAGTTTTTAACTAAACTATGTTTATCTTGTAGTATAACTCGCTTAGAAGTTTAAGATAAACATACTAACGTATGAAGTTTATTATACTCTTTTAACGGTACTCCATTATTGCTTGATACTTGAGCCTTCGTATTTTGTTTACTACGCATAATAATTTATTTCGTATGATGGTACCAGACCCATAAGAGTTTCATACAATTTCTTATATCTCATACGTAAGTTTCTCTAACCGAACTCCGTTTATCTTGTAGTAAAACTCGTTTAGAATTTTAAGATAAGCATACTAACGTATGAAGTTTATTATACACTTTTAACGGTACTCCATTATTGCTTGATACTTGAGCCTTCGTATTTTATTTACTACGCATAATAATTTATTTCGTATGATGGTACCACACCCATAAGAGCTTCATACAATTCTTATATCTCGTTCGTAAGTTTTTAACTAAACTATGTTTATCTTGTAGTAAAACTCGTTTAGAAGTTTAAGATAAATATACTAACGTATGAAGTTTATTATACACTTTTAACGGTACTCCATTATTGCTTTATACCTGAGCCTTGGTATTTTGTTTACTACGCATAATAATTTATTTCGTATGATGGTACCACACCCGTAAGAGTTTCATACAATTTCTTATATCTCATACGTAAGTTTCTCTAACCGAACTCTGTTTATCTTGTAATAAAACTCGTTTAAAAGTTTAAGATAAACATATGAACGTATAAAGTTTATTATATACTTTTAACGGTACTTCATTCTTGCATGGTACTTGAACCTTCGTATGTCGTTTACTATGAATAATAATTTATTTTGTATGATGGTACCACACCCCTAAGAGTTTCATACAATTTCTTATATCTCGTTCGTAAGTTTTTAACTGAACTCTGTTTATCTTGTAGTATAACTCGCTTAGAAGTTTAAGATAAACATACTAACGTATGAAGTTTATTATACACTTTTAACGGTACTCCATTATTGCTTGATACTTGGCCTTCGTATTTTGTTTACTACGCATAATAATTTATTTCGTATGATGGTACCACACCCATAAGAGTTTCATACAATTTCTTATATCTCATACGTAAGTTTCTCTAACCGAACTCTCATTATCTTGTAATAAAACTTGTTTAGAAGTTTAAGATGAACATACTAACGTATGAAGTTTATTATACACTTTTAACGGTACTCCATTATTGCTTGATACTTGAGCCTTCGTATTTTGTTTACTACGCATAATAATTTATTTCGTATGATGGTACCACACCCATAAGAGTTTCATACAATTTCTTATATCTCATACGTAAGTTTCTCTAACCGAACTCCGTTTTACTTGTAGTAAAACTCGTTTAGAATTTTAAGATAAGCATACTAACGTATGAAGTTTATTATACACTTTTAACGGTACTCCATTATTGCTTGATACTTGAGCCTTCGTATTTTATTTACTACGCATAATAATTTATTTCGTATGATGGTACCACACCCATAAGAGCTTCATACAATTCTTATATCTCGTTCGTAAGTTTTTAACTAAACTATGTTTATCTTGTAGTAAAACTCGTTTAGAAGTTTAAGATAAATATACTAACGTATGAAGTTTATTATACACTTTTAACGGTACTCCATTATTGCTTTATACCTGAGCCTTGGTATTTTGTTTACTACGCATAATAATTTATTTCGTATGATGGTACCACACCCATAAGAGTTTCATACAATTTCTTATATCTCATACGTAAGTTTCTCTAACCGAACTCTGTTTATCTTGTAATAAAACTCGTTTAAAAGTTTAAGATAAACATATGAACGTATAAAGTTTATTATATACTTTTAACGGTACTTCATTCTTGCATGGTACTTGAACCTTCGTATGTCGTTTACTATGAATAATAATTTATTTTGTATGATGGTACCACACCCCTAAGAGTTTCATACAATTTCTTATATCTCGTTCGTAAGTTTTTAACTGAACTCTGTTTATCTTGTAGTATAACTCGCTTAGAAGTTTAAGATAAACATACTAACGTATGAAGTTTATTATACACTTTTAACGGTACTCCATTATTGCTTGATACTTGGCCTTCGTATTTTGTTTACTACGCATAATAATTTATTTCGTATGATGGTACCACACCCATAAGAGTTTCATACAATTTCTTATATCTCATACGTAAGTTTCTCTAACCGAACTCTCATTATCTTGTAATAAAACTTGTTTAGAAGTTTAAGATGAACATACTAACGTATGAAGTTTATTATACACTTTTAACGGTACTCCATTATTGCTTGATACTTGAGCCTTCGTATTTTGTTTACTACGCATAATAATTTATTTCGTATGATGGTACCACACCCATAAGAGTTTCATACAATTTCTTATATCTCATACGTAAGTTTCTCTAACCGAACTCCGTTTTACTTGTAGTAAAACTCGTTTAGAATTTTAAGATAAGCATACTAACGTATGAAGTTTATTATACACTTTTAACGGTACTCCATTATTGCTTGATACTTGAGCCTTCGTATTTTATTTACTACGCATAATAATTTATTTCGTATGATGGTACCACACCCATAAGAGCTTCATACAATTCTTATATCTCGTTCGTAAGTTTTTAACTAAACTATGTTTATCTTGTAGTAAAACTCGTTTAGAAGTTTAAGATAAATATACTAACGTATGAAGTTTATTATACACTTTTAACGGTACTCCATTATTGCTTTATACCTGAGCCTTGGTATTTTGTTTACTACGCATAATAATTTATTTCGTATGATGGTACCACACCCATAAGAGTTTCATACAATTTCTTATATCTCATACGTAAGTTTCTCTAACCGAACTCTGTTTATCTTGTAATAAAACTCGTTTAAAAGTTTAAGATAAACATATGAACGTATAAAGTTTATTATATACTTTTAACGGTACTTCATTCTTGCATGGTACTTGAACCTTCGTATGTCGTTTACTATGAATAATAATTTATTTTGTATGATGGTACCACACCCCTAAGAGTTTCATACAATTTCTTATATCTCGTTCGTAAGTTTTTAACTGAACTCTGTTTATCTTGTAGTATAACTCGCTTAGAAGTTTAAGATAAACATACTAACGTATGAAGTTTATTATACACTTTTAACGGTACTCCATTATTGCTTGATACTAGGCCTTCGTATTTTGTTTACTACGCATAATAATTTATTTCGTATGATGGTACCACACCCATAAGAGTTTCATACAATTTCTTATATCTCATACGTAAGTTTCTCTAACCGAACTCTCATTATCTTGTAATAAAACTTGTTTAGAAGTTTAAGATGAACATACTAACGTATGAAGTTTATTATACACTTTTAACGGTACTCCATTATTGCTTGATACTTGAGCCTTCGTATTTTGTTTACTACGCATAATAATTTATTTCGTATGATGGTACCACACCCATAAGAGTTTCATACAATTTCTTATATCTCATACGTAAGTTTCTCTAACCGAACTCCGTTTTACTTGTAGTAAAACTCGTTTAGAATTTTAAGATAAGCATACTAACGTATGAAGTTTATTATACACTTTTAACGGTACTCCATTATTGCTTGATACTTGAGCCTTCGTATTTTATTTACTACGCATAATAATTTATTTCGTATGATGGTACCACACCCATAAGAGCTTCATACAATTCTTATATCTCGTTCGTAAGTTTTTAACTAAACTATGTTTATCTTGTAGTAAAACTCGTTTAGAAGTTTAAGATAAATATACTAACGTATGAAGTTTATTATACACTTTTAACGGTACTCCATTATTGCTTTATACCTGAGCCTTGGTATTTTGTTTACTACGCATAATAATTTATTTCGTATGATGGTACCACACCCATAAGAGTTTCATACAATTTCTTATATCTCATACGTAAGTTTCTCTAACCGAACTCTGTTTATCTTGTAATAAAACTCGTTTAAAAGTTTAAGATAAACATATGAACGTATAAAGTTTATTATATACTTTTAACGGTACTTCATTCTTGCATGGTACTTGAACCTTCGTACGTCGTTTACTATGAATAATAATTTATTTTGTATGATGGTACCACACCCCTAAGAGTTTCATACAATTTCTTATATCTCGTTCGTAAGTTTTTAACTGAACTCTGTTTATCTTGTAGTATAACTCGCTTAGAAGTTTAAGATAAACATACTAACGTATGAAGTTTATTATACACTTTTAACGGTACTCCATTATTGCTTGATACTTGGCCTTCGTATTTTGTTTACTACGCATAATAATTTATTTCGTATGATGGTACCACACCCATAAGAGTTTCATACAATTTCTTATATCTCATACGTAAGTTTCTCTAACCGAACTCTCATTATCTTGTAATAAAACTTGTTTAGAAGTTTAAGATGAACATACTAACGTATGAAGTTTATTATACACTTTTAACGGTACTCCATTATTGCTTGATACTTGAGCCTTCGTATTTTGTTTACTACGCATAATAATTTATTTCGTATGATGGTACCACACCCATAAGAGTTTCATACAATTTCTTATATCTC
Source organism: Chamaenerion angustifolium (assembly GCA_946814005.1). NCBI lineage: Eukaryota > Viridiplantae > Streptophyta > Magnoliopsida > Myrtales > Onagraceae > Chamaenerion > Chamaenerion angustifolium. Next base: position 11,184,177 of record OX328273.1, read on the forward strand.
ATACGTAAGTTTCTCTAACCGAACTCCGTTTTACTTGTAGTAAAACTCGTTTAGAATTTTAAGATAAGCATACTAACGTATGAAGTTTATTATACACTTTTAACGGTACTCCATTATTGCTTTATACCTGAGCCTTGGTATTTTGTTTACTACGCATAATAATTTATTTCGTATGATGGTACCACACCCATAAGAGTTTCATACAATTTCTTATATCTCATACGTAAGTTTCTCTAACCGAACTCTGTTTATCTTGTAATAAAACTCGTTTAAAAGTTTAAGATAAACATATGAACGTATAAAGTTTATTATATACTTTTAACGGTACTTCATTCTTGCATGGTACTTGAACCTTCGTATGTCGTTTACTATGTCGTTTGTTTATCTTGTAGTAAAACTCGTTTAGAAGTTTAAGATAAATATACTAACGTATGAAGTTTATTATACACTTTTAACGGTACTCCATTATTGCTTGATACTTGAGCCTTCGTATTTTATTTACTACGCATAATAATTTATTTCGTATGATGGTACCACACCCATAAGAGCTTCATACAATTCTTATATCTCGTTCGTAAGTTTTTAACTAAACTATGTTTATCTTGTAGTAAAACTCGTTTAGAAGTTTAAGATAAATATATTAACGTATGAAGTTTATTATACACTTTTAACGGTACTCCATTATTGCTTTATACCTGAGCCTTGGTATTTTGTTTACTACGCATAATAATTTATTTCGTATGATGGTACCACACCCATAAGAGTTTCATACAATTTCTTATATCTCATACGTAAGTTTCTCTAACCGAACTCTCATTATCTTGTAATAAAACTTGTTTAGAAGTTTAAGATGAACATACTAACGTATGAAGTTTATTATACACTTTTAACGGTACTCCATTATTGCTTGATACTTGAGCCTTCGTATTTTGTTTACTACGCATAATAATTTATTTCGTATGATGGTACCACACCCATAAGAGTTTCATACAATTTCTTATATCTCATACGTAAGTTTCTCTAACCGAACTCCGTTTTACTTGTAGTAAAACTCGTTTAGAATTTTAAGATAAGCATACTAACGTATGAAGTTTATTATACACTTTTAACGGTACTCCATTATTGCTTTATACCTGAGCCTTGGTATTTTGTTTACTACGCATAATAATTTATTTCGTATGATGGTACCACACCCATAAGAGTTTCATACAATTTCTTATATCTCATACGTAAGTTTCTCTAACCGAACTCTGTTTATCTTGTAATAAAACTCGTTTAAAAGTTTAAGATAAACATATGAACGTATAAAGTTTATTATATACTTTTAACGGTACTTCATTCTTGCATGGTACTTGAACCTTCGTATGTCGTTTACTATGTCGTTTGTTTATCTTGTAGTAAAACTCGTTTAGAAGTTTAAGATAAATATACTAACGTATGAAGTTTATTATACACTTTTAACGGTACTCCATTATTGCTTGATACTTGAGCCTTCGTATTTTATTTACTACGCATAATAATTTATTTCGTATGATGGTACCACACCCATAAGAGCTTCATACAATTCTTATATCTCGTTCGTAAGTTTTTAACTAAACTATGTTTATCTTGTAGTAAAACTCGTTTAGAAGTTTAAGATAAATATATTAACGTATGAAGTTTATTATACACTTTTAACGGTACTCCATTATTGCTTTATACCTGAGCCTTGGTATTTTGTTTACTACGCATAATAATTTATTTCGTATGATGGTACCACACCCATAAGAGTTTCATACAATTTCTTATATCTCATACGTAAGTTTCTCTAACCGAACTCTCATTATCTTGTAATAAAACTTGTTTAGAAGTTTAAGATGAACATACTAACGTATGAAGTTTATTATACACTTTTAACGGTACTCCATTATTGCTTGATACTTGAGCCTTCGTATTTTGTTTACTACGCATAATAATTTATTTCGTATGATGGTACCACACCCATAAGAGTTTCATACAATTTCTTATATCTCATACGTATGTTTCTCTAACCGAACTCCGTTTATCTTGTAGTAAAACTCGTTTAGAATTTTAAGATAAGCATACTAACGTATGAAGTTTATTATACACTTTTAACGGTACTCCATTATTGCTTGATACTTGAGCCTTCGTATTTTATTTACTACGCATAATAATTTATTTCGTATGATGGTACCACACCCATAAGAGCTTCATACAATTCTTATATCTCGTTCGTAAGTTTTTAACTAAACTATGTTTATCTTGTAGTAAAACTCGTTTAGAAGTTTAAGATAAATATACTAACGTATGAAGTTTATTATACACTTTTAACGGTACTCCATTATTGCTTTATACCTGAGCCTTGGTATATTGTTTACTACGCATAATAATTTATTTCGTATGATGGTACCACACCCATAAGAGTTTCATACAATTTCTTATATCTCGTTCGTAAGTTTTTAACTGAACTCTGTTTATCTTGTAGTATAACTCGTTTAGAAGTTTAAGATAAATATACTAACGTATGAAGTTTATTATACACTTTTAACGGTACTCCATTATTGCTTGATACTTGAGCCTTCGTATTTTGTTTACTACGCATAATAATTTATTTCGTATGATGGTACCACACCCATAAGAGTTTCATACAATTTCTTATATCTCATACGTAAGATTCTCTAACCGAACTCCGTTTATCTTGTAGTAAAACTCGTTTAGAATTTTAAGATAAGCATACTAACGTATGAAGTTTATTATACACTTTTAACGGTACTCCATTATTGCTTGATACTTGAGCCTTCGTATTTTATTTACTACGCATAATAATTTATTTCGTATGATGGTACCACACCCATAAGAGTTTCATACAATTTCTTATATCTCATACGTAAGTTTCTCTAACCGAACTCCGTTTTACTTGTAGTAAAACTCGTTTAGAATTTTAAGATAAGCATACTAACGTATGAAGTTTATTATACACTTTTAACGGTACTCCATTATTGCTTGATACTTGAGCCTTCGTATTTTATTTACTACGCATAATAATTTATTGCGTATGATGGTACCACACCCATAAGAGCTTCATACAATTCTTATATCTCGTTCGTAAGTTTTTAACTAAACTATGTTTATCTTGTAGTAAAACTCGTTTAGAAGTTTAAGATAAATATACTAACGTATGAAGTTTATTATACACTTTTAACGGTACTCCATTATTGCTTTATACCTGAGCCTTGGTATTTTGTTTACTACGCATAATAATTTATTTCGTATGATGGTACCACACCCATAAGAGTTTCATACAATTTCTTATATCTCATACGTAAGTTTCTCTAACCGAACTCTGTTTATCTTGTAATAAAACTCGTTTAAAAGTTTAAGATAAACATATGAACGTATAAAGTTTATTATATACTTTTAACGGTACTTCATTCTTGCATGGTACTTGAACCTTCGTATGTCGTTTACTATGAATAATAATTTATTTTGTATGATGGTACCACACCCCTAAGAGTTTCATACAATTTCTTATATCTCGTTCGTAAGTTTTTAACTGAACTCTGTTTATCTTGTAGTATAACTCGCTTAGAAGTTTAAGATAAACATACTAACGTATGAAGTTTATTATACACTTTTAACGGTACTCCATTATTGCTTGATACTTGGCCTTCGTATTTTGTTTACTACGCATAATAATTTATTTCGTATGATGGTACCACACCCATGAGAGTTTCATACAATTTCGTATATCTCGTACGTAAGTTTCTCTAGCCGAACTTCTTTTATCTTGTAGTAAAACTCGTTTAGAAGTTTAAGGTAAACGTAATAACGTGTGAAGTTTATTATTCACTTTTAATGGTACTCCATTATTGCTTGATACTTAGCCTTCGTATTTTCTTTACTACGCATAATAATTTATTTCGTATGATGGTACCACACCCATAAGAGTTTCATACAATTTCGTATATCTCATACGTAAGTTTCTCTAACCGAACTCCGTTTATCTTGTAGTAAAACTCGTTTAGAATTTTAAGATAAGCATACTAACGTATGAAGTTTATTATACACTTTTAACGGTACTCCATTATTGCTTGATACTTGAGCCTTCGTATTTTGTTTACTACGCATAATAATTTATTTCGTATGATGGTACCACACCCATAAGAGTTTCATACAATTTCTTATATCTCATACGTAAGATTCTCTAACCGAACTCCGTTTATCTTGTAGTAAAACTCGTTTAGAATTTTAAGATAAGCATACTAACGTATGAAGTTTATTATACACTTTTAACGGTACTCCATTATTGCTTGATACTTGAGCCTTCGTATTTTATTTACTACGCATAATAATTTATTTCGTATGATGGTACCACACCCATAAGAGCTTCATACAATTCTTATATCTCGTTCGTAAGTTTTTAACTAAACTATGTTTATCTTGTAGTAAAACTCGTTTAGAAGTTTAAGATAAATATACTAACGTATGAAGTTTATTATACACTTTTAACGGTACTCCATTATTGCGTTATACCTGAGCCTTGGTATTTTGTTTACTACGCATAATAATTTATTTCGTATGATGGTACCACACCCATAAGAGTTTCATACAATTTCTTATATCTCATACGTAAGTTTCTCTAACCGAACTCTGTTTATCTTGTAATAAAACTCGTTTAAAAGTTTAAGATAAACATATGAACGTATAAAGTTTATTATATACTTTTAACGGTACTTCATTCTTGCATGGTACTTGAACCTTCGTATGTCGTTTACTATGAATAATAATTTATTTTGTATGATGGTACCACACCCCTAAGAGTTTCATACAATTTCTTATATCTCGTTCGTAAGTTTTTAACTGAACTCTGTTTATCTTGTAGTATAACTCGCTTAGAAGTTTAAGATAAACATACTAACGTATGAAGTTTATTATACACTTTTAACGGTACTCCATTATTGCTTGATACTTGGCCTTCGTATTTTGTTTACTACGCATAATAATTTATTTCGTATGATGGTACCACACCCATGAGAGTTTCATACAATTTCGTATATCTCGTACGTAAGTTTCTCTAGTCGAACTTCTTTTATCTTGTAGTAAAACTCGTTTAGAAGTTTAAGGTTAACGTAATAACGTGTGAAGTTTATTATTCACTTTTAATGGTACTCCATTATTGCTTGATACTTAGCCTTCGTATTTTCTTTACTACGCATAATAATTTATTTCGTATGATGGTACCACACCCATAAGAGTTTCATACAATTTCTTATATCTCATACGTAAGTTTCTCTAACCGAACTCCGTTTATCTTGTAGTAAAACTCGTTTAGAATTTTAAGATAAGCATACTAACGTATGAAGTTTATTATACACTTTTAACGGTACTCCATTATTGCTTGATACTTGAGCCTTCGTATTTTATTTACTACGCATAATAATTTATTTCGTATGATGGTACCACACCCATAAGAGCTTCATACAATTCTTATATCTCGTTCGTAAGTTTTTAACTAAACTATGTTTATCTTGTAGTATAACTCGCTTAGAAGTTTAAGATAAACATACTAACGTATGAAGTTTATTATACTCTTTTAACGGTACTCCATTATTGCTTGATACTTGAGCCTTCGTATTTTGTTTACTACGCATAATAATTTATTTCGTATGATGGTACCACACCCATAAGAGTTTCATACAATTTCTTATATCTCATACGTAAGTTTCTCTAACCGAACTCCGTTTATCTTGTAGTAAAACTCGTTTAGAATTTTAAGATAAGCATACTAACGTATGAAGTTTATTATACACTTTTAACGGTACTCCATTATTGCTTGATACTTGAGCCTTCGTATTTTATTTACTACGCATAATAATTTATTTCGTATGATGGTACCACACCCATAAGAGCTTCATACAATTCTTATATCTCGTTCGTAAGTTTTTAACTAAACTATGTTTATCTTGTAGTAAAACTCGTTTAGAAGTTTAAGATAAATATACTAACGTATGAAGTTTATTATACACTTTTAACGGTACTCCATTATTGCTTTATACCTGAGCCTTGGTATTTTGTTTACTACGCATAATAATTTATTTCGTATGATGGTACCACACCCATAAGAGTTTCATACAATTTCTTATATCTCATACGTAAGTTTCTCTAACCGAACTCCGTTTATCTTGTAGTAAAACTCGTTTAGAATTTTAAGATAAGCATACTAACGTATGAAGTTTATTATACACTTTTAACGGTACTCCATTATTGCTTGATACTTGAGCCTTCGTATTTTATTTACTACGCATAATAATTTATTTCGTATGATGGTACCACACCCATAAGAGCTTCATACAATTCTTATATCTCGTTCGTAAGTTTTTAACTAAACTATGTTTATCTTGTAGTATAACTCACTTAGAAGTTTAAGATAAACATACTAACGTATGAAGTTTATTATACTCTTTTAACGGTACTCCATTATTGCTTGATACTTGAGCCTTCGTATTTTGTTTACTACGCATAATAATTTATTTCGTATGATGGTACCACACCCATAAGAGTTTCATACAATTTCTTATATCTCATACGTAAGTTTCTCTAACCGAACTCCGTTTATCTTGTAGTAAAACTCGTTTAGAATTTTAAGATAAGCATACTAACGTATGAAGTTTATTATACACTTTTAACGGTACTCCATTATTGCTTGATACTTGAGCCTTCGTATTTTATTTACTACGCATAATAATTTATTTCGTATGATGGTACCACACCCATAAGAGCTTCATACAATTCTTATATCTCGTTCGTAAGTTTTTAACTAAACTATGTTTATCTTGTAGTAAAACTCGTTTAGAAGTTTAAGATAAATATACTAACGTATGAAGTTTATTATACACTTTTAACGGTACTCCATTATTGCTTTATACCTGAGCCTTGGTATTTTGTTTACTACGCATAATAATTTATTTCGTATGATGGTACCACACCCATAAGAGTTTCATACAATTTCTTATATCTCATACGTAAGTTTCTCTAACCGAACTCTCATTATCTTGTAATAAAACTTGTTTAGAAGTTTAAGATGAACATACTAACGTATGAAGTTTATTATACACTTTTAACGGTACTCCATTATTGCTTGATACTTGAGCCTTCGTATTTTGTTTACTACGCATAATAATTTATTTCGTATGATGGTACCACACCCATAAGAGTTTCATACAATTTCTTATATCTCATACGTAAGTTTCTCTAACCGAACTCCGTTTATCTTGTAGTAAAACTCGTTTAGAATTTTAAGATAAGCATACTAACGTATGAAGTTTATTATACACTTTTAACGGTACTCCATTATTGCTTGATACTTGAGCCTTCGTATTTTATTTACTACGCATAATAATTTATTTCGTATGATGGTACCACACCCATAAGAGCTTCATACAATTCTTATATCTCGTTCGTAAGTTTTTAACTAAACTATGTTTATCTTGTAGTAAAACTCGTTTAGAAGTTTAAGATAAATATACTAACGTATGAAGTTTATTATACACTTTTAACGGTACTCCATTATTGCTTTATACCTGAGCCTTGGTATTTTGTTTACTACGCATAATAATTTATTTCGTATGATGGTACCACACCCATAAGAGTTTCATACAATTTCTTATATCTCGTTCGTAAGTTTTTAACTGAACTCTGTTTATCTTGTAGTATAACTCGTTTAGAAGTTTAAGATAAACATACTAACGTATGAAGTTTATTATACACTTTTAACGGTACTCCATTATTGCTTGATACTTGAGCCTTCGTATTTTGTTTACTACGCATAATAATTTATTTCGTATGATGGTACCACACCCATAAGAGTTTCATACAATTTCTTATATCTCATACGTAAGATTCTCTAACCGAACTCCGTTTATCTTGTAGTAAAACTCGTTTAGAATTTTAAGATAAGCATACTAACGTATGAAGTTTATTATACACTTTTAACGGTACTCCATTATTGCTTGATACTTGAGCCTTCGTATTTTATTTACTACGCATAATAATTTATTTCGTATGATGGTACCACACCCATAAGAGTTTCATACAATTTCTTATATCTCATACGTAAGTTTCTCTAACCGAACTCCGTTTTACTTGTAGTAAAACTCGTTTAGAATTTTAAGATAAGCATACTAACGTATGAAGTTTATTATACACTTTTAACGGTACTCCATTATTGCTTGATACTTGAGCCTTCGTATTTTATTTACTACGCATAATAATTTATTTCGTATGATGGTACCACACCCATAAGAGCTTCATACAATTCTTATATCTCGTTCGTAAGTTTTTAACTAAACTATGTTTATCTTGTAGTAAAACTCGTTTAGAAGTTTAAGATAAATATACTAACGTATGAAGTTTATTATACACTTTTAACGGTACTCCATTATTGCTTTATACCTGAGCCTTGGTATTTTGTTTACTACGCATAATAATTTATTTCGTATGATGGTACCACACCCATAAGAGTTTCATACAATTTCTTATATCTCATACGTAAGTTTCTCTAACCGAACTCTGTTTATCTTGTAATAAAACTCGTTTAAAAGTTTAAGATAAACATATGAACGTATAAAGTTTATTATATACTTTTAACGGTACTTCATTCTTGCATGGTACTTGAACCTTCGTATGTCGTTTACTATGAATAATAATTTATTTTGTATGATGGTACCACACCCCTAAGAGTTTCATACAATTTCTTATATCTCGTTCGTAAGTTTTTAACTGAACTCTGTTTATCTTGTAGTATAACTCGCTTAGAAGTTTAAGATAAACATACTAACGTATGAAGTTTATTATACACTTTTAACGGTAATCCATTATTGCTTGATACTTGGCCTTCGTATTTTGTTTACTACGCATAATAATTTATTTCGTATGATGGTACCACACCCATGAGAGTTTCATACAATTTCGTATATCTCGTACGTAAGTTTCTCTAGCCGAACTTCTTTTATCTTGTAGTAAAACTCGTTTAGAAGTTTAAGGTTAACGTAATAACGTGTGAAGTTTATTATTCACTTTTAATGGTACTCCATTATTGCTTGATACTTAGCCTTCGTATTTTCTTTACTACGCATAATAATTTATTTCGTATGATGGTACCACACCCATAAGAGTTTCATACAATTTCTTATATCTCATACGTAAGTTTCTCTAACCGAACTCCGTTTATCTTGTAGTAAAACTCGTTTAGAATTTTAAGATAAGCATACTAACGTATGAAGTTTATTATACACTTTTAACGGTACTCCATTATTGCTTGATACTTGAGCCTTCGTATTTTGTTTACTACGCATAATAATTTATTTCGTATGATGGTACCACACCCATAAGAGTTTCATACAATTTCTTATATCTCATACGTAAGATTCTCTAACCGAACTCCGTTTATCTTGTAGTAAAACTCGTTTAGAATTTTAAGATAAGCATACTAACGTATGAAGTTTATTATACACTTTTAACGGTACTCCATTATTGCTTGATACTTGAGCCTTCGTATTTTATTTACTACGCATAATAATTTATTTCGTATGATGGTACCACACCCATAAGAGCTTCATACAATTCTTATATCTCGTTCGTAAGTTTTTAACTAAACTATGTTTATCTTGTAGTAAAACTCGTTTAGAAGTTTAAGATAAATATACTAACGTATGAAGTTTATTATACACTTTTAACGGTACTCCATTATTGCGTTATACCTGAGCCTTGGTATTTTGTTTACTACGCATAATAATTTATTTCGTATGATGGTACCACACCCATAAGAGTTTCATACAATTTCTTATATCTCATACGTAAGTTTCTCTAACCGAACTCTGTTTATCTTGTAATAAAACTCGTTTAAAAGTTTAAGATAAACATATGAACGTATAAAGTTTATTATATACTTTTAACGGTACTTCATTCTTGCATGGTACTTGAACCTTCGTATGTCGTTTACTATGAATAATAATTTATTTTGTATGATGGTACCACACCCCTAAGAGTTTCATACAATTTCTTATATCTCGTTCGTAAGTTTTTAACTGAACTCTGTTTATCTTGTAGTATAACTCGCTTAGAAGTTTAAGATAAACATACTAACGTATGAAGTTTATTATACACTTTTAACGGTACTCCATTATTGCTTGATACTTGGCCTTCGTATTTTGTTTACTACGCATAATAATTTATTTCGTATGATGGTACCACACCCATGAGAGTTTCATACAATTTCGTATATCTCGTACGTAAGTTTCTCTAGTCGAACTTCTTTTATCTTGTAGTAAAACTCGTTTAGAAGTTTAAGGTTAACGTAATAACGTGTGAAGTTTATTATTCACTTTTAATGGTACTCCATTATTGCTTGATACTTAGCCTTCGTATTTTCTTTACTACGCATAATAATTTATTTCGTATGATGGTACCACACCCATAAGAGTTTCATACAATTTCTTATATCTCATACGTAAGTTTCTCTAACCGAACTCCGTTTATCTTGTAGTAAAACTCGTTTAGAATTTTAAGATAAGCATACTAACGTATGAAGTTTATTATACACTTTTAACGGTACTCCATTATTGCTTGATACTTGAGCCTTCGTATTTTATTTACTACGCATAATAATTTATTTCGTATGATGGTACCACACCCATAAGAGCTTCATACAATTCTTATATCTCGTTCGTAAGTTTTTAACTAAACTATGTTTATCTTGTAGTATAACTCGCTTAGAAGTTTAAGATAAACATACTAACGTATGAAGTTTATTATACTCTTTTAACGGTACTCCATTATTGCTTGATACTTGAGCCTTCGTATTTTGTTTACTACGCATAATAATTTATTTCGTATGATGGTACCACACCCATAAGAGTTTCATACAATTTCTTATATCTCATACGTAAGTTTCTCTAACCGAACTCCGTTTATCTTGTAGTAAAACTCGTTTAGAATTTTAAGATAAGCATACTAACGTATGAAGTTTATTATACACTTTTAACGGTACTCCATTATTGCTTGATACTTGAGCCTTCGTATTTTATTTACTACGCATAATAATTTATTTCGTATGATGGTACCACACCCATAAGAGCTTCATACAATTCTTATATCTCGTTCGTAAGTTTTTAACTAAACTATGTTTATCTTGTAGTAAAACTCGTTTAGAAGTTTAAGATAAATATACTAACGTATGAAGTTTATTATACACTTTTAACGGTACTCCATTATTGCTTTATACCTGAGCCTTGGTATTTTGTTTACTACGCATAATAATTTATTTCGTATGATGGTACCACACCCATAAGAGTTTCATACAATTTCTTATATCTCATACGTAAGTTTCTCTAACCGAACTCCGTTTATCTTGTAGTAAAACTCGTTTAGAATTTTAAGATAAGCATACTAACGTATGAAGTTTATTATACACTTTTAACGGTACTCCATTATTGCTTGATACTTGAGCCTTCGTATTTTATTTACTACGCATAATAATTTATTTCGTATGATGGTACCACACCCATAAGAGCTTCATACAATTCTTATATCTCGTTCGTAAGTTTTTAACTAAACTATGTTTATCTTGTAGTATAACTCGCTTAGAAGTTTAAGATAAACATACTAACGTATGAAGTTTATTATACTCTTTTAACGGTACTCCATTATTGCTTGATACTTGAGCCTTCGTATTTTGTTTACTACGCATAATAATTTATTTCGTATGATGGTACCACACCCATAAGAGTTTCATACAATTTCTTATATCTCATACGTAAGTTTCTCTAACCGAACTCCGTTTATCTTGTAGTAAAACTCGTTTAGAATTTTAAGATAAGCATACTAACGTATGAAGTTTATTATACACTTTTAACGGTACTCCATTATTGCTTGATACTTGAGCCTTCGTATTTTATTTACTACGCATAATAATTTATTTCGTATGATGGTACCACACCCATAAGAGCTTCATACAATTCTTATATCTCGTTCGTAAGTTTTTAACTAAACTATGTTTATCTTGTAGTAAAACTCGTTTAGAAGTTTAAGATAAATATACTAACGTATGAAGTTTATTATACACTTTTAACGGTACTCCATTATTGCTTTATACCTGAGCCTTGGTATTTTGTTTACTACGCATAATAATTTATTTCGTATGATGGTACCACACCCATAAGAGTTTCATACAATTTCTTATATCTCATACGTAAGTTTCTCTAACCGAACTCTGTTTATCTTGTAATAAAACTCGTTTAAAAGTTTAAGATAAACATATGAACGTATAAAGTTTATTATATACTTTTAACGGTACTTCATTCTTGCATGGTACTTGAACCTTCGTATGTCGTTTACTATGAATAATAATTTATTTTGTATGATGGTACCACACCCCTAAGAGTTTCATACAATTTCTTATATCTCGTTCGTAAGTTTTTAACTGAACTCTGTTTATCTTGTAGTATAACTCGCTTAGAAGTTTAAGATAAACATACTAACGTATGAAGTTTATTATACACTTTTAACGGTAATCCATTATTGCTTGATACTTGGCCTTCGTATTTTGTTTACTACGCATAATAATTTATTTCGTATGATGGTACCACACCCATGAGAGTTTCATACAATTTCGTATATCTCGTACGTAAGTTTCTCTAGTCGAACTTCTTTTATCTTGTAGTAAAACTCGTTTAGAAGTTTAAGGTTAACGTAATAACGTGTGAAGTTTATTATTCACTTTTAATGGTACTCCATTATTGCTTGATACTTAGCCTTCGTATTTTCTTTACTACGCATAATAATTTATTTCGTATGATGGTACCACACCCATAAGAGTTTCATACAATTTCTTATATCTCATACGTAAGTTTCTCTAACCGAACTCCGTTTATCTTGTAGTAAAACTCGTTTAGAATTTTAAGATAAGCATACTAACGTATGAAGTTTATTATACACTTTTAACGGTACTCCATTATTGCTTGATACTTGAGCCTTCGTATTTTATTTACTACGCATAATAATTTATTTCGTATGATGGTACCACACCCATAAGAGCTTCATACAATTCTTATATCTCGTTCGTAAGTTTTTAACTAAACTATGTTTATCTTGTAGTATAACTCGCTTAGAAGTTTAAGATAAACATACTAACGTATGAAGTTTATTATACTCTTTTAACGGTACTCCATTATTGCTTGATACTTGAGCCTTCGTATTTTGTTTACTACGCATAATAATTTATTTCGTATGATGGTACCACACCCATAAGAGTTTCATACAATTTCTTATATCTCATACGTAAGTTTCTCTAACCGAACTCCGTTTATCTTGTAGTAAAACTCGTTTAGAATTTTAAGATAAGCATACTAACGTATGAAGTTTATTATACACTTTTAACGGTACTCCATTATTGCTTGATACTTGAGCCTTCGTATTTTATTTACTACGCATAATAATTTATTTCGTATGATGGTACCACACCCATAAGAGCTTCATACAATTCTTATATCTCGTTCGTAAGTTTTTAACTAAACTATGTTTATCTTGTAGTAAAACTCGTTTAGAAGTTTAAGATAAATATACTAACGTATGAAGTTTATTATACACTTTTAACGGTACTCCATTATTGCTTTATACCTGAGCCTTGGTATTTTGTTTACTACGCATAATAATTTATTTCGTATGATGGTACCACACCCATAAGAGTTTCATACAATTTCTTATATCTCATACGTAAGTTTCTCTAACCGAACTCCGTTTATCTTGTAGTAAAACTCGTTTAGAATTTTAAGATAAGCATACTAACGTATGAAGTTTATTATACACTTTTAACGGTACTCCATTATTGCTTGATACTTGAGCCTTCGTATTTTATTTACTACGCATAATAATTTATTTCGTATGATGGTACCACACCCATAAGAGCTTCATACAATTCTTATATCTCGTTCGTAAGTTTTTAACTAAACTATGTTTATCTTGTAGTATAACTCGCTTAGAAGTTTAAGATAAACATACTAACGTATGAAGTTTATTATACTCTTTTAACGGTACTCCATTATTGCTTGATACTTGAGCCTTCGTATTTTGTTTACTACGCATAATAATTTATTTCGTATGATGGTACCACACCCATAAGAGTTTCATACAATTTCTTATATCTCATACGTAAGTTTCTCTAACCGAACTCCGTTTATCTTGTAGTAAAACTCGTTTAGAATTTTAAGATAAGCATACTAACGTATGAAGTTTATTATACACTTTTAACGGTACTCCATTATTGCTTGATACTTGAGCCTTCGTATTTTATTTACTACGCATAATAATTTATTTCGTATGATGGTACCACACCCATAAGAGCTTCATACAATTCTTATATCTCGTTCGTAAGTTTTTAACTAAACTATGTTTATCTTGTAGTAAAACTCGTTTAGAAGTTTAAGATAAATATACTAACGTATGAAGTTTATTATACACTTTTAACGGTACTCCATTATTGCTTTATACCTGAGCCTTGGTATTTTGTTTACTACGCATAATAATTTATTTCGTATGATGGTACCACACCCATAAGAGTTTCATACAATTTCTTATATCTCATACGTAAGTTTCTCTAACCGAACTCTGTTTATCTTGTAATAAAACTCGTTTAAAAGTTTAAGATAAACATATGAACGTATAAAGTTTATTATATACTTTTAACAGTACTTCATTCTTGCATGGTACTTGAACCTTCGTATGTCGTTTACTATGAATAATAATTTATTTTGTATGATGGTACCACACCCCTAAGAGTTTCATACAATTTCTTATATCTCGTTCGTAAGTTTTTAACTGAACTCTGTTTATCTTGTAGTATAACTCGCTTAGAAGTTTAAGATAAACATACTAACGTATGAAGTTTATTATACACTTTTAACGGTACTCCATTATTGCTTGATACTTGGCCTTCGTATTTTGTTTACTACGCATAATAATTTATTTCGTATGATGGTACCACACCCATGAGAGTTTCATACAATTTCGTATATCTCGTACGTAAGTTTCTCTAGCCGAACTTCTTTTATCTTGTAGTAAAACTCGTTTAGAAGTTTAAGGTTAACGTAATAACGTGTGAAGTTTATTATTCACTTTTAATGGTACTCCATAATTGCTTGATACTTAGCCTTCGTATTTTCTTTACTACGCATAATAATTTATTTCGTATGATGGTACCACACCCATAAGAGTTTCATACAATTTCTTATATCTCATACGTAAGTTTCTCTAACCGAACTCCGTTTATCTTGTAGTAAAACTCGTTTAGAATTTTAAGATAAGCATACTAACGTATGAAGTTTATTATACACTTTTAACGGTACTCCATTATTGCTTGATACTTGAGCCTTCGTATTTTATTTACTACGCATAATAATTTATTTCGTATGATGGTACCACACCCATAAGAGCTTCATACAATTCTTATATCTCGTTCGTAAGTTTTTAACTAAACTATGTTTATCTTGTAGTATAACTCGCTTAGAAGTTTAAGATAAACATACTAACGTATGAAGTTTATTATACTCTTTTAACGGTACTCCATTATTGCTTGATACTTGAGCCTTCGTATTTTGTTTACTACGCATAATAATTTATTTCGTATGATGGTACCACACCCATAAGAGTTTCATACAATTTCTTATATCTCATACGTAAGTTTCTCTAACCGAACTCCGTTTATCTTGTAGTAAAACTCGTTTAGAATTTTAAGATAAGCATACTAACGTATGAAGTTTATTATACACTTTTAACGGTACTCCATTATTGCTTGATACTTGAGCCTTCGTATTTTATTTACTACGCATAATAATTTATTTCGTATGATGGTACCACACCCATAAGAGCTTCATACAATTCTTATATCTCGTTCGTAAGTTTTTAACTAAACTATGTTTATCTTGTAGTAAAACTCGTTTAGAAGTTTAAGATAAATATACTAACGTATGAAGTTTATTATACACTTTTAACGGTACTCCATTATTGCTTTATACCTGAGCCTTGGTATTTTGTTTACTACGCATAATAATTTATTTCGTATGATGGTACCACACCCATAAGAGTTTCATACAATTTCTTATATCTCATACGTAAGTTTCTCTAACCGAACTCCGTTTATCTTGTAGTAAAACTCGTTTAGAATTTTAAGATAAGCATACTAACGTATGAAGTTTATTATACACTTTTAACGGTACTCCATTATTGCTTGATACTTGAGCCTTCGTATTTTATTTACTACGCATAATAATTTATTTCGTATGATGGTACCACACCCATAAGAGCTTCATACAATTCTTATATCTCGTTCGTAAGTTTTTAACTAAACTATGTTTATCTTGTAGTATAACTCGCTTAGAAGTTTAAGATAAACATACTAACGTATGAAGTTTATTATACTCTTTTAACGGTACTCCATTATTGCTTGATACTTGAGCCTTCGTATTTTGTTTACTACGCATAATAATTTATTTCGTATGATGGTACCACACCCATAAGAGTTTCATACAATTTCTTATATCTCATACGTAAGTTTCTCTAACCGAACTCCGTTTATCTTGTAGTAAAACTCGTTTAGAATTTTAAGATAAGCATACTAACGTATGAAGTTTATTATACACTTTTAACGGTACTCCATTATTGCTTGATACTTGAGCCTTCGTATTTTATTTACTACGCATAATAATTTATTTCGTATGATGGTACCACACCCATAAGAGCTTCATACAATTCTTATATCTCGTTCGTAAGTTTTTAACTAAACTATGTTTATCTTGTAGTAAAACTCGTTTAGAAGTTTAAGATAAATATACTAACGTATGAAGTTTATTATACACTTTTAACGGTACTCCATTATTGCTTTATACCTGAGCCTTGGTATTTTGTTTACTACGCATAATAATTTATTTCGTATGATGGTACCACACCCATAAGAGTTTCATACAATTTCTTATATCTCATACGTAAGTTTCTCTAACCGAACTCTGTTTATCTTGTAATAAAACTCGTTTAAAAGTTTAAGATAAACATATGAACGTATAAAGTTTATTATATAATTTTAACGGTACTTCATTCTTGCATGGTACTTGAACCTTCGTATGTCGTTTACTATGAATAATAATTTATTTTGTATGATGGTACCACACCCCTAAGAGTTTCATACAATTTCTTATATCTCGTTCGTAAGTTTTTAACTGAACTCTGTTTATCTTGTAGTATAACTCGCTTAGAAGTTTAAGATAAACATACTAACGTATGAAGTTTATTATACACTTTTAACGGTACTCCATTATTACTTGATACTTGGCCTTCGTATTTTGTTTACTACGCATAATAATTTATTACGTATGATGGTACCACACCCATAAGAGTTTCATACAATTTCTTATATCTCATACGTAAGTTTCTCTAACCGAACTCTCATTATCTTGTAATAAAACTTGTTTAGAAGTTTAAGATGAACATACTAACGTATGAAGTTTATTATACACTTTTAACGGTACTCCATTATTGCTTGATACTTGAGCCTTCGTATTTTGTTTACTACGCATAATAATTTATTTCGTATGATGGTACCACACCCATAAGAGTTTCATACAATTTCTTATATCTCATACGTAAGTTTCTCTAACCGAACTCCGTTTATCTTGTAGTAAAACTCGTTTAGAATTTTAAGATAAGCATACTAACGTATGAAGTTTATTATACACTTTTAACGGTACTCCATTATTGCTTGATACTTGAGCCTTCGTATTTTATTTACTACGCATAATAATTTATTTCGTATGATGGTACCACACCCATAAGAGCTTCATACAATTCTTATATCTCGTTCGTAAGTTTTTAACTAAACTATGTTTATCTTGTAGTAAAACTCGTTTAGAAGTTTAAGATAAATATACTAACGTATGAAGTTTATTATACACTTTTAACGGTACTCCATTATTGCTTTATACCTGAGCCTTCGTATTTTATTTACTACGCATAATAATTTATTTCGTATGATGGTACCACACCCATAAGAGCTTCATACAATTCTTATATCTCGTTCGTAAGTTTTTAACTAAACTATGTTTATCTTGTAGTAAAACTCGTTTAGAAGTTTAAGATAAATATACTAACGTATGAAGTTTATTATACACTTTTAACGGTACTCCATTATTGCTTTATACCTGAGCCTTGGTATTTTGTTTACTACGCATAATAATTTATTTCGTATGATGGTACCACACCCATAAGAGTTTCATACAATTTCTTATATCTCATACGTAAGTTTCTCTAACCGAACTCTGTTTATCTTGTAATAAAACTCGTTTAAAAGTTTAAGATAAACATATGAACGTATAAAGTTTATTATATACTTTTAACGGTACTTCATTCTTGCATGGTACTTGAACCTTCGTATGTCGTTTACTATGAATAATAATTTATTTTGTATGATGGTACCACACTGTTAGATTTAAAAGAACATAAAGGCGTGAAGTAGATGAATAAGAAAAACATCTGACTCCATTATTGAGAAAACTTGTTTGTTATTTAGTACATGTAGAACTAGATATATATAGTAAGAGATAACTATATATATATATATATATTCTATCTATAAAGATACTCATTCTATCTATCTAACTATATATATATAATAAACTATATCTAAATGGATAAACTAACTAATATAGATAAAGACTAATCTAGACTACATAATACTCTAACATTCGCCCATGTTCTTTGATTTTCTTTAAATTTGCTGAATTGCTCCCCAAATTTCCAATGCTTCTCGCTTGTGCCGGATCCCAAATCCAATCTCGATCAAATCCCAATCGAATTGAGCTCGCACATCTTCATCGTTGGTGAGATACTACACATTCGAATACAAGTTTTCAAGCTAAAATCCAGATGAAAACGAAAAAGAAAAAGAAAAAAACTCGGTCATGCCATCGCGGTGCCATCTCGGTCATCTCGTCGTGGTCATGCCGTAGTAGCTAACAAACTAATCTAAAATCTGAATTCCAGCATTCCAATCTTCTATTGAATCCATTGTAAATCATCAAAAAACTTGGTTGTGCAAACTCAATTTGATCACACATCTTCACGATACCAAATCGGGATTTCAGCACAATTAATTCAGCATTGTTGAAGAGACATTGTATCAGCAAATCACAGATCAGCAGCAGGAAAGATTCGGTCCCTGGGAAGAAGGCTCTGATACCATGTTAGATTTAAAAGAACATGAAGACGTGAAGGAGATGAATAAGAAAAACATCTGACTCCATTATTGAGAAACTTGTTTGTTATTTAGTACATGTAGAACTAGATATATATAGTAAGAGATAACTATATATATATATATATATTCTATCTATAAAGATACTCATTCTATCTATCTAACTATATATATATAATAAACTATATCTAAATGGATAAACTAACTAATATAGATAAAGACTAATCTAGACTACATAATACTCTAACACACACCCCTAAGAGTTTCATACAATTTCTTATATCTCGTTCGTAAGTTTTTAACTGAACTCTGTTTATCTTGTAGTATAACTCGCTTAGAAGTTTAAGATAAACATACTAACGTATGAAGTTTATTATACACTTTTAACGGTACTCCATTATTGCTTGATACTTCTCCTTCGTATTTTGTTTACTACGCATAATAATTTATTTCGTATGATGGTACCACACCCATGAGAGTTTCATACAATTTCGTATATCTCGTACGTAAGTTTCTCTAGCCGAACTTCTTTTATCTTGTAGTAAAACTCGTTTAGAAGTTTAAGGTAAACGTAATAACGTGTGAAGTTTATTATTCACTTTTAATGGTACTCCATTATTGCTTGATACTTAGCCTTCGTATTTTCTTTACTACGCATAATAATTTATTTCGTATGATGGTACCACACCCATAAGAGTTTCATACAATTTCTTATATCTCATACGTAAGTTTCTCTAACCGAACTCCGTTTATCTTGTAGTAAAACTCGTTTAGAATTTTAAGATAAGCATACTAACGTATGAAGTTTATTATACACTTTTAACGGTACTCCATTATTGCTTGATACTTGAGCCTTCGTATTTTATTTACTACGCATAATAATTTATTTCGTATGATGGTACCACACCCATAAGAGCTTCATACAATTCTTATATCTCGTTCGTAAGTTTTTAACTAAACTATGTTTATCTTGTAGTAAAACTCGTTTAGAAGTTTAAGATAAATATACTAACGTATGAAGTTTATTATACACTTTTAACGGTACTCCATTATTGCTTTATACCTGAGCCTTCGTATTTTATTTACTACGCATAATAATTTATTTCGTATGATGGTACCACACCCATAAGAGCTTCATACAATTCTTATATCTCGTTCGTAAGTTTTTAACTAAACTATGTTTATCTTGTAGTAAAACTCGTTTAGAAGTTTAAGATAAATATACTAACGTATGAAGTTTATTATACACTTTTAACGGTACTCCATTATTGCTTTATACCTGAGCCTTGGTATTTTGTTTACTACGCATAATAATTTATTTCGTATGATGGTACCACACCCATAAGAGTTTCATACAATTTCTTATATCTCATACGTAAGTTTCTCTAACCGAACTCTGTTTATCTTGTAATAAAACTCGTTTAAAAGTTTAAGATAAACATATGAACGTATAAAGTTTATTATATACTTTTAACGGTACTTCATTCTTGCATGGTACTTGAACCTTCGTATGTCGTTTACTATGAATAATAATTTATTTTGTATGATGGTACCACACTGTTAGATTTAAAAGAACATAAAGGCGTGAAGTAGATGAATAAGAAAAACATCTGACTCCATTATTGAGAAAACTTGTTTGTTATTTAGTACATGTAGAACTAGATATATATAGTAAGAGATAACTATATATATATATATATATTCTATCTATAAAGATACTCATTCTATCTATCTAACTATATATATATAATAAACTATATCTAAATGGATAAACTAACTAATATAGATAAAGACTAATCTAGACTACATAATACTCTAACATTCGCCCATGTTCTTTGATTTTCTTTAAATTTGCTGAATTGCTCCCCAAATTTCCAATGCTTCTCGCTTGTGCCGGATCCCAAATCCAATCTCGATCAAATCCCCAATCGAATTGAGCTCGCACATCTTCATCGTTGGTGAGATACTACACATTCGAATACAAGTTTTCAAGCTAAAATCCAGATGAAAACGAAAAAGAAAAAGAAAAAAACTCGGTCATGCCATCGCGGTGCCATCTCGGTCATCTCGTCGTGGTCATGCCGTAGTAGCTAACAAACTAATCTAAAATCTGAATTCCAGCATTCCAATCTTCTATTGAATCCATTGTAAATCATCAAAAAACTTGGTTGTGCAAACTCAATTTGATCACACATCTTCACGATACCAAATCGGGATTTCAGCACAATTAATTCAGCATTGTTGAAGAGACATTGTATCAGCAAATCACAGATCAGCAGCAGGAAAGATTCGGTCCCTGGGAAGAAGGCTCTGATACCATGTTAGATTTAAAAGAACATGAAGACGTGAAGGAGATGAATAAGAAAAACATCTGACTCCATTATTGAGAAACTTGTTTGTTATTTAGTACATGTAGAACTAGATATATATAGTAAGAGATAACTATATATATATATATATATTCTATCTATAAAGATACTCATTCTATCTATCTAACTATATATATATAATAAACTATATCTAAATGGATAAACTAACTAATATAGATAAAGACTAATCTAGACTACATAATACTCTAACACACACCCCTAAGAGTTTCATACAATTTCTTATATCTCGTTCGTAAGTTTTTAACTGAACTCTGTTTATCTTGTAGTATAACTCGCTTAGAAGTTTAAGATAAACATACTAACGTATGAAGTTTATTATACACTTTTAACGGTACTCCATTATTGCTTGATACTTGGCCTTCGTATTTTGTTTACTACGCATAATAATTTATTTCGTATGATGGTACCACACCCATGAGAGTTTCATACAATTTCGTATATCTCGTACGTAAGTTTCTCTAGCCGAACTTCTTTTATCTTGTAGTAAAACTCGTTTAGAAGTTTAAGGTAAACGTAATAACGTGTGAAGTTTATTATTCACTTTTAATGGTACTCCATTATTGCTTGATACTTAGCCTTCGTATTTTCTTTACTACGCATAATAATTTATTTCGTATGATGGTACCACACCCATAAGAGTTTCATACAATTTCTTATATCTCATACGTAAGTTTCTCTAACCGAACTCCGTTTATCTTGTAGTAAAACTCGTTTAGAATTTTAAGATAAGCAAACTAACGTATGAAGTTTATTATACACTTTTAACGGTACTCCATTATTGCTTGATACTTGAGCCTTCGTATTTTATTTACTACGCATAATAATTTATTTCGTATGATGGTACCACACCCATAAGAGCTTCATACAATTCTTATATCTTGTTCGTAAGTTTTTAACTAAACTATGTTTATCTTGTAGTATAACTCGCTTAGAAGTTTAAGATAAACATACTAACGTATGAAGTTTATTATACTCTTTTAACGGTACTCCATTATTGCTTGATACTTGAGCCTTCGTATTTTGTTTACTACGCATAATAATTTATTTCGTATGATGGTACCACACCCATAAGAGTTTCATACAATTTCTTATATCTCATACGTAAGTTTCTCTAACCGAACTCCGTTTATCTTGTAGTAAAACTCGTTTAGAATTTTAAGATAAGCATACTAACGTATGAAGTTTATTATACACTTTTAACGGTACTCCATTATTGCTTGATACTTGAGCCTTCGTATTTTATTTACTACGCATAATAATTTATTTCGTATGATGGTACCACACCCATAAGAGCTTCATACAATTCTTATATCTCGTTCGTAAGTTTTTAACTAAACTATGTTTATCTTGTAGTAAAACTCGTTTAGAAGTTTAAGATAAATATACTAACGTATGAAGTTTATTATACACTTTTAACGGTACTCCATTATTGCTTTATACCTGAGCCTTCGTATTTTATTTACTACGCATAATAATTTATTTCGTATGATGGTACCACACCCATAAGAGCTTCATACAATTCTTATATCTCGTTCGTAAGTTTTTAACTAAACTATGTTTATCTTGTAGTAAAACTCGTTTAGAAGTTTAAGATAAATATACTAACGTATGAAGTTTATTATACACTTTTAACGGTACTCCATTATTGCTTTATACCTGAGCCTTGGTATTTTGTTTACTACGCATAATAATTTATTTCGTATGATGGTACCACACCCATAAGAGTTTCATACAATTTCTTATATCTCATACGTAAGTTTCTCTAACCGAACTCTGTTTATCTTGTAATAAAACTCGTTTAAAAGTTTAAGATAAACATATGAACGTATAAAGTTTATTATATACTTTTAACGGTACTTCATTCTTGCATGGTACTTGAACCTTCGTATGTCGTTTACTATGAATAATAATTTATTTTGTATGATGGTACCACACTGTTAGATTTAAAAGAACATAAAGGCGTGAAGTAGATGAATAAGAAAAACATCTGACTCCATTATTGAGAAAACTTGTTTGTTATTTAGTACATGTAGAACTAGATATATATAGTAAGAGATAACTATATATATATATATATATTCTATCTATAAAGATACTCATTCTATCTATCTAACTATATATATATAATAAACTATATCTAAATGGATAAACTAACTAATATAGATAAAGACTAATCTAGACTACATAATACTCTAACATTCGCCCATGTTCTTTGATTTTCTTTAAATTTGCTGAATTGCTCCCCAAATTTCCAATGCTTCTCGCTTGTGCCGGATCCCAAATCCAATCTCGATCAAATCCCCAATCGAATTGAGCTCGCACATCTTCATCGTTGGTGAGATACTACACATTCGAATACAAGTTTTCAAGCTAAAATCCAGATGAAAACGAAAAAGAAAAAGAAAAAAACTCGGTCATGCCATCGCGGTGCCATCTCGGTCATCTCGTCGTGGTCATGCCGTAGTAGCTAACAAACTAATCTAAAATCTGAATTCCAGCATTCCAATCTTCTATTGAATCCATTGTAAATCATCAAAAAACTTGGTTGTGCAAACTCAATTTGATCACACATCTTCACGATACCAAATCGGGATTTCAGCACAATTAATTCAGCATTGTTGAAGAGACATTGTATCAGCAAATCACAGATCAGCAGCAGGAAAGATTCGGTCCCTGGGAAGAAGGCTCTGATACCATGTTAGATTTAAAAGAACATGAAGACGTGAAGGAGATGAATAAGAAAAACATCTGACTCCATTATTGAGAAACTTGTTTGTTATTTAGTACATGTAGAACTAGATATATATAGTAAGAGATAACTATATATATATATATATATTCTATCTATAAAGATACTCATTCTATCTATCTAACTATATATATATAATAAACTATATCTAAATGGATAAACTAACTAATATAGATAAAGACTAATCTAGACTACATAATACTCTAACACACACCCCTAAGAGTTTCATACAATTTCTTATATCTCGTTCGTAAGTTTTTAACTGAACTCTGTTTATCTTGTAGTATAACTCGCTTAGAAGTTTAAGATAAACATACTAACGTATGAAGTTTATTATACACTTTTAACGGTACTCCATTATTGCTTGATACTTGGCCTTCGTATTTTGTTTACTACGCATAATAATTTATTTCGTATGATGGTACCACACCCATAAGAGTTTCATACAATTTCGTATATCTCGTACGTAAGTTTCTCTAGCCGAACTTCTTTTATCTTGTAGTAAAACTCGTTTAGAAGTTTAAGGTTAACGTAATAACGTGTGAAGTTTATTATTCACTTTTAATGGTACTCCATTATTGCTTGATACTTAGCCTTCGTATTTTCTTTACTACGCATAATAATTTATTTCGTATGATGGTACCACACCCATAAGAGTTTCATACAATTTCTTATATCTCATACGTAAGTTTCTCTAACCGAACTCCGTTTATCTTGTAGTAAAACTCGTTTAGAATTTTAAGATAAGCAAACTTACGTATGAAGTTTATTATACACTTTTAACGGTACTCCATTATTGCTTGATACTTGAGCCTTCGTATTTTATTTACTACGCATAATAATTTATTTCGTATGATGGTACCACACCCATAAGAGCTTCATACAATTCTTATATCTTGTTCGTAAGTTTTTAACTAAACTATGTTTATCTTGTAGTATAACTCGCTTAGAAGTTTAAGATAAACATACTAACGTATGAAGTTTATTATACTCTTTTAACGGTACTCCATTATTGCTTGATACTTGAGCCTTCGTATTTTGTTTACTACGCATAATAATTTATTTCGTATGATGGTACCACACCCATAAGAGTTTCATACAATTTCTTATATCTCATACGTAAGTTTCTCTAACCGAACTCCGTTTATCTTGTAGTAAAACTCGTTTAGAATTTTAAGATAAGCATACTAACGTATGAAGTTTATTATACACTTTTAACGGTACTCCATTATTGCTTGATACTTGAGCCTTCGTATTTTATTTACTACGCATAATAATTTATTTCGTATGATGGTACCACACCCATAAGAGCTTCATACAATTCTTATATCTCGTTCGTAAGTTTTTAACTAAACTATGTTTATCTTGTAGTAAAACTCGTTTAGAAGTTTAAGATAAATATACTAACGTATGAAGTTTATTATACACTTTTAACGGTACTCCATTATTGCTTTATACCTGAGCCTTCGTATTTTATTTACTACGCATAATAATTTATTTCGTATGATGGTACCACACCCATAAGAGCTTCATACAATTCTTATATCTCGTTCGTAAGTTTTTAACTAAACTATGTTTATCTTGTAGTAAAACTCGTTTAGAAGTTTAAGATAAATATACTAACGTATGAAGTTTATTATACACTTTTAACGGTACTCCATTATTGCTTTATACCTGAGCCTTGGTATTTTGTTTACTACGCATAATAATTTATTTCGTATGATGGTACCACACCCATAAGAGTTTCATACAATTTCTTATATCTCATACGTAAGTTTCTCTAACCGAACTCTGTTTATCTTGTAATAAAACTCGTTTAAAAGTTTAAGATAAACATATGAACGTATAAAGTTTATTATATACTTTTAACGGTACTTCATTCTTGCATGGTACTTGAACCTTCGTATGTCGTTTACTATGAATAATAATTTATTTTGTATGATGGTACCACACTGTTAGATTTAAAAGAACATAAAGGCGTGAAGTAGATGAATAAGAAAAACATCTGACTCCATTATTGAGAAAACTTGTTTGTTATTTAGTACATGTAGAACTAGATATATATAGTAAGAGATAACTATATATATATATATATATTCTATCTATAAAGATACTCATTCTATCTATCTAACTATATATATATAATAAACTATATCTAAATGGATAAACTAACTAATATAGATAAAGACTAATCTAGACTACATAATACTCTAACATTCGCCCATGTTCTTTGATTTTCTTTAAATTTGCTGAATTGCTCCCCAAATTTCCAATGCTTCTCGCTTGTGCCGGATCCCAAATCCAATCTCGATCAAATCCCCAATCGAATTGAGCTCGCACATCTTCATCGTTGGTGAGATACTACACATTCGAATACAAGTTTTCAAGCTAAAATCCAGATGAAAACGAAAAAGAAAAAGAAAAAAACTCGGTCATGCCATCGCGGTGCCATCTCGGTCATCTCGTCGTGGTCATGCCGTAGTAGCTAACAAACTAATCTAAAATCTGAATTCCAGCATTCCAATCTTCTATTGAATCCATTGTAAATCATCAAAAAACTTGGTTGTGCAAACTCAATTTGATCACACATCTTCACGATACCAAATCGGGATTTCAGCACAATTAATTCAGCATTGTTGAAGAGACATTGTATCAGCAAATCACAGATCAGCAGCAGGAAAGATTCGGTCCCTGGGAAGAAGGCTCTGATACCATGTTAGATTTAAAAGAACATGAAGACGTGAAGGAGATGAATAAGAAAAACATCTGACTCCATTATTGAGAAACTTGTTTGTTATTTAGTACATGTAGAACTAGATATATATAGTAAGAGATAACTATATATATATATATATATTCTATCTATAAAGATACTCATTCTATCTATCTAACTATATATATATAATAAACTATATCTAAATGGATAAACTAACTAATATAGATAAAGACTAATCTAGACTACATAATACTCTAACACACACCCCTAAGAGTTTCATACAATTTCTTATATCTCGTTCGTAAGTTTTTAACTGAACTCTGTTTATCTTGTAGTATAACTCGCTTAGAAGTTTAAGATAAACATACTAACGTATGAAGTTTATTATACACTTTTAACGGTACTCCATTATTGCTTGATACTTGGCCTTCGTATTTTGTTTACTACGCATAATAATTTATTTCGTATGATGGTACCACACCCATGAGAGTTTCATACAATTTCGTATATCTCGTACGTAAGTTTCTCTAGCCGAACTTCTTTTATCTTGTAGTAAAACTCGTTTAGAAGTTTAAGGTAAACGTAATAACGTGTGAAGTTTATTATTCACTTTTAATGGTACTCCATTATTGCTTGATACTTAGCCTTCGTATTTTCTTTACTACGCATAATAATTTATTTCGTATGATGGTACCACACCCATAAGAGTTTCATACAATTTCTTATATCTCATACGTAAGTTTCTCTAACCGAACTCCGTTTATCTTGTAGTAAAACTCGTTTAGAATTTTAAGATAAGCATACTAACGTATGAAGTTTATTATACACTTTTAACGGTACTCCATTATTGCTTGATACTTGAGCCTTCGTATTTTATTTACTACGCATAATAATTTATTTCGTATGATGGTACCACACCCATAAGAGCTTCATACAATTCTTATATCTTGTTCGTAAGTTTTTAACTAAACTATGTTTATCTTGTAGTATAACTCGCTTAGAAGTTTAAGATAAACATACTAACGTATGAAGTTTATTATACTCTTTTAACGGTACTCCATTATTGCTTGATACTTGAGCCTTCGTATTTTGTTTACTACGCATAATAATTTATTTCGTATGATGGTACCACACCCATAAGAGTTTCATACAATTTCTTATATCTCATACGTAAGTTTCTCTAACCGAACTCCGTTTATCTTGTAGTAAAACTCGTTTAGAATTTTAAGATAAGCATACTAACGTATGAAGTTTATTATACACTTTTAACGGTACTCCATTATTGCTTGATACTTGAGCCTTCGTATTTTATTTACTACGCATAATAATTTATTTCGTATGATGGTACCACACCCATAAGAGCTTCATACAATTCTTATATCTCGTTCGTAAGTTTTTAACTAAACTATGTTTATCTTGTAGTAAAACTCGTTTAGAAGTTTAAGATAAATATACTAACGTATGAAGTTTATTATACACTTTTAACGGTACTCCATTATTGCTTTATACCTGAGCCTTGGTATTTTGTTTACTACGCATAATAATTTATTTCGTATGATGGTACCACACCCATAAGAGTTTCATACAATTTCTTATATCTCATACGTAAGTTTCTCTAACCGAACTCCGTTTATCTTGTAGTAAAACTCGTTTAGAATTTTAAGATAAGCATACTAACGTATGAAGTTTATTATACACTTTTAACGGTACTCCATTATTGCTTGATACTTGAGCCTTCGTATTTTATTTACTACGCATAATAATTTATTTCGTATGATGGTACCACACCCATAAGAGCTTCATACAATTCTTATATCTCGTTCGTAAGTTTTTAACTAAACTATGTTTATCTTGTAGTATAACTCGCTTAGAAGTTTAAGATAAACATACTAACGTATGAAGTTTATTATACTCTTTTAACGGTACTCCATTATTGCTTGATACTTGAGCCTTCGTATTTTGTTTACTACGCATAATAATTTATTTCGTATGATGGTACCACACCCATAAGAGTTTCATACAATTTCTTATATCTCATACGTAAGTTTCTCTAACCGAACTCCGTTTATCTTGTAGTAAAACTCGTTTAGAATTTTAAGATAAGCATACTAACGTATGAAGTTTATTATACACTTTTAACGGTACTCCATTATTGCTTGATACTTGAGCCTTCGTATTTTATTTACTACGCATAATAATTTATTTCGTATGATGGTACCACACCCATAAGAGCTTCATACAATTCTTATATCTCGTTCGTAAGTTTTTAACTAAACTATGTTTATCTTGTAGTAAAACTCGTTTAGAAGTTTAAGATAAATATACTAACGTATGAAGTTTATTATACACTTTTAACGGTACTCCATTATTGCTTTATACCTGAGCCTTGGTATTTTGTTTACTACGCATAATAATTTATTTCGTATGATGGTACCACACCCATAAGAGTTTCATACAATTTCTTATATCTCATACGTAAGTTTCTCTAACCGAACTATGTTTATCTTGTAATAAAACTCGTTTAAAAGTTTAAGATAAACATATGAACGTATAAAGTTTATTATATAATTTTAACGGTACTTCATTCTTGCATGGTACTTGAACCTTCGTATGTCGTTTACTATGAATAATAATTTATTTTGTATGATGGTACCACACCCCTAAGAGTTTCATACAATTTCTTATATCTCGTTCGTAAGTTTTTAACTGAACTCTGTTTATCTTGTAGTATAACTCGCTTAGAAGTTTAAGATAAACATACTAACGTATGAAGTTTATTATACACTTTTAACGGTACTCCATTATTACTTGATACTTGGCCTTCGTATTTTGTTTACTACGCATAATAATTTATTACGTATGATGGTACCACACCCATAAGAGTTTCATACAATTTCTTATATCTCATACGTAAGTTTCTCTAACCGAACTCTCATTATCTTGTAATAAAACTTGTTTAGAAGTTTAAGATGAACATACTAACGTATGAAGTTTATTATACACTTTTAACGGTACTCCATTATTGCTAGATACTTGAGCCTTCGTATTTTGTTTACTACGCATAATAATTTATTTCGTATGATGGTACCACACCCATAAGAGTTTCATACAATTTCTTATATCTCATACGTAAGTTTCTCTAACCGAACTCCGTTTATCTTGTAGTAAAACTCGTTTAGAATTTTAAGATAAGCATACTAACGTATGAAGTTTATTATACACTTTTAACGGTACTCCATTATTGCTTGATACTTGAGCCTTCGTATTTTATTTACTACGCATAATAATTTATTTCGTATGATGGTACCACACCCATAAGAGCTTCATACAATTCTTATATCTCGTTCGTAAGTTTTTAACTAAACTATGTTTATCTTGTAGTAAAACTCGTTTAGAAGTTTAAGATAAATATACTAACGTATGAAGTTTATTATACACTTTTAACGGTACTCCATTATTGCTTTATACCTGAGCCTTCGTATTTTATTTACTACGCATAATAATTTATTTCGTATGATGGTACCACACCCATAAGAGCTTCATACAATTCTTATATCTCGTTCGTAAGTTTTTAACTAAACTATGTTTATCTTGTAGTAAAACTCGTTTAGAAGTTTAAGATAAATATACTAACGTATGAAATTTATTATACACTTTTAACGGTACTCCATTATTGCTTTATACCTGAGCCTTGGTATTTTGTTTACTACGCATAATAATTTATTTCGTATGATGGTACCACACCCATAAGAGTTTCATACAATTTCTTATATCTCATACGTAAGTTTCTCTAACCGAACTCTGTTTATCTTGTAATAAAACTCGTTTAAAAGTTTAAGATAAACATATGAACGTATAAAGTTTATTATATACTTTTAACGGTACTTCATTCTTGCATGGTACTTGAACCTTCGTATGTCGTTTACTATGAATAATAATTTATTTTGTATGATGGTACCACACTGTTAGATTTAAAAGAACATAAAGGCGTGAAGTAGATGAATAAGAAAAACATCTGACTCCATTATTGAGAAAACTTGTTTGTTATTTAGTACATGTAGAACTAGATATATATAGTAAGAGATAACTATATATATATATATTTATTCTATCTATAAAGATACTCATTCTATCTATCTAACTATATATATATAATAAACTATATCTAAATGGATAAACTAACTAATATAGATAAAGACTAATCTAGACTACATAATACTCTAACATTCGCCCATGTTCTTTGATTTTCTTTAAATTTGCTGAATTGCTCCCCAAATTTCCAATGCTTCTCGCTTGTGCCGGATCCCAAATCCAATCTCGATCAAATCCCCAATCGAATTGAGCTCGCACATCTTCATCGTTGGTGAGATACTACACATTCGAATACAAGTTTTCAAGCTAAAATCCAGATGAAAACGAAAAAGAAAAAGAAAAAAACTCGGTCATGCCATCGCGGTGCCATCTCGGTCATCTCGTCGTGGTCATGCCGTAGTAGCTAACAAACTAATCTAAAATCTGAATTCCAGCATTCCAATCTTCTATTGAATCCATTGTAAATCATCAAAAAACTTGGTTGTGCAAACTCAATTTGATCACACATCTTCACGATACCAAATCGGGATTTCAGCACAATTAATTCAGCATTGTTGAAGAGACATTGTATCAGCAAAGCACAGATCAGCAGCAGGAAAGATTCGGTCCCTGGGAAGAAGGCTCTGATACCATGTTAGATTTAAAAGAACATGAAGACGTG
Source organism: Chamaenerion angustifolium (assembly GCA_946814005.1). Classification (NCBI taxonomy): domain Eukaryota; kingdom Viridiplantae; phylum Streptophyta; class Magnoliopsida; order Myrtales; family Onagraceae; genus Chamaenerion; species Chamaenerion angustifolium. Next base: position 11,216,079 of record OX328273.1, read on the forward strand.
AAGGAGATGAATAAGAAAAACATCTGACTCCATTATTGAGAAACTTGTTTGTTATTTAGTACATGTAGAACTAGATATATATAGTAAGAGATAACTATATATATATATATATATTCTATCTATAAAGATACTCATTCTATCTATCTAACTATATATATATAATAAACTATATCTAAATGGATAAACTAACTAATATAGATAAAGACTAATCTAGACTACATAATACTCTAACACACACCCCTAAGAGTTTCATACAATTTCTTATATCTCGTTCGTAAGTTTTTAACTGAACTCTGTTTATCTTGTAGTATAACTCGCTTAGAAGTTTAAGATAAACATACTAACATATGAAGTTTATTATACACTTTTAACGGTACTCCATTATTGCTTGATACTTGGCCTTCGTATTTTGTTTACTACGCATAATAATTTATTTCGTATGATGGTACCACACCCATGAGAGTTTCATACAATTTCGTATATCTCGTACGTAAGTTTCTCTAGCCGAACTTCTTTTATCTTGTAGTAAAACTCGTTTAGAAGTTTAAGGTTAACGTAATAACGTGTGAAGTTTATTATTCACTTTTAATGGTACTCCATTATTGCTTGATACTTAGCCTTCGTATTTTCTTTACTACGCATAATAATTTATTTCGTATGATGGTACCACACCCATAAGAGTTTCATACAATTTCTTATATCTCATACGTAAGTTTCTCTAACCGAACTCCGTTTATCTTGTAGTAAAACTCGTTTAGAATTTTAAGATAAGCATACTAACGTATGAAGTTTATTATACACTTTTAACGGTACTCCATTATTGCTTGATACTTGAGCCTTCGTATTTTATTTACTACGCATAATAATTTATTTCGTATGATGGTACCACACCCATAAGAGCTTCATACAATTCTTATATCTCGTTCGTAAGTTTTTAACTAAACTATGTTTATCTTGTAGTATAACTCGCTTAGAAGTTTAAGATAAACATACTAACGTATGAAGTTTATTATACTCTTTTAACGGTACTCCATTATTGCTTGATACTTGAGCCTTCGTATTTTGTTTACTACGCATAATAATTTATTTCGTATGATGGTACCACACCCATAAGAGTTTCATACAATTTCTTATATCTCATACGTAAGTTTCTCTAACCGAACTCCGTTTATCTTGTAGTAAAACTCGTTTAGAATTTTAAGATAAGCATACTAACGTATGAAGTTTATTATACACTTTTAACGGTACTCCATTATTGCTTTATACCTGAGCCTTGGTATTTTGTTTACTACGCATAATAATTTATTTCGTATGATGGTACCACACCCATAAGAGTTTCATACAATTTCTTATATCTCATACGTAAGTTTCTCTAACCGAACTCTGTTTATCTTGTAATAAAACTCGTTTAAAAGTTTAAGATAAACATATGAACGTATAAAGTTTATTATATATTTTTAACGGTACTTCATTCTTGCATGGTACTTGAACCTTCGTATGTCGTTTACTATGAATAATAATTTATTTTGTATGATGGTACCACACCCCTAAGAGTTTCATACAATTTCTTATATCTCGTTCGTAAGTTTTTAACTGAACTCTGTTTATCTTGTAGTATAACTCGCTTAGAAGTTTAAGATAAACATACTAACGTATGAAGTTTATTATACTCTTTTAACGGTACTCCATTATTGCTTGATACTTGGCCTTCGTATTTTGTTTACTACGCATAATAATTTATTTCGTATGATGGTACCACACCCATAAGAGTTTCATACAATTTCTTATATCTCATACGTAAGTTTCTCTAACCGAACTCCGTTTATCTTGTAGTAAAACTCGTTTAGAATTTTAAGATAAGCATACTAACGTATGAAGTTTATTATACACTTTTAACGGTACTCCATTATTGCTTTATACCTGAGCCTTGGTATTTTGTTTACTACGCATAATAATTTATTTCGTATGATGGTACCACACCCATAAGAGTTTCATACAATTTCTTATATCTCATACGTAAGTTTCTCTAACCGAACTCTGTTTATCTTGTAATAAAACTCGTTTAAAAGTTTAAGATAAACATATGAACGTATAAAGTTTATTATATATTTTTAACGGTACTTCATTCTTGCATGGTACTTGAACCTTCGTATGTCGTTTACTATGAATAATAATTTATTTTGTATGATGGTACCACACCCCTAAGAGTTTCATACAATTTCTTATATCTCGTTCGTAAGTTTTTAACTGAACTCTGTTTATCTTGTAGTATAACTCGCTTAGAAGTTTAAGATAAACATACTAATGTTAGGATACAAGTGTGTCTAATGTCAGAGCATACAACATGAAGAAAACGAAATACTAGGGTGTATGTGAGAACACCACATAGATTAGCTTAATGTTTTCTAGTTTAATCATTATTAGTTTAAGTGTTTTATCTAGTCTCTTGTCTAGGGTTTTACTCTAGTTGCTCTATATATAGAGCCTTACCTTGTATTGAACAAGTTAACCTAATATCAAAGATGTTCTCTTTAATCAAAGCCTTGTCTTCTTCCTTTTCTCCTCATTGCTCATTGTTTCACCGTTTGTTACCTCGTTTGATTTCAACCAAGCTAACATGGTATCAGAGCACCAAGCTAACCAAGATGGCACCGCGATGGCATGACCAATTCCCCCTCTTCTCGTCTAGATATCAACTTGAAGATCTTGTGTTTGAATGTGGAGTATCTCATTGAAGATGAAGGTGTGCAAGCTCAATTAGGTTAGAGGTTTGATCGAGATTAAACTTGGGATTCGTCACGAGCAAAGAGCATTGGAAGTTTGGGGTCGAAAATTCAGCAAATCAAGAGAAAAACAAAGACCGTGAACGAAACTGTCAAATTTCAGGGAATTTGAAGATTTGGCGACCACAGTGCATTTGGCGACCACAATGACAAGATTAAGTTCATTTGGCGACCACAATAACAAGATCAAGTTCAGTTGGCGACCACGAGTGCATTTGGCGACCACAATGACAAGATTAAGTTCATTTGGCGACCAAATATGCATTTGGCGACCACAATAACAAGTTCAAGTTCAGTTGGCGACCACAAGTGCATTTGGCGACCACAATAACAAGATCAAGTTCAGTTGGCGACCACAAGTGCATTTGGCGACCAAAGATCAAGTTTCAAAGTCAAGATCAAGCATAGGGAATGTTAGGATACAAGTGTGTCTAATGTCAGAGCATACAACATGAAGAAAACGAAATACTAGGGTGTATGTGAGAACACCACATAGATTAGCTTAATGTTTTCTAGTTTAATCATTATTAGTTTAAGTGTTTTATCTAGTCTCTTGTCTAGGGTTTTACTCTAGTTGCTCTATATATAGAGCCTTACCTTGTATTGAACAAGTTAACCTAATATCAAAGATGTTCTCTTTAATCAAAGCCTTGTCTTCTTCCTTTTCTCCTCATTGCTCATTGTTTCACCGTTTGTTACCTCGTTTGATTTCAACCAAGCTAACAACTAACGTATGAAGTTTATTATACTCTTTTAACGGTACTCCATTATTGCTTGATACTTGGCCTTCGTATTTTGTTTACTACGCATAATAATTTATTTCGTATGATGGTACCACACCCATAAGAGTTTCATACAATTTCTTATATCTCATACGTAAGTTTCTCTAACCGAACTCTCATTATCTTGTAATAAAACTTGTTTAGAAGTTTAAGATGAACATACTAACGTATGAAGTTTATTATACACTTTTAACGGTACTCCATTATTGCTTGATACTTGAGCCTTCGTATTTTGTTTACTACGCATAATAATTTATTTCGTATGATGGTACCACACCCATAAGAGTTTCATACAATTTCTTATATCTCATACGTAAGTTTCTCTAACCGAACTCCGTTTATCTTGTAGTAAAACTCGTTTAGAATTTTAAGATAAGCATACTAACGTATGAAGTTTATTATACTCTTTTAACGGTACTCCATTATTGCTTGATACTTGAGCCTTCGTATTTTGTTTACTACGCATAATAATTTATTTCGTATGATGGTACCACACCCATAAGAGTTTCATACAATTTCTTATATCTCATACGTAAGTTTCTCTAACCGAACTCCGTTTATCTTGTAGTAAAACTCGTTTAGAATTTTAAGATAAGCATACTAACGTATGAAGTTTATTATACACTTTTAACGGTACTCCATTATTGCTTTATACCTGAGCCTTGGTATTTTGTTTACTACGCATAATAATTTATTTCGTATGATGGTACCACACCCATAAGAGTTTCATACAATTTCTTATATCTCATACGTAAGTTTCTCTAACCGAACTCTGTTTATCTTGTAATAAAACTCGTTTAAAAGTTTAAGATAAACATATGAACGTATAAAGTTTATTATATATTTTTAACGGTACTTCATTCTTGCATGGTACTTGAACCTTCGTATGTCGTTTACTATGAATAATAATTTATTTTGTATGATGGTACCACACCCCTAAGAGTTTCATACAATTTCTTATATCTCGTTCGTAAGTTTTTAACTGAACTCTGTTTATCTTGTAGTATAACTCGCTTAGAAGTTTAAGATAAACATACTAACGTATGAAGTTTATTATACTCTTTTAACGGTACTCCATTATTGCTTGATACTTGGCCTTCGTATTTTGTTTACTACGCATAATAATTTATTTCGTATGATGGTACCACACCCATAAGAGTTTCATACAATTTCTTATATCTCATACGTAAGTTTCTCTAACCGAACTCCGTTTATCTTGTAGTAAAACTCGTTTAGAATTTTAAGATAAGCATACTAACGTATGAAGTTTATTATACACTTTTAACGGTACTCCATTATTGCTTTATACCTGAGCCTTGGTATTTTGTTTACTACGCATAATAATTTATTTCGTATGATGGTACCACACCCATAAGAGTTTCATACAATTTCTTATATCTCATACGTAAGTTTCTCTAACCGAACTCTGTTTATCTTGTAATAAAACTCGTTTAAAAGTTTAAGATAAACATATGAACGTATAAAGTTTATTATATATTTTTAACGGTACTTCATTCTTGCATGGTACTTGAACCTTCGTATGTCGTTTACTATGAATAATAATTTATTTTGTATGATGGTACCACACCCCTAAGAGTTTCATACAATTTCTTATATCTCGTTCGTAAGTTTTTAACTGAACTCTGTTTATCTTGTAGTATAACTCGCTTAGAAGTTTAAGATAAACATACTAACGTATGAAGTTTATTATACTCTTTTAACGGTACTCCATTATTGCTTGATACTTGGCCTTCGTATTTTGTTTACTACGCATAATAATTTATTTCGTATGATGGTACCACACCCATAAGAGTTTCATACAATTTCTTATATCTCATACGTAAGTTTCTCTAACCGAACTCTCATTATCTTGTAATAAAACTTGTTTAGAAGTTTAAGATGAACATACTAACGTATGAAGTTTATTATACACTTTTAACGGTACTCCATTATTGCTTGATACTTGAGCCTTCGTATTTTGTTTACTACGCATAATAATTTATTTCGTATGATGGTACCACACCCATAAGAGTTTCATACAATTTCTTATATCTCATACGTAAGTTTCTCTAACCGAACTCCGTTTATCTTGTAGTAAAACTCGTTTAGAATTTTAAGATAAGCATACTAACGTATGAAGTTTATTATACACTTTTAACGGTACTCCATTATTGCTTGATACTTGAGCCTTCGTATTTTATTTACTACGCATAATAATTTATTTCGAATGATGGTACCACACCCATAAGAGTTTCATACAATTTCTTATATCTCATACGTAAGTTTCTCTAACCGAACTCCGTTTATCTTGTAGTAAAACTCGTTTAGAATTTTAAGATAAGCATACTAACGTATGAAGTTTATTATACACTTTTAACGGTACTCCATTATTGCTTGATACTTGAGCCTTCGTATTTTATTTACTACGCATAATAATTTATTTCGTATGATGGTACCACACCCATAAGAGCTTCATACAATTCTTATATCTCGTTCGTAAGTTTTTAACTAAACTATGTTTATCTTGTAGTAAAACTCGTTTAGAAGTTTATGATAAATATACTAACGTATGAAGTTTATTATACACTTTTAACGGTACTCCATTATTGCTTTATACCTGAGCCTTGGTATTTTGTTTACTACGCATAATAATTTATTTCGTATGATGGTACCACACCCATAAGAGTTTCATACAATTTCTTATATCTCATACGTAAGTTTCTCTAACCGAACTCTGTTTATCTTGTAATAAAACTCGTTTAAAAGTTTAAGATAAACATATGAACGTATAAAGTTTATTATATAATTTTAACGGTACTTCATTCTTGCATGGTACTTGAACCTTCGTATGTCGTTTACTATGAATAATAATTTATTTTGTATGATGGTACCACACCCCTAAGAGTTTCATACAATTTCTTATATCTCGTTCGTAAGTTTTTAACTGAACTCTGTTTATCTTGTAGTATAACTCGCTTAGAAGTTTAAGATAAACATACTAACGTATGAAGTTTATTATACACTTTTAACGGTACTCCATTATTGCTTGATACTTGGCCTTCGTATTTTGTTTACTACGCATAATAATTTATTTCGTATGATGGTACCACACCCATAAGAGTTTCATACAATTTCTTATATCTCATACGTAAGTTTCTCTAACCGAACTCTCATTATCTTGTAATAAAACTTGTTTAGAAGTTTAAGATGAACATACTAACGTATGAAGTTTATTATACACTTTTAACGGTACTCCATTATTGCTTGATACTTGAGCCTTCGTATTTTGTTTACTACGCATAATAATTTATTTCGTATGATGGTACCACACCCATAAGAGTTTCATACAATTTCTTATATCTCATACGTAAGTTTCTCTAACCGAACTCTCATTATCTTGTAATAAAACTTGTTTAGAAGTTTAAGATGAACATACTAACGTATGAAGTTTATTATACACTTTTAACGGTACTCCATTATTGCTTGATACTTGAGCCTTCGTATTTTGTTTACTACGCATAATAATTTATTTCGTATGATGGTACCACACCCATAAGAGTTTCATACAATTTCTTATATCTCATACGTAAGTTTCTCTAACCGAACTCTGTTTATCTTGTAATAAAACTCGTTTAAAAGTTTAAGATAAACATATGAACGTATAAAGTTTATTATATACTTTTAACGGTACTTCATTCTTGCATGGTACTTGAACCTTCGTATGTCGTTTACTATGAATAATAATTTATTTTGTATGATGGTACCACACCCCTAAGAGTTTCATACAATTTCTTATATCTCGTTCGTAAGTTTTTAACTGAACTCTGTTTATCTTTTAGTATAACTCGCTTAGAAGTTTAAGATAAACATACTAACGTATGAAGTTTATTATACTCTTTTAACGGTACTCCATTATTGCTTGATACTTGGCCTTCGTATTTTGTTTACTACGCATAATAATTTATTTCGTATGATGGTACCACACCCATAAGAGTTTCATACAATTTCTTATATCTCATACGTAAGTTTCTCTAACCGAACTCTCATTATCTTGTAATAAAACTTGTCTAGAAGTTTAAGATGAACATACTAACGTATGAAGTTTATTATACACTTTTAACGGTACTCCATTATTGCTTGATACTTGAGCCTTCGTATTTTGTTTACTACGCATAATAATTTATTTCGTATGATGGTACCACACCCATAAGAGTTTCATACAATTTCTTATATCTCATACGTAAGTTTCTCTAACCGAACTCCGTTTATCTTGTAGTAAAACTCGTTTAGAATTTTAAGATAAGCATACTAACGTATGAAGTTTATTATACACTTTTAACGGTACTCCATTATTGCTTGATACTTGAGCCTTCGTATTTTATTTACTACGCATAATAATTTATTTCGTATGATGGTACCACACCCATAAGAGCTTCATACAATTCTTATATCTCGTTCGTAAGTTTTTAACTAAACTATGTTTATCTTGTAGTAAAACTCGTTTAGAAGTTTATGATAAATATACTAACGTATGAAGTTTATTATACACTTTTAACGGTACTCCATTATTGCTTTATACCTGAGCCTTGGTATTTTGTTTACTACGCATAATAATTTATTTCGAATGATGGTACCACACCCATAAGAGTTTCATACAATTTCTTATATCTCATACGTAAGTTTCTCTAACCGAACTATGTTTATCTTGTAATAAAACTCGTTTAGAAGTTTAAGATAAACATATGAACGTATAAAGTTTATTATATACTTTTAACGGTACTTCATTCTTGCATGCTACTTGAACCTTCGTATGTCGTTTACTATGAATAATAATTTATTTTGTATGATGGTACAACACCCATAAGAGTTTCATACAATTTTTTATATCTCATTCGCAAGTTTTTAACTGAACTCTGTTTATCTTGTAGTATAACTCGCTTAGAAGTTTAAGATAAACATACTAACGTATGAAGTTTATTATACACTTTTAACGGTACTCCATTATTGCTTGATACTTGGCCTTCGTATTTTGTTTACTACGCATAATAATTTATTTCGTATGATGGTACCACACCCATAAGAGTTTCATACAATTTCTTATATCTCATACGTAAGTTTCTCTAACCGAACTCTCATTATCTTGTAATAAAACTTGTTTAGAAGTTTAAGATGAACATACAAACGTATGAAGTTTATTATACACTTTTAACGGTACTCCATTATTGCTTGATACTTGAGCCTTCGTATTTTGTTTACTACGCATAATAATTTATTTCGTATGATGGTACCACACCCATAAGAGTTTCATACAATTTCTTATATCTCATACGTATGTTTCTCTAACCGAACTCCGTTTATCTTGTAGTAAAACTCGTTTAGAATTTTAAGATAAGCATACTAACGTATGAAGTTTATTATACACTTTTAACGGTACTCCATTATTGCTTGATACTTGAGCCTTCGTATTTTATTTACTACGCATAATAATTTATTTCGTATGATGGTACCACACCCATAAGAGCTTCATACAATTCTTATATCTCGTTCGTAAGTTTTTAACTAAACTATGTTTATCTTGTAGTAAAACTCGTTTAGAAGTTTAAGATAAATATACTAACGTATGAAGTTTATTATACACTTTTAACGGTACTCCATTATTGCTTTATACCTGAGCCTTGGTATTTTGTTTACTACGCATAATAATTTATTTCGTATGATGGTACCACACCCATAAGAGTTTCATACAATTTCTTATATCTTATACGTAAGTTTCTCTAACCGAACTCTGTTTATCTTGTAATAAAACTCGTTTAAAAGTTTAAGATAAACATATGAACGTATAAAGTTTATTATATACTTTTAACGGTACTTCATTCTTCATGCTACTTGAACCTTCGTATGTCGTTTACTATGAATAATAATTTATTTTGTATGATGGTACCACACCCCTAAGAGTTTCATACAATTTCTTATATCTCGTTCGTAAGTTTTTAACTGAACTCTGTTTATCTTGTAGTAAAACTCGTTTAGAAGTTTAAGATAAACATATGAACGTATAAAGTTTATTATATACTTTTAACGGTACTTCATTCTTGCATGCTACTTGAACCTTCGTATGTCGTTTACTATGAATAATAATTTATTTTGTATGATGGTACCACACCCCTAAGAGTTTCATACAATTTCTTATATCTCGTTCGTAAGTTTTTAACTGAACTCTGTTTATCTTGTAGTATAACTCGCTTAGAAGTTTAAGATAAACATACTAACGTATGAAGTTTATTATACTCTTTTAACGGTACTCCATTATTGCTTGATACTTGGCCTTCGTATTTTGTTTACTACGCATAATAATTTATTTCGTATGATGGTACCACACCCATAAGAGTTTCATACAATTTCTTATATCTCATACGTAAGTTTCTCTAACCGAACTCTCATTATCTTGTAATAAAACTTGTTTAGAAGTTTAAGATGAACATACTAACGTATGAAGTTTATTATACACTTTTAACGGTACTCCATTATT